>OX439035.1:33988601-34612952 GCA_949317995.1 Acholoe squamosa | reverse complement strand
TCATTGCGGTGTTTAGAGGCTCACTAATTTTCAGCAAATAATGTGAGGAACTAATGGATTGGGGTATGCAGAGACCACATTTTATACAACAAGTTCTGAGAAAATTGTGAGTTTTCATGAAATTTTGAGGGAGAAGTGGGATGGTAAACATCGGCCAAAAATCGGCGATCTTTTTTTGCAGAAATGCATGATGGGGAAAGGAAGAGTTAAAGAGCTACAATGTCTTCATGACCCCTCATTTCTCAAGAGTAAACTGACAGCTCCTTGCTAACTGACCTGTGGGTTAGAAACAGGGGAATATTGTGATGACAATTCAGGAATTCCATTTGACAATTCAGGAATGAATGCATGACAAATTGAGGTTTGTTTATCATTAGATGAATCTTTAAATACATGTATTACAGTCCCTGTTTCTCAACTTTAAGGTCATTGACAGCTGCCCCCTTCATTTTTAAAAATAATAACAGATATCGCACTCCGCAGCCCATTACGACAGTGGATGTCGAAAGTTGGACTGAGTACACTCCTTGGGATGAAGACCTAGATGAAATAGGAAGGTTGATTCATTTGAAATTTTCCATGACTCATGATGAAACATTCTGAGATTCCATCACTGTCATAAAACTTGCGTTTCCAAGGGTTTCCATGATGTGTAGTAACTCTTCTTTAGGCTATAAAATCTGGCATATATACAGACATTTTTTGTCCTCAGGGGAACCTTGCAGTTATCTATATGGAGAACCCTGGAATCCAGTCTGTTTTCCTTCAGTCTTTCAAGAAGATGGAGAGAACCCTGCAATTATCTACCTATGCATACGATAGGTTGTATGGAGAGCCCTGTAGTCCAGTTATTTTGGCTTCAGCAGGGAAAGGAAATCAGCAGAGTACTGCAACTATCTGTACATGTGCTGTTTGGAGAACTCTAAAATCTGGTTCAACCGGCACGGATAGGGGCACGAGCTCAGGAGAACCTAGCAAGAATCAGATTCTGTACAAAATATGTGTGATTCAATCAGGGTAGCTCCGTGGGTTTCATATCATGATATGACAGTAGCATTTCAACTCTTATATTACCGGCCTATTTTTTAGAGCAAACTCTATATATACAGTCATTTTGTGCACTATCATAGGGAGACCCTGCAATGTTCTATATGGAAAGCCCTGAAATCCATTCATTTGGGCTTCAGTGCAATGATGAGATCAGGAGAATGGATAGGCAGGAGACAATGAGAGGAAGCACTAGGAGGAGTGTAATACATCACAGCAATCCAGGAAAGGTTTATGAACACCTGGGGGGCCTATTGGCACTGATCGCCAGTACCAACTTTGAAACTACAGCCCCTTTTTTGCCATTTGACAGCCCCTTAATCCTTCCTTTACCAAGGTGTTTTGAGCTTATTTTTGGCCTGAAGGGGATGTCATTATCTTTTAAAAACTGTTGGAATCATGTTGATGTTCCTATTAGAAGCCAAGTAGTGATGGTATAACTTAAGCATGTGGACAAAAATTCAGAAAACCCTGATTTCCTGTATCTATTTTGATAAGGGAGATATGATAGTGATAGCACATCATGTCTATTCTAAAAATCAGTGATTTAATCAAACTTCAAACACTAATATTTCAGGACTCCATTTACCAATTGAGGTGGTATAAAGTCAACATTGTAGATTTTCTTTTGATATTTTCAGATTTTTTGAAATTCAATGGTGGTACACCTTCCATTTGGTAACCATGACAACCATAACTATGGAAAATGACTGTTTTTAGTGTCTCTGTTGCCATGGAAACCAATATCTTGGCCTAGAACACACAAAAGTACAGTAAAATCATTGCTACCATCTTTTTAGTCATGAAATACTCCATGATGTAGATTTTCACTGAAAAATTATAATTATTTCACATTTTTCATGATTTTTGCCTTAAAAATTGATTAGAATTGGTCTAAACCTTCCTTAATTCATTGCGGTGTTTAGAGGCTCACTAATTTTCAGCAAATAATGTGAGGAACTAATGGATTGGGGTATGCAGAGACCACATTTTATACAACAAGTTCTGAGAAAATTGTGAGTTTTCATGAACGTTTGAGGGAGAAGTGGGATGCTAAAAATTGCCCAAAAAAATTAACGATTTTTTTCCGCAGAAACGGGCGATCTGTAAAGGAAGAGTTAAAGAGCTGCAATGTCTGTATGACCCCTCATTTCTTAAGAGTAAGCTGACAGGTCCTTGCTCAGAGACCACCAGCAGCGCCACCTGTATGGTGTTTTTGAGGTTAAATTCTCATACCAATACAATCCCCATATCTACCTCAATATGTTTCCCAAATATAAAGTTGCTGGAGATAAGATTCTAATTTTGACAGATTTTTGATTATTTAAAATTCTTGAGAGCCCATTGACTTTTTCCTGTTTTCTGAGCCACATTGCGTCAACATACAGTGCAAGGGGTATGTTTTTATGCTTGTTTGCTGGTCTCTACAAGTAGTAGTTCATGTCTGATTAAACCTGGACCTGTAACAATAGTGGTTTTCTTATGACAGGCTTCTGAAAATGGCCCAGAAATTAGGGTTTGCTCCTGAGGGCTGATCCCCCTCCCACTGTATGGGCCAAAACTCGGAGACTATTTGGAATTTTGAGGAAATATTAGGGAAGAGTACTTCAGATACATAGACCAGTCATATAAATGAGTTAGAAGAAAATCCAAGATGGTCATCCAGCAAGATGGTTGAACTGACATGGAATATGCCTTTTGGTAACCATGGAAACCATAGCTATGGAAAATCACTGTTTTTAATGTCTCTGTTGCCATGGAAACCAATATACTCACCTAGAACACATAAAAGTACAGTAAAATCATTGCTACCATCTTTTTCGTCATGAAATACTCCATGAAGTAGACTTTCACTGAAATATTATAATTATTTCACATTTTTCATGGTTTTTGCCTTAAAAACTTATTAGAATTGGTCTAAACCTTCCTTAATTCATTGCGGTGTTTAGAGGCTCACTAATTTTCAGCAAATAATGTGAGGAACTAATGGATTGGGGTATGCAGAGACCACATTTTATACAACAAGTTCTGAGAAAATTGTGAGTTTTCATGAAATTTTGAGGGAGAAGTGGGATGGTAAACATCGGCCAAAAATCGGCGATCTTTTTTTGCAGAAATGCATGATGGGGAAAGGAAGAGTTAAAGAGCTACAATGTCTTCATGACCCCTCATTTCTCAAGAGTAAACTGACAGCTCCTTGCTAACTGACCTGTGGGTTAGAAACAGGGGAATATTGTGATGACAATTCAGGAATTCCATTTGACAATTCAGGAATGAATGCATGACAAATTGAGGTTTGTTTATCATTAGATGAATCTTTAAATACATGTATTACAGTCCCTGTTTCTCAACTTTAAGGTCATTGACAGCTGCCCCCTTCATTTTTAAAAATAATCAACAGATATCGCACTCCGCAGCCATTACGACAGTGGATGTCGAAAGTTGGACTGAGTACACTCCTTGGGATGAAGACCTAGATGAAATAGGAAGGTTGATTCATTTGAAATTTTCCATGACTCATGATGAAACATTCTGAGATTCCATCACTGTCATAAAACTTGCGTTTCCAAGGGTTTCCATGATGTGTAGTAACTCTTCTTTAGGCTATAAAATCTGGCATATATACAGACATTTTTTGTCCTCAGGGGAACCTTGCAGTTATCTATATGGAGAACCCTGGAATCCAGTCTGTTTTCCTTCAGTCTTTCAAGAAGATGGAGAGAACCCTGCAATTATCTACCTATGCATACGATAGGTTGTATGGAGAGCCCTGTAGTCCAGTTATTTTGGCTTCAGCAGGGAAAGGAAATCAGCAGAGTACTGCAACTATCTGTACATGTGCTGTTTGGAGAACTCTAAAATCTGGTTCAACCGGCACGGATAGGGGCACGAGCTCAGGAGAACCTAGCAAGAATCAGATTCTGTACAAAATATGTGTGATTCAATCAGGGTAGCTCCGTGGGTTTCATATCATGATATGACAGTAGCATTTCAACTCTTATATTACCGGCCTATTTTTAGAGCAAACTCTATATATACAGTCATTTTGTGCACTATCATAGGGAGACCCTGCAATGTTCTATATGGAAAGCCCTGAAATCCATTCATTTGGGCTTCAGTGCAATGATGAGATCAGGAGAATGGATAGGCAGGAGACAATGAGAGGAAGCACTAGGAGGAGTGTAATACATCACAGCAATCCAGGAAAGGTTTATGAACACCTGGGGGGCCTATTGGCACTGATCGCCAGTACCAACTTTGAAACTACAGCCCCTTTTTTGCCATTTGACAGCCCCTTAATCCTTCCTTTACCAAGGTGTTTTGAGCTTATTTTTGGCCTGAAGGGGATGTCATTATCTTTTAAAAACTGTTGGAATCATGTTGATGTTCCTATTAGAAGCCAAGTAGTGATGGTATAACTTAAGCATGTGGACAAAAATTCAGAAAACCCTGATTTCCTGTATCTATTTTGATAAGGGAGATATGATAGTGATAGCACATCATGTCTATTCTAAAAATCAGTGATTTAATCAAACTTCAAACACTAATATTTCAGGACTCCATTTACCAATTGAGGTGGTATAAAGTCAACATTGTAGATTTTCTTTTGATATTTTCAGATTTTTTGAAATTCAATGGTGGTACACCTTCCATTTGGTAACCATGACAACCATAACTATGGAAAATGACTGTTTTTAGTGTCTCTGTTGCCATGGAAACCAATATCTTGGCCTAGAACACACAAAAGTACAGTAAAATCATTGCTACCATCTTTTTAGTCATGAAATACTCCATGATGTAGATTTTCACTGAAAAATTATAATTATTTCACATTTTTCATGATTTTTGCCTTAAAAATTGATTAGAATTGGTCTAAACCTTCCTTAATTCATTGCGGTGTTTAGAGGCTCACTAATTTTCAGCAAATAATGTGAGGAACTAATGGATTGGGGTATGCAGAGACCACATTTTATACAACAAGTTCTGAGAAAATTGTGAGTTTTCATGAACGTTTGAGGGAGAAGTGGGATGCTAAAAATTGCCCAAAAAAATTAACGATTTTTTTCCGCAGAAACGGGCGATCTGTAAAGGAAGAGTTAAAGAGCTGCAATGTCTGTATGACCCCTCATTTCTTAAGAGTAAGCTGACAGGTCCTTGCTCAGAGACCACCAGCAGCGCCACCTGTATGGTGTTTTTGAGGTTAAATTCTCATACCAATACAATCCCCATATCTACCTCAATATGTTTCCCAAATATAAAGTTGCTGGAGATAAGATTCTAATTTTGACAGATTTTTGATTATTTAAAATTCTTGAGAGCCCATTGACTTTTTCCTGTTTTCTGAGCCACATTGCGTCAACATACAGTGCAAGGGGTATGTTTTTATGCTTGTTTGCTGGTCTCTACAAGTAGTAGTTCATGTCTGATTAAACCTGGACCTGTAACAATAGTGGTTTTCTTATGACAGGCTTCTGAAAATGGCCCAGAAATTAGGGTTTGCTCCTGAGGGCTGATCCCCCTCCCACTGTATGGGCCAAAACTCGGAGACTATTTGGAATTTTGAGGAAATATTAGGGAAGAGTACTTCAGATACATAGACCAGTCATATAAATGAGTTAGAAGAAAATCCAAGATGGTCATCCAGCAAGATGGTTGAACTGACATGGAATATGCCTTTTGGTAACCATGGAAACCATAGCTATGGAAAATCACTGTTTTTAATGTCTCTGTTGCCATGGAAACCAATATACTCACCTAGAACACATAAAAGTACAGTAAAATCATTGCTACCATCTTTTTCGTCATGAAATACTCCATGAAGTAGACTTTCACTGA
This sequence comes from Acholoe squamosa, assembly GCA_949317995.1. NCBI lineage: Eukaryota > Metazoa > Annelida > Polychaeta > Phyllodocida > Polynoidae > Acholoe > Acholoe squamosa. The sequence goes on along the minus strand of OX439035.1, from coordinate 34,607,069 downwards.
AATATTATAATTATTTCACATTTTTCATGGTTTTTGCCTTAAAAACTTATTAGAATTGGTCTAAACCTTCCTTAATTCATTGCGGTGTTTAGAGGCTCACTAATTTTCAGCAAATAATGTGAGGAACTAATGGATTGGGGTATGCAGAGACCACATTTTATACAACAAGTTCTGAGAAAATTGTGAGTTTTCATGAAATTTTGAGGGAGAAGTGGGATGGTAAACATCGGCCAAAAATCGGCGATCTTTTTTTGCAGAAATGCATGGTGGGGAAAGGAAGAGTTAAAGAGCTACAATGTCTTCATGACCCCTCATTTCTCAAGAGTAAACTGACAGCTCCTTGCTAACTGACCTGTGGGTTAGAAACAGGGGAATATTGTGATGACAATTCAGGAATTCCATTTGACAATTCAGGAATGAATGCATGACAAATTGAGGTTTGTTTATCATTAGATGAATCTTTAAATACATGTATTACAGTCCCTGTTTCTCAACTTTAAGGTCATTGACAGCTGCCCCCTTCATTTTTAAAAATAATCAACAGATATCGCACTCCGCAGCCATTACGACAGTGGATGTCGAAAGTTGGACTGAGTACACTCCTTGGGATGAAGACCTAGATGAAATAGGAAGGTTGATTCATTTGAAATTTTCCATGACTCATGATGAAACATTCTGAGATTCCATCACTGTCATAAAACTTGCGTTTCCAAGGGTTTCATGATGTGTAGTAACTCTTCTTTAGGCTATAAAATCTGGCATATATACAGACATTTTTTGTCCTCAGGGGAACCTTGCAGTTATCTATATGGAGAACCCTGGAATCCAGTCTGTTTTCCTTCAGTCTTTCAAGAAGATGGAGAGAACCCTGCAATTATCTACCTATGCATACGATAGGTTGTATGGAGAGCCCTGTAGTCCAGTTATTTTGGCTTCAGCAGGGAAAGGAAATCAGCAGAGTACTGCAACTATCTGTACATGTGCTGTTTGGAGAACTCTAAAATCTGGTTCAACCGGCACGGATAGGGGCACGAGCTCAGGAGAACCTAGCAAGAATCAGATTCTGTACAAAATATGTGTGATTCAATCAGGGTAGCTCCGTGGGTTTCATATCATGATATGACAGTAGCATTTCAACTCTTATATTACCGGCCTATTTTTAGAGCAAACTCTATATATACAGTCATTTTGTGCACTATCATAGGGAGACCCTGCAATGTTCTATATGGAAAGCCCTGAAATCCATTCATTTGGGCTTCAGTGCAATGATGAGATCAGGAGAATGGATAGGCAGGAGACAATGAGAGGAAGCACTAGGAGGAGTGTAATACATCACAGCAATCCAGGAAAGGTTTATGAACACCTGGGGGGCCTATTGGCACTGATCGCCAGTACCAACTTTGAAACTACAGCCCCTTTTTTGCCATTTGACAGCCCCTTAATCCTTCCTTTACCAAGGTGTTTTGAGCTTATTTTTGGCCTGAAGGGGATGTCATTATCTTTTAAAAACTGTTGGAATCATGTTGATGTTCCTATTAGAAGCCAAGTAGTGATGGTATAACTTAAGCATGTGGACAAAAATTCAGAAAACCCTGATTTCCTGTATCTATTTTGATAAGGGAGATATGATAGTGATAGCACATCATGTCTATTCTAAAAATCAGTGATTTAATCAAACTTCAAACACTAATATTTCAGGACTCCATTTACCAATTGAGGTGGTATAAAGTCAACATTGTAGATTTTCTTTTGATATTTTCAGATTTTTTGAAATTCAATGGTGGTACACCTTCCATTTGGTAACCATGACAACCATAACTATGGAAAATGACTGTTTTTAGTGTCTCTGTTGCCATGGAAACCAATATCTTGGCCTAGAACACACAAAAGTACAGTAAAATCATTGCTACCATCTTTTTAGTCATGAAATACTCCATGATGTAGATTTTCACTGAAAAATTATAATTATTTCACATTTTTCATGATTTTTGCCTTAAAAATTGATTAGAATTGGTCTAAACCTTCCTTAATTCATTGCGGTGTTTAGAGGCTCACTAATTTTCAGCAAATAATGTGAGGAACTAATGGATTGGGGTATGCAGAGACCACATTTTATACAACAAGTTCTGAGAAAATTGTGAGTTTTCATGAACGTTTGAGGGAGAAGTGGGATGCTAAAAATTGCCCAAAAAAATTAACGATTTTTTTCCGCAGAAACGGGCGATCTGTAAAGGAAGAGTTAAAGAGCTGCAATGTCTGTATGACCCCTCATTTCTTAAGAGTAAGCTGACAGGTCCTTGCTCAGAGACCACCAGCAGCGCCACCTGTATGGTGTTTTTGAGGTTAAATTCTCATACCAATACAATCCCCATATCTACCTCAATATGTTTCCCAAATATAAAGTTGCTGGAGATAAGATTCTAATTTTGACAGATTTTTGATTATTTAAAATTCTTGAGAGCCCATTGACTTTTTCCTGTTTTCTGAGCCACATTGCGTCAACATACAGTGCAAGGGGTATGTTTTTATGCTTGTTTGCTGGTCTCTACAAGTAGTAGTTCATGTCTGATTAAACCTGGACCTGTAACAATAGTGGTTTTCTTATGACAGGCTTCTGAAAATGGCCCAGAAATTAGGGTTTGCTCCTGAGGGCTGATCCCCCTCCCACTGTATGGGCCAAAACTCGGAGACTATTTGGAATTTTGAGGAAATATTAGGGAAGAGTACTTCAGATACATAGACCAGTCATATAAATGAGTTAGAAGAAAATCCAAGATGGTCATCCAGCAAGATGGTTGAACTGACATGGAATATGCCTTTTGGTAACCATGGAAACCATAGCTATGGAAAATCACTGTTTTTAATGTCTCTGTTGCCATGGAAACCAATATACTCACCTAGAACACATAAAAGTACAGTAAAATCATTGCTACCATCTTTTTCGTCATGAAATACTCCATGAAGTAGACTTTCACTGAAATATTATAATTATTTCACATTTTTCATGGTTTTTGCCTTAAAAACTTATTAGAATTGGTCTAAACCTTCCTTAATTCATTGCGGTGTTTAGAGGCTCACTAATTTTCAGCAAATAATGTGAGGAACTAATGGATTGGGGTATGCAGAGACCACATTTTATACAACAAGTTCTGAGAAAATTGTGAGTTTTCATGAAATTTTGAGGGAGAAGTGGGATGGTAAACATCGGCCAAAAATCGGCGATCTTTTTTTGCAGAAATGCATGATGGGGAAAGGAAGAGTTAAAGAGCTACAATGTCTTCATGACCCCTCATTTCTCAAGAGTAAACTGACAGCTCCTTGCTAACTGACCTGTGGGTTAGAAACAGGGGAATATTGTGATGACAATTCAGGAATTCCATTTGACAATTCAGGAATGAATGCATGACAAATTGAGGTTTGTTTATCATTAGATGAATCTTTAAATACATGTATTACAGTCCCTGTTTCTCAACTTTAAGGTCATTGACAGCTGCCCCCTTCATTTTTAAAAATAATCAACAGATATCGCACTCCGCAGCCATTACGACAGTGGATGTCGAAAGTTGGACTGAGTACACTCCTTGGGATGAAGACCTAGATGAAATAGGAAGGTTGATTCATTTGAAATTTTCCATGACTCATGATGAAACATTCTGAGATTCCATCACTGTCATAAAACTTGCGTTTCCAAGGGTTTCCATGATGTGTAGTAACTCTTCTTTAGGCTATAAAATCTGGCATATATACAGACATTTTTTGTCCTCAGGGGAACCTTGCAGTTATCTATATGGAGAACCCTGGAATCCAGTCTGTTTTCCTTCAGTCTTTCAAGAAGATGGAGAGAACCCTGCAATTATCTACCTATGCATACGATAGGTTGTATGGAGAGCCCTGTAGTCCAGTTATTTTGGCTTCAGCAGGGAAAGGAAATCAGCAGAGTACTGCAACTATCTGTACATGTGCTGTTTGGAGAACTCTAAAATCTGGTTCAACCGGCACGGATAGGGGCACGAGCTCAGGAGAACCTAGCAAGAATCAGATTCTGTACAAAATATGTGTGATTCAATCAGGGTAGCTCCGTGGGTTTCATATCATGATATGACAGTAGCATTTCAACTCTTATATTACCGGCCTATTTTTAGAGCAAACTCTATATATACAGTCATTTTGTGCACTATCATAGGGAGACCCTGCAATGTTCTATATGGAAAGCCCTGAAATCCATTCATTTGGGCTTCAGTGCAATGATGAGATCAGGAGAATGGATAGGCAGGAGACAATGAGAGGAAGCACTAGGAGGAGTGTAATACATCACAGCAATCCAGGAAAGGTTTATGAACACCTGGGGGGCCTATTGGCACTGATCGCCAGTACCAACTTTGAAACTACAGCCCCTTTTTTGCCATTTGACAGCCCCTTAATCCTTCCTTTACCAAGGTGTTTTGAGCTTATTTTTGGCCTGAAGGGGATGTCATTATCTTTTAAAAACTGTTGGAATCATGTTGATGTTCCTATTAGAAGCCAAGTATTGATGGTATAACTTAAGCATGTGGACAAAAATTCAGAAAACCCTGATTTCCTGTATCTATTTTGATAAGGGAGATATGATAGTGATAGCACATCATGTCTATTCTAAAAATCAGTGATTTAATCAAACTTCAAACACTAATATTTCAGGACTCCATTTACCAATTGAGGTGGTATAAAGTCAACATTGTAGATTTTCTTTTGATATTTTCAGATTTTTTGAAATTCAATGGTGGTACACCTTCCATTTGGTAACCATGACAACCATAACTATGGAAAATGACTGTTTTTAGTGTCTCTGTTGCCATGGAAACCAATATCTTGGCCTAGAACACACAAAAGTACAGTAAAATCATTGCTACCATCTTTTTAGTCATGAAATACTCCATGATGTAGATTTTCACTGAAAAATTATAATTATTTCACATTTTTCATGATTTTTGCCTTAAAAATTGATTAGAATTGGTCTAAACCTTCCTTAATTCATTGCGGTGTTTAGAGGCTCACTAATTTTCAGCAAATAATGTGAGGAACTAATGGATTGGGGTATGCAGAGACCACATTTTATACAACAAGTTCTGAGAAAATTGTGAGTTTTCATGAACGTTTGAGGGAGAAGTGGGATGCTAAAAATTGCCCAAAAAAATTAACGATTTTTTTCCGCAGAAACGGGCGATCTGTAAAGGAAGAGTTAAAGAGCTGCAATGTCTGTATGACCCCTCATTTCTTAAGAGTAAGCTGACAGGTCCTTGCTCAGAGACCACCAGCAGCGCCACCTGTATGGTAATTTTGAGGTTAAATTCTCATACCAATACAATCCCCATATCTACCTCAATATGTTTCCCAAATATAAAGTTGCTGGAGATAAGATTCTAATTTTGACAGATTTTTGATTATTTAAAATTCTTGAGAGCCCATTGACTTTTTCCTGTTTTCTGAGCCACATTGCGTCAACATACAGTGCAAGGGGTATGTTTTTATGCTTGTTTGCTGGTCTCTACAAGTAGTAGTTCATGTCTGATTAAACCTGGACCTGTAACAATAGTGGTTTTCTTATGACAGGCTTCTGAAAATGGCCCAGAGATTAGGGTTTGCTCCTGAGGGCTGATCCCCCTCCCACTATATGGGCCAAAACTCGGAGACTATTTGGAATTTTGAGGAAATATTAGGGAAGAGTACTTCAGATACATAGACCAGTCATATAAATAAGTTAGAAGAAAATCCAAGATGGTCATCCAGCAAGATGGTTGAACTGACATGGAATATGCCTTTTGGTAACCATGGAAACCATAGCTATGGAAAATCACTGTTTTTAATGTCTCTGTTGCCATGGAAACCAATATACTCGCCTAGAACACATAAAAGTACAGTAAAATCATTGCTACCATCTTTTTCGTCATGAAATACTCCATGAAGTAGACTTTCACTGAAATATTATAATTATTTCACATTTTTCATGGTTTTTGCCTTAAAAACTTATTAGAATTGGTCTAAACCTTCCTTAATTCATTGCGGTGTTTAGAGGCTCACTAATTTTCAGCAAATAATGTGAGGAACTAATGGATTGGGGTATGCAGAGACCACATTTTATACAACAAGTTCTGAGAAAATTGTGAGTTTTCATGAAATTTTGAGGGAGAAGTGGGATGGTAAACATCGGCCAAAAATCTGCGATCTTTTTTTGCAGAAATGCATGATGGGGAAAGGAAGAGTTAAAGAGCTACAATGTCTTCATGACCCCTCATTTCTCAAGAGTAAACTGACAGCTCCTTGCTAACTGACCTGTGGGTTAGAAACAGGGGAATATTGTGATGACAATTCAGGAATTCCATTTGACAATTCAGGAATGAATGCATGACAAATTGAGGTTTGTTTATCATTAGATGAATCTTTAAATACATGTATTACAGTCCCTGTTTCTCAACTTTAAGGTCATTGACAGCTGCCCCCTTCATTTTTAAAAATAATCAACAGATATCGCACTCCGCAGCCATTACGACAGTGGATGTCGAAAGTTGGACTGAGTACACTCCTTGGGATGAAGACCTAGATGAAATAGGAAGGTTGATTCATTTGAAATTTTCCATGACTTATGATGAAACATTCTGAGATTCCATCACTGTCATAAAACTTGCGTTTCCAAGGGTTTCCATGATGTGTAGTAACTCTTCTTTAGGCTATAAAATCTGGCATATATACAGACATTTTTTGCCCTCAGGGGAACCTTGCAGTTATCTATATGGAGAACCCTGGAATCCAGTCTGTTTTCCTTCAGTCTTTCAAGAAGATGGAGAGAACCCTGCAATTATCTCCCTATGCATACGATAGGTTGTATGGAGAGCCCTGTAGTCCAGTTATTTTGGCTTCAGCAGGGAAAGGAAATCAGCAGAGTACTGCAACTATCTGTACATGTGCTGTTTGGAGAACTCTAAAATCTGGTTCAACCGGCACGGATAGGGGCACGAGCTCAGGAGAACCTAGCAAGAATCAGATTCTGTACAAAATATGTGTGATTCAATCAGGGTAGCTCCGTGGGTTTCATATCATGATATGACAGTAGCATTTCAACTCTTATATTACCGGCCTATTTTTAGAGCAAACTCTATATATACAGTCATTTTGTGCACTATCATAGGGAGACCCTGCAATGTTCTATATGGAGAGCCCTGAAATCCATTCATTTGGGCTTCAGTGCAATGATGAGATCAGGAGAATGGATAGGCAGGAGACAATGAGAGGAAGCACTAGGAGGAGTGTAATACATCACAGCAATCCAGGAAAGGTTTATGAACACCTGGGGGGCCTATTGGCACTGATCGCCAGTACCAACTTTGAAACTACAGCCCCTTTTTTGCCATTTGACAGCCCCTTAATCCTTCCTTTACCAAGGTGTTTTGAGCTTATTTTTGGCCTGAAGGGGATGTCATTATCTTTTAAAAACTGTTGGAATCATGTTGATGTTCCTATTAGAAGCCAAGTAGTGATGGTATAACTTAAGCATGTGGACAAAAATTCAGAAAACCCTGATTTCCTGTATCTATTTTGATAAGGGAGATATGATAGTGATAGCACATCATGTCTATTCTAAAAATCAGTGATTTAATCAAACTTCAAACACTAATATTTCAGGACTCCATTTACCAATTGAGGTGGTATAAAGTCAACATTGTAGATTTTCTTTTGATATTTTCAGATTTTTTGAAATTCAATGGTGGTACACCTTCCATTTGGTAACCATGACAACCATAACTATGGAAAATGACTGTTTTTAGTGTCTCTGTTGCCATGGAAACCAATATCTTGGCCTAGAACACACAAAAGTACAGTAAAATCATTGCTACCATCTTTTTAGTCATGAAATACTCCATGATGTAGATTTTCACTGAAAAATTATAATTATGTAGAGGTACACTTTACTACCATAGGAGTTGGGTACCGTCTGACGTGGCGGGTGAGTCGAGTCGTCGGACGTTCCTCAGGCTCCGGATAGGTGGCAGCACCGATCCGGGTCTGTGGGGACATCTGGCGACGAACACCTGGGTCCGTATATAAAGCCCAGGGCTCAGCCGCTACGTCAGAGGCCCTTCTGGCCTCCGCACTATGTAGACCACTGCTTTCTAATATTAGCTGCCTCTTTGATATCATTCGGCAGCCGTGAGTGTGCATTAAATAATAAACCTAACCGTTGGCATACACTTGGAATACTGTCTTACTCTTTCTTTCCGAATCGTAAGACCCGAACCCCCCAGGTCCGTAAGGCCACAAACCCTTACACTGGTGCCGTGACCAGTTAATTCTGGTGTATAGCCCGGACGTTATAACGTCCGAACGGCTAGTACATGGGTTAGACACCCTTAGGGAAGCTAACCCAGCAGGGCAATCACTTGCCCAAGAGAATGGAAATGGATCGCTAATGCTCCAAGCCCATTCGGATCCACAAGATGCAGAATCAGCATCCTGGAGAGATCCCGGACCCCACTATAATGATAGTGAGGAGAATCTGCCAGACTCTGTACGACGCGAACAGTCCATACAGAGACATAGTAACTTAATAGGCCAGCATTCAATTGTTGACGAATTATGTGATTCGATGTTCGAAGTCGGTGGTAGTACTAACCCAGAACATCCGGCACCAATGCGAAAAAGGGTAACATTCGGAGAACTACCTTATAGGTTACCCAGGCCCGAATTACCAATATTAGATTATAGCGCTATAGATGGCGACTTAACCTATGCGGTACCGGAAGGTGAAGAATTAAAACGACCGGATGTCCTGTTGTTGAATGAAACTTATGTAACTTTGAACGAGAATTTAAATACCTTGGTCAAAGCTAAGGATGAAGTACTGCATGAAAAACTTCAAATGGAAGAGGACCTAACTGGCATGCGAAAGGAATTCGAAGCCAGAAGGAGCGAGTACATGAAAGAACTCGAGAGTGAAGAACTAAAACTTCAATCTATGAGAGATTCATTCAATAAAGAATATGACAATAGGCACATTCGTATCCAAACATACATAGATACGAACGACCAACTGAACCTTGATAAGACAAAATTCGAATCCGAAATTCGCCATTATCAGGAGGAGTTGGATAAATTGAAACTTCAGTGCAGTAAACAAGCTGAAGATAATGAGACCATCCGGGTAGGCATCATAGCTTACAACAAACAACTGGAGGAGGATAGACAGAAACTCACGAATGAGCTTCAGGAATTGCAGGCTACTGCAATAACTCTAGATAAATATGTAGAAGCAGCCCAGTTAACTATAGGTAATATAGACCCAGCTGTGGTATCTACAATGTTGGGAAAGACATCTAAAGATGCAACCCCAATTAGATACAGCCCATTCGTTGATGATGGGGCTGACAAGAATGTGGTATCCGGAATCTATAAGAAACCGGATAACGCTGCAGTAAATGGAACCGCATCTAAACCAGTAGTTCCAATGCTGGATACGATAGGACCAGCACCACCCATACCAGATTTGAGTCACAAAATCAAAGCGACTCACGATGGTGCTACAGGGAATAATAATAATTCACCCGTGGCACAACCAAAAGCACCCGGACCAATGAGACATATGTTGACACCACCTTCATATTTCCCCCAACCCGGCCACAGTACACCAGCAGTACCAAGATTACCGAATCCACCCCCAGGTTCTGGTAATGGTCCTACTGATGGACGTTTTCCGAGACCAAATCCGCCACAAAACAATATCAACGGCGGCACGCATCAACCGAGAACATCTTCCTATGGATATAGAAATAATTATAATCCATCGGGAAGTGGCAATTATCAGAATGGTAATAGCTATAACCAGGGATGGAATCAAAATGATTCTTACCCTAGATATGCTTCTTCTGGAAACACCGGTCACAATAGTGGATACCCTGGTGGTTCATCTGGAGGCTATAATAATAATGGCCCACCAGGAGGAAACCCTCCAGGCGGCCCAGGAGGATCCGGATCCGGAGGATCAGGATCAGGAGGAGGTGGCAAGAAACCTAACAGGAGAACTTCTATGCCTGCAGGGATGCAAACCATCTTTGATAGAAGCCAATGTATACAAAACCTTGGCATTGACTGCTACCGAAAGGGAGCAGACGGCATGGAAGTCATGAACTGGAGCATGCGAGAAGCAGATAGACTACGCGGATGTAATAATCCGGCACGTAGGCAGGCACGGATACCCCCTCCATATGATTCTAATGATCCATGGAAGGACAGGTATCAAGCTTTTGTTGACGAAGTCAATTGTAGTGGCTGGACAAAAGAAGAAGCTCTGCCATATTTGATCTGTTGGTTAAATAAAGGCGGAAAAGTGGCCCTCAACCAATGGAGAGCAGCTTACGGAATATACGGTACTTATGATCAACTGGTCGAATGTGCCGCATACCTTTTCGGATCAATCGTTAGAGAAGATCCGTGGGTAAGCTTTAAGAAGAGGACACAAAAACCTAAAGAATCACACAAAGTCTTTGGTTTGGAGCTACAGGACTTGCTTTCGAAAGCACGTCCAAATTGGGCTCACGATGATGATTGTTATCTACAAGAATTGTTTATACAATTCTACAGTGGATTGCGTGATCCGGATCACAAGCAAGTGGTCTGGGACTCTTGGAAAGATGACACTTCCTTCAGTGATCTGTTCATAGCAATCGATGGACATGACATGAAGAAACGTTTGGTAGGTCTCGGACCTAATCCAGTAAGAGCAGCTCCATTCCAATATGGAGGTACACCTGCTCCGGTATACGATACTTCCCAATTAGCTCCGGTTGAATCGAATGAAGTTGATGAGAATGATGAATATGTCTCCGATGAAAACGGAGATTATATTGGTTCAGTGCATGTAGCTGGAAAGTATTACCGACAAAAGCGGTATAGGAAAGTACATTCGAGAGGGAGAGGAGGATCTGTTGCTGGTAAAACAGCTTCCGGATCAACTCAACCTGGCAGTGTAGCCTCTACGGCGAACCCAACTGTAGCAGCCACTGTTGCTCCGACTAACATGATGGAAACATTAATTGCCGGATTAACAGAAGCTCTAAAGAGACCGAGAGTTGACAAATCTCAGAGGAGATGTTTCAGATGCCAGAAACTGGGGCATTATGCTCCAGAATGTATGGCTGAAAAACCTGTCCCTCGTAGACAGGAGAGTGTCTCTGGAGTAAGTACAGAGGAAAACTAAGGAGGGGTCTCCCGAGGGGCAAAGAAGGGGATCCCAGTGACAAATCTTGCCATGATATCACCATCCGTGATGATAGTTCACATGAAGTAACAAGATCGCCTAACACCGAGGTGGTTGTAGACACCCGGAAGGTTAGGGAAGCTGATATAACAGGTGCTATGGGAGCACAGGGGAAACCCAATATCAGTAACGAGGCAGGCGGCTATTCGTTAGCCAAGGTCTGTGGTGCCCACCTGCCCCCGGGTCATCCTTGTCTGGAATTCTTAAAAGGATGTGGATTGACTCCTGGTGTGAAAAATGACGTTCCGATTGTCACGGACATGCCCTCTGTTCTAAACGGAAGGCGGTGGTATGTTTGCCTTACTGTTAACGGAAGGTCTGCCGAATTCCTTGTGGATACGGGAGCTAGCCACTCTTGTATCTCCAAGGGGTTCTACGACCTTATACCGGATGAACATGATACTCTCAAATCGGGAGGAAGTGCTCAGACGGCCGACGGCAGTACCTTGCAAACGTATGGTAGAACTTGTGTGAGACTACAGTTAGATGGTATACATGACTATGTCATGAGCGCCACCGTTGCGGATATAGCAGATGAGGGGATACTCGGGTTGGATTTCGCATCCCTGTATGGTGCTGTATTGGAACCCCAAACAGGAGTGTTGAGTGTGAGATACCCGTACCCCGTGAAGGTTAGATGTGCACTGAGACAAGTGAGCAGTATGGCTAGTGTGGCACACACTGTGCGAATCCCTCCGGGAGTAGCCTGTGATGTGCTTGTAAGAAGTGATCCTGCAATGCGTAACAAACCTGCAGTGATAGAACCGGATGTAGTTACTTTGTCAGGTATTGGATTAAATTCTGTAGACACAATAGTAGCGAATGCATCCTGGTCAGTAGTACCTGTCTCCAATACTGGAAACACTACTATCTACTTGAAAAAGGGACAAGTTTTTGGAAACGTGACCCTTTCGGAAACTGTAACGGATAGTAAGCTAAGTTTACAGAAGGTAACAGGAGATGATGAAATTTCGGAAGACTTACTTAAGTTGTATGAAGAAACTTCATTAGAAGATCCGGAACACCGGAAAGAGTTCTATGATATGCTCTGTCAGTATCATACTGCCTTTGCCAAACCTGGTGAAAAACTAGGTACGACAAATAAGGTATTACATAAAATAGATACTGGAGATGCCGAACCCTTTAAGATACCGTATAGACGGTTACCCTTAGCAAAAAAGAGAGTAGCTGAGGATGAAATAAATAAGATGTTGGAACAGGATGTAATAGTCCCTTCCAATAGTCCATGGAGTAGTCCTGTGTGTATGGTAACAAAAAAGGACGGTACTATCCGTTTCTGCATAGACTACAGGAAGTTAAATGGAATAACGAAAAAGAATTCGTATCCATTACCGAGAATAGATGAAACCATTGACTCCTTAGGAGGAAACAGTTGGTTTTGTACCCTAGACTTGCAATCAGGCTATTGGCAAGTGGGAATGAACCCTTCAGATATGGAGAAAACTGCATTTTCAAGTCATATTGGATTATTCCAATATAATGTAATGCCGTTTGGATTGTGTAATGCACCTGCAACATTTGAAGCAATGATGGAAACAATTCTAAGTGATTTATTGTGGAAAAGATGTCTTGTATATCTAGACGATGTCATTGTCTTCGGAAAAACATTCGAAGAATGTTCTAATAACCTAAAAATGGTACTAGAACGTATTATTTCAAATGGTCTCAAATTGAAACCTAAGAAATGCCACATGTTTAGAAAGTCCATAAATTATTTGGGCCGCATCATCAGTGATGAAGGAATAAAGGCTGATCCGGAAAAAATCGAATCAGTCACGAATTGGAATAGACCTAAAACACCCAAGGAAGTGAGGTCCTTTTTAGGATTCTGTTCCTATTACAGGGAATTTATTCCGAATTATTCTAGAGTCAGTTACCCATTACAAGCAATAGCTAACTGGACTCCAGGAAGTACCAAGGAAAAATTTCCTTGGACACATGAACAGGAAAACGCTTTTCGAAAGCTAAAAGACCTGTTCACGAGTACTCCCGTATTGCAATATCCGAATGAGACGGATCATTTCATACTGGATACTGATGCTAGTAATGATAGCATTGGTGCAGCTCTCTCGCAAGTCCAAAATGGGAGAGAAGTACCAATTGCCTTTGCCAGCAACACACTGAGCAAGACTCAGCGCAATTACTGCACAACCAAAAGAGAGTTGTTAGCAGTAGTCGTATATACCAAGAAGTTCAAACATTTTCTATGGGGAACGAACTTTACTTTGCGTACGGATCATTCCTCTTTAAGGTGGCTACTGAACTTCCGAGATGCTGAAGGCATGTTAGGCCGATGGCTAGCCCATTTATCCGAATATGGGCTTGAACATCAACAGATTCAGCATAGACCCGGAGTTAAGCATTTAAATGCTGATGCTTTGTCTCGAATACCAATCCGGAAATGTGATAATCCGGATTGTACTGATTGTGGAGCTCATAAGGCAGTGTTAGCAGGGATTCGAAGACCATTCGTACCCCTAGTTGCCAGTATACTGGATTGGTCTATGGATCACATACGACATTTCCAGGAAGCTGACTCGATAACTGCACAGCTACTGCAATTAGTACCAAAGGGTATACGTCCAGTTAGACCAGAGGTCTCTCTGGAAAATCGAGAAATGAGAAGGTTTCTTGCTCAATGGACCGAGCTTGAAGTCCGGAAAGGCGTGTTATACCGTTGGAAGCCATGTAATAATGGTGATAGAATCATGCAAGTGGTGATACCACATGCCATGAGACATGACATTATGTACTTCTGTCATGGACATCGGACCAGTGGTCATTTCGGAAGGAAACGCTCGCTAGCACGACTTTCCAAGAAATACTATTGGCCTGGCATGACACAGGACTTGCAAAGATGGATAACCACCTGTCCGGATTGTTGTAAAAACAAACCCGGACCCGGGATGGGCAAACTTCCCCTATCCCAAGAACTTTTCGGAGTTAGATTCGCAAGAATCGGGGTAGATATTATTAGTGGATTTAATACAACCGCTAATGATAATACCTGTATGATGGTAGTGTGTGATTATTATACGAAATACACTAAAGTATTTCCACTACCGGACCACAAAGCAATTACTTGTGCCGAAGCTTTTGTAAAAGGTTGGGTACTAAGCTTCGGTGTACCATTAATGTTACACAGTGACCAAGGCAGAGAGTTCGAATCAAATCTCTGGCAGGGTATGTGCGAATACTTGGCTATTTGCAAGACTAGAACCAATCCGTATAGACCACAAAGCGACGGATTGGTGGAAAGGTTCAATAGAACCCTCATCCAAGTCCTAAAGTCACTCGTTAATGAACATATGGATGACTGGGATGAGCAATGTCATTTTGTGACACATGCTTATAATAGTACGGTACATTCAAGTACAAATTGTTCTCCGAACCTTTTAGTATTCGGAGAGGATTTGATAATGCCTGCTGACCTAGTTTTTGGAGTCGTAGGAATGGACCCTGAACTACCTTGCCATGTAGTTTTTGTGGAATGTTTAAGAGACAGATTTAGAAAAGCATATGAGTCTGTCCGAATTGATTTGGAGAAAAGTGCCAAATGGCAGAAAGTAGGATACGATACCGATCTAAAGCATCGGAAATTCCAATCCGGAGACAGAGTCCTCAGATTACACGAACCACTTAGACACATAAAATTAGCGTCTAATTGGGACGGTCCCTTTACTATAACACAAATTATCAGTGATTGTACCGTAATTATTAAATCTGACCTCGGTCGACTCTATAAGTCAAATGTGGCTAGATTAAGGAGATGGTCTGGGAGGGAGACCTCCACAGAAATGTATGGTGAAGGTTCCGAAAGGATCCTGAATCAGAATCGCATAATAGACCAGGTAAAGAACACTACAGTGAAGCGTGGTCGAGGCAGACCCAAAAAGTGTTCCGAATCAGTGACACCCACGCCAACACCGATTAAGCGTGGGGGAGTTAAAAAAGTCTCGGCAGGTGAAGACAGAAAGAAGAGGAAAGGTGTTTCTAAGGCTAAGAAGCACCTAGAGAAAGCTCTTCAGACTGTCAGGTCCGATAAAGAACTATCCGAGAAGGGGAGATACGTTCGCCGCAGCCCCCGAATTGCCCAGAGGACTGCAGTGACCTAACCTGTATACACAACGAGTGTAATGTTTACATTTAGAGGAACGGATGACAACTGACCCTAAAGGCTTATTTGTCGCCCCCGCATGATGTACCAATGGGTAGTGGACGGATAATCCGGTGGATTTGCTTAAGCTTTCCATAATCTCCACTTAAATCCCCAGTCGAGTCATCGGGGTGAGCGATAATTACCTAAAAACAATCAGTTTGTTGATGTACCGCCTGTAGCACGTGCGTTTCCGCATGACGTCACCGTGTCCAGTCTCGGCTGACCTCTCGTGACCTCGCGGACCGCGGGGAAATGACGTCACGAAAGCTGGCCTGTCGCCATATTGTTTTTCGGTAACGTTCAAGACGGTCGAGCTCGCTCCCTTCTTGGATTTTACCGGCTAAGCAAACCCCCCGCTGCTCCTCCAGAGTCTGTCTCCTGGTAGACAGACTCCGTTTGTGCCGGCCCCGGCGCCGTAAAAGCCGGAAAAAGGAGTAGTTTACTCCCGTGATCGATTCCCCAGTCATGGCTGAGGAATCCGTAGCTGCAGCCAAGCTATCCGGTGACCCGGATAAGCTGACTCCGTCCGCAGAAGCTTTTCCGGAAGCTTTGTCGCCTGTTACACAGGAAGAGAGCGAGATGATGGACGTGGAGGAACCCACGGATCGCTCGTTCGAGGAGAAGCTGGCTTCATTTTCACTCAATGAGCCAGAGAAACTGCTATCTCCACTCCCAGCAGAGGGATCCGGAGCGACTGCGAGTGCTGAACCCGCAGCGACAGAGTCCGAAACTACCCAAGTTGACGGACAGAAGGATGAGTGGAAGCCAGCAGTGGCGGAGCCTTTTCCAGCTAGCTATGATGGTCGCTACCTGTATGTCCACCCGGAACTGCAGGCACAAGTGACCTACGCGGACGGGACACCAGTCAGGATGGACCCGAAAGTCAGGATAGCTATCGAGGGCGTCATGGCTCCCGAACAGTTGTCCAGGATGCCTCCCGAGTGGCTTCGAGACTGGCCGTGGTTCCAACGGGGACTTATGGTGGACGCCGGTTTCCGTGAAACCGTGTATGCTGCTAACCGAGCCTTCGAGCTCGGAGCGTACCCGAAGCCTGACAAGTCCCTGTGGAACGTCAAGGCTACGAACATTAACTGGGTAGGCTGTGTCTGGGATACCGATGGCCAGACCTACCCACGCCCTAGTGCTAACCGGACGCCGTGCCGGACCACTAAGGAATTCCGGGAGGCCGCTGCTAACTTCGAGCAGTGGGACGATGGTTATTACATAACCGAACAAGAATTGGTGGATGTCCAGAACAATTCACTAATCGGATTGGACCGAGCTGCAGCCCTTCGGACGGTTATTGTCCGCCGCATGACTGCCGAACAGGAGGCACAGGAAGAGGCTAAGAGGGCCGCGGAAGCACCCGCACCTCCTATCCCCGACCTGAAGCTTGCCACCAGAAGCTCCGCCAGTGCTACATCAGCTACCGGCAGTACTACTACTCCAGTAGAAGCCACGACCTCCAGCACATCCGGAACCCAGGAACCGGAGGAAGACTGGAAGGTCAGTAAGAACCGACGATCCGCTGCTCGGAAGCTCAAGAATCTCCCGGATTCTGCGAGAGCCGAGCCGAAACCCAGCACCTCAACCACTGGTAGTACTGCCATGGAGGTTGAGTCGTCTGACGAGGAGTCGGTGCACGAATCCTCGGTTGAGTATGATGAGAAGGCCACTCCATCAACTCAAACCGAGGCCGAACGTTGGGCTAACGCCAAATCCGGATTCAAAACCCGGATCCCGACGTGTTTCTCCGACTGTGCGTACGGAGTTAAGAAGGACGGCTCTACCCTCTATGCCTGTCCAGACTCAATCAATAAGAACGATGAGTCGGATGATGAAGATTGGATGCGCCTTTCGGACGAGGACCCCAATCCGAGCAAAGCCTATCGAAAGATGTGGCTTATGCTAAACCACACCGAAGGGTATTACACTTATACCCAGAGGAGGAAGCTGCGTTGGGCTTTAGAGAAGTGGTACGGTGACGATCAAAAGTCCTGTCCCTTCTCTATCTGCCAGGATGCGAGTGATGTCTCGATCCGGACCTGGAGTACTCCAGCCCGGTTCCAAAGGCATCTGGTAGAGGCCCACTTCCACCATCACCCGGTTTACATCTGTGATCCGAGTTATGGTAAGAAGGGCAAGAAGTGTACTACGAAGGTGCAATACAACCGACGTAGTGATCTGGCTAGACACCAGAAGAAATGCCACGCAGAAGGTTTGGACGGGGCCCGGAAGCGCATCATGGAGCTTCATCAGGAACTCATGAAGGAGTTCGATAGCCTGAGTGAGGATGCTTGGTCTAAGATCCGACCAGGGGACCAAGTCCTCTGCGAAGTTCCGAAGACCAAGGATTCGAAACTCCGAGCAAAGATAGTCCTGACTCCTGGAAAGGGTAAACTGGACATGCACGAGTCTCTCTGGCAGAAATGCGAGGAATCCGGAAAGGATGCAAAGAGAGCTCGTGAAAGGAGCAGGAGAGACCAGAACCGCGGCGGCAATGGTAATGGTCAGAGCACAACAAAACCGAAGGTCAGAGCAGAGGACCGTTCCAGGTCCCCTCTGACAAGGCACCCCGCAGAACAGGCTCAGGGCACTCCGGTGTTCAAGAAGCCTGAACCTGCCGGATACGCTGGAGCCGTATCTAAACCTGGGAAAGTGAGTTCTCGAAACTTTCCGTCCTTAAACCAGGGACCTGGACCTGAGAGCCAGACCTTGGTGGTAGGAAAGGATGGTCGCCTTATGCCAAAGAAGACCACCGCATCTGCTGCCGCCGGATCTGCATCCGCTCCAGCCGCCCCACCAGTTACCTTTACCCAGGAGCAGTTAAACATGTACCTGCAAATGGGACTGAAACAGAACGTACCACCTGCCTTCTGCGTACCAACGACAGGTGTGTCCGGGAGTCCTAAACCCGGAAGTGGTCCACAGGCCGCCTCGACTCCTCCCAAGGCTGTCGCGGCACCTGAGAAACCAAAGGACGCCATTACCATTAAAACTGGTAATGCGGAAGTTTGGTTTGAGAAGTCTCGCCAAGGGGAGGCAGATGTCCAGAAGGCCATCTACACCCATTGGGAGAAGACCGTTCGTGAGAAAGCGGTCGAGTTTCATCAGGGTCTCCTAAACGAAACCCTGTTATGTATGAAACAGGTGGGCGACGCTGAAAAGCAACGTCTCGAGACTCTCATCCGGGACGATGTAAAGGCCCAGGAGGAGGCTGCCTCAGCTGCTCAAGAAAAAGCAGCTATGGATGTACACGTGTTGGAAAAGCGTGTAAAGGAGGAGATCACTCGGAACACCAACCTGAACACTAAGTTCATGAGGGTGTTCGGAGTCGACTTGGACGAGTGGGACGGCACTCCCGAGTCGGCTTTAGCTCTTCTGAAGAAGAAGCATGCTAAGAAATCCGTTTAAAGCATGCTAGGGTTATTTCTTCCATAATTTTTTTCCAACACCAAATCACCAGATATAGTCTTTGCGGAACCCTAAAGGTCTGCGAATGCTTTTACTAGTGCATGAACACCTATGCTATGTGTTCCGGGTTCCTTTGACCAGTCTATTATTCAGGTTGTATAACATTTACTACACCCTGAATAGCCTATTCGGATTTATAATTTCATCCATGAACAATCCGATAGTAGACTTGCTGCTGTGAGACGTATCCGGATGCCAGTTCCAGACTCCTGCTGTTACCCGTGCTAACCAATTACTAGGATGGACTTTACGATTTACCTCTACAACTCATCTGTACTCCCGAATGGACTTATATCTCTACTACTATTACTTCCGGATCAACTTATATCGGACTATTATTTTACTTATGTCAACTAAAACTTAAAAAGGATTACGTTCTCTACACAGTTGACACATCCGGACTAATATTCTACAAATCTACACCATTCGGATATACTATAAACTTTAGCACTACTAGAGGATTGTGGGTAGCTGCCCCAAATCAACTACCGTGTTCACTCAATATAAGGAAACTATAAACTTTAGCACGTCCATCCCGTGGTTAGCTGACCACACCTATCTACTAGTACCCGGAGGATACAGCAGAAGACTTCAGCAGCATTTATAATTCCTGTATATTGTATATAATGTCATATTTCTATTTTTCTATAATATTATATGTATGTACATATCCACTAGATACATATTATAATACGGGTACATATACATTTCCTGATACGGATCTCTAATCACTATTAGTATTTATATTATAAGATCCGTTAAACTTCACCAGATAACACATATTATTGTCCTGCGAGACAAAATATATAATAAGTATAATGATCTGGTGCTATAAAGGTTATTAGGTACACGGTGATAATATATTATTATATTCATTACCACACCGTGATGTTTTTTTTCTTTTTTCAAGTGTATGTTATAAATAATCATATTCGTACTACTCACGGAATCCTTAACGGATTCGTATAATATTAATATACGACATGTCATTAGATAGTGATGTTACTATAACAGTCTTCTTTAAGACTACATATTCAAATGTGTTGTCAAATGACTACAAACACACATACGGATGTTATTTTGTGATATGTTTTATTATCGACAGTTCCGTTACATATAGCTGTCATCATCACATGTATACGATTCATATTACTTGTCTTATTAATTATACCTGAAATATAATACAATATTATGTGGTATAATAATTAAATAGACAGTTCCGTTTCACATAACTGTCTCTTCTTCAAGTAATTCGTATAATATTTCAACATCCTAATCGTTATATGTAACTAAAATTCACTATCGAATATATATATATGACATCTGGTTCACAATTTATTTAGTGCTAATGTTATACCTATGGTTGTACCTCTATTACTAAAGGTTTAGACATGTAGAAATGTTATCCTAGTAATATTATACGTATAACACCCTCCTAAATGTCTGGGGGAGTGGTGTAGAGGTACACTTTACTACCATAGGAGTTGGGTACCGTCTGACGTGGCGGGTGAGTCGAGTCGTCGGACGTTCCTCAGGCTCCGGATAGGTGGCAGCACCGATCCGGGTCTGTGGGGACATCTGGCGACGAACACCTGGGTCCGTATATAAAGCCCAGGGCTCAGCCGCTACGTCAGAGGCCCTTCTGGCCTCCGCACTATGTAGACCACTGCTTTCTAATATTAGCTGCCTCTTTGATATCATTCGGCAGCCGTGAGTGTGCATTAAATAATAAACCTAACCGTTGGCATACACTTGGAATACTGTCTTACTCTTTCTTTCCGAATCGTAAGACCCGAACCCCCCAGGTCCGTAAGGCCACAAACCCTTACAATTATTTCACATTTTTCATGATTTTTGCCTTAAAAATTGATTAGAATTGGTCTAAACCTTCCTTAATTCATTGCGGTGTTTAGAGGCTCACTAATTTTCAGCAAATAATGTGAGGAACTAATGGATTGGGGTATGCAGAGACCACATTTTATACAACAAGTTCTGAGAAAATTGTTAGTTTTTATGAACGTTTTAGGGAGAAGTGGGATGCTAAAAATTGCCCAAAAAAATTAACGATTTTTTTCCGCAGAAACGGGCGATCTGTAAAGGAAGAGTTAAAGAGCTGCAATGTCTGTATGACCCCTCATTTCTTAAGAGTAAGCTGACAGGTCCTTGCTCAGAGACCACCAGCAGCGCCACCTGTATGGTAATTTTGAGGTTAAATTCTCATACCAATACAATCCCCATATCTACCTCAATATGTTTCCCAAATATAAAGTTGCTGGAGATAAGATTCTAATTTTGACAGATTTTTGATTATTTAAAATTCTTGAGAGCCCATTGACTTTTTCCTGTTTTCTGAGCCACATTGCGTCAACATACAGTGCAAGGGGTATGTTTTTATGCTTGTTTGCTGGTCTCTACAAGTAGTAGTTCATGTCTGATTAAACCTGGACCTGTAACAATAGTGGTTTTCTTATGACAGGCTTCTGAAAATGGCCCAGAGATTAGGGTTTGCTCCTGAGGGCTGATCCCCCTCCCACTATATGGGCCAAAACTCGGAGACTATTTGGAATTTTAAGGAAATATTAGGGAAGAGTACTTCAGATACATAGACCAGTCATATAAATAAGTTAGAAGAAAATCCAAGATGGTCATCCAGCAAGATGGTTGAACTGACATGGAATATGCCTTTTGGTAACCATGGAAACCATAGCTATGGAAAATCACTGTTTTTAATGTCTCTGTTGCCATGGAAACCAATATACTCGCCTAGAACACATAAAAGTACAGTAAAATCATTGCTACCATCTTTTTCGTCATGAAATACTCCATGAAGTAGACTTTCACTGAAATATTATAATTATTTCACATTTTTCATGGTTTTTGCCTTAAAAACTTATTAGAATTGGTCTAAACCTTCCTTAATTCATTGCGGTGTTTAGAGGCTCACTAATTTTCAGCAAATAATGTGAGGAACTAATGGATTGGGGTATGCAGAGACCACATTTTATACAACAAGTTCTGAGAAAATTGTGAGTTTTCATGAAATTTTGAGGGAGAAGTGGGATGGTAAACATCGGCCAAAAATCTGCGATCTTTTTTTGCAGAAATGCATGATGGGGAAAGGAAGAGTTAAAGAGCTACAATGTCTTCATGACCCCTCATTTCTCAAGAGTAAACTGACAGCTCCTTGCTAACTGACCTGTGGGTTAGAAACAGGGGAATATTGTGATGACAATTCAGGAATTCCATTTGACAATTCAGGAATGAATGCATGACAAATTGAGGTTTGTTTATCATTAGATGAATCTTTAAATACATGTATTACAGTCCCTGTTTCTCAACTTTAAGGTCATTGACAGCTGCCCCCTTCATTTTTAAAAATAATCAACAGATATCGCACTCCGCAGCCATTACGACAGTGGATGTCGAAAGTTGGACTGAGTACACTCCTTGGGATGAAGACCTAGATGAAATAGGAAGGTTGATTCATTTGAAATTTTCCATGACTTATGATGAAACATTCTGAGATTCCATCACTGTCATAAAACTTGCGTTTCCAAGGGTTTCCATGATGTGTAGTAACTCTTCTTTAGGCTATAAAATCTGGCATATATACAGACATTTTTTGCCCTCAGGGGAACCTTGCAGTTATCTATATGGAGAACCCTGGAATCCAGTCTGTTTTCCTTCAGTCTTTCAAGAAGATGGAGAGAACCCTGCAATTATCTCCCTATGCATACGATAGGTTGTATGGAGAGCCCTGTAGTCCAGTTATTTTGGCTTCAGCAGGGAAAGGAAATCAGCAGAGTACTGCAACTATCTGTACATGTGCTGTTTGGAGAACTCTAAAATCTGGTTCAACCGGCACGGATAGGGGCACGAGCTCAGGAGAACCTAGCAAGAATCAGATTCTGTACAAAATATGTGTGATTCAATCAGGGTAGCTCCGTGGGTTTCATATCATGATATGACAGTAGCATTTCAACTCTTATATTACCGGCCTATTTTTAGAGCAAACTCTATATATACAGTCATTTTGTGCACTATCATAGGGAGACCCTGCAATGTTCTATATGGAGAGCCCTGAAATCCATTCATTTGGGCTTCAGTGCAATGATGAGATCAGGAGAATGGATAGGCAGGAGACAATGAGAGGAAGCACTAGGAGGAGTGTAATACATCACAGCAATCCAGGAAAGGTTTATGAACACCTGGGGGGCCTATTGGCACTGATCGCCAGTACCAACTTTGAAACTACAGCCCCTTTTTTGCCATTTGACAGCCCCTTAATCCTTCCTTTACCAAGGTGTTTTGAGCTTATTTTTGGCCTGAAGGGGATGTCATTATCTTTTAAAAACTGTTGGAATCATGTTGATGTTCCTATTAGAAGCCAAGTAGTGATGGTATAACTTAAGCATGTGGACAAAAATTCAGAAAACCCTGATTTCCTGTATCTATTTTGATAAGGGAGATATGATAGTGATAGCACATCATGTCTATTCTAAAAATCAGTGATTTAATCAAACTTCAAACACTAATATTTCAGGACTCCATTTACCAATCGAGGTGGTATAAAGTCAACATTGTAGATTTTCTTTTGATATTTTCAGATTTTTTGAAATTCAATGGTGGTACACCTTCCATTTGGTAACCATGACAACCATAACTATGGAAAATGACTGTTTTTAGTGTCTCTGTTGCCATGGAAACCAATATCTTGGCCTAGAACACACAAAAGTACAGTAAAATCATTGCTACCATCTTTTTAGTCATGAAATACTCCATGATGTAGATTTTCACTGAAAAATTATAATTATTTCACATTTTTCATGATTTTTGCCTTAAAAATTGATTAGAATTGGTCTAAACCTTCCTTAATTCATTGCGGTGTTTAGAGGCTCACTAATTTTCAGCAAATAATGTGAGGAAGTTCTGAGAAAATTATGAGTTTTCATGAACGTTTGAGGGAGAAGTGGGATGCTAAAAATTGCGCAAAAAAATTAACGATTTTTTTCCGCAGAAACGGGCGATCTGTAAAGGAAGAGTTAAAGAGCTGCAATGTCTGTATGACCCCTCATTTCTTAAGAGTAAGCTGACAGGTCCTTGCTCAGAGACCACCAGCAGCGCCACCTGTATGGTGTTTTTGAGGTTAAATTCTAATACCAATACAATCCCCATATCTACCTCAATATGTTTCCCAAATATAAAGTTGCTGGAGATAAGATTCTAATTTTGACAGATTTTTGATTATTTAAAATTCTTGAGAGCCCATTGACTTTTTCCTGTTTTCTGAGCCACATTGCGTCAACATACAGTGCAAGGGGTATGTTTTTATGCTTGTTTGCTGGTCTCTACAAGTAGTAGTTCATGTCTGATTAAACCTGGACCTGTAACAATAGTGGTTTTCTTATGACAGGCTTCTGAAAATGGCCCAGAAATTAGGGTTTGCTCCTGAGGGCTGATCCCCCTCCCACTGTATGGGCCAAAACTCGGAGACTATTTGGAATTTTGAGGAAATATTAGGGAAGAGTACTTCAGATACATAGACCAGTCATATAAATGAGTTAGAAGAAAATCCAAGATGGTCATCCAGCAAGATGGTTGAACTGACATGGAATATGCCTTTTGGTAACCATGGAAACCATAGCTATGGAAAATCACTGTTTTTAATGTCTCTGTTGCCATGGAAACCAATATACTCGCCTAGAACACATAAAAGTACAGTAAAATCATTGCTACCATCTTTTTCGTCATGAAATACTCCATGAAGTAGACTTTCACTGAAATATTATAATTATTTCACATTTCTCATGGTTTTTGCCTTAAAAACTTATTAGAATTGGTCTAAACCTTCCTTAATTCATTGCAGTGTTTAGAGGCTCACTAATTTTCAGCAAATAATGTGAGGAACTAATGGATTGGGGTATGCAGAGACCACATTTGATACAACAAGTTCTGAGAAAATTGTGAGTTTTCATGAAATTTTGAGGGAGAAGTGGGATGGTAAACATCGGCCAAAAATCGGCGATCTTTTTTGCAGAAATGCATGATGGGGAAAGGAAGAGTTAAAGAGCTACAATGTCTTCATGACCCCTCATTTCTCAAGAGTAAACTGACAGCTCCTTGCTAAGAGACCTGTGGGTTAAAAACAGGGGAATATTGTGATGACAATTCAGGAATTCCATTTGACAATTCAGGAATGAATGCATGACAAATTGAGGTTTGTTTATCATTAGATGAATCTTTAAATACATGTATTACAGTCCCTGTTTCTCAACTTTAAGGTCATTGACAGCTGCCCCCTTCATTTTTAAAAATAATCAACAGATATCGCACTCCGCAGCCATTACGACAGTGGATGTCGAAAGTTGGACTGAGTACACTCCTTGGGATGAAGACCTAGATGAAATAGGAAGGTTGATTCATTTGAAATTTTCCATGACTCATGATGAAACATTCTGAGATTCCATCACTGTCATAAAACTTGCATTTCCAAGGGTTTCCATGATGTGTAGTAACTCTTCTTTAGGCTATAAAATCTGGCATATATACAGACATTTTTTGCCCTCAGAGGAACCTTGCAGTTATCTATATGGAGAACCCTGGAATCCAGTCTGTTTTCCTTCAGTCTTTCAAGAAGATGGAGAGAACCCTGCAATTATCTACCTATGCATACGATAGGTTGTATGGAGAGCCCTGTAGTCCAGTTATTTTGGCTTCAGCAGGGAAAGGAAATCAGCAGAGTACTGCAACTATCTGTACATGTGCTGTTTGGAGAACTCTAAAATCTGGTTCAACCAGCACGGATAGGGGCACGAGCTCAGGAGAACCTAGCAAGAATCAGATTCTGTACAAAATATGTGTGATTCAATCAGGGTAGCTCCGTGGGTTTCATATCATGATATGACAGTAGCATTTCAACTCTTATATTACTGGCCTATTTTTAGAGCAAACTCTATATATAAAGTCATTTTGTGCACTATCATAGGGAGACCCTGCAATGTTCTATGTGGAGAGCCCTGAAATCCATTCATTTGGGCTTCAGTGCAATGATGAGATCAGGAGAATGGATAGGCAGGAGACAATGAGAGGAAGCACTAGGAGGAGTGTAATACATCACAGCAATCCAGGAAAGACTTGTGAACACCTGGGGGGCCTATTGGCACTGATCGCCAGTACCAACTTTGAAACTACAACCCCTTTTTTGCCATTTGACAGCCCCTTAATCCTTCCTTTACCAAGGTGTTTTGAGCTTATTTTTGGCCTGAAGGGGATGTCATTATCTTTTAAAAACTGTTGGAATCATGTTGATGTTCCTATTAGAAGCCAAGTAGTGATGGTATAACTTAAGCATGTGGACAAAAATTCAGAAAACCCTGATTTCCTGTATCTATTTTGATAAGGGAGATATGATAGTGATAGCACAGCATGTCTATTCTAAAAATCAGTGATTTAATCAAACTTCAAACACTAATATTTCAGGACTCCATTTACCAATTGAGGTGGTATAAAGTCAACATTGTAGATTTTTTTTTGATATTTTCAGATTTTTCTTAAATTCAATGGTCACATGGTACACCTTCCATTTGGTAACCATGACAACCATAACTATGGAAAATGACTGTTTTTAGTGTCTCTGTTGCCATGGAAACCAATATCTTGGCCTAGAACACACAAAAGTACAGTAAAACCATTGCTACCATCTTTTTAGTCATGAAATACTCCATGATGTAGATTTTCACTGAAAAATTATAATTATTTCACATTTTTCATGATTTTTGCCTTAAAAATTGATTAGCATTGGCCTAAACCTTCCTTAATTCATTGACATGTTTAGAGGCTCACCAAATTTCAGCAAAAAATGTGAGGAACTTATGGATTAGGGTATGCAGATATCACATTTTATACAAGTTCTGAGAAAATTGTGAGTCTTCATGAACGTTTGAGGGAGAAGTGGGATGCTAAAAATTGCCCCAAAAAATTAACGATTTTTTTCCGCAGAAACGGGCGATCTGTAAAGGAAGAGTTAAAGAGCTGCAATGTCATGTCTGTATGACCCCTCATTTCTTAAGAGTAAGCTGACAGGTCCTTGCTCAGAGACCACCAGCAGCGCCACCTGTATGGTGTTTTTGAGGTTAAATTCTCATACCAATACAATCCCCATATCTACCTCAATATGTTTCCCAAATATAAAGTTGCTGGAGATAAGATTCTAATTTTGACAGATTTTTGATTATTTAAAATTCTTGAGAGCCCATTGACATTTTCCTGTTTTCTGAGCCACATTGCGTCAACATACAGTGCAAGGGGTATGTTTTTATGCTTGTTTGCTGGTCTCTACAAGTAGTAGTTCATGTCTGATTAAACCTGGACCTGTAACAATAGTGGTTTTCTTATGACAGGCTTCTGAAAATGGCCCAGAAATTAGGGGTTGCTCCCGAGGGCTGATCCCCCTCCCACTATATGGGCCAAAACTCAGAGACTATTTGGAATTTTGAGGAAATATTAGGGAAGAGTACTTCAGATACATAGACCAATCATATAAATGAGTTAGAAGAAAATCCAAGATGGTCATCCAGCAAGATGGTTGAACTGACATGGAATAGGCCTTTTGGTAACCATGGAAACCATAGCTATGGAAAATCACTGTTTTTAATGTCTCTGTTGCCATGGAAACCAATATACTCGCCTAGAACACATAAAAGTACAGTAAAATCATTGCTACCATCTTTTTCGTCATGAAATACTCCATGAAGTAGACTTTCACTGAAATATTATAATTATTTCACATTTCTCATGGTTTTTGCCTTAAAAACTTATTAAAATTGGTCTAAACCTTCCTTAATTCATTGCAGTGTTTAGAGGCTCACTAATTTTCAGCAAATAATGTGAGGAACTAATGGATTGGGGTATGCAGAGACCACATTTGATACAACAAGTTCTGAGAAAATTGTGAGTTTTCATGAAATTTTGAGGGAGAAGTGGGATGGTAAACATCGGCCAAAAATCGGCGATCTTTTTTGCAGAAATGCATGATGGGGAAAGGAAGAGTTAAAGAGCTACAATGTCTTCATGACCCCTCATTTCTCAAGAGTAAACTGACAGCTCCTTGCTAAGAGACCTGTGGGTTAGAAACAGGGGAATATTGTGATGACAATTCAGGAATTCCATTTGACAATTCAGGAATGAATGCATGACAAATTGAGGTTTGTTTATCATTAGATGAATCTTTAAATACATGTATTACAGTCCCTGTTTCTCAACTTTAAGGTCATTGACAGCTGCCCCCTTCATTTTTAAAAATAATCAACAGATATCGCACTCCGCAGCCATTACGACAGTGGATGTCGAAAGTTGGACTGAGTACACTCCTTGGGATGAAGACCTAGATGAAATAGGAAGGTTGATTCATTTGAAATTTTCCATGACTCATGATGAAACATTCTGAGATTCCATCACTGTCATAAAACTTGCGTTTCCAAGGGTTTCCATGATGTGTAGTAACTCTTCTTTAGGCTATAAAATCTGGCATATATACAGACATTTTTTGCCCTCAGGGGAACCTTGCAGTTATCTATATGGAGAACCCTGGAATCCAGTCTGTTTTCCTTCAGTCTTTCAAGAAGATGGAGAGAACCCTGCAATTATCTACCTATGCATACGATAGGTTGTATGGAGAGCCCTGTAGTCCAGTTATTTTGGCTTCAGCAGGGAAAGGAAATCAGCAGAGTACTGCAACTATCTGTACATGTGCTGTTTGGAGAACTCTAAAATCTGGTTCAACCGGCACGGATAGGGGCACGAGCTCAGGAGAACCTAGCAAGAATCAGATTCTGTACAAAATATGTGTGATTCAATCAGGGTAGCTCCGTGGGTTTCATATCATGATATGACAGTAGCATTTCAACTCTTATATTACCGGCCTATTTTTAGAGCAAACTCTATATATACAGTCATTTTGTGCACTATCATAGGGAGACCCTGCAATGTTCTATGTGGAGAGCCCTGAAATCCATTCATTTGGGCTTCAGTGCAATGATGAGATCAGGAGAATGGATAGGCAGGAGACAATGAGAGGAAGCACTAGGAGGAGTGTAATACATCACAGCAATCCAGGAAAGACTTGTGAACACCTGGGGGGCCTATTGGCACTGATCGCCAGTACCAACTTTGAAACTACAACCCCTTTTTTGCCATTTGACAGCCCCTTAATCCTTCCTTTACCAAGGTGTTTTGAGCTTATTTTTGGCCTGAAGGGGATGTCATTATCTTTTAAAAACTGTTGGAATCATGTTGATGTTCCTATTAGAAGCCAAGTAGTGATGGTATATCTTAAGCATGTGGACAAAAATTCAGAAAACCCTGATTTCCTGTATCTATTTTGATAAGGGAGATATGATAGTGATAGCACAGCATGTCTATTCTAAAAATCAGTGATTTAATCAAACTTCAAACACTAATATTTCAGGACTCCATTTACCAATTGAGGTGGTATAAAGTCAACATTGTAGATTTTTTTTTGATATTTTCAGATTTTTCTTAAATTCAATGGTCACATGGTACACCTTCCATTTGGTAACCATGACAACCATAACTATGGAAAATGACTGTTTTTAGTGTCTCTGTTGCCATGGAAACCAATATCTTGGCCTAGAACACACAAAAGTACAGTAAAACCATTGCTACCATCTTTTTAGTCATGAAATACTCCATGATGTAGATTTTCACTGAAAAATTATAATTATTTCACATTTTTCATGATTTTTGCCTTAAAAATTGATTAGCATTGGCCTAAACCTTCCTTAATTCATTGACATGTTTAGAGGCTCACCAAATTTCAGCAAAAAATGTGAGGAACTTATGGATTGGGGTATGCAGATATCACATTTTATACAAGTTCTGAGAAAATTGTGAGTCTTCATGAACGTTTGAGGGAGAAGTGGGATGCTAAAAATTGCCCAAAAAAATTAACGATTTTTTTCCGCAGAAACGGGCGATCTGTAAAGGAAGAGTTAAAGAGCTGCAATGTCATGTCTGTATGACCCCTCATTTCTTAAGAGTAAGCTGACAGGTCCTTGCTCAGAGACCACCAGCAGCGCCACCTGTATGGTGTTTTTGAGGTTAAATTCTCATACCAATACAATCCCCATATCTACCTCAATATGTTTCCCAAATATAAAGTTGCTGGAGATAAGATTCTAATTTTGACAGATTTTTGATTATTTAAAATTCTTGAGAGCCCATTGACATTTTCCTGTTTTCTGAGCCACATTGCGTCAACATACAGTGCAAGGGGTATGTTTTTATGCTTGTTTGCTGGTCTCTACAAGTAGTAGTTCATGTCTGATTAAACCTGGACCTGTAACAATAGTGGTTTTCTTATGACAGGCTTCTGAAAATGGCCCAGAAATTAGGGGTTGCTCCCGAGGGCTGATCCCCCTCCCACTATATGGGCCAAAACTCAGAGACTATTTGGAATTTTGAGGAAATATTAGGGAAGAGTACTTCAGATACATAGACCAATCATATAAATGAGTTAGAAGAAAATCCAAGATGGTCATCCAGCAAGATGGTTGAACTGACATGGAATAGGCCTTTTGGTAACCATGGAAACCATAGCTATGGAAAATCACTGTTTTTAATGTCTCTGTTGCCATGGAAACCAATATACTCGCCTAGAACACATAAAAGTACAGTAAAATCATTGCTACCATCTTTTTCGTCATGAAATACTCCATGAAGTAGACTTTCACTGAAATATTATAATTATTTCACATTTCTCATGGTTTTTGCCTTAAAAACTTATTAGAATTGGTCTAAACCTTCCTTAATTCATTGCAGTGTTTAGAGGCTCACTAATTTTCAGCAAATAATGTGAGGAACTAATGGATTGGGGTATGCAGAGACCACATTTGATACAACAAGTTCTGAGAAAATTGTGAGTTTTCATGAAATTTTGAGGGAGAAGTGGGATGGTAAACATCGGCCAAAAATCGGCGATCTTTTTTGCAGAAATGCATGATGGGGAAAGGAAGAGTTAAAGAGCTACAATGTCTTCATGACCCCTCATTTCTCAAGAGTAAACTGACAGCTCCTTGCTAAGAGACCTGTGGGTTAAAAACAGGGGAATATTGTGATGACAATTCAGGAATTCCATTTGACAATTCAGGAATGAATGCATGACAAATTGAGGTTTGTTTATCATTAGATGAATCTTTAAATACATGTATTACAGTCCCTGTTTCTCAACTTTAAGGTCATTGACAGCTGCCCCCTTCATTTTTAAAAATAATCAACAGATATCGCACTCCGCAGCCATTACGACAGTGGATGTCGAAAGTTGGACTGAGTACACTCCTTGGGATGAAGACCTAGATGAAATAGGAAGGTTGATTCATTTGAAATTTTCCATGACTCATGATGAAACATTCTGAGATTCCATCACTGTCATAAAACTTGCATTTCCAAGGGTTTCGATGATGTGTAGTAACTCTTCTTTAGGCTATAAAATCTGGCATATATACAGACATTTTTTGCCCTCAGAGGAACCTTGCAGTTATCTATATGGAGAACCCTGGAATCCAGTCTGTTTTCCTTCAGTCTTTCAAGAAGATGGAGAGAACCCTGCAATTATCTACCTATGCATACGATAGGTTGTATGGAGAGCCCTGTAGTCCAGTTATTTTGGCTTCAGCAGGGAAAGGAAATCAGCAGAGTACTGCAACTATCTGTACATGTGCTGTTTGGAGAACTCTAAAATCTGGTTCAACCAGCACGGATAGGGGCACGAGCTCAGGAGAACCTAGCAAGAATCAGATTCTGTACAAAATATGTGTGATTCAATCAGGGTAGCTCCGTGGGTTTCATATCATGATATGACAGTAGCATTTCAACTCTTATATTACTGGCCTATTTTTAGAGCAAACTCTATATATAAAGTCATTTTGTGCACTATCATAGGGAGACCCTGCAATGTTCTATGTGGAGAGCCCTGAAATCCATTCATTTGGGCTTCAGTGCAATGATGAGATCAGGAGAATGGATAGGCAGGAGACAATGAGAGGAAGCACTAGGAGGAGTGTAATACATCACAGCAATCCAGGAAAGACTTGTGAACACCTGGGGGGCCTATTGGCACTGATCGCCAGTACCAACTTTGAAACTACAACCCCTTTTTTGCCATTTGACAGCCCCTTAATCCTTCCTTTACCAAGGTGTTTTGAGCTTATTTTTGGCCTGAAGGGGATGTCATTATCTTTTAAAAACTGTTGGAATCATGTTGATGTTCCTATTAGAAGCCAAGTAGTGATGGTATAACTTAAGCATGTGGACAAAAATTCAGAAAACCCTGATTTCCTGTATCTATTTTGATAAGGGAGATATGATAGTGATAGCACAGCATGTCTATTCTAAAAATCAGTGATTTAATCAAACTTCAAACACTAATATTTCAGGACTCCATTTACCAATTGAGGTGGTATAAAGTCAACATTGTAGATTTTTTTTTGATATTTTCAGATTTTTCTTAAATTCAATGGTCACATGGTACACCTTCCATTTGGTAACCATGACAACCATAACTATGGAAAATGACTGTTTTTAGTGTCTCTGTTGCCATGGAAACCAATATCTTGGCCTAGAACACACAAAAGTACAGTAAAACCATTGCTACCATCTTTTTAGTCATGAAATACTCCATGATGTAGATTTTCACTGAAAAATTATAATTATTTCACATTTTTCATGATTTTTGCCTTAAAAATTGATTAGCATTGGCCTAAACCTTCCTTAATTCATTGACATGTTTAGAGGCTCACCAAATTTCAGCAAAAAATGTGAGGAACTTATGGATTGGGGTATGCAGATATCACATTTTATACAAGTTCTGAGAAAATTGTGAGTCTTCATGAACGTTTGAGGGAGAAGTGGGATGCTAAAAATTGCCCAAAAAAATTAACGATTTTTTTCCGCAGAAACGGGCGATCTGTAAAGGAAGAGTTAAAGAGCTGCAATGTCATGTCTGTATGACCCCTCATTTCTTAAGAGTAAGCTGACAGGTCCTTGCTCAGAGACCACCACAGCGCCACCTGTATGGTGTTTTTGAGGTTAAATTCTCATACCAATACAATCCCCATATCTACCTCAATATGTTTCCCAAATATAAAGTTGCTGGAGATAAGATTCTAATTTTGACAGATTTTTGATTATTTAAAATTCTTGAGAGCCCATTGACATTTTCCTGTTTTCTGAGCCACATTGCGTCAACATACAGTGCAAGGGGTATGTTTTTATGCTTGTTTGCTGGTCTCTACAAGTAGTAGTTCATGTCTGATTAAACCTGGACCTGTAACAATAGTGGTTTTCTTATGACAGGCTTCTGAAAATGGCCCAGAAATTAGGGGTTGCTCCCGAGGGCTGATCCCCCTCCCACTATATGGGCCAAAACTCAGAGACTATTTGGAATTTTGAGGAAATATTAGGGAAGAGTACTTCAGATACATAGACCAATCATATAAATGAGTTAGAAGAAAATCCAAGATGGTCATCCAGCAAGATGGTTGAACTGACATGGAATAGGCCTTTTGGTAACCATGGAAACCATAGCTATGGAAAATCACTGTTTTTAATGTCTCTGTTGCCATGGAAACCAATATACTCGCCTAGAACACATAAAAGTACAGTAAAATCATTGCTACCATCTTTTTCGTCATGAAATACTCCATGAAGTAGACTTTCACTGAAATATTATAATTATTTCACATTTCTCATGGTTTTTGCCTTAAAAACTTATTAAAATTGGTCTAAACCTTCCTTAATTCATTGCAGTGTTTAGAGGCTCACTAATTTTCAGCAAATAATGTGAGGAACTAATGGATTGGGGTATGCAGAGACCACATTTGATACAACAAGTTCTGAGAAAATTGTGAGTTTTCATGAAATTTTGAGGGAGAAGTGGGATGGTAAACATCGGCCAAAAATCGGAGATCTTTTTTGCAGAAATGCATGATGGGGAAAGGAAGAGTTAAAGAGCTACAATGTCTTCATGACCCCTCATTTCTCAAGAGTAAACTGACAGCTCCTTGCTAAGAGACCTGTGGGTTAAAAACAGGGGAATATTGTGATGACAATTCAGGAATTCCATTTGACAATTCAGGAATGAATGCATGACAAATTGAGGTTTGTTTATCATTAGATGAATCTTTAAATACATGTATTACAGTCCCTGTTTCTCAACTTTAAGGTCATTGACAGCTGCCCCCTTCATTTTTAAAAATAATCAACAGATATCGCACTCCGCAGCCATTACGACAGTGGATGTCGAAAGTTGGACTGAGTACACTCCTTGGGATGAAGACCTAGATGAAATAGGAAGGTTGATTCATTTGAAATTTTCCATGACTCATGATGAAACATTCTGAGATTCCATCACTGTCATAAAACTTGCGTTTCCAAGGGTTTCCATGATGTGTAGTAACTCTTCTTTAGGCTATAAAATCTGGCATATATACAGACATTTTTTGCCCTCAGGGGAACCTTGCAGTTATCTATATGGAGAACCCTGGAATCCAGTCTGTTTTCCTTCAGTCTTTCAAGAAGATGGAGAGAACCCTGCAATTATCTACCTATGCATACGATAGGTTGTATGGAGAGCCCTGTAGTCCAGTTATTTTGGCTTCAGCAGGGAAAGGAAATCAGCAGAGTACTGCAACTATCTGTACATGTGCTGTTTGGAGAACTCTAAAATCTGGTTCAACCGGCACGGATAGGGGCACGAGCTCAGGAGAACCTAGCAAGAATCAGATTCTGTACAAAATATGTGTGATTCAATCAGGGTAGCTCCGTGGGTTTCATATCATGATATGACAGTAGCATTTCAACTCTTATATTACCGGCCTATTTTTAGAGCAAACTCTATATATACAGTCATTTTGTGCACTATCATAGGGAGACCCTGCAATGTTCTATGTGGAGAGCCTGCACTAGGAGGAGTGTAATACATCACAGCAATCCAGGAAAGACTTGTGAACACCTGGGGGGCCTATTGGCACTGATCGCCAGTACCAACTTTGAAACTACAACCCCTTTTTTGCCATTTGACAGCCCCTTAATCCTTCCTTTACCAAGGTGTTTTGAGCTTATTTTTGGCCTGAAGGGGATGTCATTATCTTTTAAAAACTGTTGGAATCATGTTGATGTTCCTATTAGAAGCCAAGTAGTGATGGTATATCTTAAGCATGTGGACAAAAATTCAGAAAACCCTGATTTCCTGTATCTATTTTGATAAGGGAGATATGATAGTGATAGCACAGCATGTCTATTCTAAAAATCAGTGATTTAATCAAACTTCAAACACTAATATTTCAGGACTCCATTTACCAATTGAGGTGGTATAAAGTCAACATTGTAGATTTTTTTTTGATATTTTCAGATTTTTCTTAAATTCAATGGTCACATGGTACACCTTCCATTTGGTAACCATGACAACCATAACTATGGAAAATGACTGTTTTTAGTGTCTCTGTTGCCATGGAAACCAATATCTTGGCCTAGAACACACAAAAGTACAGTAAAACCATTGCTACCATCTTTTTAGTCATGAAATACTCCATGATGTAGATTTTCACTGAAAAATTATAATTATTTCACATTTTTCATGATTTTTGCCTTAAAAATTGATTAGCATTGGCCTAAACCTTCCTTAATTCATTGACATGTTTAGAGGCTCACCAAATTTCAGCAAAAAATGTGAGGAACTTATGGATTGGGGTATGCAGATATCACATTTTATACAAGTTCTGAGAAAATTGTGAGTCTTCATGAACGTTTGAGGGAGAAGTGGGATGCTAAAAATTGCCCAAAAAAATTAACGATTTTTTTCCGCAGAAACGGGCGATCTGTAAAGGAAGAGTTAAAGAGCTGCAATGTCATGTCTGTATGACCCCTCATTTCTTAAGAGTAAGCTGACAGGTCCTTGCTAAGAGACCACCAGCAGCGCCACCTGTATGGTGTTTTTGAGGTTAAATTCTCATACCAATACAATCCCCATATCTACCTCAATATGTTTCCCAAATATAAAGTTGCTGGAGATAAGATTCTAATTTTGACAGATTTTTGATTATTTAAAATTCTTGAGAGCCCATTGACTTTTTCCTGTTTTCTGAGCCACATTGCGTCAACATACAGTGCAAGGGGTATGTTTTTATGCTTGTTTGCTGGTCTCTACAAGTAGTAGTTCATGTCTGATTAAACCTGGACCTGTAACAATAGTGGTTTTCTTATGACAGGCTTCTGAAAATGGCCCAGAAATTAGGGGTTGCTCCCGAGGGCTGATCCCCCTCCCACTATATGGGCCAAAACTCAGAGACTATTTGGAATTTTGAGGAAATATTAGGGAAGAGTACTTCAGATACATAGACCAATCATATAAATGAGTTAGAAGAAAATCCAAGATGGTCATCCAGCAAGATGGTTGAACTGACATGGAATAGGCCTTTTGGTAACCATGGAAACCATAGCTATGGAAAATCACTGTTTTTAATGTCTCTGTTGCCATGGAAACCAATATACTCGCCTAGAACACATAAAAGTACAGTAAAATCATTGCTACCATCTTTTTCGTCATGAAATACTCCATGAAGTAGACTTTCACTGAAATGTTATAATTATTTCACATTTTTCATGGTTTTTGCCTTAAAAACTTCCTTAATTCATTGCGGTGTTTAGAGGCTCACTAATTCTCAGCAAATAATGTGAGGAACTAATGGATTGGGGTATGCAGAGACCACATTTTATACAACAAGTTCTGAGAAAACTGTGAGTTTTCATGAAATTTTGAGGGAGAAGTGGGATGGTAAACATCGGCCAAAAATCGGCGATCTTTTTTGCAGAAATGCATGATGGGGAAAGGAAGAGTTAAAGAGCTACAATGTCTTCATGACCCCTCATTTCTCAAGAGTAAACTGACAGCTCCTTGCTAAGAGACCTGTGGGTTAGAAACAGGGGAATATTGTGATGACAATTCAGGAATTCCATTTGACAATTCAGGAATGAATGCATGACAAATTGAGGTTTGTTTATCATTAGATGAATCTTTAAATACATGTATTACAGTCCCTGTTTCTCAACTTTAAGGTCATTGACAGCTGCCCCCTTCATTTTTAAAAATAATCAACAGATATCGCACTCCGCAGCCATTACGACAGTGGATGTCGAAAGTTGGACTGAGTACACTCCTTGGGATGAAGACCTAGATGAAATAGGAAGGTTGATTCATTTGAAATTTTCCATGACTCATGATGAAACATTCTGAGATTCCATCACTGTCATAAAACTTGCGTTTCCAAGGGTTTCCATGATGTGTAGTAACTCTTCTTTAGGCTATAAAATCTGGCATATATACAGACATTTTTTGCCCTCAGGGGAACCTTGCAGTTATCTATATGGAGAACCCTGGAATCCAGTCTGTTTTCCTTCAGTCTTTCAAGAAGATGGAGAGAACCCTGCAATTATCTACCTATGCATACGATAGGTTGTATGGAGAGCCCTGTAGTCCAGTTATTTTGGCTTCAGCAGGGAAAGGAAATCAGCAGAGTACTGCAACTATCTGTACATGTGCTGTTTGGAGAACTCTAAAATCTGGTTCAACCGGCACGGATAGGGGCACGAGCTCAGGAGAACCTAGCAAGAATCAGATTCTGTACAAAATATGTGTGATTCAATCAGGGTAGCTCCGTGGGTTTCATATCATGATATGACAGTAGCATTTCAACTCTTATATTACCGGCCTATTTTTAGAGCAAACTCTATATATACAGTCATTTTGTGCACTATCATAGGGAGACCATGCAATGTTCTATATGGAGAGCCCTGAAATCCATTCATTTGGGCTTCAGTGCAATGATGAGATCAGGAGAATGGATAGGCAGGAGACAATGAGAGGAAGCACTAGGAGGAGTGTAATACATCACAGCAATTCAGGAAAGGTTTATGAACACCTGGGGGGCCTATTGGCACTGATCGCCAGTACCAACTTTGAAACTACAGCCCCTTTTTTGCCATTTGACAGCCCCTTAATCCTTCCTTTACCAAGGTGTTTTGAGCTTATTTTTTGCCTGAAGGGGATGTCATTATCTTTTAAAAACTGTTGGAATCATGTTGATGTTCCTATTAGAAGCCAAGTAGTGATGGTATAACTTAAGCATGTGGACAAAAATTCAGAAAACCCTGATTTCCTGTATCTATTTTGATAAGGGAGATATGATAGTGATAGCACATCATGTCTATTCTAAAAATCAGTGATTTAATCAAACTTCAAACACTAATATTCAGGACTCCATTTACCAATTGAGGTGGTATAAAGTCAACATTGTAGATTTTCTTTTGATATTTTCAGATTTTTTTAAATTCAATGGTCACATGGTACACCTTCCATTTGGTAACCATGACAACCATAACTATGGAAAATGACTGTTTTTAGTGTCTCTGTTGCCATGGAAACCAATATCTTGGCCTAGAACACACAAAAGTACAGTAAAATCATTGCTACCATCTTTTTAGTCATGAAATACTCCATGATGTAGATTTTCACTGAAAAATTATAATTATTTCACATTTTCCATGATTTTTGCCTTAAAATTGATTAGCATTGGCCTAAACCTTCCTTAATTCATTGACATGTTTAGAGACTCACCAAATTTCAGCAAAAAATGTGAGGAACTTATGGATTGGGGTATGCAGATACCACATTTTATACAAGTTCTGAGAAAATTGTGAGTCTTCATGAACGTTTAACGGAGAAGTGGGATGCTAAAAATTGCCCAAAAAAATTAACGATTTTTTTCCGCAGAAACGGGCGATCTGTAAAGGAAGAGTTAAAGAGCTGCAATGTCTGTATGACCCCTCATTTCTTAAGAGTAAGCTGACAGGTCCTTGCTCAGAGACCACCAGCAGCGCCACCTGTATGGTGTTTTTGAGGTTAAATTCTCATACCAATACAATCCCCATATCTACCTCAATATGTTTACCAAATATAAAGTTGCTGGAGATAAGATTCTAATTTTGACAGATTTTTGATTATTTAAAATTCTTGAGAGCCCATTGACTTTTTCCTGTTTTCTGAGCCACATTGCGTCAACATACAGTGCAAGGGGTATGTTTTTATGCTTGTTTGCTGGTCTCTACAAGTAGTAGTTCATGTCTGATTAAACCTGGACCTGTAACAATAGTGGTTTTCTTATGACAGGCTTCTGAAAATGGCCCAGAAATTAGGGTTTGCTCCCGAGGGCTGATCCCCCTCCCACTATATGGGCCAAAACTCAGAGACTATTTGGAATTTTGAGGAAATATTAGGGAAGAGTACTTCAGATACATAGACCAATCATATAAATGAGTTAGAAGAAAATCCAAGATGGTCATCCAGCAAGATGGTTGAACTGACATGGAATAGGCCTTTTGGTAACCATGGAAACCATAGCTATGGAAAATCACTGTTTTTAATGTCTCTGTTGCCATGGAAACCAATATACTCGCCTAGAACACATAAAAGTACAGTAAAATCATTGCTACCATCTTTTTCGTCATGAAATACTCCATGAAGTAGACTTTCACTGAAATATTATAATTATTTCACATTTTTCATGGTTTTTGCCTTAAAAACTTCCTTAATTCATTGCGGTGTTTAGAGGCTCACTAATTCTCAGCAAATAATGTGAGGAACTAATGGATTGGGGTATGCAGAGACCACATTTTATACAACAAGTTCTGAGAAAACTGTGAGTTTTCATGAAATTTTGAGGGAGAAGTGGGATGGTAAACATCGGCCAAAAATCGGCGATCTTTTTTGCAGAAATGCATGATGGGGAAAGGAAGAGTTAAAGAGCTACAATGTCTTCATGACCCCTCATTTCTCAAGAGTAAACTGACAGCTCCTTGCTAAGAGACCTGTGGGTTAGAAACAGGGGAATATTGTGATGACAATTCAGGAATTCCATTTGACAATTCAGGAATGAATGCATGACAAATTGAGGTTTGTTTATCATTAGATGAATCTTTAAATACATGTATTACAGTCCCTGTTTCTCAACTTTAAGGTCATTGACAGCTGCCCCCTTCATTTTTAAAAATAATCAACAGATATCGCACTCCGCAGCCATTATGACAGTGGATGTCGAAAGTTGGACTGAGTACACTCCTTGGGATGAAGACCTAGATGAAATAGGAAGGTTGATTCATTTGAAATTTTCCATGACTCATGATGAAACATTCTGAGATTCCATCACTGTCATAAAACTTGCGTTTCCAAGGGTTTCCATGATGTGTAGTAACTCTTCTTTAGGCTATAAAATCTGGCATATATACAGACATTTTTTGCCCTCAGGGGAACCTTGCAGTTATCTATATGGAGAACCCTGGAATCCAGTCTGTTTTCCTTCAGTCTTTCAAGAAGATGGAGAGAACCCTGCAATTATCTACCTATGCATACGATAGGTTGTATGGAGAGCCCTGTAGTCCAGTTATTTTGGCTTCAGCAGGGAAAGGAAATCAGCAGAGTACTGCAACTATCTGTACATGTGCTGTTTGGAGAACTCTAAAATCTGGTTCAACCGGCACGGATAGGGGCACGAGCTCAGGAGAACCTAGCAAGAATCAGATTCTGTACAAAATATGTGTGATTCAATCAGGGTAGCTCCGTGGGTTTCATATCATGATATGACAGTAGCATTTCAACTCTTATATTACCGGCCTATTTTTAGAGCAAACTCTATATATACAGTCATTTTGTGCACTATCATAGGGAGACCATGCAATGTTCTATATGGAGAGCCCTGAAATCCATTCATTTGGGCTTCAGTGCAATGATGAGATCAGGAGAATGGATAGGCAGGAGACAATGAGAGGAAGCACTAGGAGGAGTGTAATACATCACAGCAATTCAGGAAAGGTTTATGATCACCTGGGGGGCCTATTGGCACTGATCGCCAGTACCAACTTTGAAACTACAGCCCTTTTTTTGCCATTTGACAGCCCCTTAATCCTTCCTTTACCAAGGTGTTTTGAGCTTATTTTTGGCCTGAAGGGGATGTCATTATCTTTTAAAAAATGTTGGAATCATGTTGATGTTCCTATTAGAAGCCAAGTAGTGATGGTATAACTTAAGCATGTGGACAAAAATTCAGAAAACCCTGATTTCCTGTATCTATTTTGATAAGGGAGATATGATAGTGATAGCACATCATGTCTATTCTAAAAATCAGTGATTTAATCAAACTTCAAACACTAATATTCAGGACTCCATTTACCAATTGAGGTGGTATAAAGTCAACATTGTAGATTTTCTTTTGATATTTTCAGATTTTTTTAAATTCAATGGTCACATGGTACACCTTCCATTTGGTAACCATGACAACCATAACTATGGAAAATGACTGTTTTTAGTGTCTCTGTTGCCATGGAAACCAATATCTTGGCCTAGAACACACAAAAGTACAGTAAAATCATTGCTACCATCTTTTTAGTCATGAAATACTCCATGATGTAGATTTTTACTGAAAAATTATAATTATTTCACATTTTTCATGATTTTTGCCTTAAAATTGATTAGCATTGGCCTAAACCTTCCTTAATTCATTGACATGTTTAGAGACTCACCAAATTTCAGCAAAAAATGTGAGGAACTTATGGATTGGGGTATGCAGATACCACATTTTATACAAGTTCTGAGAAAATTGTGAGTCTTCATGAACGTTTAAGGGAGAAGTGGGATGCTAAAAATTGCCCAAAAAAATTAACGATTTTTTTCCGCAGAAACGGCGATCTGTAAAGGAAGAGTTAAAGAGCTGCAATGTCTGTATGACCCCTCATTTCTTAAGAGTAAGCTGACAGGTCCTTGCTCAGAGACCACCAGCAGCGCCACCTGTATGGTGTTTTTGAGGTTAAATTCTCATACCAATACAATCCCCATATCTACCTCAATATGTTTCCCAAATATAAAGTTGCTGGAGATAAGATTCTAATTTTGACAGATTTTTGATTATTTAAAATTCTTGAGAGCCCATTGACTTTTTCCTGTTTTCTGAGCCACATTGCGTCAACATACAGTGCAAGGGGTATGTTTTTATGCTTGTTTGCTGGTCTCTACAAGTAGTAGTTCATGTCTGATTAAACCTGGACCTGTAACAATAGTGGTTTTCTTATGACAGGCTTCTGAAAATGGCCCAGAAATTAGGGGTTGCTCCCGAGGGCTGATCCCCCTCCCACTATATGGGCCAAAACTCAGAGACTATTTGGAATTTTGAGGAAATATTAGGGAAGAGTACTTCAGATACATAGACCAATCATATAAATGAGTTAGAAGAAAATCCAAGATGGTCATCCAGCAAGATGGTTGAACTGACATGGAATAGGCCTTTTGGTAACCATGGAAACCATAGCTATGGAAAATCACTGTTTTTAATGTCTCTGTTGCCATGGAAACCAATATACTCGCCTAGAACACATAAAAGTACAGTAAAATCATTGCTACCATCTTTTTCGTCATGAAATACTCCATGAAGTAGACTTTCACTGAAATATTATAATTATTTCACATTTTTCATGGTTTTTGCCTTAAAAACTTCCTTAATTCATTGCGGTGTTTAGAGGCTCACTAATTCTCAGCAAATAATGTGAGGAACTAATGGATTGGGGTATGCAGAGACCACATTTTATACAACAAGTTCTGAGAAAACTGTGAGTTTTCATGAAATTTTGAGGGAGAAGTGGGATGGTAAACATCGGCCAAAAACCAGCGATCTTTTTTGCAGAAATGCATGATGGGGAAAGGAAGAGTTAAAGAGCTACAATGTCTTCATGACCCCTCATTTCTCAAGAGTAAACTGACAGCTCCTTGCTAAGAGACCTGTGGGTTAGAAACAGGGGAATATTGTGATGACAATTCAGGAATTCCATTTGACAATTCAGGAATGAATGCATGACAAATTGAGGTTTGTTTATCATTAGATGAATCTTTAAATACATGTATTACAGTCCCTGTTTCTCAACTTTAAGGTCATTGACAGCTGCCCCCTTCATTTTTAAAAATAATCAACAGATATCGCACTCCGCAGCCATTACGACAGTGGATGTCGAAAGTTGGACTGAGTACACTCCTTGGGATGAAGACCTAGATGAAATAGGAAGGTTGATTCATTTGAAATTTTCCATGACTCATGATGAAACATTCTGAGATTCCATCACTGTCATAAAACTTGCGTTTCCAAGGGTTTCCATGATGTGTAGTAACTCTTCTTTAGGCTATAAAATCTGGCATATATACAGACATTTTTTGCCCTCAAGGGAACCTTGCAGTTATCTATATGGAGAACCCTGGAATCCAGTCTGTTTTCCTTCAGTCTTTCAAGAAGATGGAGAGAACCCTGCAATTATCTACCTATGCATACGATAGGTTGTATGGAGAGCCCTGTAGTCCAGTTATTTTGGCTTCAGCAGGGAAAGGAAATCAGCAGAGTACTGCAACTATCTGTACATGTGCTGTTTGGAGAACTCTAAAATCTGGTTCAACCGGCACAGATAGGGGCATGAGCTCAGGAGAACCTAGCAAGAATCAGATTCTGTACAAAATATGTGTGATTCAATCAGGGTAGCTCCGTGGGTTTCATATCATGATATGACAGTAGCATTTCAACTCTTATATTACCGGCCTATTTTTAGAGCAAACTCTATATATACAGTCATTTTGTGCACTATCATAGGGAGACCATGCAATGTTCTATATGGAGAGCCCTGAAATCCATTCATTTGGGCTTCAGTGCAATGATGAGATCAGGAGAATGGATAGGCAGGAGACAATGAGAGGAAGCACTAGGAGGAGTGTAATACATCACAGCAATTCAGGAAAGGTTTATGAACACCTGGGGGGCCTATTGGCACTGATCGCCAGTACCAACTTTGAAACTACAGCCCTTTTTTTGCCATTTGACAGCCCCTTAATCCTTCCTTTACCAAGGTGTTTTGAGCT
Source organism: Acholoe squamosa (assembly GCA_949317995.1). Classification (NCBI taxonomy): domain Eukaryota; kingdom Metazoa; phylum Annelida; class Polychaeta; order Phyllodocida; family Polynoidae; genus Acholoe; species Acholoe squamosa. The sequence continues at coordinate 34,563,119 of OX439035.1, read as the reverse complement.
TATTTTTGGCCTGAAGGGGATGTCATTATCTTTTAAAAACTGTTGGAATCATGTTGATGTTCCTATTAGAAGCCAAGTAGTGATGGTATAACTTAAGCATGTGGACAAAAATTCAGAAAACCCTGATTTCCTGTATCTATTTTGATAAGGGAGATATGATAGTGATGGGTGAGACCAATCCTGATTGGTCTATGTATTGATACGGTCAGTACCACTACTACTCACCCACCTGCTACTCCTACACACACACACACACACACTGCTACTGCTCCCTGAACATACCTGTGGGCAGTGACCCACTACTGCAGCCTGCCAGCCTAAGGGCACACACACATGGGACTCTTCCACTGCTTCAATTTTTTGTTTTTTTTATGCATCATGGTGGTTTGTTTGGTATGCCAACAGTCATACCATGGCAACAAAAAGCACTGTCCCAACTGTGGGGTGCTAAACCATAAACTCACGGAGGAGACCAGGAGTAATGCAGTTTTTCATGAGGAAGAAGGGGGAGACCAAGGAGCTTCCAATATGGCCACCCCCTTGGGAGAGAGAAGGCAGAGCAATACAAAGTCACCAGAAGCTATTCTCCAGGAGAAGATTGCTATAGCAGAAGAAAAGGCAGGACTACTCAGGAAAAAAGGTGACCTCTTAGCATTAGAAGAAAGGCTAGCCTTAATTGACTTAGAGAATGCAGAACTGGAGGAGGATTACAAAAAATCTCTCAAAGACATACAGCAGAAGCAGCAGAGTGCTGCACACAAGAGGAGGGGTGCATTCGTAAATTTTCATGATTTGACTGCACCTAATAGCAGCTATTACCAGGGAGAAGCGTTTACGAACGCATCCAGGAGCAGCAGCAGATACGCCGACGACCGAGCGGAGTACACAACATTTACGAACGCAGCCAGCAGCGCCAAAGCCGAAGACGCCCGGACCTTGCCGAGCGCCTCCGAAGGCATATCCGACCCGAACACGGCCGGACACATACGGAGATACCCGAACGCCGCCGAAAACGGGCTTGGAGAGAGTCGGGGACGGTCGGCAGATGTACGGAGAATACCGAACGCCACTTCGGGTTTCTTCGGCGACGTAAACTCCTACAGCGGATTGAAAAAGAACGGTCACGGCTTGGATTACGATATACACCAGAGAGCAAACGCAAGCGGCATATTAACCAACGAGGAGACACCGAGCGCTGCCGACAGCCTAGGTCGGAAACTTTCGGATTACGTCGGCTCGGGCAAGTTCGGCAATGTTCGTGAACGCTCGGGAGTGCAAGATGGGGTTCCTTCCGCTTTCGCCGAGGGAGACAATTTACAGCAGGAGTTTATGCTTTTTTTGGCTGGAAAACAGCAAAAATTGCTCAATCAGGCCAAGCAGAACCCAGTACGCAGTGCTCCAGTCCCAACCACAGCAGCACAGGAGGTACCACAGCTGTATTACTTGGATGGGACACCCTACACTGGGTCTTTGCCTGACACACAACATCAACAGCACAGGATCACACCACCCAAGCTTCCCCCCTCTGCTACCATCCAGGCTGGATTATCAACTGCAGGCCTGACAGCTGAGAATATGGGCGTGGAGGGGGACCTTGCCGGCTACCTGGATGCAAAGGACCAAGGTGACTTGTTATCCACTTTATTTAAGATAGGTGAAGCTTCTAAGAAAAAGAGGTCACAACACTGGTTAAGGCCAGATTACCACATTCCCACTGACAAAGTCTACTCTGATATGACATACAGAGAGCTAATATATGGTATGACATGTGTCCAGGAGAAGTTAGCTATTGCTAATTTACCACAGTGGTCTGCAAAAAGTTATGGTGACCATATGAGATTCGTAGCTAGGAAGGGCCTCAATGCCACTTATACCTCGAGTGCACTAGCTAAATATGAGCATGATCTCACTACTAGAGTGATTTCAGGGGAGTTACCCGGATTTCAGACAGCTGAGCACGCATCAGTCTCTGATAATTTGGGCTCCGATAACCTACAGGTGGTACAGGATTTGAAGGCTGAATTAGCCAGATTAAAAGCAGGTAACAAACAAGGCACTAAAGGTAAAGGCCCCTCTACTCAAAACAGAATCCATTGCCCTACGGATGTTTGTGCTTTGTTCAATTTCACTAGATGTTGGTATAACCCATGTAACAGGCAACACGTATGCGCGGTGTGTAAGGGCCCCCACCCAGCAAAAGGGGGGTGCAAAAATCAACCAACAACCACAAGCAGTGGAGCAAACAATAATGCGGGAGGGGGGTCAACCTTTTTCGCACCACCGATCCACTCCCGCGTATCTTGATGTACAAATAATATTGACGGTGCCCATGATATTCCTGATTCCTACGGTTCCGTGGTCAATGTAACAACCGACAATTTACCAGACATTTATTGTGATAGAGACTCGCTTGTGTATACTTCGGACATATCAGAATTATTGTCAATTTATGTAAGCTATGCTCCATTGTGGGATATTAACTCCACCCATATCCTAAAAGGGGTCAGATCTCAAATGAAACCCGCAGGCTGGTTATCAATGCTTAGTGGAGGCCCTAATTCAGTTTATGGTACAAATGGTTGGGATTATGACGCCGCATTCCTAATGGACGGCATAATGCACGGGTTTAAAGTAGTGGACCCAAACACACATATTAGTGAGTATAGCACTAAGAACTATGTACCCCAAGAAGCAAGGAACTTCATTGATAACCTGCTAAAGACAGAAGTAGACCAAGGCAAATTGTCTATAGTCACAGCAGCACCTACTTGCATCCACGCCTTAGGTGCGGTTGAGAAAAGAGATGGCGGTTATAGACCGGTAACGGACGCCAGTAGACCAGAAGGTCTATCTATTAATTCACATATGAACGAGACATTCCACCACTTTAGTTACACTAGCATCGATGATGTGACCAAGGTGCTCCGACCCGGTATGTTCATGGCAGTCACAGACATTTCCGCAGCGTACCGCTCTATTATGATTAGGCAAGCGATAGGCAATTCCAGGGCCTACAGTGGACATTCGACTCACAGAAAGTGTATTTAGTGGACAACTTCGTGTCATTCGGCACTAGAATGGCTGCATTCCTCTTTAATAGGATTACTGACAGCATAGCTCGTTATATGAGAGCTAACGGTTATTATTGCTTTAATTATCTCGATGACTTACTTACTATGGGTAACTCATATGCGGAGTGCCAAAAAGCACAGTTGTTTCTACATAGCACACTCCACTCGTTGGGTTTTTTCTTATCCTATAAGAAGGTTCTTTCACCTGCACAAGTTCAAATTTATCTAGGGATAGAAATTGACTCACTACAAATGTGCCTCAGACTACCGGAGAGCAAGATCAATAAATTGCACAGTGAGCTACGTTTCTTTGTAGGTCGCCGAAGGGCAACCAAGAAACAGCTGCGCCGTTTATGCGGGATCTTAGCACACTGCTCTACTTTAGTCAGGGGGGGCAGGACATTCTCTCACAGAGTCATAGGCATGTTATCTGCGTTCACGAGCTCTAAAAGGTACATAACCCTCTCTACCGGGTTCTTCAAGGACCTAGACTGGTGGCTAAGATTCGCAAAGTGGTTTAATGGCGAAGCAAAAATTGTCAGCACTCTACCGTCCACAAAAAGTGACTTATACATGGACGCATCAGACAGGGGTTACGGTGTCAGGTACGGCAAGGACTGGATATGTGCAGGTTGGGGATGCAGGATCAGTATGAACATAGACAGTCATGGACACTGCCTCCCGCCACCTAGTCAATTCGTGCCTGAAAACATAAACATCAGGGAGCTATACCCCATCTTAATGGCGATTAATAGGTGGGGACCTTTGTGGCGCAATAGGAAAATTGTCTGTTACACGGATAACACCCATGTAGTAAGCGCACTGAATAAGGGCAAAAGTACAAATACAAGAGCGATGGACTTCCTGAGAGAACTGTTTTGGCTTACAGCTCTTTATAACTGCCATATTGTAGCATTACATATCCCAGGACGACTTAATGTCCTTGCAGATGCTTTGTCAAGAGTGTTATATTACCCGCATAACCTTCCTATGTATCTATGTTGTAGCGGCGGCTAAGCTATGCGAAGATTTGGACATGAAAGCGGCAATAGCGAGAGCGCATGCTTGGAGCGTTTCCACCTGGAAAACTAAATGCAGCCAATGGAAAAGATTTATTGTGTTCTGTACCATCTCTGCCTCTACAGTCGTACCCACTTCGGTTCAGACCATGTGTCGATATTCAGTGTACCTGTCTTCGGACTTGAAGTATAGCACTATAGACAATTACATGAGCGCAGTGATAAGTTTAAATGCACATTATGGCTACGACGTAGCTTGGATAAGGACAAATTTTATGTTTAAGTGTACTATGTCAGGTCTGCGCAGGATCCTCGGTGACCCTATACCCACTAGAGTCACACTGTCAGTTTCGCAACTCTTGGACATGTCTACAAAGGTGAACCTAGCAGTACCTGACCATTTAGCTATGTGGGCATGCATCGTTACTAGCTTCAGGACCCTTCTCAGGAAGAGCAACCTAGTAGTAGACAACGCAGCAAAAGCATCACCACACTTTCTAAGAAGAAAGTCTGTATCATTCACTAGCTGGGGTATGATTGTCACGGTTTCAAGCTCAAAAACAATCCAATTTGGACAGAGAGTCCACCACATCCCGGTCGTAGGAGTCCCTAACTCACCACTTTGTGCAGTATCTTTACTCAAGAGACACTTTGACAGTACCCCCACGACAGACCCTGAAGCACCCGCCTTCCTAGTGCGCAAAGGGAATTCGCTGGTCCCATTACAATACTCAGCACTACTTAAGTTCCTGAAACACCTACTAAGTACTATTGGGATAGATACAAACAGGGCCGGAATACATTCTCTGAGACGTTCAGGCGCTGCCTTTATGCACCTGTGCGGTATCCCACTAGAGGACATCAGATACACCGGTGACTGGACAAGCTTGTCTGCTCTTTTGTACTTAGCCAAACCACTTGGTACCAGGATAGATATAGACAATATAGTCGCCACGGCACTGAAAGCTACTTTTTAGACATACTAATGTGTAGAGTATCAGGACTATATCATTGTTCTGGTGTTGCCGGGTCATTTGGACTCAGTTAAGCCCAGACCGCAGCTACTCGTCCTTCATTACTGTTCCAGAATCAATGGGTGAGACCAATCCTGATTGGTCTATGTATTGATACGGTCAGTACCACTACTACTCACCCACCTGCTACTCCTACACACACACACACACACACTGCTACTGCTCCCTGAACATACCTGTGGGCAGTGACCCACTACTGCAGCCTGCCAGCCTAAGGGCACACACACATGGGACTCTTCCACTGCTTCAATTTTTTTTTTATGTAATTTCTCTGTATTAATATGTTATTACTTGTTAATAAATAGGGCCGGGTCATTTGGACTCAGTTTAGCCCAGACCGCAGCTACTCGTCCTTCATTACTGTTCCAGAATCAATAGCACATCATGTCTATTCTAAAAATCAGTGATTTAATCAAACTTCAAACACTAATATTCAGGACTCCATTTACCAATTGAGGTGGTATAAAGTCAACATTGTAGATTTTCTTTTGATATTTTCAGATTTTTTTTAAATTCAATGGTCACATGGTACACCTTCCATTTGGTAACCATGACAACCATAACTATGGAAAATGACTGTTTTTAGTGTCTCTGTTGCCATGGAAACCAATATCTTGGCCTAGAACACACAAAAGTACAGTAAAATCATTGCTACCATCTTTTTAGTCATGAAATACTCCATGATGTAGATTTTTACTGAAAAATTATAATTATTTCACATTTTTCATGATTTTTGCCTTAAAATTGATTAGCATTGGCCTAAACCTTCCTTAATTTATTGACATGTTTAGAGACTCACCAAATTTCAGCAAAAAATGTGAGGAACTTATGGATTGGGGTATGCAGATACCACATTTTATACAAGTTCTGAGAAAATTGTGAGTCTTCATGAACGTTTAAGGGAGAAGTGGGATGCTAAAAATTGCCCAAAAAAATTAACGATTTTTTTCCGCAGAAATGGGCGATCTGTAAAGGAAGAGTTAAAGAGCTGCAATGTCTGTATGACCCCTCATTTCTTAAGAGTAAGCTGACAGGTCCTTGCTCAGAGACCACCAGCAGCGCCACCTGTATGGTGTTTTTGAGGTTAAATTCTCATACCAATACAATCCCCATATCTACCTCAATATGTTTCCCAAATATAAAGTTGCTGGAGATAAGATTCTAATTTTGACAGATTTTTGATTATTTAAAATTCTTGAGATCCCATTGACTTTTTCCTGTTTTCTGAGCCACATTGCGTCAACATACAGTGCAAGGGATATGTTTTTATGCTTGTTTGCTGGTCTCTACAAGTAGTAGTTCATGTCTGATTAAACCTGGACCTGTAACAATAGTGGTTTTCTTATGACAGGCTTCTGAAAATGGCCCAGAAATTAGGGTTTGCTCCCGAGGGCTGATCCCCCTCCCACTATATGGGCCAAAACTCAGAGACTATTTGGAATTTTGAGGAAATATTAGGGAAGAGTACTTCAGATACATAGACCAATCATATAAATGAGTTAGAAGAAAATCCAAGATGGTCATCCAGCAAGATGGTTGAACTGACATGGAATAGGCCTTTTGGTAACCATGGAAACCATAGCTATGGAAAATCACTGTTTTTAATGTCTCTGTTGCCATGGAAACCAATATACTCGCCTAGAACACATAAAAGTACAGTAAAATCATTGCTACCATCTTTTTCGTCATGAAATACTCCATGAAGTAGACTTTCACTGAAATATTATAATTATTTCACATTTTTCATGGTTTTTGCCTTAAAAACTTCCTTAATTCATTGCGGTGTTTAGAGGCTCACTAATTCTCAGCAAATAATGTGAGGAACTAATGGATTGGGGTATGCAGAGACCACATTTTATACAACAAGTTCTGAGAAAACTGTGAGTTTTCATGAAATTTTGAGGGAGAAGTGGGATGGTAAACATCGGCCAAAAATCGGCGATCTTTTTTGCAGAAATGCATGATGGGGAAAGGAAGAGTTAAAGAGCTACAATGTCTTCATGACCCCTCATTTCTCAAGAGTAAACTGACAGCTCCTTGCTAAGAGACCTGTGGGTTAGAAACAGGGGAATATTGTGATGACAATTCAGGAATTCCATTTGACAATTCAGGAATGAATGCATGACAAATTGAGGTTTGTTTATCATTAGATGAATCTTTAAATACATGTATTACAGTCCCTGTTTCTCAACTTTAAGGTCATTGACAGCTGCCCCCTTCATTTTTAAAAATAATCAACAGATATCGCACTCCGCAGCCATTACGACAGTGGATGTCGAAAGTTGGACTGAGTACACTCCTTGGGATGAAGACCTAGATGAAATAGGAAGGTTGATTCATTTGAAATTTTCCATGACTCATGATGAAACATTCTGAGATTCCATCACTGTCATAAAACTTGCGTTTCCAAGGGTTTCCATGATGTGTAGTAACTCTTCTTTAGGCTATAAAATCTGGCATATATACAGACATTTTTTGCCCTCAAGGGAACCTTGCAGTTATCTATATGGAGAACCCTGGAATCCAGTCTGTTTTCCTTCAGTCTTTCAAGAAGATGGAGAGAACCCTGCAATTATCTACCTATGCATACGATAGGTTGTATGGAGAGCCCTGTAGTCCAGTTATTTTGGCTTCAGCAGGGAAAGGAAATCAGCAGAGTACTGCAACTATCTGTACATGTGCTGTTTGGAGAACTCTAAAATCTGGTTCAACCGGCACAGATAGGGGCATGAGCTCAGGAGAACCTAGCAAGAATCAGATTCTGTACAAAATATGTGTGATTCAATCAGGGTAGCTCCGTGGGTTTCATATCATGATATGACAGTAGCATTTCAACTCTTATATTACCGGCCTATTTTTAGAGCAAACTCTATATATACAGTCATTTTGTGCACTATCATAGGGAGACCATGCAATGTTCTATATGGAGAGCCCTGAAATCCATTCATTTGGGCTTCAGTGCAATGATGAGATCAGGAGAATGGATAGGCAGGAGACAATGAGAGGAAGCACTAGGAGGAGTGTAATACATCACAGCAATTCAGGAAAGGTTTATGAACACCTGGGGGGCCTATTGGCACTGATCGCCAGTACCAACTTTGAAACTACAGCCCTTTTTTTGCCATTTGACAGCCCCTTAATCCTTCCTTTACCAAGGTGTTTTGAGCTTATTTTTGGCCTGAAGGGGATGTCATTATCTTTTAAAAACTGTTGGAATCATGTTGATGTTCCTATTAGAAGCCAAGTAGTGATGGTATAACTTAAGCATGTGGACAAAAATTCAGAAAACCCTGATTTCCTGTATCTATTTTGATAAGGGAGATATGATAGTGATGGGTGAGACCAATCCTGATTGGTCTATGTATTGATACGGTCAGTACCACTACTACTCACCCACCTGCTACTCCTACACACACACACACACACACTGCTACTGCTCCCTGAACATACCTGTGGGCAGTGACCCACTACTGCAGCCTGCCAGCCTAAGGGCACACACACATGGGACTCTTCCACTGCTTCAATTTTTTGTTTTTTTTATGCATCATGGTGGTTTGTTTGGTATGCCAACAGTCATACCATGGCAACAAAAAGCACTGTCCCAACTGTGGGGTGCTAAACCATAAACTCACGGAGGAGACCAGGAGTAATGCAGTTTTTCATGAGGAAGAAGGGGGAGACCAAGGAGCTTCCAATATGGCCACCCCCTTGGGAGAGAGAAGGCAGAGCAATACAAAGTCACCAGAAGCTATTCTCCAGGAGAAGATTGCTATAGCAGAAGAAAAGGCAGGACTACTCAGGAAAAAAGGTGACCTCTTAGCATTAGAAGAAAGGCTAGCCTTAATTGACTTAGAGAATGCAGAACTGGAGGAGGATTACAAAAAATCTCTCAAAGACATACAGCAGAAGCAGCAGAGTGCTGCACACAAGAGGAGGGGTGCATTCGTAAATTTTCATGATTTGACTGCACCTAATAGCAGCTATTACCAGGGAGAAGCGTTTACGAACGCATCCAGGAGCAGCAGCAGATACGCCGACGACCGAGCGGAGTACACAACATTTACGAACGCAGCCAGCAGCGCCAAAGCCGAAGACGCCCGGACCTTGCCGAGCGCCTCCGAAGGCATATCCGACCCGAACACGGCCGGACACATACGGAGATACCCGAACGCCGCCGAAAACGGGCTTGGAGAGAGTCGGGGACGGTCGGCAGATGTACGGAGAATACCGAACGCCACTTCGGGTTTCTTCGGCGACGTAAACTCCTACAGCGGATTGAAAAAGAACGGTCACGGCTTGGATTACGATATACACCAGAGAGCAAACGCAAGCGGCATATTAACCAACGAGGAGACACCGAGCGCTGCCGACAGCCTAGGTCGGAAACTTTCGGATTACGTCGGCTCGGGCAAGTTCGGCAATGTTCGTGAACGCTCGGGAGTGCAAGATGGGGTTCCTTCCGCTTTCGCCGAGGGAGACAATTTACAGCAGGAGTTTATGCTTTTTTTGGCTGGAAAACAGCAAAAATTGCTCAATCAGGCCAAGCAGAACCCAGTACGCAGTGCTCCAGTCCCAACCACAGCAGCACAGGAGGTACCACAGCTGTATTACTTGGATGGGACACCCTACACTGGGTCTTTGCCTGACACACAACATCAACAGCACAGGATCACACCACCCAAGCATCCCCCCTCTGCTACCATCCAGGCTGGATTATCAACTGCAGGCCTGACAGCTGAGAATATGGGCGTGGAGGGGGACCTTGCCGGCTACCTGGATGCAAAGGACCAAGGTGACTTGTTATCCACTTTATTTAAGATAGGTGAAGCTTCTAAGAAAAAGAGGTCACAACACTGGTTAAGGCCAGATTACCACATTCCCACTGACAAAGTCTACTCTGATATGACATACAGAGAGCTAATATATGGTATGACATGTGTCCAGGAGAAGTTAGCTATTGCTAATTTACCACAGTGGTCTGCAAAAAGTTATGGTGACCATATGAGATTCGTAGCTAGGAAGGGCCTCAATGCCACTTATACCTCGAGTGCACTAGCTAAATATGAGCATGATCTCACTACTAGAGTGATTTCAGGGGAGTTACCCGGATTTCAGACAGCTGAGCACGCATCAGTCTCTGATAATTTGGGCTCCGATAACCTACAGGTGGTACAGGATTTGAAGGCTGAATTAGCCAGATTAAAAGCAGGTAACAAACAAGGCACTAAAGGTAAAGGCCCCTCTACTCAAAACAGAATCCATTGCCCTACGGATGTTTGTGCTTTGTTCAATTTCACTAGATGTTGGTATAACCCATGTAACAGGCAACACGTATGCGCGGTGTGTAAGGGCCCCCACCCAGCAAAAGGGGGGTGCAAAAATCAACCAACAACCACAAGCAGTGGAGCAAACAATAATGCGGGAGGGGGGTCAACCTTTTTCGCACCACCGATCCACTCCCGCGTATCTTGATGTACAAATAATATTGACGGTGCCCATGATATTCCTGATTCCTACGGTTCCGTGGTCAATGTAACAACCGACAATTTACCAGACATTTATTGTGATAGAGACTCGCTTGTGTATACTTCGGACATATCAGAATTATTGTCAATTTATGTAAGCTATGCTCCATTGTGGGATATTAACTCCACCCATATCCTAAAAGGGGTCAGATCTCAAATGAAACCCGCAGGCTGGTTATCAATGCTTAGTGGAGGCCCTAATTCAGTTTATGGTACAAATGGTTGGGATTATGACGCCGCATTCCTAATGGACGGCATAATGCACGGGTTTAAAGTAGTGGACCCAAACACACATATTAGTGAGTATAGCACTAAGAACTATGTACCCCAAGAAGCAAGGAACTTCATTGATAACCTGCTAAAGACAGAAGTAGACCAAGGCAAATTGTCTATAGTCACAGCAGCACCTACTTGCATCCACGCCTTAGGTGCGGTTGAGAAAAGAGATGGTGGTTATAGACCGGTAACGGACGCCAGTAGACCAGAAGGTCTATCTATTAATTCACATATGAACGAGACATTCCACCACTTTAGTTACACTAGCATCGATGATGTGACCAAGGTGCTCCGACCCGGTATGTTCATGGCAGTCACAGACATTTCCGCAGCGTACCGCTCTATTATGATTAGGCAAGCGATAGGCAATTCCAGGGCCTACAGTGGACATTCGACTCACAGAAAGTGTATTTAGTGGACAACTTCGTGTCATTCGGCACTAGAATGGCTGCATTCCTCTTTAATAGGATTACTGACAGCATAGCTCGTTATATGAGAGCTAACGGTTATTATTGCTTTAATTATCTCGATGACTTACTTACTATGGGTAACTCATATGCGGAGTGCCAAAAAGCACAGTTGTTTCTACATAGCACACTCCACTCGTTGGGTTTTTTCTTATCCTATAAGAAGGTTCTTTCACCTGCACAAGTTCAAATTTATCTAGGGATAGAAATTGACTCACTACAAATGTGCCTCAGACTACCGGAGAGCAAGATCAATAAATTGCACAGTGAGCTACGTTTCTTTGTAGGTCGCCGAAGGGCAACCAAGAAACAGCTGCGCCGTTTATGCGGGATCTTAGCACACTGCTCTACTTTAGTCAGGGGGGGCAGGACATTCTCTCACAGAGTCATAGGCATGTTATCTGCGTTCACGAGCTCTAAAAGGTACATAACCCTCTCTACCGGGTTCTTCAAGGACCTAGACTGGTGGCTAAGATTCGCAAAGTGGTTTAATGGCGAAGCAAAAATTGTCAGCACTCTACCGTCCACAAAAAGTGACTTATACATGGACGCATCAGACAGGGGTTACGGTGTCAGGTACAGCAAGGACTGGATATGTGCAGGTTGGGGATGCAGGATCAGTATGAACATAGACAGTCATGGACACTGCCTCCCGCCACCTAGTCAATTCGTGCCTGAAAACATAAACATCAGGGAGCTATACCCCATCTTAATGGCGATTAATAGGTGGGGACCTTTGTGGCGCAATAGGAAAATTGTCTGTTACACGGATAACACCCATGTAGTAAGCGCACTGAATAAGGGCAAAAGTACAAATACAAGAGCGATGGACTTCCTGAGAGAACTGTTTTGGCTTACAGCTCTTTATAACTGCCATATTGTAGCATTACATATCCCAGGACGACTTAATGTCCTTGCAGATGCTTTGTCAAGAGTGTTATATTACCCGCATAACCTTCCTATGTATCTATGTTGTAGCGGCGGCTAAGCTATGCGAAGATTTGGACATGAAAGCGGCAATAGCGAGAGCGCATGCTTGGAGCGTTTCCACCTGGAAAACTAAATGCAGCCAATGGAAAAGATTTATTGTGTTCTGTACCATCTCTGCCTCTACAGTCGTACCCACTTCGGTTCAGACCATGTGTCGATATTCAGTGTACCTGTCTTCGGACTTGAAGTATAGCACTATAGACAATTACATGAGCGCAGTGATAAGTTTAAATGCACATTATGGCTACGACGTAGCTTGGATAAGGACAAATTTTATGTTTAAGTGTACTATGTCAGGTCTGCGCAGGATCCTCGGTGACCCTATACCCACTAGAGTCACACTGTCAGTTTCGCAACTCTTGGACATGTCTACAAAGGTGAACCTAGCAGTACCTGACCATTTAGCTATGTGGGCATGCATCGTTACTAGCTTCAGGACCCTTCTCAGGAAGAGCAACCTAGTAGTAGACAACGCAGCAAAAGCATCACCACACTTTCTAAGAAGAAAGTCTGTATCATTCACTAGCTGGGGTATGATTGTCACGGTTTCAAGCTCAAAAACAATCCAATTTGGACAGAGAGTCCACCACATCCCGGTCGTAGGAGTCCCTAACTCACCACTTTGTGCAGTATCTTTACTCAAGAGACACTTTGACAGTACCCCCACGACAGACCCTGAAGCACCCGCCTTCCTAGTGCGCAAAGGGAATTCGCTGGTCCCATTACAATACTCAGCACTACTTAAGTTCCTGAAACACCTACTAAGTACTATTGGGATAGATACAAACAGGGCCGGAATACATTCTCTGAGACGTTCAGGCGCTGCCTTTATGCACCTGTGCGGTATCCCACTAGAGGACATCAGATACACCGGTGACTGGACAAGCTTGTCTGCTCTTTTGTACTTAGCCAAACCACTTGGTACCAGGATAGATATAGACAATATAGTCGCCACGGCACTGAAAGCTACTTTTTAGACATACTAATGTGTAGAGTATCAGGACTATATCATTGTTCTGGTGTTGCCGGGTCATTTGGACTCAGTTAAGCCCAGACCGCAGCTACTCGTCCTTCATTACTGTTCCAGAATCAATGGGTGAGACCAATCCTGATTGGTCTATGTATTGATACGGTCAGTACCACTACTACTCACCCACCTGCTACTCCTACACACACACACACACACACACTGCTACTGCTCCCTGAACATACCTGTGGGCAGTGACCCACTACTGCAGCCTGCCAGCCTAAGGGCACACACACATGGGACTCTTCCACTGCTTCAATTTTTTTTTTTATGTAATTTCTCTGTATTAATATGTTATTACTTGTTAATAAATAGGGCCGGGTCATTTGGACTCAGTTTAGCCCAGACCGCAGCTACTCGTCCTTCATTACTGTTCCAGAATCAATAGCACATCATGTCTATTCTAAAAATCAGTGATTTAATCAAACTTCAAACACTAATATTCAGGACTCCATTTACCAATTGAGGTGGTATAAAGTCAACATTGTAGATTTTCTTTTGATATTTTCAGATTTTTTTTAAATTCAATGGTCACATGGTACACCTTCCATTTGGTAACCATGACAACCATAACTATGGAAAATGACTGTTTTTAGTGTCTCTGTTGCCATGGAAACCAATATCTTGGCCTAGAACACACAAAAGTACAGTAAAATCATTGCTACCATCTTTTTAGTCATGAAATACTCCATGATGTAGATTTTTACTGAAAAATTATAATTATTTCACATTTTTCATGATTTTTGCCTTAAAATTGATTAGCATTGGCCTAAACCTTCCTTAATTTATTGACATGTTTAGAGACTCACCAAATTTCAGCAAAAAATGTGAGGAACTTATGGATTGGGGTATGCAGATACCACATTTTATACAAGTTCTGAGAAAATTGTGAGTCTTCATGAACGTTTAAGGGAGAAGTGGGATGCTAAAAATTGCCCAAAAAAATTAACGATTTTTTTCCGCAGAAATGGGCGATCTGTAAAGGAAGAGTTAAAGAGCTGCAATGTCTGTATGACCCCTCATTTCTTAAGAGTAAGCTGACAGGTCCTTGCTCAGAGACCACCAGCAGCGCCACCTGTATGGTGTTTTTGAGGTTAAATTCTCATACCAATACAATCCCCATATCTACCTCAATATGTTTCCCAAATATAAAGTTGCTGGAGATAAGATTCTAATTTTGACAGATTTTTGATTATTTAAAATTCTTGAGATCCCATTGACTTTTTCCTGTTTTCTGAGCCACATTGCGTCAACATACAGTGCAAGGGATATGTTTTTATGCTTGTTTGCTGGTCTCTACAAGTAGTAGTTCATGTCTGATTAAACCTGGACCTGTAACAATAGTGGTTTTCTTATGACAGGCTTCTGAAAATGGCCCAGAAATTAGGGTTTGCTCCCGAGGGCTGATCCCCCTCCCACTATATGGGCCAAAACTCAGAGACTATTTGGAATTTTGAGGAAATATTAGGGAAGAGTACTTCAGATACATAGACCAATCATATAAATGAGTTAGAAGAAAATCCAAGATGGTCATCCAGCAAGATGGTTGAACTGACATGGAATAGGCCTTTTGGTAACCATGGAAACCATAGCTATGGAAAATCACTGTTTTTAATGTCTCTGTTGCAAATGGAAACCAATATACTCGCCTAGAACACATAAAAGTACAGTAAAATCATTGCTACCATCTTTTTCGTCATGAAATACTCCATGAAGTAGACTTTCACTGAAATATTATAATTATTTCACATTTTTCATGGTTTTTGCCTTAAAAACTTCCTTAATTCATTGCGGTGTTTAGAGGCTCACTAATTCTCAGCAAATAATGTGAGGAACTAATGGATTGGGGTATGCAGAGACCACATTTTATACAACAAGTTCTGAGAAAACTGTGAGTTTTCATGAAATTTTGAGGGAGAAGTGGGATGGTAAACATCGGCCAAAAATCGGCGATCTTTTTTGCAGAAATGCATGATGGGGAAAGGAAGAGTTAAAGAGCTACAATGTCTTCATGACCCCTCATTTCTCAAGAGTAAACTGACAGCTCCTTGCTAAGAGACCTGTGGGTTAGAAACAGGGGAATATTGTGATGACAATTCAGGAATTCCATTTGACAATTCAGGAATGAATGCATGACAAATTGAGGTTTGTTTATCATTAGATGAATCTTTAAATACATGTATTACAGTCCCTGTTTCTCAACTTTAAGGTCATTGACAGCTGCCCCCTTCATTTTTAAAAATAATCAACAGATATCGCACTCCGCAGCCATTACGACAGTGGATGTCGAAAGTTGGACTGAGTACACTCCTTGGGATGAAGACCTAGATGAAATAGGAAGGTTGATTCATTTGAAATTTTCCATGACTCATGATGAAACATTCTGAGATTCCATCACTGTCATAAAACTTGCGTTTCCAAGGGTTTCCATGATGTGTAGTAACTCTTCTTTAGGCTATAAAATCTGGCATATATACAGACATTTTTTGCCCTCAAGGGAACCTTGCAGTTATCTATATGGAGAACCCTGGAATCCAGTCTGTTTTCCTTCAGTCTTTCAAGAAGATGGAGAGAACCCTGCAATTATCTACCTATGCATACGATAGGTTGTATGGAGAGCCCTGTAGTCCAGTTATTTTGGCTTCAGCAGGGAAAGGAAATCAGCAGAGTACTGCAACTATCTGTACATGTGCTGTTTGGAGAACTCTAAAATCTGGTTCAACCGGCACAGATAGGGGCATGAGCTCAGGAGAACCTAGCAAGAATCAGATTCTGTACAAAATATGTGTGATTCAATCAGGGTAGCTCCGTGGGTTTCATATCATGATATGACAGTAGCATTTCAACTCTTATATTACCGGCCTATTTTTAGAGCAAACTCTATATATACAGTCATTTTGTGCACTATCATAGGGAGACCATGCAATGTTCTATATGGAGAGCCCTGAAATCCATTCATTTGGGCTTCAGTGCAATGATGAGATCAGGAGAATGGATAGGCAGGAGACAATGAGAGGAAGCACTAGGAGGAGTGTAATACATCACATCAATTCAGGAAAGGTTTATGAACACCTGGGGGGCCTATTGGCACTGATCGCCAGTACCAACTTTGAAACTACAGCCCCTTTTTTGCCATTTGACAGCCCCTTAATCCTTCCTTTACCAAGGTGTTTTGAGCTTATTTTTGGCCTGAAGGGGATGTCATTATCTTTTAAAAACTGTTGGAATCATGTTGATGTTCCTATTAGAAGCCAAGTAGTGATGGTCTAACTTAAGCATGTGGACAAAAATTCAGAAAACCCTGATTTCCTGTATCTATTTTGATAAGGGAGATATGATAGTGATAGCACATCATGTCTATTCTAAAAATCAGTGATTTAATCAAACTTCAAACACTAATATTCAGGACTCCATTTACCAATTGAGGTGGTATAAAGTCAACATTGTAGATTTTCTTTTGATATTTTCAGATTTTTTTAAATTCAATGGTCACATGGTACACCTTCCATTTGGTAATCATGACAACCATAACTATGGAAAATGACTGTTTTTAGTGTCTCTGTTGCCATGGAAACCAATATCTTGGCCTAGAACACACAAAAGTACAGTAAAATCATTGCTACCATCTTTTTAGTCATGAAATACTCCATGATGTAGATTTTCACTGAAAAATTATAATTATTTCACATTTTTCATGATTTTTGCCTTAAAATTGATTAGCATTGGCCTAAACCTTCCTTAATTCATTGACATGTTTAGAGACTCACCAAATTTCAGCAAAAAATGTGAGGAACTTATGGATTGGGGTATGCAGATACCACATTTTATACAAGTTCTGAGAAAATTGTGAGTCTTCATGAACGTTTGAGGGAGAAGTGGGATGCTAAAAATTGCCCAAAAAAATTAACGATTTTTTTCCGCAGAAACGGGCGATCTGTAAAGGAAGAGTTAAAGAGCTGCAATGTCTGTATGACCCCTCATTTCTTAAGAGTAAGCTGACAGGTCCTTGCTCAGAGACCATAGAGCAGCGCCACCTGTATGGTGTTTTTGAGGTTAAATTCTCATACCAATACAATCCCCATATCTACCTCAATATGTTTCCCAAATATAAAGTTGCTGGAGATAAGATTCTAATTTTGACAGATTTTTGATTATTTAAAATTCTTGAGAGCCCATTGACTTTTTCCTGTTTTCTGAGCCACATTGCGTCAACATACAGTGCAAGCGATATGTTTTTATGCTTGTTTGCTGGTCTCTACAAGTAGTAGTTCATGTCTGATTAAACCTGGACCTGTAACAATAGTGGTTTTCTTATGACAGGCTTCTGAAAATGGCCCAGAAATTAGGGTTTGCTCCCGAGGGCTGATCCCCCTCCCACTATATGGGCCAAAACTCGGAGACTATTTGGAATTTTGAGGAAATATTAGGGAAGAGTACTTCAGATACATAGACCAATCATATAAATGAGTTAGAAGAAAATCCAAGATGGTCATCCAGCAAGATGGTTGAACTGACATGGAATAGGCCTTTTGGTAACCATGGAAACCATAGCTATGGAAAATCACTGTTTTTAATGTCTCTGTTGCCATGGAAACCAATATACTCGCCTAGAACACATAAAAGTACAGTAAAATCATTGCTACCATCTTTTTCGTCATGAAATACTCCATGAAGTAGACTTTCACTGAAATATTATAATTATTTCACATTTTTCATGGTTTTTGCCTTAAAAACTTCCTTAATTCATTGCGGTGTTTAGAGGCTCACTAATTCTCAGCGAATAAGGGAGTGGTCATTATTTATCAACAGGGGGGGGGTGGTGGGTTTGAGGGGGGGGCGTAAAATTTTCAGACCCCTTCCGAGGGGGGGGCTAAAAAAATTTTGACCCCTCTTGAGGGGGGGGCTAAAAAAATTCACCCTCTTTTTAGCAAAAAAGCCCGCGCGCTACTATAGATCAAAGAGGGGGCGCGAAATCTCTCCGCGCCTCCGGCGGGGGGGGGCGCAAAAAATTTTGACTGCCGTCGAGGGGGGGCGTAAAAAATTTTCGCACGCCCGCGCGAAAACCCACCACCCCCCCCCCTGTTGATAAATAATGACCACTCCCTAATGTGAGGAACTAATGGATTGGGGTATGCAGAGACCACATTTTATACAACAAGTTCTGAGAAAACTGTGAGTTTTCATGAAATTTTGAGGGAGAAGTGGGATGGTAAACATCGGCCAAAAATCGGCGATCTTTTTTGCAGAAATGCATGATGGGGAAAGGAAGAGTTAAAGAGCTACAATGTCTTCATGACCCCTCATTTCTCAAGAGTAAACTGACAGCTCCTTGCTAAGAGACCTGTGGGTTAGAAACAGGGGAATATTGTGATGACAATTCAGGAATTCCATTTGACAATTCAGGAATGAATGCATGACAAATTGAGGTTTGTTTATCATTAGATGAATCTTTAAATACATGTATTACAGTCCCTGTTTCTCAACTTTAAGGTCATTGACAGCTGCCCCCTTCATTTTTAAAAATAATCAACAGATATCGCACTCCGCAGCCATTACGACAGTGGATGTCGAAAGTTGGACTGAGTACACTCCTTGGGATGAAGACCTAGATGAAATAGGAAGGTTGATTCATTTGAAATTTTCCATGACTCATGATGAAACATTCTGAGATTCCATCACTGTCATAAAACTTGCGTTTCCAAGGGTTTCCATGATGTGTAGTAACTCTTCTTTAGGCTATAAAATCTGGCATATATACAGACATTTTTTGCCCTCAGGGGAACCTTGCAGTTATCTATATGGAGAACCCTGGAATCCAGTCTGTTTTCCTTCAGTCTTTCAAGAAGATGGAGAGAACCCTGCAATTATCTACCTATGCATACGATAGGTTGTATGGAGAGCCCTGTAGTCCAGTTATTTTGGCTTCAGCAGGGAAAGGAAATCAGCAGAGTACTGCAACTATCTGTACATGTGCTGTTTGGAGAACTCTAAAATCTGGTTCAACCGGCACGGATAGGGGCACGAGCTCAGGAGAACCTAGCAAGAATCAGATTCTGTACAAAATATGTGTGATTCAATCAGGGTAGCTCCGTGGGTTTCATATCATGATATGACAGTAGCATTTCAACTCTTATATTACTGGCCTATTTTTAGAGCAAACTCTATATATACAGTCATTTTGTGCACTATCATAGGGAGACCATGCAATGTTCTATATGGAGAGCCCTGAAATCCATTCATTTGGGCTTCAGTGCAATGATGAGATCAGGAGAATGGATAGGCAGGAGACAATGAGAGGAAGCACTAGGAGGAGTGTAATACATCACATTAATTCAGGAAAGGTTTATGAACACCTGGGGGGCCTATTGGCACTGATCGCCAGTACCAACTTTGAAACTACAGCCCCTTTTTTGCCATTTGACAGCCCCTTAATCCTTCCTTTACCAAGGTGTTTTGAGCTTATTTTTGGCCTGAAGGGGATGTCATTATCTTTTAAAAACTGTTGGAATCATGTTGATGTTCCTATTAGAAGCCAAGTAGTGATGGTATAACTTAAGCATGTGGACAAAAATTCAGAAAATCCTGATTTCCTGTATCTATTTTGATAAGGGAGATATGATAGTGATAGCACATGAAGTAGACTTTCACTGAAATATTATAATTATTTCACATTTTTCATGGTTTTTGCCTTAAAAACTTCCTTAATTCATTGCGGTGTTTAGAGGCTCACTAATTCTCAGCGAATAAGGGAGTGGTCATTATTTATCAACAGGGGGGGGGGTGGTGGGTTTGAGGGGGGGGGCGTAAAATTTTCAGACCCCTTCCGAGGGGGGGGCTAAAAAAATTTTGACCCCTCTTGAGGGGGGGGCTAAAAAAATTCACCCTCTTTTTAGCAAAAAAGCCCGCGCGCTACTATAGATCAAAGAGGGGGCGCGAAATCTCTCCGCGCCTCCGGCGGGGGGGGGCGCAAAAAATTTTGACTGCCGTCGAGGGGGGGCGTAAAAAATTTTCGCACGCCCGCGCGAAAACCCACCACCCCCCCCCTGTTGATAAATAATGACCACTCCCTAATGTGAGGAACTAATGGATTGGGGTATGCAGAGACCACATTTTATACAACAAGTTCTGAGAAAACTGTGAGTTTTCATGAAATTTTGAGGGAGAAGTGGGATGGTAAACATCGGCCAAAAATCGGCGATCTTTTTTGCAGAAATGCATGATGGGGAAAGGAAGAGTTAAAGAGCTACAATGTCTTCATGACCCCTCATTTCTCAAGAGTAAACTGACAGCTCCTTGCTAAGAGACCTGTGGGTTAGAAACAGGGGAATATTGTGATGACAATTCAGGAATTCCATTTGACAATTCAGGAATGAATGCATGACAAATTGAGGTTTGTTTATCATTAGATGAATCTTTAAATACATGTATTACAGTCCCTGTTTCTCAACTTTAAGGTCATTGACAGCTGCCCCCTTCATTTTTAAAAATAATCAACAGATATCGCACTCCGCAGCCATTACGACAGTGGATGTCGAAAGTTGGACTGAGTACACTCCTTGGGATGAAGACCTAGATGAAATAGGAAGGTTGATTCATTTGAAATTTTCCATGACTCATGATGAAACATTCTGAGATTCCATCACTGTCATAAAACTTGCGTTTCCAAGGGTTTCCATGATGTGTAGTAACTCTTCTTTAGGCTATAAAATCTGGCATATATACAGACATTTTTTGCCCTCAGGGGAACCTTGCAGTTATCTATATGGAGAACCCTGGAATCCAGTCTGTTTTCCTTCAGTCTTTCAAGAAGATGGAGAGAACCCTGCAATTATCTACCTATGCATACGATAGGTTGTATGGAGAGCCCTGTAGTCCAGTTATTTTGGCTTCAGCAGGGAAAGGAAATCAGCAGAGTACTGCAACTATCTGTACATGTGCTGTTTGGAGAACTCTAAAATCTGGTTCAACCGGCACGGATAGGGGCACGAGCTCAGGAGAACCTAGCAAGAATCAGATTCTGTACAAAATATGTGTGATTCAATCAGGGTAGCTCCGTGGGTTTCATATCATGATATGACAGTAGCATTTCAACTCTTATATTACTGGCCTATTTTTAGAGCAAACTCTATATATACAGTCATTTTGTGCACTATCATAGGGAGACCATGCAATGTTCTATATGGAGAGCCCTGAAATCCATTCATTTGGGCTTCAGTGCAATGATGAGATCAGGAGAATGGATAGGCAGGAGACAATGAGAGGAAGCACTAGGAGGAGTGTAATACATCACATTAATTCAGGAAAGGTTTATGAACACCTGGGGGGCCTATTGGCACTGATCGCCAGTACCAACTTTGAAACTACAGCCCCTTTTTTGCCATTTGACAGCCCCTTAATCCTTCCTTTACCAAGGTGTTTTGAGCTTATTTTTGGCCTGAAGGGGATGTCATTATCTTTTAAAAACTGTTGGAATCATGTTGATGTTCCTATTAGAAGCCAAGTAGTGATGGTATAACTTAAGCATGTGGACAAAAATTCAGAAAATCCTGATTTCCTGTATCTATTTTGATAAGGGAGATATGATAGTGATAGCACATCATGTCTATTCTAAAAATCAGTGATTTAATCAAACTTCAAACACTAATATTCAGGACTCCATTTACCAATTGAGGTGGTATAAAGTCAACATTGTAGATTTTCTTTTGATATTTTCAGATTTTTTTAAATTCAATGGTCACATGGTACACCTTCCATTTGGTAACCATGACAACCATAACTATGGAAAATGACTGTTTTTAGTGTCTCTGTTGCCATGGAAACCAATATCTTGGCCTAGAACACACAAAAGTACAGTAAAATCATTGCTACCATCTTTTTAGTCATGAAATACTCCATGATGTAGATTTTCACTGAAAAATTATAATTATTTCACATTTTTCATGATTTTTGCCTTAAAATTGATTAGCATTGGCCTAAACCTTCCTTAATTCATTGACATGTTTAGAGACTCACCAAATTTCAGCAAAAAATGTGAGGAACTTATGGATTGGGGTATGCAGATACCACATTTTATACAAGTTCTGAGAAAATTGTGAGTCTTCATGAACGTTTGAGGGAGAAGTGGGATGCTAAAAATTGCCCAAAAAAATTAACGATTTTTTTCCGCAGAAACGGGCGATCTGTAAAGGAAGAGTTAAAGAGCTGCAATGTCTGTATGACCCCTCATTTCTTAAGAGTAAGCTGACAGGTCCTTGCTCAGAGACCACCAGCAGCACCACCTGTATGGTGTTTTTGAGGTTAAATTCTCATACCAATACAATCCCCATATCTACCTCAATATGTTTCCCAAATATAAAGTTGCTGGAGATAAGATTCTAATTTTGACAGATTTTTGATTATTTAAAATTCTTGAGAGCCCATTGACTTTTTCCTGTTTTCTGAGCCACATTGCGTCAACATACAGTGCAAGCGATATGTTTTTATGCTTGTTTGCTGGTCTCTACAAGTAGTAGTTCATGTCTGATTAAACCTGGACCTGTAACAATAGTGGTTTTCTTATGACAGGCTTCTGAAAATGGCCCAGAAATTAGGGTTTGCTCCCGAGGGCTGATCCCCCTCCCACTATATGGGCCAAAACTCGGAGACTATTTGGAATTTTGAGGAAATATTAGGGAAGAGTACTTCAGATACATAGACCAATCATATAAATGAGTTAGAAGAAAATCCAAGATGGTCATCCAGCAAGATGGTTGAACTGACATGGAATAGGCCTTTTGGTAACCATGGAAACCATAGCTATGGAAAATCACTGTTTTTAATGTCTCTGTTGCCATGGAAACCAATATACTCGCCTAGAACACATAAAAGTACAGTAAAATCATTGCTACCATCTTTTTCGTCATGAAATACTCCATGAAGTAGACTTTCACTGAAATATTATAATTATTTCACATTTTTCATGGTTTTTGCCTTAAAAACTTCCTTAATTCATTGCGGTGTTTAGAGGCTCACTTATTCTCAGCAAATAATGTGAGGAACTAATGGATTGGGGTATGCAGAGACCACATTTTATACAACAAGTTCTGAGAAAACTGTGAGTTTTCATGAAATTTTGAGGGAGAAGTGGGATGGTAAACATCGGCCAAAAATCGGCGATCTTTTTTGCAGAAATGCATGATGGGGAAAGGAAGAGTTAAAGAGCTACAATGTCTTCATGACCACTCATTTCTCAAGAGTAAACTGACAGCTCCTTGCTAAGAGACCTGTGGGTTAGAAACAGGGGAATATTGTGATGACAATTCAGGAATTCCATTTGACAATTCAGGAATGAATGCATGACAAATTGAGGTTTGTTTATCATTAGATGAATCTTTAAATACATGTATTACAGTCCCTGTTTCTCAACTTTAAGGTCATTGACAGCTGCCCCCTTCATTTTTAAAAATAATCAACAGATATCGCACTCCGCAGCCATTACGACAGTGGATGTCGAAAGTTGGACTGAGTACACTCCTTGGGATGAAGACCTAGATGAAATAGGAAGGTTGATTCATTTGAAATTTTCCATGACTCATGATGAAACATTCTGAGATTCCATCACTGTCATAAAACTTGCGTTTCCAAGGGTTTCCATGATGTGTAGTAACTCTTCTTTAGGCTATAAAATCTGGCATATATACAGACATTTTTTTGCCCTCAGGGGAACCTTGCAGTTATCTATATGGAGAACCCTGGAATCCAGTCTGTTTTCCTTCAGTCTTTCAAGAAGATGGAGAGAACCCTGCAATTATCTACCTATGCATACGATAGGTTGTATGGAGAGCCCTGTAGTCCAGTTATTTTGGCTTCAGCAGGGAAAGGAAATCAGCAGAGTACTGCAACTATCTGTACATGTGCTGTTTGGAGAACTCTAAAATCTGGTTCAACCGGCACGGATAGGGGCACAAGCTCAGGAGAACCTAGCAAGAATCAGATTCTGTACAAAATATGTGTGATTCAATCAGGGTAGCTCCGTGGGTTTCATATCATGATATGACAGTAGCATTTCAACTCTTATATTACCGGCCTATTTTTAGAGCAAACTCTATATATACAGTCATTTTGTGCACTATCATAGGGAGACCATGCAATGTTCTATATGGAGAGCCCTGAAATCCATTCATTTGGGCTTCAGTGCAATGATGAGATCAGGAGAATGGATAGGCAGGAGACAATGAGAGGAAGCACTAGGAGGAGTGTAATACATCACATCAATTCAGGAAAGGTTTATGAACACCTGGGGGGCCTATTGGCACTGATCGCCAGTACCAACTTTGAAACTACAGCCCCTTTTTTGCCATTTGACAGCCCCTTAATCCTTCCTTTACCAAGGTGTTTTGAGCTTATTTTTGGCCTGAAGGGGATGTCATTATCTTTTAAAAACTGTTGGAATCATGTTGATGTTCCTATTAGAAGCCAAGTAGTGATGGTATAACTTAAGCATGTGGACAAAAATTCAGAAAACCCTGATTTCCTGTATCTATTTTGATAAGGGAGATATGATAGTGATAGCACATCATGTCTATTCTAAAAATCAGTGATTTAATCAAACTTCAAACACTAATATTCAGGACTCCATTTACCAATTGAGGTGGTATAAAGTCAACATTGTAGATTTTCTTTTGATATTTTCAGATTTTTTTAAATTCAATGGTCACATGGTACACCTTCCATTTGGTAACCATGACAACCATAACTATGGAAAATGACTGTTTTTAGTGTCTCTGTTGCCATGGAAACCAATATCTTGGCCTAGAACACACAAAAGTACAGTAAAATCATTGCTACCATCTTTTTAGTCATGAAATACTCCATGATGTAGATTTTCACTGAAAAATTATAATTATTTCACATTTTTCATGATTTTTGCCTTAAAATTGATTAGCATTGGCCTAAACCTTCCTTAATTCATTGACATGTTTAGAGACTCACCAAATTTCAGCAAAAAATGTGAGGAACTTATGGATTGGGGTATGCAGATACCACATTTTATACAAGTTCTGAGAAAATTGTGAGTCTTCATGAACGTTTGAGGGAGAAGTGGGATGCTAAAAATTGCCCAAAAAAATTAACGATTTTTTTCCGCAGAAACGGGCGATCTGTAAAGGAAGAGTTAAAGAGCTGCAATGTCTGTATGACCCCTCATTTCTTAAGAGTAAGCTGACAGGTCCTTGCTCAGAGACCATAGAGCAGCGCCACCTGTATGGTGTTTTTGAGGTTAAATTCTCATACCAATACAATCCCCATATCTACCTCAATATGTTTCCCAAATATAAAGTTGCTGGAGATAAGATTCTAATTTTGACAGATTTTTGATTATTTAAAATTCTTGAGAGCCCATTGACTTTTTCCTGTTTTCTGAGCCACATTGCGTCAACATACAGTGCAAGGGATATGTTTTTATGCTTGTTTGCTGGTCTCTACAAGTAGTAGTTCATGTCTGATTAAACCTGGACCTGTAACAATAGTGGTTTTCTTATGACAGGCTTCTGAAAATGGCCCAGAAATTAGGGTTTGCTCCCGAGGGCTGATCCCCCTCCCACTATATGGCCCAAAACTCGGAGACTATTTGGAATTTTGAGGAAATATTAGGGAAGAGTACTTCAGATACATAGACCAATCATATAAATGAGTTAGAAGAAAATCCAAGATGGTCATCCAGCAAGATGGTTGAACTGACATGGAATAGGCCTTTTGGTAACCATGGAAACCATAGCTATGGAAAATCACTGTTTTTAATGTCTCTGTTGCCATGGAAACCAATATACTCGCCTAGAACACATAAAAGTACAGTAAAATCATTGCTACCATCTTTTTCGTCATGAAATACTCCATGAAGTAGACTTTCACTGAAATATTATAATTATTTCACATTTTTCATGGTTTTTGCCTTAAAAACTTTCTTAATTCATTGCGGTGTTTAGAGGCTCACTAATTCTCAGCGAATAAGGGAGTGGTCATTATTTATCAACAGGGGGGGGTGGTGGGTTTGAGGGGGGGGCGTAAAATTTTCAGACCCCTTCCGAGGGGGGGGCTAAAAAAATTTTGACCCCTCTTGAGGGGGGGGCTAAAAAAATTCACCCTCTTTTTAGCAAAAAAGCCCGCGCGCTACTATAGATCAAAGAGGGGGCGCGAAATCTCTCCGCGCCTCCGGCGGGGGGGGGCGCAAAAAATTTTGACTGCCGTCGAGGGGGGGCGTAAAAAATTTTCGCACGCCCGCGCGAAAACCCACCACCCCCCCCCTGTTGATAAATAATGACCACTCCCTAATGTGAGGAACTAATGGATTGGGGTATGCAGAGACCACATTTTATACAACAAGTTCTGAGAAAACTGTGAGTTTTCATGAAATTTTGAGGGAGAAGTGGGATGGTAAACATCGGCCAAAAATCGGCGATCTTTTTTGCAGAAATGCATGATGGGGAAAGGAAGAGTTAAAGAGCTACAATGTCTTCATGACCCCTCATTTCTCAAGAGTAAACTGACAGCTCCTTGCTAAGAGACCTGTGGGTTAGAAACAGGGGAATATTGTGATGACAATTCAGGAATTCCATTTGACAATTCAGGAATGAATGCATGACAAATTGAGGTTTGTTTATCATTAGATGAATCTTTAAATACATGTATTACAGTCCCTGTTTCTCAACTTTAAGGTCATTGACAGCTGCCCCCTTCATTTTTAAAAATAATCAACAGATATCGCACTCCGCAGCCATTACGACAGTGGATGTCGAAAGTTGGACTGAGTACACTCCTTGGGATGAAGACCTAGATGAAATAGGAAGGTTGATTCATTTGAAATTTTCCATGACTCATGATGAAACATTCTGAGATTCCATCACTGTCATAAAACTTGCGTTTCCAAGGGTTTCCATGATGTGTAGTAACTCTTCTTTAGGCTATAAAATCTGGCATATATACAGACATTTTTTGCCCTCAGGGGAACCTTGCAGTTATCTATATGGAGAACCCTGGAATCCAGTCTGTTTTCCTTCAGTCTTTCAAGAAGATGGAGAGAACCCTGCAATTATCTACCTATGCATACGATAGGTTGTATGGAGAGCCCTGTAGTCCAGTTATTTTGGCTTCAGCAGGGAAAGGAAATCAGCAGAGTACTGCAACTATCTGTACATGTGCTGTTTGGAGAACTCTAAAATCTGGTTCAACCGGCACGGATAGGGGCACGAGCTCAGGAGAACCTAGCAAGAATCAGATTCTGTACAAAATATGTGTGATTCAATCAGGGTAGCTCCGTGGGTTTCATATCATGATATGACAGTAGCATTTCAACTCTTATATTACTGGCCTATTTTTAGAGCAAACTCTATATATACAGTCATTTTGTGCACTATCATAGGGAGACCATGCAATGTTCTATATGGAGAGCCCTGAAATCCATTCATTTGGGCTTCAGTGCAATGATGAGATCAGGAGAATGGATAGGCAGGAGACAATGAGAGGAAGCACTAGGAGGAGTGTAATACATCACATTAATTCAGGAAAGGTTTATGAACACCTGGGGGGCCTATTGGCACTGATCGCCAGTACCAACTTTGAAACTACAGCCCCTTTTTTGCCATTTGACAGCCCCTTAATCCTTCCTTTACCAAGGTGTTTTGAGCTTATTTTTGGCCTGAAGGGGATGTCATTATCTTTTAAAAACTGTTGGAATCATGTTGATGTTCCTATTAGAAGCCAAGTAGTGATGGTATAACTTAAGCATGTGGACAAAAATTCAGAAAATCCTGATTTCCTGTATCTATTTTGATAAGGGAGATATGATAGTGATAGCACATCATGTCTATTCTAAAAATCAGTGATTTAATCAAACTTCAAACACTAATATTCAGGACTCCATTTACCAATTGAGGTGGTATAAAGTCAACATTGTAGATTTTCTTTTGATATTTTCAGATTTTTTTAAATTCAATGGTCACATGGTACACCTTCCATTTGGTAACCATGACAACCATAACTATGGAAAATGACTGTTTTTAGTGTCTCTGTTGCCATGGAAACCAATATCTTGGCCTAGAACACACAAAAGTACAGTAAAATCATTGCTACCATCTTTTTAGTCATGAAATACTCCATGATGTAGATTTTCACTGAAAAATTATAATTATTTCACATTTTTCATGATTTTTGCCTTAAAATTGATTAGCATTGGCCTAAACCTTCCTTAATTCATTGACATGTTTAGAGACTCACCAAATTTCAGCAAAAAATGTGAGGAACTTATGGATTGGGGTATGCAGATACCACATTTTATACAAGTTCTGAGAAAATTGTGAGTCTTCATGAACGTTTGAGGGAGAAGTGGGATGCTAAAAATTGCCCAAAAAAATTAACGATTTTTTTCCGCAGAAACGGGCGATCTGTAAAGGAAGAGTTAAAGAGCTGCAATGTCTGTATGACCCCTCATTTCTTAAGAGTAAGCTGACAGGTCCTTGCTCAGAGACCACCAGCAGCACCACCTGTATGGTGTTTTTGAGGTTAAATTCTCATACCAATACAATCCCCATATCTACCTCAATATGTTTCCCAAATATAAAGTTGCTGGAGATAAGATTCTAATTTTGACAGATTTTTGATTATTTAAAATTCTTGAGAGCCCATTGACTTTTTCCTGTTTTCTGAGCCACATTGCGTCAACATACAGTGCAAGCGATATGTTTTTATGCTTGTTTGCTGGTCTCTACAAGTAGTAGTTCATGTCTGATTAAACCTGGACCTGTAACAATAGTGGTTTTCTTATGACAGGCTTCTGAAAATGGCCCAGAAATTAGGGTTTGCTCCCGAGGGCTGATCCCCCTCCCACTATATGGGCCAAAACTCGGAGACTATTTGGAATTTTGAGGAAATATTAGGGAAGAGTACTTCAGATACATAGACCAATCATATAAATGAGTTAGAAGAAAATCCAAGATGGTCATCCAGCAAGATGGTTGAACTGACATGGAATAGGCCTTTTGGTAACCATGGAAACCATAGCTATGGAAAATCACTGTTTTTAATGTCTCTGTTGCCATGGAAACCAATATACTCGCCTAGAACACATAAAAGTACAGTAAAATCATTGCTACCATCTTTTTCGTCATGAAATACTCCATGAAGTAGACTTTCACTGAAATATTATAATTATTTCACATTTTTCATGGTTTTTGCCTTAAAAACTTCCTTAATTCATTGCGGTGTTTAGAGGCTCACTTATTCTCAGCAAATAATGTGAGGAACTAATGGATTGGGGTATGCAGAGACCACATTTTATACAACAAGTTCTGAGAAAACTGTGAGTTTTCATGAAATTTTGAGGGAGAAGTGGGATGGTAAACATCGGCCAAAAATCGGCGATCTTTTTTGCAGAAATGCATGATGGGGAAAGGAAGAGTTAAAGAGCTACAATGTCTTCATGACCACTCATTTCTCAAGAGTAAACTGACAGCTCCTTGCTAAGAGACCTGTGGGTTAGAAACAGGGGAATATTGTGATGACAATTCAGGAATTCCATTTGACAATTCAGGAATGAATGCATGACAAATTGAGGTTTGTTTATCATTAGATGAATCTTTAAATACATGTATTACAGTCCCTGTTTCTCAACTTTAAGGTCATTGACAGCTGCCCCCTTCATTTTTAAAAATAATCAACAGATATCGCACTCCGCAGCCATTACGACAGTGGATGTCGAAAGTTGGACTGAGTACACTCCTTGGGATGAAGACCTAGATGAAATAGGAAGGTTGATTCATTTGAAATTTTCCATGACTCATGATGAAACATTCTGAGATTCCATCACTGTCATAAAACTTGCGTTTCCAAGGGTTTCCATGATGTGTAGTAACTCTTCTTTAGGCTATAAAATCTGGCATATATACAGACATTTTTTTGCCCTCAGGGGAACCTTGCAGTTATCTATATGGAGAACCCTGGAATCCAGTCTGTTTTCCTTCAGTCTTTCAAGAAGATGGAGAGAACCCTGCAATTATCTACCTATGCATACGATAGGTTGTATGGAGAGCCCTGTAGTCCAGTTATTTTGGCTTCAGCAGGGAAAGGAAATCAGCAGAGTACTGCAACTATCTGTACATGTGCTGTTTGGAGAACTCTAAAATCTGGTTCAACCGGCACGGATAGGGGCACAAGCTCAGGAGAACCTAGCAAGAATCAGATTCTGTACAAAATATGTGTGATTCAATCAGGGTAGCTCCGTGGGTTTCATATCATGATATGACAGTAGCATTTCAACTCTTATATTACCGGCCTATTTTTAGAGCAAACTCTATATATACAGTCATTTTGTGCACTATCATAGGGAGACCATGCAATGTTCTATATGGAGAGCCCTGAAATCCATTCATTTGGGCTTCAGTGCAATGATGAGATCAGGAGAATGGATAGGCAGGAGACAATGAGAGGAAGCACTAGGAGGAGTGTAATACATCACATCAATTCAGGAAAGGTTTATGAACACCTGGGGGGCCTATTGGCACTGATCGCCAGTACCAACTTTGAAACTACAGCCCCTTTTTTGCCATTTGACAGCCCCTTAATCCTTCCTTTACCAAGGTGTTTTGAGCTTATTTTTGGCCTGAAGGGGATGTCATTATCTTTTAAAAACTGTTGGAATCATGTTGATGTTCCTATTAGAAGCCAAGTAGTGATGGTATAACTTAAGCATGTGGACAAAAATTCAGAAAACCCTGATTTCCTGTATCTATTTTGATAAGGGAGATATGATAGTGATAGCACATCATGTCTATTCTAAAAATCAGTGATTTAATCAAACTTCAAACACTAATATTCAGGACTCCATTTACCAATTGAGGTGGTATAAAGTCAACATTGTAGATTTTCTTTTGATATTTTCAGATTTTTTTAAATTCAATGGTCACATGGTACACCTTCCATTTGGTAACCATGACAACCATAACTATGGAAAATGACTGTTTTTAGTGTCTCTGTTGCCATGGAAACCAATATCTTGGCCTAGAACACACAAAAGTACAGTAAAATCATTGCTACCATCTTTTTAGTCATGAAATACTCCATGATGTAGATTTTCACTGAAAAATTATAATTATTTCACATTTTTCATGATTTTTGCCTTAAAATTGATTAGCATTGGCCTAAACCTTCCTTAATTCATTGACATGTTTAGAGACTCACCAAATTTCAGCAAAAAATGTGAGGAACTTATGGATTGGGGTATGCAGATACCACATTTTATACAAGTTCTGAGAAAATTGTGAGTCTTCATGAACGTTTGAGGGAGAAGTGGGATGCTAAAAATTGCCCAAAAAAATTAACGATTTTTTTCCGCAGAAACGGGCGATCTGTAAAGGAAGAGTTAAAGAGCTGCAATGTCTGTATGACCCCTCATTTCTTAAGAGTAAGCTGACAGGTCCTTGCTCAGAGACCATAGAGCAGCGCCACCTGTATGGTGTTTTTGAGGTTAAATTCTCATACCAATACAATCCCCATATCTACCTCAATATGTTTCCCAAATATAAAGTTGCTGGAGATAAGATTCTAATTTTGACAGATTTTTGATTATTTAAAATTCTTGAGAGCCCATTGACTTTTTCCTGTTTTCTGAGCCACATTGCGTCAACATACAGTGCAAGGGATATGTTTTTATGCTTGTTTGCTGGTCTCTACAAGTAGTAGTTCATGTCTGATTAAACCTGGACCTGTAACAATAGTGGTTTTCTTATGACAGGCTTCTGAAAATGGCCCAGAAATTAGGGTTTGCTCCCGAGGGCTGATCCCCCTCCCACTATATGGCCCAAAACTCGGAGACTATTTGGAATTTTGAGGAAATATTAGGGAAGAGTACTTCAGATACATAGACCAATCATATAAATGAGTTAGAAGAAAATCCAAGATGGTCATCCAGCAAGATGGTTGAACTGACATGGAATAGGCCTTTTGGTAACCATGGAAACCATAGCTATGGAAAATCACTGTTTTTAATGTCTCTGTTGCCATGGAAACCAATATACTCGCCTAGAACACATAAAAGTACAGTAAAATCATTGCTACCATCTTTTTCGTCATGAAATACTCCATGAAGTAGACTTTCACTGAAATATTATAATTATTTCACATTTTTCATGGTTTTTGCCTTAAAAACTTCCTTAATTCATTGCGGTGTTTAGAGGCTCACTAATTCTCAGCGAATAAGGGAGTGGTCATTATTTATCAACAGGGGGGGTGGTGGGTTTGAGGGGGGGGCGTAAAATTTTCAGACCCCTTCCGAGGGGGGGGCTAAAAAAATTTTGACCCCTCTTGAGGGGGGGGCTAAAAAAATTCACCCTCTTTTTAGCAAAAAAGCCCGCGCGCTACTATAGATCAAAGAGGGGGCGCGAAATCTCTCCGCGCCTCCGGCGGGGGGGGGGGCGCAAAAAATTTTGACTGCCGTCGAGGGGGGGCGTAAAAAATTTTCGCGCGTCCGCGCGAAAACCCACCACCCCCCCCCTGTTGATAAATAATGACCACTCCCTAATGTGAGGAACTAATGGATTGGGGTATGCAGAGACCACATTTTATACAACAAGTTCTGAGAAAACTGTGAGTTTTCATGAAATTTTGAGGGAGAAGTGGGATGGTAAACATCGGCCAAAAATCGGCGATCTTTTTTGCAGAAATGCATGATGGGGAAAGGAAGAGTTAAAGAGCTACAATGTCTTCATGACCCCTCATTTCTCAAGAGTAAACTGACAGCTCCTTGCTAAGAGACCTGTGGGTTAGAAACAGGGGAATATTGTGATGACAATTCAGGAATTCCATTTGACAATTCAGGAATGAATGCATGACAAATTGAGGTTTGTTTATCATTAGATGAATCTTTAAATACATGTATTACAGTCCCTGTTTCTCAACTTTAAGGTCATTGACAGCTGCCCCCTTCATTTTTAAAAATAATCAACAGATATCGCACTCCGCAGCCATTACGACAGTGGATGTCGAAAGTTGGACTGAGTACACTCCTTGGGATGAAGACCTAGATGAAATAGGAAGGTTGATTCATTTGAAATTTTCCATGACTCATGATGAAACATTCTGAGATTCCATCACTGTCATAAAACTTGCGTTTCCAAGGGTTTCCATGATGTGTAGTAACTCTTCTTTAGGCTATAAAATCTGGCATATATACAGACATTTTTTGCCCTCAGGGGAACCTTGCAGTTATCTATATGGAGAACCCTGGAATCCAGTCTGTTTTCCTTCAGTCTTTCAAGAAGATGGAGAGAACCCTGCAATTATCTACCTATGCATACGATAGGTTGTATGGAGAGCCCTGTAGTCCAGTTATTTTGGCTTCAGCAGGGAAAGGAAATCAGCAGAGTACTGCAACTATCTGTACATGTGCTGTTTGGAGAACTCTAAAATCTGGTTCAACCGGCACGGATAGGGGCACGAGCTCAGGAGAACCTAGCAAGAATCAGATTCTGTACAAAATATGTGTGATTCAATCAGGGTAGCTCCGTGGGTTTCATATCATGATATGACAGTAGCATTTCAACTCTTATATTACCGGCCTATTTTTAGAGCAAACTCTATATATACAGTCATTTTGTGCACTATCATAGGGAGACCATGCAATGTTCTATATGGAGAGCCCTGAAATCCATTCATTTGGGCTTCAGTGCAATGATGAGATCAGGATAATGGATAGGCAGGAGACAATGAGAGGAAGCACTAGGAGGAGTGTAATACATCACATCAATTCAGGAAAGGTTTATGAACACCTGGGGGGCCTATTGGCACTGATCGCCAGTACCAACTTTGAAACTACTGCCCCTTTTTTGCCATTTGACAGCCCCTTAATCCTTCCTTTACCAAGGTGTTTTGAGCTTATTTTTGGCCTGAAGGGGATGTCATTATCTTTTAAAAACTGTTGGAATCATGTTGATGTTCCTATTAGAAGCCAAGTAGTGATGGTATAACTTAAGCATGTGGACAAAAATTCAGAAAACCCTGATTTCCTGTATCTATTTTGATAAGGGAGATATGATAGTGATAGCACATCATGTCTATTCTAAAAATCAGTGAT
This sequence comes from Acholoe squamosa, assembly GCA_949317995.1. Classification (NCBI taxonomy): domain Eukaryota; kingdom Metazoa; phylum Annelida; class Polychaeta; order Phyllodocida; family Polynoidae; genus Acholoe; species Acholoe squamosa. The sequence continues at coordinate 34,528,613 of OX439035.1, read as the reverse complement.
TTAATCAAACTTCAAACACTAATATTCAGGACTCCATTTACCAATTGAGGTGGTATAAAGTCAACATTGTAGATTTTCTTTTGATATTTTCAGATTTTTTTAAATTCAATGGTCACATGGTACACCTTCCATTTGGTAACCATGACAACCATAACTATGGAAAATGACTGTTTTTAGTGTCTCTGTTGCCATGGAAACCAATATCTTGGCCTAGAACACACAAAAGTACAGTAAAATCATTGCTACCATCTTTTTAGTCATGAAATACTCCATGATGTAGATTTTCACTGAAAAATTATAATTATTTCACATTTTTCATGATTTTTGCCTTAAAATTGATTAGCATTGGCCTAAACCTTCCTTAATTCATTGACATGTTTAGAGACTCACCAAATTTCAGCAAAAAATGTGAGGAACTTATGGATTGGGGTATGCAGATACCACATTTTATACAAGTTCTGAGAAAATTGTGAGTCTTCATGCGTAGACCAAAACTGCCCTAAAAAGGTTGTTTTTCTAGCCACAAGTTTTTTATCTGACATAGAGAAAAATCTAGCCTGACTTTGTTATGGCAAATATGCATTAGAAGACAGCCCAGAACATCCATTTTCTCCAGTAATATGCCACTAAGCACTGTGAGAATTAGGGAAGTCAGTAGAATTGGTGAAAAGGCCCTAAAACAGGCACGTTTGAGGGAGAAGTGGGATGCTAAAAATTGCCCAAAAAAATTAACGATTTTTTTCCGCAGAAACGGGCGATCTGTAAAGGAAGAGTTAAAGAGCTGTAATGTCTGTATGACCCCTCATTTCTTAAGAGTAAGCTGACAGGTCCTTGCTCAGAGACCACCAGCAGCGCCACCTGTATGGTGTTTTTGAGGTTAAATTCTCATACCAATACAATCCCCATATCTACCTCAATATGTTTCCCAAATATAAAGTTGCTGGAGATAAGATTCTAATTTTGACAGATTTTTGATTATTTAAAATTCTTGAGAGCCCATTGACTTTTTCCTGTTTTCTGAGCCACATTGCGTCAACATACAGTGCAAGGGATATGTTTTTATGCTTGTTTGCTGGTCTCTACAAGTAGTAGTTCATGTCCGATTAAACCTGGACCTGTAACAATAGTGGTTTTCTTATGACAGGCTTCTGAAAATGGCCCAGAAATTAGGGTTTGCTCCCGAGGGCTGATCCCCCTCCCACTATATGGGCCAAAACTCGGAGACTATTTGGAATTTTGAGGAAATATTAGGGAAGAGTACTTCAGATACATAGACCAATCATATAAATGAGTTAGAAGAAAATCCAAGATGGTCATCCAGCAAGATGGTTGAACTGACATGGAATAGGCCTTTTGGTAACCATGGAAACCATAGCTATGGAAAATCACTGTTTTTAATGTCTCTGTTGCCATGGAAACCAATTTACTTGCCTAGAACACATAAAAGTACAGTAAAATCATTGCTACCATCTTTTTCGCCATGAAATACTCCATGAAGTAGACTTTCACTGAAATATTATAATTATTTCACATTTTTCACGGTTTTTGCCTTAAAAACTTATTAGAATTGGCCTAAACCTTCCTTAATTCATTACGGTGTTTAGAGGCTCACTAATTTTCAGCAAATAATGTGAGGAACTAATGGATTGGGGTATGCAGAGACCACATTTTATACAACAAGTTCTGAGAAAATTGTGAGTTTTCATGAAATTTTGAGGGAGAAGTGGGATGGTAAACATCGGCCAAAAATCAGCGATCTTTTTTGCAGAAACGCTTGATGGGGAAAGGAAGAGTTAAAGAGCTACAATGTCTTCATGACCCCTCATTTCTCAAGAGTAAACTGACAGCTCCTTGCTAAGAGACCTGTGGGTTAGAAACAGGGGAATATTGTGATGACAATTCAGGAATTCCATTTGACAATTCAGGAATGAATGCATGACAAATTGAGGTTTGTTTATGATTAGATGAATCTTTAAATACATGTATTACAGTCCCTGTTTCTCAACTTTAAGGTCATTGACAGCTGCCCCCTTCATTTTTTAAACAAATCGACAGATATTGCACTCTGCGGGGGAACCTTGCAGTTATCTATATGGAGAACCCTGCAATACAGTCTGTTTTTCCTTCAATTAACTACCTATGCACAGGATCACGAGAACCTAGCAAGAAACAGATTCTGTACAATATGTGTGTGGTTCAATCACGGTACCTCTAAGGGGTTTAATATCAGGATATGAAACTAGCATTTTAACTCTTCTTTTACCAGCCTATTTTCAGAGAACACTCTATATATACAGTCATTTTGTGCACTATCATAGGGAACCCTGCTATATGGAGAGCCCTGAAATTCATTTATTTGGGCTTAGTTTTATGAAAGCAAAGGTTTATGAACAGCTGGGGAGCCTATTGGCACTGATGGCCGGTACCACCTGTGAAACAACGGCCCCCTTTTCTGCAATATTCTATATGGAGAGCCCTGAAATTCATTTATTTTAGCTTCAGTACAATGATAAAATCAGGAGAATGGATAGGCAGGAGACAATGAGAGGAAGCACCAGGAGGAGTGTAATACATCATAGCAATCAAGCAAAGGTTTATGAACACGTGGGGGCCTATTGGCTCTGATCCCAGGTACCAACTCTGAAACTAAAGCCCCTTTTTTTGCCATTTGACAAGCCCTCAAGGAGATACAATGTCTTTTTGGTACCTCATTTCTCAAGAGCAAGCTGACAGCTTCCTGTATATATACTGTGGGTTAGAAACTGGGGGATTTTGTGATGACATTAAGGAATTCCATTTGACAATTCAGGAACGAATGCATGACAAATCAAGGTGTGTTTATCATAAGATGAATCTTTAAATACATGTATTGTTTCTCAACTTTAAGGTCATTGACAGCCGCCCCCTTCTTTTTTTATACAAATTGACAAATGTCCCACTCCACGGCCATTACCACAGAGAGTGTCGTAAAGTTGGACTTGGGGTAAAGACCTAGATGAAATAGGAAGGGTGATTCATTTGACATTTTCCATAACTCGTAAATAAAATATCCTGAGATTCCAACACTGTTATACAACTTGCGTTTCCATGATGTGTAGTAACTCTTCTTTAGGTTATAAAATCTGGCATATATACAGCCAGTTCTGGCACTCAGGGGAACCTTGTAGTTAGGCCTAAAAAAAGTTGAATTTCCGGTAAATGAGGAGTCATATACTCAAAATTTACTCGGTTTTCACTGGTTATTAAACAAAGGTTCTTTTCCTGTATGAAATGTGGGTAAATGGTAGTAAAAAATGTGTATATGTTTTGAATAAAGACCCTGAGACAAAAATTTGAAAAAATCTTGAAACAAAAATGAAAAATCTTGAAAAAAAAAAGAAAAATCTGAAAAAATTCTCAAAAAATTCTGAGTTTGGCCCCTTTTAGCTGAGGTCGGTTGGGTTACCGGAACCTTTCTTTTTTGGCCTTATCTATATGGAGAACCCTGGAATCCAGTCTGTTTCCTTCAGTCTGTCAAGTAGATGGAGAGAATGCTGCAATCATCTCTAAGCATACGATTGGTTGTATGGAGAGCCCTGTAATCCAGTTATTTTGGTTTCACTAGGGAAAAGAAATCGGCAGAGCACTGCAAATATAGGATACCTCCACGCTGAAGCATGGAATAAACGCGGCGGCAGAAGAATAACGATCTAATCTAACACTTGACAATCTGTCATGAGTATAAGATAGTTGTAAGATAGTCTCTGTAGGTACACTTGTCACTCTGATTTTTGAGAGGGGGAAATAGGACATTTGGTCTCCACCCTGTCTTCATGAAAGGTCAGATACTACATTTAATCTACGGCTCTCGACAAGATTGCCTACGACCTTGATCTTCCCATCCGCCTGCTGCCTCTTTGTGAACAATTCTGTTCAAAGTTTCAATCTCTAAAGCATAGACCTACTGTATGGGCGTTTGGGGCCAGCTTGCCCCAAGTCTCAAGACTTCTCGCAATATGCACGAGATATTGTGATACTTCAACCTGTCTTAATCCTACCATCTTACCAGGAACATTTGTTACTTTCCTACCTATTTTCCCATAATGATACACTGTTTTGTAAAGAAATATAAGGTTTAAATTGTGTGCCAACATGTTCCCCTTCATTTCCACATAATTAGAATAGAGGTTGAAATTTCTTACTTTTAAGGCGGATTGTAAAAGCAATACATCAGCTTCCCCTATATGTGTGTCATGGCTTTTTGGGTGATACCAGAAACGCGGTGGAGCCGTGTTAACTATCTTCAGCAGGGAAAGGAAATCAGCAGAGTACTGCAACTATCTGTACATGTGCTGTTTGGAAAACTCTTAAATCACGTTCAACCAGCACGGATAGGGCCATGAGCTCAGGAGAACCTAGCAAGAATCAGATTCTGTACGATATATGTGTGGTTCAATCACGGTGGCTCATATCCAGCAAGTAGTGCACAAGGTCGTACAAGTAGTGTACAGGGTTGTACAAGTAGTGTAGGCCTACAGGGTCATACACAAGCAGGGCTTGTACAGTCAAAATTTTTTGTGCCCCCTTGCGCAGGCTTTTTTGCTAAAAGAGGGTAAATTGTTCATCCCCGTCAAGAGGGGTCAAAAATTTGCTAAAAGAGGGTAAATTTTTCATCCCCGTCAAGAGGGGTCAAAATTTTTTAAGTCCCCTCCTCAAACTCACCACCCGCCTGTTGATAGATAATGACCACTCCCTAAGTCATGGGCGCAACGCGTTAGGGTGCCATGTCTTGGGGGCCATGAGTCTTGAAACCCGCTTTTAGGGACAAAGACATAAACAGTGACAGAGAGACATGGGCGTCTCTCAAAATCAACATGTGGGAGCATAGTAACAAAGACAGGGATTTAGTGACATGTTACATGGGCTTTCCTTTAATAAAATTGACAAGTTACATGGGGACCCCCCCAATCTATACCCCTTAGTTGTGTACAGACATGGTTTCCAAATATCCCCCCTCGGGGGGGACTGCAGAACCCCCAGCAGACCCTTCAGAGGTAGCACAGCCTGCTGAACTTATTTTTTTTTTGTAAGCTGAGGTGATATGGCTAGATATGGAGGTATAGAGTGTAGAATAAGTTTATGTTATGGACAATTGTGCCAACGCACATACTGTGGCCACACCGGAAGTCTCGCATCTAACAAGAACGAGACGCAGCTAGGCGCGCAACTAGCACGGGAACATCATGCCAACTCCAACTCTTTTGTATACTTCTAAAGCATATAATCAGTTAAATACAAGTACTAAATACAACACTGGTGCTCCATAACCCTTCATGCTGGCAGCAAGTGGGGAACTAGACAAGTGGACATCAATGACAAGTGCAGCTAAGTGAAACTGAACTCAAACTGATGTTTCAAAACTGTCACTGTCAGTCACTCAACTAAGTCAAGTTATGAACTAATGAAAAAATTTCCAGTGTTTGTGTGTTTAGTAACAACTACTCAGTATTGTTGTTGTATTAATTATGGTGAAGTACTCATTGACTCTACATATGCTTTACTCAAAAGTACTACAGGGTCCAAAAGGGAAAGTGCCATTCTCAAAATTTTGGCTCAAACTCAAATTAGTCCTTCAACATGGGTGACCAAAAGGCTTCTGGAGAAATTCCCTTTTACCCAATTTTCTATGAAAAGTCAGCAGACCTGTCCCAGGAATGGGTACACTGGCTAGAAGGTTTGGAAGCTATGCTTGCACTACAATCTTTCAAGAAACACCATGAGGACGAAGAGAAATTTGACAAACTGTTTTATTATCTTGCACTACTAAGAAAATTCTCAAAAGAAATTTGAAGGCACTAAGTATTTTTACCCTGGGAAGACCTCATTTGCCCTCCTGCACAAACTCTATCACACTTGACAGGAAAAGGGGGAGACTATGGATAATTTCTACCATTGTGTGCATGATGTCATGGACTCGCTAGACCTGAATAAGAAAAAAGTGGAAGAAATTGAGGAACTTCTGATTATTGCACAACTCATTAACTGCTTACATAATGATGGTATCCGGCGTAAAAGCTTGCACACTCGTGGGGCAATAAATCTGATGGAATTCCTCGATCGGGCGCGGAGTGACAAGTCCGTACTCATAGAGTCCTCTAAAATTAGTAGTACAGCTAACAGCGCAGCAGCTGCTCTCACGGTGAACGAGTATCACCATAAGAAGATCAGGCCAAGACACTCAGTCTCTCCATGTCAGGATCGTCCCATAAGAAGAAGACATCCGTACCAGCTCAGTCAGGCAAATGCCTTTTCTGTGGTGGTGGCCTACATGACCATCATTGTTGTCCTGCTAAAATCAGTATGCCTTGATTATAAAATTATAAGACACTTCATGAAGGTTTGCATTGAACCAAAGTCAGTAGACGAGGTATTCGAGAACGATACCTACTTTGAGGTACTGCAGACGCAAGAGACTTTCCTTGGTTCAGTTGAAACTCCTCAGGGGGCAGTGTCTAAGAAGCTCACTGAGGTCGTCATCAACGGTATCCCACTCCTATTAACACTGGAGCATAGGCAACACTCATAGATAGTCAACTCTACCTAGGAAAGTTCAGCTTGGAGGAATTGCTGGCCTCTGTGTATTCTGGAGTGCGAAACAAGGTCAGTTCTTGCTCAGCTCTAGGTTTCTTCAATACAGTTGTCCAACATGGAAAGAACAAGGTCAAAAAGTGAATCTATGTTATAGAGAATCTAATCTTCTCAGCTGCAGGTCAACAGCAGCACTCTGACTGGTAGTGTTCACATGTTCCTTCTCACAAAACAAGGAGCAGTACCCAATCTTTTTCAAACGGCCTGGGTCAACTTGACAAGACCTACAAGATTCAACTCAGAGATGACGCGGAGCCATACAAGGTTATGACTTGTCGACGCATATCCATCACAATGCATGACAAGGTAGGCAAGGAGATCGAACGCCTACAGAATCTTGGGGTAATCACTCCAGTCAACCAACAGACGGACTGGTGTGCACCAATCATGGTGGTTACGAAGTCAAACAGAGACGTTTGCTTGTGCGTGGACCTCACTAGACTCAATAAGGATGTGAAGAGACCTAGGCATGTGTTGCCATCGTTTGACTATGTTCTTGGACAAATTGGTGAAGCCAAAGTATTCTCCAAGCTAGACACTAATAGTGGCTATCATCAGGTTGAATTGGACAAGAGTCACGTCTCCTCACTACATTCATCACTACCCATGGTAGGTTAGCCTATAACCAACTGCCAACTGGTATCACATCAGTACCAGAGTTTTACCAGAAACAGGTCTCCAACATTACCGCCGAACTGCCGGCTATATTATGTCTCCTGGATGACATCATAGTATCTGGTTAAGATGAAGCTGAGCACAATCAGCATCTACATGCAACACTTAGCAGACTCGCAGCTGCAGGAATCACATTCAACAAAGACATGTGTGACTTCAAACAGTCGTCTATCAGCTTCCTGGGTCAGATCCTATCAGCTGAAGGCATCAAGGCTGACCCAGAGAAGGTAGCAGTTATCAAGGAGGTTTCATCGGCATGGTGAATCATCCGGGGAAGTTCACACCAGATCTTTCTATGGTGATTCAGCCACTATGTGAACTCCTAAGTATGAAGAGTGAGTGGTTCTGGGGACCATATCAGCAGGAGGCATTTGACAACATCAACACTCCTGTACTGGCAATGTACAAAGCCGACGTTGAGACCAAGGTATCTGCCAACTCGTCCTCATACGGGCTGGGCTCAGTGCTGATGTAGAAATCCGTTTGGCGTCCTGTTGCCTATGCTTCCAGATCTCTCTCCAAGACTGAACGCTACTATGCTCAGATATGCCCAGGTTTTGGTTTGGTTGATTTTACATCCACTAATAGTACTTAAAAGTTAGCAGACATTTCTGTGGTTCGCGGACATCAAGTCCTTTCTTTTCTTTTTGGACAGGTTTTTAAAAGCTGCTTGTCCAGACAGCTATTTATATGCTGCTTGCCCGACACAGCAGTGACCGAATCTATGAATGACCGAATCTATGAGATGAATGACCGCATCTATGAGGAGGGGTGAGGGGGAAAACAGTACCGTGGCTTCATTCCCCTACTCTTCTCGAAGGATAGCAAGTGTTCTTTTATTTGCCTGGTCCCATAGGCAGGGCCAGACAAACCACTGCCTTTGATCACTCAGACGTGGTTCACTGAAGGGGAATCCCATGGCAAAAGACAAGCATGTAGGCCTGGGCCCGTGCATATGGACACCAGCTGCCCACACGCTCACCCAAGCCACAGGATTGTTTGTTTGTTTGTTTAGTTTTACGTCCGGGGGCCATCGAGGAACTCAGACATTCAAAAGCCACAGGAAACCCGAAGTTTGTTGCCTTTTACGAATCTGGTATGCCCACTGGTAGAATGGAAGAAGAATTCCTTCGTGGACTCCCAATGAAGTTTTTCTGCTCCTCCATGCCCTCACATGAAGGTCCCCACTCCACAGGGGAATATATGCCCAGGTTACCTAGGTAGGTGCCGTATGTGACTTGTCACTATAGTGACAGTGTGCCTGAGTGTTCTCAGTGCTTAAGCCTATGGAGAATGCACCCATTATCGCTTGTTATTTTCATTGGCAAATTAAGCATTGCACAATACCAGCAGGTCTTGAATAAGGATCCATATTTTCCATACAATGGCTTGAGAGATTGTATTTCTCCTCCATTTTGTTATAATTGAGCAGTTTTGGTTGTCTCTGCGCATGCCCGACCCCTCTTCTGCCGGAAGTAGCATTTTCAACGGAGAAATTTGATAGCTTCTATCGATATAACTTGAAATTAATGATCCATGCATCTTTGGCAATATTAACCGATTTACTGTAAAATGAAAAAAAAATTCTTACAACGGTCTACTCTCAGCGCATGCCCGAACTCATCCTGCTGGAAGTGGCGAAAAATTTAGCAAACATGGCGGTCATGATCAGTCCTATACAATATAATCCTTCTCATGCAGTGTTCATCGTCATTTCGGGAAAAAGTTTCAGCTCCTACCTGCTGACAAAAAAAGCATCTGAATTTGCCAATTCCCATAAGACTCCATGTGCTCTGTTTATCGTCAAAAATTTATCGTCCCATAGAGTTCTATAGTAATCCAGTTTTCCAGCTGAACAGCTCAAACATCTAAGGTAATTTCTACTGTGTTTTTTGTAAATATATCAACATTTTTCCTGGGAATTTTACATGTGCAATGAAAGACTAGATCCTAAAGAACATGTTTCCATGATTTTTGGTTCAATTATCCACCAATTTATATGAGCAATTCCCATCTAAAGTCTTAATTCCTGATTGTCAATTTTGGGCTGAAAAGGTGCCGCCAATTACCCAGGAGGACCTGGGCCAATAAGTTTATGTTATTTGTGTGGACAGTAACTAAGGAACGTAGCAATTCTCCAAGGTAACGTGTCACGTGCACATGGACTGCGCCATATTTTCTGGGGGACAATTTCGTCTGCTTCAGTATGGCACGCGTCATTGAAGGTCCAAATTCTCCAGATTTAAAACACTTTAATGGCATTGTAATCTACATGGAAAGATGACACTGTGGGCATCAATAAAAGTTTGAGGTGAATATCACGGCCGTAGTGCCTATTTCAAATATGAGCAGGGAACCAGTGTAGGTTTCTCCTAATGCTTCAAAGACGGGAGCGCACAGCACAGGCGGACACTTTGTCCCCGGCACCGTCAGTGTTGATAGAAAGTTGAGGCTCGAACTGCGGGGCCCAGGTGGGGCCCCCTTTTCTGTGGGTGGGGGCTCTCGACCTAGTTATTGACAATCATGGGGGCCCTTGATGGGGGATCCCCAATGTCCCATGTTGATTTTAAGAAATGATCATGTCACTGTGTCGATTTTAAGAAATGTCCATGTCACTGTGTCGATTATAAAGGGGCCCTGGCATGGTAATGCATGCCCGCATTAAAAAGTCACGTGATCACCCCTTGACCAATGAGGGTGTTGCGATTTTTCCGCTGGATCCCGCGATTTTATGATCACTGCTTGAATCGGTACCCATGTTGTTAATTTTCCATGCCAGCCCCCCTTTAAGAAAAGCTCATGTCCCCATGTCCATTTTAAGAAAGTGCCAATGTCCCATGTCACTAAACTCAAAAATGCCCATGTCGCCATGTTGATTTTAGGGGTGTAGGGCCCTATCATGCTGATGTGTACCACCTCCATACCAGAAGTCTCGCATCTATTAGCAAGAACAAGACACAGCAAGGCTTGCAACCAGCGTGGGGACATCATGCCAACCCCAACTCTTTTGTACTTCTAAAGCATAGTCTGTTCCATAATCCTTCATGGAGAATGAGAGTTTAGGTTTCTAGGCTGGTACTTCAGAGGGGACAGAATCTCCCCCTAGGGTTTCCCCCTAGGTTTCCCTCGGGTCACACACCTTCACGGGACGCTCACTCACGGGAAAGTTTCTTCTGCTCGCTGGAGAACGGCCGACAAGGTTTTATAAGCACAGAAGCGAAAAGGCAGATGATTACTCTGGATAAACCCTCCTAGCCTAGGATGCATGCACACGGTTTACCATGGACGCAGTAGACAGTCCTCAGTTGTGACGTCACATAGTGTACTGACGTCACCATCTTCCAAGAAAACTTCCAACTGACTCTTTCTCATTTCATCATAGAGGTTATCGATACCCATGGCTTGATGTGAAGAGCTAGAACTCACCTGTGACTCGTTTAAAATTGTGGAAAATTGAAATATCTATGGTTCAAGACCAAGGGTTTTAATATCAATGGCCCGGATGTGGTAGTAACAAATGACGTACCGGGCACCATAACACCTACAACCGTCCGCCATCTTGGTTTATCGTACGAATGCGCACCTCGATACAAAACTTTTAGGATACTGTGCGCTACAAGGACATGAGGACATTGTTTAGGATATAGATCTGGAAATACGTTGTCTATGTTGAGGTGAGTAGGTGTTTTTGCAGCTCCATGAATTATGTGGGCCATGAACGGAGGGAACACATACAGCAAATTGGTGTCGGATAGGGTCATGCCGAAAAGGAGCCATGAGCGAACTGTCTGTCAGTGTGCGCCAAAATGTTTGCCGATATCTAGTAAAAGTGTTTCAGTGGGGACAAAGCAACAAAACTCAATAATTTCTGCTTACATCGAATGAAAAAAATATCTGTCTAGATTTAATCTTGAGGGGAAGAATGCGTATCTTTAAGCCAAATTAAGGAGAATAGAAGCAATGTTTACGTTTCGCTCACTAACAGAGTAACAGCGGACGGCGATGTGGCTTCCCGCAGGGAGCCACATTGATCATGATGTTTTAGTCCGAGGGCCAAGTCTACAGAGCTATCTTTTTTCTGTGGTTAATGCATTTTATTACGGCTTATCTGCAATAGACGAATTTCTGAATTGTTCATGCGAATGACAATACGTGTATGGCGCCAGTAAGAATATGCAGTCATGTCTTGATGTAAAAAAATTATTGAGTTATGGCCGTTGCTAGTCTAGCTTGCGGTCTCTGCCGACTCAACTCGGATCGTGTTGTCCAGAGTGGCTTCCGCGATTTTCGGCCATGACCCTAGCCAACAACGACTGATTTACGTGTGGGGGACGTGTCAACAACTCACCAACTCGTGACAGCCGCCTGGACTACCATGACCCGGGTCTCTTACATAACCACCTGTCACTGTCAGTAGTGTTTGCCACTGAACTAGTGAGTAAGTTTGTTTTTTTTTTTTTTTTTACCTCTATCTCTATATTAAATTCAGGGCGTGAGGTAGGCCGTTAACTCTAGCCTAGGTTGTTTTGAGATTGGAATTTGTCTTTATAAGGGAGTGGTCATTTTTTTAACAACAGGAGGGGGGTTGGTGGGTTTGGGGGGAACAAAGAAATTTCAGACCCCTCGGAGGGGGGATGGAAAATTTTTCGAATTTTCGCGGAATTTCACCAACCCCCCTGTTGTTAAAAAATGACCACTCCCTGATATTAAAGGGGCCCTGGCACGCCGAATGCATGCCCGCATTAAAAGGTCACATGACCACCCGTTGACCAATCAGATCATCGCAAAAATTTCCGCTGGGTCCTGCGGATTTGTGCACGATCTTTTGGTAGGTACCCATGTTGAAATTCGCCATGCCAGGGCCCCTTTAAATAATTAATAGAGGAGTTCAGCAGTAGGACAAGGGCAGATTCTTGGCTGTCGGTACAGTGTGTCACTCAACTTCTCCGTTGACCTAGTTTGGTGGGCAAACTTAGCCTTCTCCCCTAGGTTACCATTTTGACCAAAAATCGCCGAATTCATACACCACTGGTGTTGGACCTACTTTGACCCCAATAGGCAATACTGGGTGCTTGTGGGAACCAGCATTTGCTGGTATCCATCTGCCAGCTTGACTCACCAGCAACATGCTAAGAAAAATAGTACCTCCCAGCATACCTGTTTACCAGTGACGTAATCGTGAGACTACGAGATGGGGCCAGTGTGTGTGTCACTCAAGGTGTCACCGTACTACATGTAATAGGGCCAAGGACGTTCTGATTTCCCCCCCATCTTCCACCATAAAACTGGCTTCAATCGGATTCAAATTTGATGGGGTTCATAAATAAAGGCTTAAATTAAAGCTGAAGTCATTCTTGATTTTTTTAGCATGGTCAACCATAACGGAGTCAGATCCATTTTTGCATTAGTTGCCATGGAAACCACCATGTTGAATAATTTAAATGATACAGGCGCCCCTGAAAAGTCACAAATGTGACCTTGGACCCCTCTCTGACACAATAGGTTTCCATGGTGACCAAAATTTTTTTTACAACTTTTTCCCCTCAAATTGTTACCTTTCTTCTGGTACCAAAATTATTAATCTGCGATAAAAATAAGGTCCCCTGGCACTGATTATACCAAGCAAATCACTGTTTTTAGTTGGGACTATTTAGCTGTCCTAGGTTTACTGTGGCGGGATACTACTGTGACACCTTAACAGCTGGGGTCATTTTTTCCGACAATATATAGTTTGCCCAGAAATAAAGATATTTACCACCCTGACATGAATCTCAACTTTTTACATGGAAAATTTGTATATTTATGACCATGGAGCCTATTGAAATATGGGTGAGGGGTCCCTCAGGGGTCAATTTTTTGTATTTTAGGGGTTAAAAACAGGGACCTTTCTTTGGCTTGCTTTACCGAAAAATTGGATCTGACTTTGTTATGGCAAACTACCCTCATATGATGCCTCAACACATTGACAACAATAATATATAACTGGTTAAGATCCCATCTAATACCTAAAAGCATGAGAATATTCAAAATAAGGGCAATGTCCCCAAAACTAGCCAAAATCTGCATGATTTGGCGCAAAATGTGGTATTTTTTGGATGTTTATTTTCCCTAGCAACACTTGACTACACAATTAAAAATTCTGAGATTTGACTAAAATCCTATTTTCAAAGGAATGTTCCATATGTTTTGAATAGAAGAAGCATAATTTGTGCTATTTATTAGCATTTCTAGAGACTTTCAAGGTCACTTTTATGGAGGAGCCCTGGAACCACTCTCTGTGCCAAGTGGCCCCAACTGCCCCATCTGGAGTGAAAAAAGGTCAATCATACGCAAATCCCAGACATTAAAAAAAAAAATGACCATAATAGCTTCTCCTACACTTAATTTAGCTATTTAAATACAAAAAATTAATCCAGTTTAGATTGAGTCCTTACAAGAGCCCAAAATGTGGACAAAATCACCCCACCCAGCCACCCAGTTAAGGTGTCACGGTACTAATAGGGCAGGACGTTCTGATTTCCCCCCTATCTTCCACCATAAAACAGGCGTCAATCGAGTTCTAATTTGATGGGGTTCATAAATAAAGGCTTAAATTAAAGCTGAAGTCATTCTTGATTTTTTTAGCATGGTCAACCATAACGGAGTCAGATCCGTTTTTGCATTAGTTGCCATGGAAACCACCATGTTGAATAATTTTAATGATACAGGCGCCCCTGAAAAGTCACAAATGTGACCTTGGACCCCTCTCTGACACAATAGGTTTCCATGGTGACCAAAAAATTATTGCAACTATTTCCCCCCAAATTGTTACCTTTCTTCTGGTACCAAAATTATTAATCTGCAATAAAATTAAGGTCCCCTGGCACTGATTATACCAAGCAAAACACTGTTTTTAGTTCGGACTATTTAGCTGTCCTAGGTTTACTGGGGCGGAATACTACTGTGACACCTCAAGGTGTCACGGTACTAATAGGGCCAAGGACGTTCTGATTCCCCCCCCCATCTTCCACCATAAAACTGGCGTCAATCGGGTTCTAATTTGATGGCGTTCATAAATAAAGGCTTAAATTAAAGCTGAAGTCATTCTTGATTTTTTTTTAGCATAGTCAACCATAACAGAGTCAGATCCGTTTTTGCACCAGTTGCCATGGAAACCACCATGTTGAATAAATTGATACAGGCGCCCCTGACAGGTCACAAATGTGACCTTGGACCCCTCTCTGACACAATAGGTTTCCACGGTGACCAAAAAATTTTTGCAACTTTTCCTCCCCAAATCGTTACCTTTCTTCTGGTACCAAAATTATTTAATCTGATAACATGGTAGTGATTTGGATACCAGGCAGTGAAGGAAAACGGCAATATGCTCTCTCTTAGAGTATTAGAGTTCAAAAGGCAGCATTATCGAGCCCTCAAAACAAGATGCTTTTGTATCCATCTGAAACAGAAAAAATGAAAAAGAAACAAAGCAGAACCACCATTTTACCTTTTGAAAAAAAGGAATTGTTTCAGATGCCCCCAGAGATTTTCCCATAGGGCCTACTACGAAAGTGGAAAGAAAATCAATGATTTTCTTCTTTGTTCCTATTTAGCCTAACCCAGACCACCAAAAAGCGTCTTATTTTGAGGCGTTTCAACTTCTGGTTTTCACTACATAAGGTCAGAAAGGGAAATCACACACTCACAGTGGGGACTCAGTAGGAGTATCATGTCTTTAACCAAAGAAAAGGTGTAGTTGATACCATGGTGCTCTATATACAGTCAACCCTCACTTCCTCGACCCTTTGATTCCTCAAATCCCTCATTACCTCAGACAGAAAATCTTGGAGTATACCTCTATCTTTCCTATCATATTTAGACTTAACTTCTCAGATAATTTGCTTCCTCAGACATTTCTCCTTGCATTTTCCATATCTGAGGAAGCAAGGGTTGACTGTACCCATAAATTAGAGAATGAAGTATACCATTCTGTTAACCATAAATGTGTTTGGAAACACTTTTATGGTTAGCATTTACTGACAGCTCTATTAATTATACTATTCACCATGTAACCAAAAGAATTCAATATAGAGCATTATGAAAAAGTGCTTTCATATCAAAGTGCTACCACCTGGTGTTGAATGTCTGAGTTCCTCAATGGCCCCCCGGACATGAAACTAAACAAACAAACAAACCTATGTGTTATGTCCTGTTTAGATGAATGGATGGTTGGGTGGTTTTTCTAAAATTAAGGTCCTATTCATGTCGAGAAAACTACATTACATGTTAATAAATCGATGAAAATGCTCCAATCACATTTGGATGCAGAGCCAACTTTGGAGCTTTCTCTACATCCTCAAACTTATAGATGCTATAAAGATGTCAGCTTTTCACACCCTCCCATGGTGACTTCACACCCTCCCATGCTGCCCTCACTCCATCCAATTTTGTCCTCGCACCCTCTAATATCATGCTAACACTTCAGCACCTACCCTGAGCCTCCTGTGTTTCAATGCACAGCGACCACTCGTTGCACATCAATACTTTGAGAAATGCTCATTTCAATAGGCTCTGTCATCAGACAACAATAGTGGTTTTCTATTATGCCAAAAAAAAATTGTTACAGGCAAAACAAGGTTGACCCTAAGTTTTTTCTGCCTTTTTTAAGAAAATATCGGTTTCTAGCTAAGTTTTCAGTTAATCTAGTCATCCCCAAGTCGCTGTGACTCGTGCCCTAGTCATCGTGACTCATTGTTGGTCGTTGATGCAGTTAAAAAATTTACAAAAAGGAAAAATAATCAGACCTACTGGTTCCTTTTCTCTAAAATATATTTTTGTTCTAAAGAAAGGGTAGAATTTCTGAGAGTTGCAGACATTTCAAAGCCTGTAAAAATTTTTTTCAAAAAAACAGAAATAAAATCCAGTTATCCCAGAGTTTCCCCACAGCTTCACAGTCTTAGATTTTTTTTTGTATCTCATACCTTAAGTAGGCCAGACGATGACAGCCTCTCGCTCCCGCTAACGGCTGACAGCAAAGTTGGCTGGCCTCATAGACAACAAATATCTCAAGCAAAAATACATTTTTCTCTCACCCTCCTTCTTTAAACTTCTCATATGCCTAATGTAACATGTGCTTCTGCTCTTGCAATACTTAATCTTAACTTTTATAGTCTTGATGATCCATATTCTAGTAAAATTCAGAAATTTGAGGCCATGATCTTAAACTTGGCACAGTGCCAAGCCAAGGCTTTAGCTGCAGCCAGCAGATATAAAAAAGAGGACTGTAAGTCAATAAAAGCTTTTATCTTTCCATCCAAGCACATGTGGCAAGTAAAATGTATCATAGTTGTATGGCTAAAGTTTGGGAACCATACATTAAGGGGAAGTTTGTTAAAATTCATTAGGTACCAATGGTACCGAATATTAAACTGCAACAAAGGCCTTTGCTCTCTGCCGCTCCTGGTAGGAAGAGTCGGCAGGGATCTCGGCCTAACCTTAAGAGTCCTGTTGGCTGAAAAATTCTAACTCGCCCGGCACCACTGTTTCGTGCCGGGTAACCTGGGAGAAGACACCACAACGAGCACTCAAGTGGTGACTGGCTAAATTCCCCTTCACTCTTCACTTCGCTTATCCCTCGGGTAATTACAATATAGATTCCACGACCAGGGATCTGATAATGCCTTTTCTTTTATAGAAAAGGCATTATCGAAAGAAATAGGAAAATGTATGAATTCAAAACTTCTATATATAAATTGTTTCAAAAATTATCTCAACCTAAAGAGACCAGCCAGCAGGTCATCTTGCTATTGACCAAATTGATTGACAGGATAGATTTAGAGGATTCTGGTTGAAGTACCAAAGGAATTGGGGCTCATTTGCAATATGTTTTCTGAAGGGCCTTTTCAATATCAATGTTTTCTGTCCTATTTCTACATTTATGGTTCTATGTCCTAGAAAATATACATGAAACAAGTTGAAAATGATATATAGGTCATGGGATATTTGTTTTATCTTTCATTTCTTTTTTCTTTTTTTTACCCATTTTTCTGGGAAAAAAAGTTATTTTTCCAGTAGTTACCAAAAGAAAACATCACAAAGCAATGCTACTTAATGTGAAATAACACCCTTACAGAGACAGGGATACAGCCAAATTGTATTCTTAAGTTATCTCTATGAAAATGACAACAGAATGGTGCAGTCATTACTTTTTCATTTAAAGATTCCATATTTTCCTGAAGGTCTAAAAGAAATGTCACTTTAATGCAAATTGTACTAGCTTTGGGTTCTAGTTCCTCTTCTCCCCATGAGATGGCACCACCAAGGAGTTTTCTAGGTTCACTATAGAGGGCAGCACAGGTCACCTCCTCCCTCTGTAGATAGCCTCATAGACTGACTCAAGCCTGTCCCATTGTACACTGAAGGCCTATGGCCTATGCCTATGACCTCCACTATACAATCTATATATGCCCATGTACTTGACTCGTTTTTTAATGGATTCCAGATACCCTTATATTCTCTATTTAAGATAATGCACGGCACCTTGTTATAAAATATCATGATACAGCTTGATTATTTCTCATGTTTTGGATCTCAGAACAAAACTTGGGATATATGATAATTAATTGGCTTAAGCAGGGGATTTGTGTCTTTTCAACC
Organism: Acholoe squamosa; assembly: GCA_949317995.1. Taxonomy (NCBI): domain Eukaryota; kingdom Metazoa; phylum Annelida; class Polychaeta; order Phyllodocida; family Polynoidae; genus Acholoe; species Acholoe squamosa. The sequence continues at coordinate 34,510,676 of OX439035.1, read as the reverse complement.
ATTCATGGACAGGGTCATAACAATAGCCTTAGATATGCCCCTTTCCATGACTGTTGGACCACAGTCAAACTATATATTTTTAGTAACAATTTTTTAACTTTTTTTATGGGCCTTCTGGGGAAAAAAAAATATGATTACCTGTCACTTAATGAGACATGGAAGTTTTCATTTTACGATCCTGCACATGCGTCGCTTAGGCGTGAAAATTTACTGCCAGCCTTATAAAACTTCTCCAAAGTTGCCTGATGAAGAACCCACCAGACCATCTATATGTGATGACTCTGAAGCTGTCAAACTCCAGAATCCAAGTCAACAAGAGAAGGAAGCCTTCAAACAACTACTACACAGGTATGAAGATGTGCTTGTACAAGCCAATGGCAAGCTAAGATTATTACCACAGCACACCTGACATCCAACTCAAACCAGATGTAAGCCTGGTTAACCTGCACATGTATGGCATACTGTAGTGTGAGCTTCTCCCGTTATAGGTTCAACAGTGGAAATCCTGCCTCAACATATGCGCGGGCACTGACACATTCCTGTGAAATTGTGTAATGTCGTTCTCGCCATGAATAGGACCTTAGCTGTCGAAATGGTGTTAAACATCTATTACTCACTCATTCAACATGGAAGCTGGATGCTAGTGTTGCCCTGTAACCCAAGATGGGCCGAGTTCTTGATTTTGGATTGGCTGTAGTCTGTCCAGGTAAGATTTTGGAACACAGGCATATGAAATTTCACCCGTAGTCCAGATGTTACTGTACATCTTGTAGAATATCAAAAGTGTGCCTATGTCACATCTCCTATCTCAATAACTGAGGATCTAAAGCAGGTTCATTTCTGTCTGGCATTTTCTTTTTGAGTATTCCACATGATGTTTGAAGGTCAAGATTCTGTCCAACCCCAGTCCAAGGAATTTAATTTCTTTTTGCAACTGTTAGTTGTTTCTTGTGAAAGGTCAGGTAAGGTTCTTCCTTGCATGCCCCTCTCTGACAGAACTGCCCTGCACATGTCTCGCTCTATTGAAAACTTGAACCCATTCTTGTTGGTCCATTTCTCCAGCCTCTCTCAGTGTCTATTGATGGCCGCATCCCACTGTGGGCATGTCTTCCTTTGAAGCAGGTGAGAAATTTATCTACATACAGGCAGCAATGAGCAGTGCACACTACCTTGTAGCTGTTGGGTGATGCTGTTGATTTTTATGCAGAACAGGGTTGCAGAAAGTACATGGCCTTGGGGTAAATCCATTTGTTGATCTACTTTCTCTAACAGAACCAAACCTTGTCATACATTGAAAGTCCTGCTAGTCAGGAAGTTCTTTTAAAATGAACCTTGTTAGTCTGCCCTTTCATCCCATCTCATAGATGTCTTGCATTATTCTATGTCAACATGTATCATAGACCGTCTCCAGATCAAAGACCCTTACCACATGTTCTTTGTTGGCAAACCTATCTCGGATCCAGCTCTTCAGGCTCACAAGTTGGTCTGTTGTGCTGCAGCCTTGACAGAATTGTGATTGTTGAATGATTATCTTCCTCTTAGAATTGAGGAAGTAGAGTAGTCTGTTGTTAACCAACCTTTCCATGGTCTTTGCCAGGTAACTGGTCATGTGTATGATGCAAAGAGCAGTGTCGCACTGCTATGAGCCATGCGGTCATTCATCTCATAGATTCGGTCATCCATAGATGCAGTCAATACTGTGTCGGGCAAGCAGCAAATAAATACCTGTCCTAAGAGAAAAGAAAGGACTTCATGTCCGGAATCGAATGAGTTCCTCGATGGCCCCCGGACATAAAACTAAACAAACAAACAAAAATTTCCCACTGCTACCATCTACATTGTAGGACTGCCTCAGTCGTTCAACCTTATTAACTGAGGTTCTATAGCAACCATTTGGGAGCAGATTGGTACCCGAGCTAACACACATGCAAGCTGACATCAGCGTCTTCTGGCTCTGGTCTTGCAGTGAAGTATGGTACCTGTCTGAATAAAACAAGAAGATATGTGATTCGACCTGTCATGGCCGCACACACATTGTCCCAAAACCTTGCTCTAAGATGTAGGAGGCTTTAGATTTCTGCATAAAACTAGCATATATGCAAATCTGAACAGTACTACTGTAAATTGTAACAAACTATCACAGACTACAGTATCCTGGTAACACCCAGATTTAAGTAGGAAAACGAAAGAAAAAAATTACTTTTATGGATGGCCTAATAGATGCAGGTCATTACACCGTATTTAAAAAGGTATTATTTGATTGCTGGTTACACAAGAGTCGCATTGAGGTACCATATAAAGCTGTGAAGCAGTTAGTCTCGGTTAACTCAATTTTGCTCTTTGTTTTTATGAATATTTAACTCGCAAAGCGAGTTATAAGGAGACACCCTGGGGCCCTGCACTTTCAGTCATTTTGGTGGTGCAGATACGTTTCAAGGCAGAATTGCTTAATGAATTTGTAGTGCCATTAAAGGAGGAGATGCAGGGGTCTTGCAGGAGATCGTATTTCATTACCAAGTTTTGTAAATTTTGAGAAATTGTCAATATTGTACAGACTCAGTTGGTTGGCAGCCATAAGACACTTTTTGCCTCCAATGGTGAAGGTATATGATGTTGATCCATGTATCAACTTTCCCGCCTTTTTTGGCAATGTGGTGTGCATAGCACAGTTTTGGCGGGAGTTATGCGAATAGTGGCTTGGTGGTGCGAATAACCTGGGTGAGGGAGTGCTTGACTCCATGGCATCCCCTTCAAAGGATGGTGTGACAGTCAAAGGGAGTGGTGATGCAACAGGATGAGTGCACAACTCATGGGAGCCAATCACAGGCTTTTCCCTTTTCGCGTTATCAGCAATTTACATTGCTGCATTATATTTATCTTATCAGGCTTTTGAAATGTTCTTAAGGCCAAAACAGTTGCGTGTTTCAGGTAACGTGCTGATAAAAATTTGGTAGGGAAGGTCAGATTTATATATATATATATATATATATATATATATATATATATATATATATATATACATATGTATATATAATATATATTGTTTGTTTTTTTTAACTGCTTCAAAGACTCATGACAAGTCTTGATGACTCGGGCGCGACTCATGGCAATGGTTAAATTGACTGAAAACTTGGAGTAAAAAAAGTTAGGGTCGGTCCTGTTTTGTGAGGTAGGGTCAGGTTACCTGAAACAAACAATTTCTTTTTGGTCTTATTGCAAATTCGTGTCAGACTTCACTCAATTCAAAGATGTATTGAACTGGTTTCTAGGTGAGGGATAATAAAGGCCGTCCAGATGACCATGGCCGAGCTGCCGATTCCCAGCCCGCACATCAGCGAGATGTCGCAGGTAAGTGTCCAAAAGTTTACTCTGTATTCTTCATCATGCCAGACTGCTCAAGATCCACAAGATATGAAAGGAATGACAAGACATTAACCATTGTCAGAGCATTATGCCATAGAAGTGAACTGCACCTTTGAACTAGTACAACACAATACACACATTTTACCAATTACCGCAATAGCCCATGTACAAGACCCAACCCGCATAGAAGACGCACCCAGAGTTTTTGTTGTGTCACAAAAATCAAAAATGACATAACTCCTGTTCTGATCAATGGATTTTGAAAATTTAAAGTTTCTCACACGTCCTTTAACTACTCTACATCATTATCATAGGACAGGGCTTCTGTCGCCCAGTTTAGAGGAGTAAGGGTCTTGTGTGTTGTATATATATATATGCAAGGGTACCGACACACATTCATCCATCAACTGATGTCAAATATTTTCTCGTCATGACTATCACCAAAACCGTAGTACCATACACAGTTAACTCCCTCTAATCCGGACACCTTTGGAACTTTCAGAAAATGGCTGCATTAGAGGGGTGGCTGCATTAGGGGGAGGCAAGTAGCTTGAAGCATAGTTCATATACTTCAATACATATAGGCCTACATGTCTATATGTAGTCTTTGTGTAGACCCATAGCCCACTTTGCCCTCACTCATTCATCATTATTACGATCATAAAGAAAAACAAAAACATAAATGTCCCCCGGTGCTTATGAAATATTCCCAAAGTTAGGGTGGAGCTTATATACGGGCATTTGAAAATACTTAGTCTTATTGGTGTTTGATGTTGGAAAAACAGAGGTGCAAACCTTCAATTTTGGTTTAGCAGCAGTGTATTAAAAGGTGTGGAAGTTATACCCCCTCCCCCAACTCATTGCCCATTCTGTGCCCGCCATTCAGCCAGTCATAACAGAAGGTGTTAACACGACTTTTCTCTCTGCACTCCATATATAGGAAGCCCTTTGGTGGCCCACCCCTGCACACAATGGTGCAGTGAGTGTTAGGAGTGGTGGGGGGAGGGCTATCCTTGTTCTTTGATGTCCAACCTCTCTTCAGGTGTGACATTTTACTGTTGTCTTCTTTGGGGGTGGGCAGGGTAATTCTCCCTGATCTCCTCCTCAGGTGGTGGTGGTGGGGGCTTCTCTAAGTCTTTAGTGTTCTTTTTTTCTCTCCTTGTTTCTTTGTTTCGATCTTCAAAATACCCGCCTTAGGGGGAGAGAATTGCACTTTTAGACTGGAAAATTAGTGGCCACAGGGTGGGGTGGCCGCATTAGAGGGATGGCCGCATTAGAGTGTTTTATACATTGAAATAAAGAGAAAAAACAGTTTAGTCTTTTGGGGTGGCTGCATTAGAGGGGTGGCTGCAAGGAGGGAGTTAACTGTACCATGTGTATAATCTGAGGCTTACTGCATCTTAAAGAACTTACCTAAAGAGGCTTCCCTAGTGCCATATGTGGGGTAAAATTCAATAGATCGGTACAATAAGACCCAGGTATGCTTAGATATAATGCAGCAATTTAAATTGCTTGTAACTCGAAAGAGATCAAAAGCAAATGGAAGATCAGCATTATGAACCCCATACTCCTGTGAAACGGACTCACCTAGGTCATTATTGGCTCAGGGACCACCCTGAGTCTATACCGCAGGGTAGGTGGTGGCATTGGAAAAAAGTCAGTTATACAATTTTCAATCTCAATTTTATACAAGAAATAAAGCATGTAAACAAATAAAATTACCATACATGAGTAGTTCATATATCAGTCTTTAGTTACAGTAAAGAAAAAAATTCAAAAAATCCATGCATGAGTTCATACAAAATTAAATAAAGAAAAAAGTCATTTCATAAAAATATCTTCTCCAATCCAGTCCTCCATAGGTTTACCTCCGGGCTGGACTTTTCTCTCTTTGTTTCTATTTGGTTCGAAAACAGCGTCTAAAAGTGAGACGCTTTGGACACCTTTCAAAAGTTATTAGCTCCACAATGTTCATTATCAGCTAGCCTCTTTGCCTACCCCCTAGGTATACTCTAAGTACATAAAGAACAATTTTCATTGGCCGACATCATATTCTAAGACTAGTAAGAGTAGTGTACCTAGAGTAGACCTGTTTGTTAACATCGCGCATGCGCGGCTCGATATCTTCTTCATTACATTTTAATATGATAGGTGGCAGCACCAGCCCTGAGCCATTTGTGCGTACCAAAGCACATCGTCCCATTTTTTCGGACCACCAACCACCCCTCTCCCTTCAGAAGTAGGACTAACCCAAGTGAAGCCTATGGCACTCTAACACTGGATGAGTCATTATTCACATCTTTCCCGCCAATACTGCTGTATTCGCACCACCCTACAAAAAGGACGGGAAAATTTCTGCTATATTCACACCACACTCCAAAAAAAGGCGGGAAAGTTAGTCCATGGATCTATATTCCAGCACATTCTCTATATGAGGCCTCAAACTGCCTTCAGTTCCCTCCTACCAACCTCTGGTCATTATGTTAAAGATTCTATTTTAACTACAGCTGATAAGAATGCAATCTCTTCCTAGGTAAGCTTGACCCATTTTACCATCATTCTACCAAAAAGATAAGAATAATAATGCTGAATTACACCATTAATTTCTCAAAAGAAACCTGATTCTTTTTGGTGCTCTTAAAATTGAGCCCTCCTGGTCATCTCTAATAAATCTTTCTAGGTAATAATGGCTTTTCTCTCAACTCAGGGTGCATACTTATACTTTCCCCCTATGGAGTGGGCACCTTCATGTGAGGGATGGAGGAGAATAACTTCATTTGGAGTCCACGAAGGAGGAATTCTCCTTCCATTCTACCAGAGGGCATACCAGATTCCTTAAAGGAGACAAACTTGAGGATCCTTGTGACATGAGGTGAGCTTGTGGGTAGCTGGTGTCCATATGCACGGGCCCGGGCCTACATGCTTGCCTTTTCTCATTGGCTTCCCCCTCAGTAATGAGTGATCAAAGGCCGTGGTTTGTCTGGCCCTGCCTATGGGACCAGCAAATAAAAGAACACTTGCTATCCTTCGAAAAGAGTAGGGGAATGAAGCCCCAGTAGCGGTTTTCCCCCTCACCCCTCCTCATAGATTCGGTCATTCATCTCATAGATTCGGTCATTCATAGATTCGGTCACTGCTGTGTCGGGCAAGCAGCCTATAAATACCTGTCCAAAAAGAAAAGAAAGGACTTAATGTCAGTGTCAGAGAACCCTTGAAGTTCCTCGGTGGCCCCCGGACGTAAAACTAAACAAACAAACAAACAAGCATGGTGTTGCTTGATACCATGCAAACATAATGGTGTTGCTTTACACTGTAAACTCCCTGTGTGGAGTGGGGACCTTCATGAGAGGTCATGAAGGAGGAGAATAACAGCTGGTGTCCATATGCACGGACGCAGGCCTACATGATTGTCTTTTTTTCATAGATTTCTCCCTCAGTGAACCATGTCTGAGTGATAAAAGGCTGTGGTTTGTCTGGCCCTGCCTATTGGACCAGGCAAATAAAAGAGCACTTGCTATCCTTAAAGAAGAGAAGGGGATGAAGCCCCTGTAGTGGTTTTCTGCCTTGCCCCTCCTCACAGATTTAGTCATCCATAGATGCAGTCACCACTGTGATGGACAAGCAGCGGATAAATACCCGTCTATATGTATGGACAAGCAGCTTTTAAAAACATGTCCAAATTGAGAAAGAAAGGACTTCATATCCGGGAACAAATGAGGCAGTTGCATGAAGTGGGGGTCCCATTTTTGGACGTTAATGAAGTCAATCAATTGATCAAACAATACATTGTAAACATTGACAATGTGTGCTGTTGTGCACCATTTAACATGATAGTGCATCATGTAGAGGTTGTTACTGTGCACCATGTAAACATGAAAACATGGTGGTCCAGTTCATCATGTAAACTGGCTGTTGTTGTGCACCATGTAAACATGAAAACATGGTGGTCTAGTTCATCATGTATACTGCCTGTTGCTGTGCACCATGTAAAAATGGTGGTCCAGTTCATCATGTAAACTGGCTGTTGTTGTGCACCATGTAAAAATGGTGGTCCAGTTCATCATGTAAACTGGCTGTTGCTGTGCACCATGTAAAAATGGTGGTCCAGTTCATCATGTAAACTGGCTGTTGTTGTGCACCATGTAAAAATGGTGGTCCAGTTCATCATGTAAACTGGCTGTTGTTGTGCACCATGTAAACATGAAAACATGGTGGTCCAGTTCATCATGTAAACTGGCTGTTGTTGTGCACCATGTAAAAATGGTGGTCCAGTTCATCATGTAAACTGGCTGTTGCTGTGCACCATGTAAAAATGGTGGTCCAGTTCATCATGTAAACTGGCTGTTGTTGTGCACCATGTAAAAATGGTGGTCCAGTTCATCATGTAAACTGGCTGTTGTTGTGCACCATGTAAACATGAAAACATGGTGGTCCAGTTCATCATGTAAACTGGCTGTTGTTGTGCACCATGTAAAAATGGTGGTCCAGTTCATCATGTAAACTGGCTGTTGTTGTGCACCATGTAAACATGAGAACATGGTGGTCCAGTGCAGCATGTAAACAGGCTGTTGCTGTGCACCATGTAAACATGAGAACATGGTGGTCCAGTGCAGCATGTAAACAGGCTGTTGCTGTGCACCATGTAAACATGAGAACATGGTGGTCCAGTGCAGCATGTAAACAGGCTGTTGCTGTGCACCATGTAAACATGAGAACATGGTAATCCAGTGCACCATGTAAACAGGCTGTTGCTGTGCACCATGTAAAAATGAGAACATGGTAATCCAGTGCACCATGTAAACAGGGTGTTGCTCCGCACCATGTTAGCATCAAAACAAGATGGTGTTGTGCTGCAGTGTATAAAAACATGGTGTTGCTGTGCACCTGGAAAAAGAGTGTTGCTTTTCGCCATGTTAACTTCAGGCATCGGATTCTTCAGGATATATATCCGAAAGTTTGGATATTTGAAGGGTAAATTGGTCATCCTTGTGATTTGTACAGATCCAGTGAAAAACTATTTGATATTGATAAAGGGGGTTGAGCCTTAGACTTTTTGATGCTTACCATATTGGATCTATCTCAAATACTATCCCAGAGAAAAGAAGGGCACCATCTTGGATATTTTCTCAAAACACAATGCAATGCATTCAACATGAAAACATGATGTTGTACACCATGTAAACATGATACTGCAGTCCATTCTCTGTGTAAACATGGTACTTCTGTGTACCATATTAACATTTACTTTTAACTATTTAAACATGGCAATACTGTTTACCATAAAACACTGGTCAAAAGCCTGCTTTTTTTTTCTTATTTTTGACCAACATCTGCTTCTAAATTTCTCCCAAAGTCTCCCCCAGACTTATGACCAGGGTTTTATTACTATAGATTATAGGGAAACCTGTTAAAATTTCATCCCAAAATCAGCTTATAACATTTTCCCAAACTCTACCCCCAGCTTATGACTGAGGTCGGCTTATGAACGGGTTTGACAGTAATTAACATGGTACTGCTTAGCACCATGTTAAACATGGTGCTGCCTGCTGTACAATACTTAGTCATGGTGTTGCTTTACACTTTGGAAACATGGTGCTGCTGTGTACTATAGAAATATGATGCAGCTGTGCACCATATGGTGCTGCAGTTCATCCTGGCTGTACAGCTCACTATGTTGATTTTGTGTGTCTGTTCACTATGTAAACATATTGCTAGTGCGCACCTTGTGGTCATAGTGCTGCTTTGTAATATGTACCATGGTGCTGCTGTGCCTCATGGAAATGTAGTGCTGTTGTGTACTACGGGAACAGGGTTTTGGTAAATATGGTGCTGTAGTTCACCATGTAAATATGGTGCTGCTGCTCACTGTGTTTACATGGTGCATCTGGTTACCATGTGAAAATGCTGCTGTGGCACATCCTATAAACACAGTGCTGCTGTATACTAATGGGTAGTGCTTTGTTTCTTAGTGTGAAATGCCAACTGCTGCCCAGACACATGTACACAGTCCTGCCTTACACACAGAGTACTGCAAGCTTTGAGCATGGTGCCCCTCCCTGTACTCAGTACACAGCTCGTTGCAGTACACCCATACTATCAACATAACTGTGCTTCTTTATTCTGGGACAGCAATGGAGGACTGTTGAATATCGTAAACACACCTAATGTACACAGAGATTCAAGGGCCCTGTTGGTGCTCACAAAGGGAGGGAGGACGCCGTCTGATCGATGCTGTTGAGCAGGTTGCTACGGTGACTGATGAGCACCACATGGTGCAATGACGTCAGTGTGAATACATAATGAGATCTGGTTTGAACCAGTCAGAACCAGTTCTGGGAACTGGTTTGGCTAACACTTGGTGTGCAGGGTATAAGAGACTCACCCCTCTATTTACAGACTAGCAATTCAGCCTGGACTTTTGGACGAACCAGCCAGGTGGTGAGAGTGACTAGCAAGGAACCTTGACTAAGGTATTCTACAGGAACAAAAAGGTGATTTGTAGAAAGGCATGTTCTCACTTCGAAGTGATACTTTAATAGGGATTAAATGGAATTCACTCCAGTTGATTTAGCTGTTATGATTTCACAGAGGAAAAGAGACCTGAATGTGATTCAGCTTAGAAAACGTTTTTCTGTAGAGAACCTCTAAGCTACATGCTGCTTATAGTTCAGACGAGTTTCATTTATTGGTGGGAAATTTGTGTAAACTACACTGTTCCTAAAGGTTGCTTATAAATTGAAGAAATGAACTGAGCACTGTGCCAAGGTTCAACAAATCATACTACAGCTGGTGTCCAGTGGACACAGAAGACACATTTTCAATGTTTCAGCCTAATTTGGAGTTGTGCCCAGAGGAATTGTTTTGTGTCCCAGGCTGTAGACGCAGGGCCATTTGTCCAGAGACATTGCTTGTTGTTAAAGCTAAATGGTTGTGGGAATGGTGCAGAGCTCAACCAATACTCCTTGAAGGATTTTGCCACTCCAAGGATCGGTGTAGGATGTGAATACATGAAATGGTATGCTGGGTGTACAACGTGGCTGGAAAGTAGGTCAGGCCCATACCCTAGGCTGTAGGAGAGGAGATTGTGCCTCTAGTCGTCACTGCTGGCCTTAAGGTCCAAAAGCCAGCCAGATAGAACTAGTTATTTTAGGCTCTGGCCTAGGGCCAGATATGGGCATGTTTTATTGTTTGCGTGTTTGTTTGTTTTTTAAACGGAAAGGGAACTTGGATCTCCTAGTTGATGTGCTAGCACAAGGTACTGTTAAACAAAAAGCAGACGAAGAATATTGACTTCTAACACAAAGCTTCAGCTGAGGTCATGAACCTGTTTAACCAGGACATGAACTCAGTAGATCGCTTTGGTTGATGAACAATAATCTAAAGCCAGTACAGTATCATTCTTGGACTGGCCCAGTTTAGGATAGAGCTTTATGTGAAACCATTGCAATGTTATGGCTTGGGGGCTTCATGATGTTATACAGGCTAACTGTTAGCCATGTGCATTGATATTTTGGAATGTGCTATTGTGGTAAGCAGAGGGGACCTTCATGTGAGGGCATGAAGGAGCAGAATGACTTCATCGGAAGTCCACGAAGGAGTAGTCCCCTTCCATTTTAACAGCGAGCATACCGGATTTATAAAAGGAGACAAACTCGGGGTTCCTTGTGACAGGAGGTGAGCATGTGGGCAGCTGGTGTCCATATGCAGGGGAGTGAAATCTCAGAGGAAACACTGAATTCAGAGGTTTCGATTCTCTCCATGACCATTCCTGAGATCTGTGCAAATCCGCTGAAAAAAAATGAATTACTATTTAAGAGGGGGATGTGGTCTTAAAATTTTAACCAATATTGGATCTAATTTCAGCCCAAATGGTGATGTTTTGATATCCCTATGGTTATTCTACGCCTTCCTTTACAACATAAGTTGGTATAAAGTGTATAATTCACTATTTTGATTATTTCCATTAAACATGAAAATATGAACTACTAGTCCAATTGAGGTGGTATAATATGCTTCAGAGGAAAAGTGTTCCCAGATTTCACACCCCAGATATGCACGGGTCCAGGCGTACATGCTTGCCTTTTCTCATGGGTTTCCCCCTCAGTGAACCATGTCTGAGTGATCACAGTTTGTGGTCTGTGATACCAGGCAAATAAAAGAACACTTGCTATCCTTCGAAAAGAGTAGGGAAATGAAGCCATGGTAGTGGTTTCCCCCCTCAGCCCTCCTCATAGATTCAGTCATTCATCTCATAGATTCAGTCATTCATAGATGCGATGACCTGTGATGGACAAACAGCATGTAAATACCTGCCTAGCTGTGTTTGACAAGCAGCTTTTAGATATATGTTCATAGTTAAGAAAAGTAAGGACTTACTGTCCAATCTAACTTGAGTAAATCTCATTTATTTAAAAAGAAAAGAAGAAATAATATATATATATATATATATATATATATATATATATATATATATATATATATATATATATAAAAAATGGCTGGTCTGTCGGTGTCAGGATAATGTGACTGGCCAGCGGTGTATCTACAGTTTGCGGCACATTACCTATGCAAGGTAGCACGATAAAGAGGGGCCCGATGCCACGAGCCATATTTCACTGCTATGAGCAATGTCCCACTACTAAAAGCAGACTCGTAAATACATACATGCATGCACACACACACCTTTGCACTGCCTACCATTACTATTGAATAGTTTGAAACTTTTGAGTGAGTTCCTTAATTAACCGGGCTTCCCTAGCCCACTTAAAGGGGTCTATTTCTCCTCTTTTCTATCCCCTCGGATGTGTGGGGTGCACATATGCGCGGGCACCAACACATTTCTCTGTGAAATAGTAATGCAGTTCTCGCCATGAATATGACCTTAGCTGTCGAAATGGCGTTAAACACCTATTACTCACTCACTCACTCCTTAATTGCCCCCGGACGTAAAACTAAACAAAGAATCAAACTCTCCTACCAGAACTTTGGATTACAGATCTTTGTGCTCCTCCAGCAGAGTTTTTGATATCACCTACAATTTCCCTAAATCCTCTATAAACGTTACAGGACCAATCCCGTCCCCCCTAATCAGACCTCTGGGATTATTCTATTAGTACCATCAACATTTCGATTCATTGCATAAAATAAAAAGCAACATTTTTTTTTGCCTAGCAACAGGCAGAAGGCATGGTTCTAGGAGGTCTTTGTCCATGTCTATCTCACTAGCATTCTATTGGTACTATAGGCCTATTTATATTTTCCTCTGACCCCTATGTTGCTTTTCAACAGAAAACAAAAACATCATTTGCCTAACATCGGCAGAATCGACAGGTGTAGGAGGTATTTGGCCCTTCTTACCCACATATAAAGGACCCTTGGGATTCTTTTGGTACTATTGACATTTCTGTCTGAAGCCTATTTGCCTAGCATCATCAGCAAACAATGAGATTTTATGTATAGCAACAGACAATACGGACAGGAGGAAGTTGGCCATACCTTCCACACAGACACTAAACAGGCCTTGGGGATAATATTGGGGCTATTGCCATTGTCCTCTGGCCCCTATGTTACCTAGCAACAGGAAACAATAACATCCTATTACATTTTTGTGTGACAGTAATTATCTCTCATGGACCTGTTACTGATCAATAGTGAGTCTTAAGACTGAGGAAATGCTGTTTATCTCAAGTTGAATACGAGAGCCCCATAGGTTTAAAACCTCTACATCACACCCTCCCTCATATCACACTGCTAGGGAAAACATCCAAAATGGTCAAATAACTGATGATGAAATCATTTCAAATGCCAAAAAAAAATGGAATTTTCAACATATCTGACTAAATTAACTTAGATAAATACAAAAGAGCACTCGAATTGGTCAGCACTGAGGGTTATCACATGAGGCGAAGCTGACCAATTCTCGTACACCTTTGTCTGTATATTACTACTAATTTGGTGTAGATATCCTCGCCTTTAAGGTGCACTTTGAATGAAAGCAGAATCTATAAGGTGCAACAAGGGGCTATCCTTGTAGTTGATTCCCCTGTGGAGTGGGAACCTTCATGATGATGGCATGACGGAGAAAAATAGCAGTCCCCTTAGATCCTAACAGTGGGCATACTGGATTCATAAAAGGACACAAAACTCAAGGATCCTTGTGACATGTGGGCAATTGGTGTCCATATGGACGGGCCCAGGCCTACAGACTGGTGAGCCAGAATACCTGAGTGAGCAAAGGATGTAATTTGTCTGGCCCTGTCTATGGACCCATTGTCTGGCCTGTCTATGGGCCCAGGCAAATAACACTTGGTATCTTTTGAAAAAAAAGAGTAGGATACATGCCCAGTAGAGGTTTTCTACCTCACTTCTCATTCTCATTGATTTCATCATTCATCTCATATTAAACCATGTTATCCATAGATGTGATCACTGCTGTGATGGACAAACAGCATTATGAATACCTATCTAGTTGTTTTGGGCAGCAGCTTTTAAATACCTGTCCTGACTGAGAATAAGGAAAAAGGGCTGAATGTCCTATCAAACATGGAATCTCGTGAAATACTGTGATGTATAACTAATCAACGAACTAACCAACCCCATGGTTAACATTGGCAGCAGGCCCTAGAGATTATAATGGAATATACCAGGGAATATTGTACATTTTAGTAGAATTCTCATAGCGCCTCCCCCACGCTTTTCAGCTACTCCTTCGCCACTGATAAACTGGATCTTATATGAGTCGATGGTACAACCATAATGTACCATTAACTCCCAAACCCAGATTTTAACCTTGGAAATCTATGCGGCACAGATTTCCATGGGGTGTAATACAAAATATAGCAAGCCAAGTTTAAGGTAAAACAGGCTATTAAGACAATTAACCTCCTTTCACTTTGCCATTAGCATAACTTTACCCACAAACACTGAACCTGCACTATCAGAGCTCAACTTCACACATTAACATATCGTTTACACCTAAGAAGGTGGTAAACCAGACTACTTTAGATTCAACTATTATGCTATAAAAAAACTCCAATGACACTTAATGATTTGAAATTATCATCCCCACAATTGACCAAGAACACTTAGGTTGTAAATTAGCCATGGTCACCACCCACAGTAATAGACCATAGCAATAAATGACTAGAACTATTTCTATATGTGCTAGTAAATTCAATCAGCTTCATTGTCCGACTAGATGCCTATAACTCCTGTTTGCAGCTTTGTATAATATTTGGCCGATTATTTATTGTCACTGTGACAGGTGGTAGTTACTAACCAATGAGATCATGGACTACAGACATTAAGAGTAGAATAACAAGCTGAGACAGACGAACATACTCTGCATCCACAGTTAGGAACAAATGAAATACAAAACTATCTTTTTTTCATCAAATCTGTAGCATCAGTGAGAGAACAGCCATCCTAAATTAAAGACTACCGCAAATTCTCTCCTTTATGCCGCACCCTCGTATAAGCTGCACCCCCGACTTTGGAGGGAGCTATAAGCCACTTTTGTTGCTTGAAAATTGTACTTTATACCCTCTTATAAGCCGCACCCCTTCTTTTGGGTGATCCTGTAAGCCTCATTTAGATTTGAACACTGGTAGTAGCCACGGCTTATACGAGAGAATTTATGGTACTGACATTCCCTTTTCGTGTAAGACATGTGACAAAAATAAGGACTGAGCAAGAAACTGGCAGTAGCTGACAGCAGTAGAGTTTTGTACAGTCTTTGACCTGGAGTCATGTTGCTCCTCCAGGTCCAGCTGCGGACGTTGGTGGAGGAGCTGGTGAAAACTCACAGTAGGAATGGTGAGCGGCTCAACCACGGGGTGAAAGATAACCGCCCCTCTTGGTGGCCGCCTGATGTGGCTTGGATCAACCCTCACATTCGCACTCGTCGCCACAGCCAGGTAGGTCCCATCAAGTGACCCATTATAATAGTGCATGGTATCTTACCCTTGGCGGGAAATTGAAAGAAGCATTGTGTCCTAGCACAGGCTGGCATCCTTGAGGGCTAAGGTAATCTGTGTATTAGAGTTTAAGACTGCAATGTAAACAGTAAGATTTGCACTTGTAGAGACCAATTGTATTGACTTGTTTAAGTGATGTGGAATTAAATAATGTGTGGCTTTTGCTTAAACAGGTCAATACCGTGGCCAATACCGTGGTCTAGACATTGCTATTCAGTCATGTCTCAAACACCAAAGATTTAAAACCCTTTTCAATTTCAAATCATAGGCATTAACTTCATCTACTAACTTGTAGTAAAATATGCCAGAATCTATTTGTCTTAGAAGTCTGGCTATTTTGTTTCAATCTTATGCATGCACTAATCTGGGATAATAGTGATTGTAGTGCTAAGAATGGGTAACTATGGTATGAATTCATACTGCTACATATATGTACTACCTTACAAAGGCTTGAAAAGTATACAGTATATACCCTGAGTACTAATAAGCTTATAGACCCAACTGCTGTGTATTACCTAAGCTTCTACCCACCCCTGTTAATGCCCTGCTGAAAGTCAAGCTTCAGGTTACTCCCTACTTCCAGTTATTGTAGGCAGGACTATATCGAGCCTCATGTGTAAAATGAATGTATATGTATGGTATGTAGTGATATTAAGTGCCCTACCCAGCTTGGTGTGCTGCTAGTCATGCTGACCATAAGTTCATCTATTACCTGCACATACCATAACCTTTCAGCTGATGATGGTACTAAAAACCATGCTTCATATTCATTCTGCTAGGATGTATGATCTACTTTATGAGATTTGCTCTATAGGTAGTCAACCTGAACAACCTGGTAGTGAATATTGTGCCTGTGATACATATTGTAGCAGCATATAAAGCTTGTGTATAGGTTTACTCTATCTGAGGTTAGTTGCTGTTAACCAGTTTAGTGAGTGGTCTCTCTCTAGACTGCTTGACCCAGATAGCTGCTGTGTAGACAACTGCCCTTCTCCCCATCGTCCTTTACACATAGATAGTCTTGTAAAACCAATATTTGCAAGCCTGTCAGGTGTGCTATATAGAATATAATGTGAACTTCCTGTTGGGGTCTAAGTAGAATTTACCTTTATATATTTCATTTGGTAAAATCTACTTAACCTCCCAATGTAAGTATTAAGTGTTCTCTAGATACATGTGCAATGTATCAGCAGCATGTTAGGCACAGTTTTGCATAATTCCCTGAACATTTGATGATCTCATCAGTAATACAAGGATGAAAGCCTTCAGGGTTTTCCCAGATTTTGTGTATTTTAAAGTTCCAAACACCTGTAAATTCTTATTGCAAGACTTATTGAGAAAGTCAGGCAATTTTCATCCCTGGTAATAACCTCACTTTAGTAGTACTGTTTGGGCATTCTGCTGACGTAATTCCCCTATAAAGCACTGATTATTCCAGTAGAGACCATACATCTTCTGTCATCTGATCTACAGTTACTGATAATGAATCAGTCTATGGAAGCCTCCACCAAAAGATGATCACCTTTCAATTTTCTATCAGAGCTTTGATTGCAGAGGAATGTAGTTAACTGTCAAGGAGTCTCAGAGAAATAGAATTTACCATCAACTGTGGATTCAATGCCTCAGTACTACTTAAACCTAAGTACTTCCTTCTCTTGCTTCTAGAATGGTGATGTTCAGATGTGTTCCATTGTAGGATTAATAGGTCAGGGCCTGTCACTGTTAGCCCAGCTATCAGTATGGCCGATCCCAGCCGACCTTGATAAGATAAGAGGCAATGTATTAAATAGTTACAACAGTTTTTCTGAACTGGGGGATAAAGAAAGGATAATGTCTGACAGCAAAGGTGTAGGGAACTGATTACTTTTATTGCAAACGTAAGAAAATATCTGGCGAAAACATTGGCATTCCCCATTCCATTTAATTGACAAACAGCAACAGTACCTTTGCAGGGTTACTGCATTTTCATTGCGGGGAGGGAGGGGGGTAATTGTAGCACAATAGTATATAGAATATCTAATTAGCATCAGTTCACCCAACTAAGTACTGTTTCAGATGATCCTCTGCAATTACATAATATAAATTTTGTCCAGAAGGCCACTGACTAGCAGCATTAAAAAAAAGAAGACATAGTCTTATAATGTGGGCCAAGGCAAATAAAATGACATGTAGGGCAGTTATCCCAGTGCAGCATTATTACTGGCAATATGGGATTTGGCCCAGAAATGTTTGCAGTAGTAATGCTCTCTTCTTGCCTCATAGATTTTGGTCAATTCCATCTTCTAAATGATCGCTGATATCTTGGACAAGCAGAGTTCTATATATATATATATATATATATATATATATATATATATATATATATATATATATATATATATATATATATGAATACTGGCACAGAACAAGCAAAAACATCTGGTTTACCTGGAGAGGCCAAGGTAGACAATAAGCTACTCCATCAATCAATATGCTATGTCAAGGTGAATATAAACACTACTCCTAGTAGTACAGCAGTAGGCCTAAATGTATTTCAGAGAGAGACACATTGCAACCTTGTCATATGTGAGGTTGATTAGTTTAATTTGTGATAATGCATCAGTAAAGTTAGTGTCATCTCTGAATAACGTGAAAGGATCATTCAGTTCCCAATTAACATTGCTCCCAGCAAAGATGCTTTTCAATAGAGGGATGTGATGACCAGATGCTTTATTTTTTGGTGCAATGTTAAAGAAGGACGTATGAGTGTAGCCACCAATTTCAGATCTGTTGCGGCAAGAAAAAAATTTAGATATTTCCCACTTCTTTGTATGACTGCAATTTGCAGCAGGTTATCCTCCCTTCAAATATTGATGTTGGCTTCTTGTTTGAAGGGTAGGATATTGATTCCTCATGGAAAAACAGAGGAATGGTCATCCATTTCCCTCCTGAATACTATTCCAGGTTAAGGTGGCTGGCGGGGATTGGTAGTTTAGCATTTGGACACCAGGGGTCTCTTTTTTTACATTGCCACTATGGATAAACAAAATGTGCAAAATACAGGAAGGCTTGGCTTGGATTTGAACCCTGGATCTCCTGAGAGTAAGGCAGAAGCTCTATACATGAGCCATGGAGACTGCTGTTTGTGACCACCTAGAAGAGGCTACATAATCTACCTGTCACCAGAGGCTACATAATCTACCTGTCACCAATCTAGCCATTTCCTTACATATTTATTTTTCAATTGTCCAAAACATTAGAAACATGCCTGGGACCATATATCAATTTTATATTTACTGCAAAGATATGCGTAAAACCTAAGTGCTAAAGAAGTTATGAAAAGATTTAATTACTTTTGGACATGAATCTGGGGATTTATGTGGCAAATCACTATACAATCATATATAGGGTTGAATCTTCTGTATAAAAAAATATACATGGGACCCCCATACTATTTTTGCACATATGAAAAGTACATATCATTTTGGGACTCTTGCAGTGATGCCACTTTTCCTGGTTTACATTCCAAGATTCCTGTATTAAATTATGTTAAATTCCTGGGAAAATGTGTCCAAAAGTCCAGTTTTCCTGGTTTTTGTCGGCCAGTAAGTGGCATCTCTGCTCTTGTGAGTATATGGTGAAAATCTAATTACTTTTAGCCTATCCCCGCCAGCCACCTTAAGCCAATCCCATGAGGCCCTTCGGGCCTTAGGGTGTTAAACAAATCAATCAATCCATCAGTCCAGGTTAAGGTGGGTTGCTACCATTGAATCAAAGTCCCTAGAAATCCTCCCATTTTTTTTTGTCCAAGATACTTCATATTATTTAGAATACAATATTGAATAGAAAAATAAGGGGTCCCATGCTACTTCTTTAAATATTGAATTATCAAAAATAAAAGTATTTTGATTTCCACCTAAAAATTAGAAAAAAAATGTCTCAGATTTGAGAATTTTTTTCTGTAATGCTCATCAAACATAGACATATGAAACTTCACTTGATGAATGATCGAATATTGGTTTTTGCTAAAGATTTTCGTTTCTACCTCCGTTACATTGCATTCTGGGTAAATTTCTAACATTTTGGTAAAGGGTTGGATTAATTTAACATTATTTCACAACAAAAACCACCAGAATTCCTATTTTCAACCACTTAAGCTGACCCGATTGGTATAGAACCACGACTGTCCGGCCGGTGTCAGGATAATGGACCGGTCAGATGATGTGTCAACAGTCTGCGGCACAGCGTCTGGGTGAGGCAGCACGATAAAGAGGGGCCTTGAGCCACGAGCAGTGTCTCACTGCTACGAGCCGTGTCCCACTGCTACAAGCAGACTCCCAAACACACGCACGCGCACACTCACACGCACACACACGCGCAAATTAAGTTTGAGAAAAGAATGGACTAAATGTCTGATAACCAATGAGGCAGTCCCATGAGGCCTACGGCCTTAGGACGTTAAACAAATCAATTAATCAATCAGGTGTCAAAAACACCTGACGGTGGAACATTTCCTTGTGGAATGTAGCCAGTGCCCCATCAGGGCACAATACCATCAATGTACAACACTGAAAGAGTTATTTGATACCTGCAGACCGGATACAATACTTGCATATGTCAAGAACCTGGGATACTACAGTCAAATTTAAACAGAAACTTTCTTCCATAAAACCTTTAGGCACAAATAGCCATCACCAGTAGCTGACGTGCCGTAAAACACTAACTAACTAACTAACACTACATTTTTCTGAATATTTTTCAGATAATTTGCCTTTAAATGACAGTCATTTTGATATAGGGTCCCATGCATAGATGTTGTAGTTTTGGTCATTTGAAGTAAAATAGATGGAAAAAAAATGACAAAAATCCATATTTAATGCACTGCATGATGGGTAAATATATAAATCCTTGGCATAACATTGTTTCGTTATATGCGCTCAATCATTGTTAGCAGCATATCACGTTTAAGGCATTGTCTAGGTAATATTGTACGATGGTGATAGAGAAATAATAAATAATAACGATGTGGTCAGTAGTGCTGACAGTGATGAAATATGTAAAAGAAGGTTTAATAGGAATATAAAGAAAAAGGCGGTAAGGCAAGACAGTAATAAATATTTATTGAGAGTAAAAGACAAAATATTTATTGGTAGTAAAAGACAAGAGCATTTTGTGAAAAAGATAAGACAGATCAAAACAGGTTGGCAATGTGCTTAAGTAAAATAAACCACGCGAGTGGCAGTGTTCAGGTCCATATTGAAACCCAGGGTAAAAAGCCTGATTATTCCAGTCAGGAGAAGAAAGGGATAAAACACCAATAGCCCAGGGAAAGACAGGAAAACATCCATCTGAAAATGAGAGAAGTAATTGGATTAAGGTCGGCAGAATCAGAGGGACTGACAATGAATTATAAATGGGAAATGAATACGAGATAATTAGATAGTGACATCAAGGTATGACGACAATTCTTGGAGCATGTGCGTTGAGATAACAACGGAAGGGAGGCTCCTTAGGCAATATATTTATAAAATTTTGGGATGAAAACAGGGAGTCTGTTTAGAGGGAGCATGGAAGAGACATAGAGAATCAGGCACACATACCTGGCTTACTCAGTAGCCAGACCCTTTAGCCAAAAGGAGTGGATAGCCTACACACATTAGAGATATTAAGGAAGTGGATTAGCAACATTCGCAATTACATGCACACACCATAACAAACGCATCTACCACTCACTGCTAAAATGATCTCAGGGAATAGACCATGCACACTTAGTTGGAGCTCTGTATGGCACAGGCTCGAGATGGCCAGCTTTGGACCAATTAACATCTGGGAGGAGTGGAGGTAGGATTTGAATGTAGTGACTAGTGTAATCGGACTCCAGGCCTCATGAAGGCCTATCCCTCGCTATACAGGGAGCATCCCTGTATAGACTTAGAATCCATCACGGTATTGAAACTCTATAACGATTATTCATCTTCCATGTAAAACACTACACTACTTAACAATAAGTTTGGACCAGATCGAGCTTGCCTACTGCCTTGTCTACCCAATACCAGTGTATAACAACATGAATTAGGAGATGCTATCAGAATGAAAGAACATCAAATGATAAAATGAAATTGTAAGAGAACAGACATTACAACTGCTAGGAAAGGTGGAGATTGTTATAATGAGACCCGTCGATGAGCAGGATATGAATGCATGATATTCATCTGTACAGATGCCTGATTGTTTGGATCCTAACCAAAACAACACCAGTGAAAGAAAACGAATTCAGCTCCTCTGCAAGGTCACCTTCACCAAATACCTCCTATGCAGAGGCCATCTCCAGCCCTGAGAGGAAGGAGGCTGTAAAGATAAACAGACTTCAAAACAAGAAACCACAAGAATGGGAAAAGCCCAGAACCTAGCCCTCTGCACACTAGGTCGGGTAACAGAAGAAAAAGTCAGATGGTGACATTAACAAACAAGAAGACAGTACATACCTCAAACAGGTATGAACTTCTAGATGAAAATGGATCCTAAATATAACATCATTAAATGGAACTGCAGAGGCTTTAGTGCCAGTCTGGAGTCCCTGCAATGGTTATGCAAAGACTTCAACCTAATGGCACTCGCCCTGCAAGAAATCAAATCATTGAAACTGGAAAAAATCACACTAACAGGCTCTAAAGGGTACATCAACATCCCAGGGGGTGAAAACCCTAAGGGAGGTGTAACACTCTTTCTAGCCCCTGAACACCCACAAGAAGAGATACCACTGGCTACAAACCTGCAAGCTGTTGCAGCTCGTGTGACAATCAACACACCAGTGACACTTTGCTCCCTCTATCTACCACCTGATGAAAGAGTGTCACAAACTGATTTGACAGCAGTCATCAACCAGTTGCCACCCCCATTCATCCTGATGGGCGATTTTAATGCCCACAGTACAGTCTGGGGAGACAGCAGAACAGACGGCAAGGGGAGAATCGTGGAGAGAATCATTGACCAGAAGTCTCTGTGCCTCTTCAACAAGAAGGAAGCAACATACCATCATCCAGCATCAGGTACATTCTCCTCCATTGATTTGACCATGAGTGACGCTACTGTCTTTGCTGATTTTGACTGGAGGGTGCATCATGACCTGTGGAAGTGATCACTTTCCCATCATCATTCAGACTCAGAAGAAGAACTCTGACACTGTCCCTCCACCTAGATGGAATATCTCGAAAGCAGACTGGGAGGCAATCTTTTCGATCATGGTCACTCATCAAGGAAAAGGAGGACCATCCTGCTGAGTACTTTGCACACACCCTCAGGGAAGTGAGTGCCATGTGCATTGGTAAATCCCCTATCACCAAAAAGAGACAAAAATGCCCTTGGTTCAATGAGCAATGCTATGAGGCAAGGAGAGAAGGAAGGAAGACATATCGCAAGTTCAACAATACCATCACAACAGAAAACTTGCATAAATACTTGAATGCAAGGGCTAAAGGCAGACAAACATTCAAGAAAGAGAAACAGGAATCCTTCCGTAGGTATGTGGGTTCGCTAACAAAATCCACTCCCCTGCCTAAAGTGTTCCAAGAAGTAAGGAAGCTCAATGGAAATCCTCCTCCAACTGTGCACCATCTGCAAAAAGGAGCACAGAAAGTTGAGTCGAGCAAAGAGATCTCAGACACCCTGGCAGAACATTTCAGTCAGGTGTCTTCGAGCACCAATTGCTCAGAGAAATTCCTTGAGCATAAAACCAGAACTGAGAAGAAGAAATTCAACTTCACCTCAAACAATAAGGAAAGCTACAACAAGCCTTTCACCATGGAGGAGTTGAAATATGCTCTGTGCCAGGCTAAAGATTCTTGTCCTGGACCTAGTAATTATTCACTATTTGTCAGCAATTAGTCAATACATGGTAGTAATTACTTTCATTTTATCAGCATATAGTCAATATATGTTAGTAATTACTCACTATTTGTCTGCAATTATTCAAAATATATTAGTAATTACTCACTATTTGTCAGCAATTAGTCAATATATATCAGTATTTACCGTAAATCACCGGTCACAAGCCGGTCAAAAGCCGGGGGAGAGTTCAGGGAAATCCTAAAAGCCGGTTTTAGGGTCAATTTTTTACCATTTTCTCTTTATTCTATAGTAAAAAAAAAACCGGTCATAAGCCGGGGGGCACTTTGGGAAAAATTTAGAAGCTGGTTTGGGCCCAAAATAGAAAAAAAAATCCGGCTTATGACCAGGGATTTACGGTAGTCACAATTTGTTAGCAATTTTTCAAAATATGTCAGTATTTACTCACAATTTATCTGGATTGGTATGATACACACTAGGGGAGCAGTGATTACCAGGTAACTGGCCCCTGAGGGTCAATCTACCAGGTACGGCGATTTCTAGTCCCCTACACTCCTCCCAACCAACTTCAACCATGGCCAACCAGCATCAAGCTTTCCTCCCAACCAGATTGGTTGGGCTTTATCAAGCAGTGTTGAGGCACTCCTGATTCCCAGTTGACCTACCAGTACATAGTACTGTCAGGGTCGAAGCGTATCTGTATCATACCGGCCAAGGCACCGAGTTCCCCCAATCGCCCTATTAAGTCGCACGAGGACCGGCTCGGTGATCCTACCAGTGTAGAGGACGGTGAAAATATCTAGGATCACCGGGACTTGAACCCGGATCTCTGGCATGACATTCCAGCATGCTAACCATTACACCACGATCCCTTGCCTGATATTTCCACCTTCCAACTACAGAGGTGCCACTTTTCCTAACTTTTTAGGAATTCAGAAGTTTTATTTTTCATTCCTATAGGTATTTCCTATTGTAAATTGAGAAAATTAAGAGGATTTCTGATTTTTTGGGAATTAGTGAGTGGCATCCCTGCAACTACACCTGGATTGGTATGATACACACTAGGGGAGCAGTGATTACTGGCGATTTCTGGTCCCCTACACATGTGTAGAGGCAAGGAGAAAGGGTGCTCCATGCTAAAAGTCCAACTTTAAAATTCAGATCACTAGCTTTCCAGTGATATATTGCAAGAGAAGATCCTCCTGTTAGTTTCAGGGGAATGGCTTGCTAAATATGGGTAGGTATGACCATTTCTGAATGCAATAAGCTCTATGCCTAATTGGTCGTGAGATACATCTATTATTAGCATAATTTATGCTAATTAGCTAAATTAGCATAATTTTCTTATTTTGCCTATAACTTTTGATCTAGAAATGGTATTTTCGTTCTGTTTTCACCATAGTAAACCTGGTGAAAAATTCTTTCGAATGGGATCATTGATTTTCCTATTTAGAATGGAAATCATGTTTCCATGGCAACAGAAATCAACAAGAATGCCTATTTAGGTGGAAAAAATGTTCTTTTTACTGTACGATGGTGTAAGAGAAATCTCTAATGGATAATATGTGTAATCAGCAGTGTCGACAGTGATGAGATATGTAAAGTGATTTAATGGTGATGCGAAGAAAAAAGGCAGTAAGGCAAGACAGAGTGATGAATGTTTATTGGCAAAGCAGTCCGAAATGAAATAAATTGGTAGCGTGTTCCACAGGAATTAGGGTGTAAATTGTAATGTTTGAGTCCATAATGGGATTTGAGACAGAAGGCTTGATTGCTCCAGTCGAGAGATGAATGAGATAAACAGAAGAGATTCCATCTGAAAATGAAAGAGATAATTGGTTTAGGACCAGCAGAACCAGAGGGACTAATGATGAATAATAGGAAGAAGAATATTAGATTAAGAAATAACTACTTTACAAAGTTGAGAATAAAGGGGAAATAAATATGAGCTAGTGACGTCATGAGACAACTACATGTCTCTGAGCAGGCCCGTTGAGATAACAATGATCCTTAAATAATATATTTGTGGAATTCTGAGTCGGAAACAGAGAGTTCGTTCAAAGGGAGCATGGAAATAACATGGGCAGTTAGGCACTCATATCTGAGCAAACAGTTAACAGCCAGATGCCATTAGATCACAGTAGGGAGCAGCCTATACACGTTAGGAAACAAAGCATTATATTAGAGGAGACCTGACATGCACATTCAGCAACAACATACTCACCTTTCACTGCTGAGGAGATTAAAAAGCCCACCAGACACAATCATTCAGGGCTTCAATCAACGCTGCCTGGGAATGATTAGTTTTCAGCCTAGGTACTTCATACAAAATGGAGATAGGAATTAAGAGCAGTGATTAGTACCATCGAACTCCAGGCCTGAGGAAGGCCTTTCCCTCTCCGTGCAGGGAACGTTCCTGCGTGGACTTAGGATCCACCATAAGGTGGGCCTATTATAATAACTATTCAAAACTTCCATGTGAAGGTACCACACTGCCTAATTAGAAGTTAAGATTGAACTAAGCTTACCTTCCGCCTTGCCTACTGTAAAATATCATATGAACTTAGGAATTGGGAGTTGACATCAGGGAACCTTAATGTGAGAAGGAAATAGAGATTGTCATGATAAGACTCTGTTATTAACAGGACATTATTGAGTGTTGTTCATCTGAGAAATGCCGGGATATTTGGCTAACCTTTGTACTCTTGTTGTGCTTGACATGTTAGTAGCCGTGGAGAGGAATCAAAGTCTTCAGTCAGGAGGTATCTCTCACTGGTTTTATTTGAGTAGGACCGCTGCACAGCTTAATAGGTGTACTGGGCTGAGGTAGTGGCATACTCTACCCTTTATAGGAAGCTAGCTCAAACCCCAAAATACACTTTGTTACATCTATATACAACGACCAGAAAGTAAGGCTAAAACAACCTCAAATTAATAGAGTAAACACACAGTACATTACAAGCCTAATTTGGAACCTTTTCACCCAAAATATAACATTCTATCCAAAATCATTGAATTCTCCATAGAAAAGTACCCTATAATTGTTTTAGGCATATCTTTCCTATTCTAGCCCATAGTGGTGCCCCCTGGTGGCAAAAACAGGTACTAAATCCCGCAGGAACCCCCATTTCTGCTTGCTGGCTCACACATGTCAGTATTTACTCACAATCTGTCAGCAATTAGTCAATATATGTCAGTATTTACTCACAATTTGTCAGCAATTAGTCAATATATGTCAGTACTTAGTCACTATATATCAGCAATTACCAATACATGTCAGTATTTACTCACAATATGTCAGCAAAACCTCTACTACCAAATTCTATTGTTTTCCATGTGTGTCGGCCATCTTGGTTTTAGGAAACACAGGGATACAGGTTATATATGGTCAATTTTAATCTTTCATAGTGATCAGGTGGATGTTAGTAGCCATCAGTTGAAACCCGTTGATAAACAGCAGAGAAAGAACCATTGATTCATTGGTGCATCATGCCTTGACTGCAAAACTAGTCAATTAGTCAAAATATGTCAGTAATTATGCACTATTTTTCAGCAATTAGTCAAAATATGTCAATAATTATGCACAATTTGTCAGCAATTAGTCAAAATATGTCAGTAGCTATGCACTATTTGTGAGCAATTAGTCAAAATATGTCAGCACTTATTCACTATTTGTCTGCAATTAGTCGATATATGTCAGTAATTACTCTGCAAACTGCTGGATTATAACAGAATGGAGGAGAATTACATTGTCACATGCGGATATGGATCATTATTGAAGACCTGCTGGTATTGTGCAATGCTTAACTTGCCAAGAGAGGAGTTATTCGCCAATGAAACATACGAGCGATAATGGATGCATTCTCCATAGGCTCAACCATTGACAGTGATAACGCTCGAAGAAAACAAGAGGTTAGTATCAGAAGGGGCCTAAAAGAAGAGATTAAGTGCCCTTTTGGGTTACTTGCATTGCAAAATGCTGTCCTATATTTCACTATTTGTCAGCAATTCGTCAAAATATGTTAGTAAAAATGCACTATTTGTCAGCAATCAATCATTATATGTCAGTAATTACTCACTATTTGTCAGCAATTAGTCAATATGTCAGTACTTAGTCACTATATATCAGCAATTAGTCAAGATTGCCTTACAGTGAATGGGCCTAATGAGATGGGTCTTCAGTATTATACCTATTGTGGCACAGAATAAATGAATTACTGAAAGAACTTCATCAAGGCCTAAGTGGTCTATGTGATGGTCTGATGATTTTACCGTAATCTCCCGTGTATGAGACGCTTCTTATACGCGAGGTTTTAGTTCACAAGGGGGACACCAAGAGTTTATTTTGATATATTACACTCCCCCAAAGTCATATTATGACATAGATGGCTCCAGTGGTGTCTGGGAGGCCAGAGCTACACATAGCTTTTTAAATTTTGAAAACCCATCCAGTAGAAGAAAAGCTATGAATATTTCATTCTTTTGGGCATAATACAAAACTCTAGGTGCGTCTTATATGCGCACTGCGTCTTATATGCGGGAGATTACGGTAGTAGATAAGCTATTGGTCTAAATTTTAGCGCTAGGGAACCTATTTAAATATTCTGGTCATCAACCTTGGCAAAATAATTCATCACAGCTATGCTGTGCTCTCCTCAATGTTTTCCTGAAGTCATCAAAAACATGCCTCCTCGTCTGGATTATTAAAAAAATGTATGGCTTACATGCAAGGACTTATGGTATACTTAACAAAGAAAAGAAACATTGCTTGGAAATTACATGCTCATGCCAAACTTGACTCGTTCCTAAAAGTCTCTTCAGACTATTTTCTTAAGTTACTTTGCTTGAAAGTAATACGCTTGCTTGTTGAAACTTCATGGAAGCAGAAGTCTCCTGCATCAAGACACACCGAAGTAGATTAATACACAAACTAGTCATCGTTCTCTCCCTTGTTAACCCCCCCCCCTCCCTCTCATACCTCTTCTCTGGTTTCTCCACTGATCAGAAACAAATAATCACTACCTGTTTTAATTTCACTTTGTTTAGACCACCTCAGATGTCTTGGTATGCTCTCCAAGAACAGTATTGTTGGGTTGACAGAAGGTATACATCCATTAGGAATTGAGCAACGAGCAGAATGGTGTCGGATATATGATAATATTTTTTAAGTGCATGTAGCATAGTGACTAGAATACAGAGACCCCCCCCCCCATCTTACACATGATGGAATGGTTGTCTAGCATTTTCCCTACCTACATAAAAGGTAAAAAATGCACACCCTCGGCAATTCCAGTCTACACCATGTCCGGACCTGCCTTTCACACTTGACTGGATCAATGGCCACCACGGGATGAAAGGACGCCTGTTGTGGTCCAGCCCTTAGCCCAGGCCAAGCCTTACCCCCACAGGGGTTCTATTAATGCTCCCCTAACAACAGCACCCCACCTCATCCACTGGATGTACTGAGACAAAGAAGATGATGACTTTGGGGGATTTAACCCCAGTCTCCTCTCACTTCTACCATACATACCTTTACATATGGGACAGCATTGTGGCTGCTGAACCAGCCACCCGCATTATGGATTCTCCCATTGCCGGGTGCCCGTTATGGGGGGCGGGGGGCATAACTTCTCTCGATTTGGGTCTGGGCTGTACAATTAATAAACATGTATTCTCTTCCGTGTATGGTAATCAGCTTTTATCCTCACCCTGACCTTTTCCCCAGGCCTTTCCCCATGGAGAACGTCACACTGCCATCTAGGTCAGGTGTGTAATAGTCAGGGTGTGGGCTGTGTGTACACGGTATGAAGGAACATTTGTGAGTCATATCCCCCATGTATGAGTCATACAGAGTGACACAACCCCACGCTGCGTCACATGACATTAATAATAGTCAACATTTGACGTCATGTGATGACGTAATGCCATGCATAGGATATGATAATGCCTACACACGTCATCAGAACCATATTATCCTGTCTAGTCCTACCATTATGTATTGTACTGCATTTAAGGCTTGTAGGTTAGCATATTAAGACATGCGCCTTCTTCTCTGCGTTATGTATTATGTTTAAAAGTGCACCCCTAAGGTTCATCTGATTGTAAGGTTTCTTATTCAACATTTATGTTTGAACATTGCTACGGTAACAAAGGGATCTATCCTTCCATACCCCCCCCCCCCAGTTGAATCATGCAGGTGGATCATCGAAACGATGTAACTCAACTGTACTTTTTCCTAGAGCCAATAAAATGTTTGAAACTTGAGAGCCCTGACTCACCATTAGAGATAAAACATGCCATATTTATGAGCCATAAGTCATGTCATCAGTGGAAAGCGCGATCATGTCCTAGCTCGATGGCATTCAAGGCAGATGTCATCTCTAGATGTTGACTAAATTTGGTAACATTGGTTTAACGTGGTTTTAATACGTGATTTGCATGAGATATCGTTCCCCATATCACTAGGTCACTTTACTATAATGTGACCAAACGGTATGACTCTTTTTCACACTGTCATCTGAAGTTTGTACTGAGGTCGTCATTCCAAGAGTTCAGGTCATACTTCCCTAATCCTTGCAAGATTGGCTTGTGAAGCTCCCTGAAGTTGGCATAATATAATGCGCGACTCATCTTTCTGTCCCACCTCATGTAAGGCTTGGTGTAGTGATATTACTCACATCACAACATTGACTCATGGGGATAAAATGGAATGAATCTTCCTGCTGCCTTTTTTCGGATTATCTCATGACTCATCTCTTTACATCATCCCATGGGGAATAATGGAATGAGTCATCTTACTACCTTCCCTCACGTCAGTGTATCCTATGACTCATCTACTCATGTCAATGGGGACATAATGGAATGAGTCATTTCATAGGATCCCCTATTTGTGTATGGTGCAAATCTATGCGAGTACCACCATGACAAATTGATGTCTGATTTAGTTTTCTTGTCATGAACATGACCTTAGCTGTTGAAATGGCATTGAAGAAGCATTACTCACTTAGGTGGATGCATCAAAATTTCCTTGTACTTATTGTTCCAATTGACATCTTGTCCAAAGGGCATCAATTTCTGAAGCTCAAGTGAAGTAATGCTATGTGAGAGAAGGTGTCAGACCCTGCATAACCTTATATAAATCAGGGCAAAAAAAAAGAAGTTGATTTTCCGGCAACATGGTCCAAAAAGTTGAGGTAGGTAGGTCGGAATATTTTAAAGAAATTTTTAAACTTTTTTTTCTTTATTTTTTATTTTTATTTTTGAAGCAAGGCTTCATGTAGTCATACTTTGCTACGTTTTCACTGGTTATAATGAGAACTAATGGTATTTGATGAGATGGTGGAAAAATACAAGTATAAATATAAACTTTAACAAATCTGATATTTTTTGTAAAAATCTTCAAAAAAAAAATAATAATCAGAAAATCTATTTGGAAAAAATCCTCAAAAAATCCGGGAAAAAATTTGAAAAAATCTCCAAAAGATCTGAGGTCGGCTCCTTTGAGCTGAGGATGGTCGGTGACCGGAAACCTTTTTTTTTTTTTTTTTTTGCCCCAGCAAATGTCAGACCTTGCTGATTCTCCTGTTGCTGCTACCCTAGTCAGTGTGACTACTGCAGGGAGTAGGAAGCTCAGATCTACCGACCTGTTTTTGTTTTACCTACATCAACTCATATTGATGTATTCATTGCAGAGGAGGAGTATGTATCAATCATTTCTTTAGCACCACCTCATGTAGATGTATCTGTATCATTGAGGATCACTGTCCTACGGGTCTTAGGACGTTAAATCGGGGCTAGCACGGTTAAGACGTACTTGGCTGGTCCCGCAGCCCAACCTCCCACGCTCGGTATAGGGCAGGTAGCTAGCAACTCCAAGCACTGGCAGCTACAAAGCCTTGGTATAGGCGAGTGACCCACGCGCATGTGCATGCCCATGCGCGTGGGTCACTCGCCTATACCAAGGCTTTGCCAATGCTTGAAGAATGATATGCAAATCATAATTTATGATAATGATATTCTGGTCACGTGTTAGCTCTACTAGAACTCGTGACGTCATAAGGTCAGTTAGTAGCTACCAGCGGGCATATCGCATCGATCCCGCAGTGGTACCAGAGAAAAGACGTACTCGCGTTAGCAAGTCACGTGACCACCCCTCGACCAATGAGGTTGTCACAAATTTTTCGCAGGGTCCCGTGGATTTGTGCACGTTCTTTTGGACGGTACCAATGTTAAAATTCGCCATGCTAGCCCTCCTTTAAACAAATCAATCAATCAACTGTGTGACTCTCTCAATTTGCTACATTTATCATGTTACAGCGTTTCCCCACTTATATCGCCAGAATACATAATGCAATACTGTCAAATCAGTGCCATAAGAAGTACATGGAAAGTGCAGTATACACATCAGATGTGTATTTTTTAACACTTGAGACTATAATGTAGGTCATGGTGCTCTAGCACAATCTAAGATGGCGACTTGCTCCAACCTGGCAACCTTGCTTTGAAGTTCATCCACAGTCACACCATTGTTACCTAGCAACTAGCCTTCACCTACCAACACCACCACCACCCCACAACTCCAACCACCACCACCACCACCACCACCACCACCACCGCCATCACTTCTATAGCTCACATAGTAGCACATAGCCATTATCAGCTGGGGGCCGCCATTAGACCCCGACTCCACTATGACTAACACCTTCAGCCCCCGACTCCGCAGTTTATGCCAGGGATGCCTCCCATTGGTCAATAATACAATAGCCATGTGCCGTATAACCACCGAGGAGCCCGTACACAGGCACTGACCTACATAGTGCTGCGACGTATTTAGAGCAAACACTAGCGTCCCCAGCGTTTGAACTCAGGTGGCGCCTCCGTCGTTGACGGTAACGGATACGTCCTAGGCTCGTCATTTGCACAAAATAGATCATGGTGATGACGTACAAACGCGTCCTGATGGTGGCTTCAGCCAGCGCGCACCATGGTTAGGTGAGAAAGAAAAGAATACTGGTTTCGGGTTTTTCAGGTTGACGGAAATGTAGTACAATGTAGGCAGATGAGTGCCTTGTGAGTGCAGTGTGTGAAAGACTCAAAGAGGGAGAGGTGGGTGGGCGAGGGGTTGAGGAGGGCGATTGCCTCGGAAGCGGCGGCAGGGAGTGACGCGGTGGCAGAGTGGTTAGCAGCTGGCCGCGTTACTGTATGTATCGGCAGGAGGCAGCAGCACTCGGATACCGACAGCGCCACAACTAACACACACGGCACCCCTCACGCCGCCCGCCGTCTCTGCTCACAGCTCCCGGCCCCAGCCTGCCGCCTGCCGTTCTCCTGCCGTGCTGGGGGCTGGTCGTTGGTGCTGCTGCCCATCTCTGCCCCATTGTGTGTACTAGTGAGCGTCAGGGAGGAAGCATCAGTGTCATACCCGAGCCCTAGGTAAGCCTGGGGTGGGGCTGTGTTGTGTGGGGGTGGGCCGGGGTGAGTTTACAGTGGGGGTGATGTTGTTGTGAGCGGGTTGAAGGCCCGTCATGGTTGGCTAGGCGGGGTGAGGCGGACACCAGCCCTCCTCTACCAGGCCCGGTGAGTTGTCAGTGGGTGTCTGTCCATGTGACTGTGAGGAGCAGGAGGAGGTGGTGGCAGGGCGGCAATAAGCAGTACACTACTGACTACAGCCTGCAGGCCGCGACCTACATTGTGATGATTGTCAGACAAAGGAGTGCGCCACCACCGTGAGTGCGCCACC
Organism: Acholoe squamosa; assembly: GCA_949317995.1. NCBI lineage: Eukaryota > Metazoa > Annelida > Polychaeta > Phyllodocida > Polynoidae > Acholoe > Acholoe squamosa. The sequence continues at coordinate 34,477,775 of OX439035.1, read as the reverse complement.
ACCGTGTCGCTCTACTCGTTATAAACATTCATGACGTGCTTCACGTCATGATGGACTCGTGACATATATTTGGATCACGTCGTCACGCTTTATCAGCAGACGTCGTTGTCAGCTTTAACCACTGACCCCTTCAGGGTGTCAGGAATGAGACTGAGAGAGAAGCCACACTGCACGGCTGGTGAAGAAGCCACACTGCTCGGGTTGAGTGAAGCCACATGGGAGCGTTTTGAATGTAGTGTCGTGTCTTTGTGGACAGGGGGCAGGCATGTGGTGGAAACTACCTGTGACGGTGCAGAAGCTGCTCATGCCCCGGACGTACCTGGACGAAAAGGTAATGAGCGAGGCGCCTCTTTGTTATAAAGCCATCAGTATCAGCAAAGATAGTCTCACAGTAGATCAACATGGTGTCAGTAGTACTGCACATGGAGAATGGTGCCAGGTGTAGATTGCCATTTTGATAGACTCCTTCTACAATGACTGAGAGGGCCCCAGACGGGTAAAAACGACAAGGGAACAAGAGCCATTTCTTAAAATCGACAAGTGACTTGAGACCCCCATGTCTAGGGCCCTACTGAGTGTAATGTGTGTTATTGTGTCACCACATGACAGTCTGCATGACGTTATGTATGTCACACTGACGTACAGTACCAGTAGTACCAGTACCGAGGTCGGGTCTCCCCAACCCATTTTTAAAGGGGTCTTTGTCTCCCTTTTCTGTCCTCTCTTATCCTCTGTCCTTCATTCTCATTCAATGGCGGGCTTCCCTAGCCCACTTAAAAGAGTCTATTTTTCCCATTTCCTATCCCCTTGAATGTGAGTGGTGCACATATGCACAGGCACTGACACATTCCTCTGTGAAATTGTGTAATGTAGTTCTTGCCATGAATATGACCTTAGCTGTTGAAATGGCGTTAAACATCTATTACTCACTCACTCACTCAGTACCCAGGTATGGGTCCCAGCATGTCAGGTTGTATGGTGGCTTCAGCTTAGCCTGACCTACTTGACGTCTAGTCTCTGCACCAGGCTAGACTATAACCTAAAGCTATATAGACATGGGGGTGGGGGCCGGGGGGGGGTGGACACTACACTTTTGGCTTCAGCACGTTATCTGTTTGTGAACCATATGGGGCAAGGTCTATCTCAGATCATCGCATATCGATATCTTTCTCTGAACAGCTAGAGCTATTCTGGCAGGATGTATATCTAGGTCACAGACTATCAGTTGGGGGGGGGGCTGTACAAAAGGGTACATTGAAGTGTATAATAGCACTCAGAATACTGTCTAGATTAACTAGACATGGACCAGGCCAGGGCATAAATACATGTGTACTCACTGCCTACTAGACCCCTGACTAGACCCACGCCTCCGGCCTTTAATGGGGCCATCCATAAATTACACAGACAATTTCTTGCCCAAGTTGACCACCCACTCCAATGCTGCACTGTACATGGATACCGATACTCCCCCTTCCACTTGCGTACATAGTCATGTCACCTGCCCCAAGGGCCAGAACTGGATCTAGAACTCGGGTAGGGGACTGAAGCTGTATATAGTAATAGGGTCAGGCACTCTGAAGGGCCACCATATTGCTACCCATTGCTTGACTGTAGGCTCAAAGCAGAATGGAACATTGTAGACACAGTGCAAATCCTATGGGCTCAAAGCAGACATGGAACTACAGTGACTGACACTTTCCTACCCTACTCCCCACAACCTCTGCATGAAGACTGACTCAAGTTGGCGCACGTGCCTGCCCCTCCCACCCCCACCACCACATAAAGTATCAGTAGGATTGATGGGAGGTGAGGTATTTCAGCCTTGTTAGACCTCTTTCTTGGACGTAATCTTGATGAAAAAAAAATCATGTGCCATGGGTTGTCCTTATGTACCTCACTCTTGAAGGCTCAAATTATGTTTCCAAACACAAGACCTTGCCTCTTAACGTATACCCTAATGTCCATTGCCTTTTACTCATGTACACACATTTGAGGTCAATCCAACCCCCTGGTACGTACATAATTTATGGATGGCCCCTAAACTATGGTTCACACAGTCTGGGTGTCACAAGATACCAGACCCCGTGAAAACATGAGACCAAAATAATTGTACATCTTATCTTATGGATAGTTAAGATCTTAAAAGATCACAACTGGTGATGGTACATGTATTATACGATCACTGCATGTAATGTTTTTCAACAAGTGGTGGTGGTGTGTGTTGGGAGGATGGACGATGTGGCCAAAAGACTATGTGGACATTGGACGATGTGGCCAAACCTTGGACGATGTGGGCAAATTTCTGGACGATGTGGCCAAATGTGGACCATGTGGCCAATCTGAGAAATTGCAACTATTTGATGCCTTTGGGGGTATTTTATAGCTAAAATCATACCCCTTCTAGTTATAGAATAGGGACAGTATCATTTGGGTTGTTGTTTTCTCAAATTCTATAAGAAGAGAGGGATGTTATATCAGGGTTCCTAATCCATTCCTGTAATGGACGATGTGACCAAAGGACTTTGTGGCCAATGGACGATGTGGCCAAATATTTTCTTAGCCTTGCAGAGGGTAGGAATTATTTTTTAGTGGTGACCTTGAGTCATTGTGGTAGGAGGGATATTTTTGTAGATGTATATCGGTTGTCAATGCATATAGATATAAATAATATATTGACCATAAGGCCAGGGTAGCCCCTACAAAATAATTGTCCTCATCGTCTAACCTGTTTGGCCACATCGTCCACAGAATTGGCCACATCGTCTTGGCCACATAGTCTTTTGGTCACATCGTCTACAAATCATGTTGGGACACACAGACATCACTCCCACCCCAGCCCACCCCTTGTGTACAGTTATGCATTGCAGAGGGTGGCATTTGTTTGGCCACCTGCCCCAAATCTAGACTCCCCACCCAAGCTTTAATACCCCACCCCCTCAACAAGCCATAAAAGTCTGTTTCCTGTAGCATTAGAACAGACAGCCTCACCATGGTAACAAAATAAGTAAACATAACACAGTATATGTAGGTCAAGTTTTAAGCCTGTCTGAACAAGAAACCTCATTAAGTTGTTACATCACATTGCCAAGTGAATAGTCCCACCCACTCACCATGGGTATACTACCGGTATATGAGTAAGGATTACGTTTTGATGAACATAAACCAGCACCAGAAGTGTTAAGCAGCTTGTATAGATCCTTGTCAATAATACATGTTGAGGTTAAGGCTGCTTCATCTTCAGACCCAGCACACTTGCTCTAAAATCCAGAACAGTTTTTTGCTAGCATTACTATGGTCTCTAAATAGGGGTTAAATCTCTGCAAAACATTTTAGCCTTGGGGCAAATTTTGTTGTTTTAACTTTAGGCCTGGATGGCGCTGGTTAGGGATTCTTGTCATTCATGTCTTGGCTTCACAACAAAGACTTTGTCCTGGATTTCATCTATATGGTCAGGTCTACATTACTGCACACAGACACGCCTTGTGTGTACTGCACACAGACACCCCTTGTGTGTACTGCACACAGTCAAACCCTATGTGTACTGCACACAGACACACCCTGTGTGTACTGCACACAGACACACCCTGTGTGTACTGCACACAGACACAACCTGTGTGTACTGCACACAGACACAACCTGTGTGTACTGCACACAGACACACCCTGTGTGTACTGCACACAGACACACCCTGTGTGTACTGCACACAGACACAACCTGTGTGTACTGCACACAGACACGCCCTGTGTGTACTGCACACAGACACACCCTGTGTGTACTGCACACAGACACAACCTGTGTGTACTGCACACAGACACGCCCTGTGTGTACTGCACACAGACACGCCCGGTGTGTACTGCACACAGACACGCCTTGTGTGTACTGCACACAGACACGCCCTGTGTGTACTGCACACAGACACGCCCAGTGTGTACTGCACACAGACACAACCTGTATGTACTGCACACAGAACCACCCTGTGTGTACTGCACACAGACACAACCTGTGTGTACTGCACACAGAACCACCCTGTGTGTACTGCACACAGACACGCCCTGTGTGTACTGCACACAGACACGCCCTGTGTGTACTGCACACAGACACCCCCTGTGTGTACTGCACACAGACACGCCCTGTGTGTACTGCACACAGACACCCCCTGTGTGTACTGCACACAGACACGCCCTGTGTGTACTGCACACAGACACACTCTGTGTGTAAACTGTTATGCAGTAGACACAAGGTCTGTAATGTGTTGACCCAGTCTAAGGTAGAGAGGGATGTGAACCAGAAGCCATTCATGTGAGACCGTGTACAGGTCATAGAGGTACAAAGGGAGTACTAGACATCTGCTCTCTGACAGAAGTACTGCATATAGCAGCATGAACCAGGTGTTCCTTCACACGAACTGTTGTACAGTTAAGGTCATTTTAAAGTTGGGGTTTGGGGGGTGGGGGCAAGAAACATGAGCTATAGAAACATGTCATCATAGGCTTGGTGAGTTGTTTGGCATTTGTGGACTCATAACCCCCTCTACAACATGTGGATCAAGATTAATTTGTGTGAGCAATACATTTAGTATAAGCCTTAAGGTAGTTCAGGTTTGCACCACATTGAACATCTTTGTTATGGTCTACACAACCGACCAATAGTAAATAGCACAAGACTGAGGTCACCTAGATAGGGCCCATATTGTGTTTCTCCAATACCTCTATATCCTTCTCTGATAGGATAGGGCCATAAGGTGGTATTCCACTACGCACATAAGTTTTAATGACTAACATTTCATGATGATAAGGTATACATCTATTAGGACGTCGATGCCAATATTCTGGACACTATATTTTGGTTTCAGTGCTGCATGTTTACAACCAACTCAATCCATCAACTGTCCTTAACTGCCTCGAAGATGAAAATCTAATGAGGTCCTACCTAGTTTGGTTAATGATACTTAGCTAAGGCCACACCAAAAAAAATAAGTTGGTCTACGGATTTTGGTTTTGAAAAAATGGTGCAGGCAAGGGAAATTTTTTTTTTTAAGAATATATTGGTGTCCAATGGATTCCTTGCTGGAAAAGTGAGGCGAGCGAAAAAAAATTATTTTAAAAAAAGATTTGCCAAATATCACAAAGAGAAAACTTGTAGGAAGTGAAGCTAGCGAAGAAAAAAAAATTGTATTTCCGAAAATATGGAGAGGGAAATCCGTAGACCAACTTATTTTTTTGGTTGGCCTAAGGGTGATTAGTCTCAAAGTGACTTCATGGTAGACATCCACTGATAATTTATGTCAACTGTATCAGTAATGACACAGCTAGGAGACCAGGCCATCATCTTGTCATCTATGAGTTATTACTGTGTTGTGGTACTTTGATGTTCTCATAAGTGTGCCCCGTCAGGGTGAAGCTGATTCCACCAAAAGAACTTGAGCAGTCACTGAAGTAATACATGTACCGGTAGTAAGATTTATACCATTTCAATATGATAAATTCTCTTTAGCTGTTGGTTGCCTTAGACTTGAGTTACATATTGAACAACTGAGTGAACGTTTTTAGTTAAATCACATCATGATCATATGAGGGATTCCCATCTACAATAATATTCACTTTAGTCATGTATTCTGTAAAGGAGTGTTTAAAAGAAAAGGATGAAACCACCACGCTTGCGGCCCCTCCATGCTGATTGGGGTTATAGCCTCGTTGCCACGGGCCTTGACAACAATGACTCTCAATGGTAGATATTGGTTGAAAATGGCAGATGATGGGAGATAGATATAGTATTCTTATGCGGACCCTTATTGTGCAATGGCATAGGGCATAACGGCCATGTTTCACCTTCTTTAACCATAATGAAACCAATTACTTTCTGAAAATAATTTGTCATTAAGTGTCAAATTTAGAAATTGCTACTGCCTTTCCACTGTACTAATGCCATGTGCTGGCAGATTGTGTTTAGATTCAGCTAGATGCTGTATACCCCAGGTTGATCCCAGGTCACCCAATATGGCCCTCACAGTAATTAACACAAACATTGGTTTTGCCATACTAAGTGGAGGTCCACATGGTGGAAAATGAAAGGTGTAATTCACGCCATGGCCTGGGTGAAGACACTCAAAACAATCAACTTTCCGGTGACCTAGTTTGGTTGACAAGCTTCCTTGTCTCCTAGGTTTACCACTTTTTACCATAGTTTGCTATATTCGTACACTGCTGGTATCCACCTACTTTCTACCCTACTCTGTCGCGGGAATCAGGAACCACCGATACCTGTCAGCCAAATATGTATTCATCAGGTACCAGCAAAGAAAATTAGTTCCTACCAGCATGCCTGTGTACCAGTGACCACGAAAATACCAATATCATCACCATCACTATCACTTCGCAACTTCCCAAACATGTCAGGGCTACCCTAGCCCACTGAAAAGGGTCTATTTCTCCTCTTTCCTATCACTCGGATGTGTGTGGTGCACATATGCGCAGGCATATGAAATAGTAATATAGTTCTTGCCATGAATATGACCCTTAGCTGTCGGATTGGCGTAAAACACCCCCCCCCCCCCCCCCAACCTATATTTGCCATAACCCATGTGCGAGTAGAGGTATCCCAAGTCTCCCAGGGTAGGCACTGAAGGAACTCCCGTGTGCGGGTCTGCCGTGCACGGAGGCCAAAAGTGTGATTAAGCCAAAAATGGAGCACCTCAAGTTGACATATATTTACTTATTGATTCTGAAGCTATTTATTGGAATATCAAGACAGTTAGGGTGTCATATTAACGGGCCTGACCAGATCTTTCACATGCATATATAAGTTATCAATGATTGGTTGAGAAAAAAGTAAGGGTTTGGCCAAGTGAATTCAAGGCCCAACTTTAGAGGCATTTTATGGCATGAAGATAAAGTTGCACATAAAAATAACTAGTTTGCACATGTTCTACGGTTAAAAATGGCTTAGAATATGCCTTAACATTTCCATTTAGACATGGAGGACCATGTTTTGTAAGTGACCCCAACATCCTCACCTACAAGCTCTGGGAGGGGTAGGGAGGGACCACCTCCCACACCCCTCCACTGAACCATTACTCCAGGTCCATCACTCCAGGGGCTACATGGTTTCTACTGTAGAACTGGCTACTAGGTCTTTTTAGTGAAGTTAGAACATCTTAGGGAGGACTGACTAGCAGGACTTTTCTATGAAGTGGAGGGGAGGGCAGTACACAAACAGAGGACTTCTTCTGAGAGGGAGGGTGGTTCAGAGGCAGAGGACTTCTTAACAGCACCTGGGGGCTAGGTGAGAACCCATCTAGTCAGGTGAATACCCCACCAGGCCAAGTGACTGAGAGGACATCTCTGACTAAAAGGACCTCACCAGACCCCCTTAAATATGGATTTCAATGAACAGGCTTGAGCATTTCCTAAGAAATGAGCTATTAAAACCCATTTTCCAACATTGACCCTTGACCTTGAAATGACCTTAGACCCACATTTATCTTGAGTTCCTAGCCATGATATATCATGAGATATGTAATTTTAATACCTTTTCTTAACATCGACCTTGCAATGACCTTGACATGACCTTAATCATGCCATGGTCACAATATGCATGGTGACCTTTCTTTTGCTGACCTTAGACCCACTTTTTCTCAAGTTTCTAGCCTTGATATATCATGAGATGTGTTAATTTTACTCATAATTCATTACAATGCCCTTAGAATGACCTTGGCCAAGGTCACCATGCCTGTACACATTAATCACTGGAAAAGCCTTTAACCATGTTTTATATAAAGTCTCTAGCTCAATATTTTCATGGGAAGTTCTCGTTTACCTAATTCTGCAACATTGACCTTTGACCTTAAAATGACCTTTACCTTGGACAAGGTCACCACATGCATGGTCGCCTCTATATTTTTGCTGATCTTAGACCCACCTTCCACTTTTTATCTTAAGTTTCAAGCCTTGATATATCATGAGAAATGGTAAATTTACTCCCACTTCATAACATTGACCTTGGAATGACCTTTGTCTTTCCAAGGTCACCATAAGGTCACTATGCATGGTCAGCTTCGTCTTTTGCTGACCTTACTCCCAATCTTTATCTCAAGTTTCCAGGCTTCCCTAGCCCACTTAAAAGGGTCTATATCTCATCTTTCCTATCCCCTTGGATGTGTGTGGTGCACATATGGGCGGGCACCGACACATTCCTCTGTGAAATTGTGTAATGTCGTTCTTGCCATGAATATGACCTTAGCTCTTGAAATGGCATTAAAAACCTATTACTCACTCACTCACTATCTCAAGTTTCTAGCCTTGATATATCATGAGATGTGTTAATTTTACTATTTCAAAACATTGACCTTGGAGTGACCTTGACCTTGGCCAAGGTCACCCCATGCCTTTTCACATAAATCACTGTAAAAAACCTTCAACTACTATTCTGTTCTATATCAGGTTTCTAGCTTATTTTTTTTTTTTTTCATTAGAAGTACTTATTTACCTAATTCTGCAATATTGACCTTTGACCTTAAAATGACCTTGACCTTGGACAAGGTCATCACATGCATGGTCGCTTCTGCCTTGTGATGACCTCCAATCTGCTTTTTGAATCATATTTCTAGCTTTAATAGTTCATGAGAAATAGGCATTTAAATAAATAAATGACTCTTGATACAAGCTTGATCGATCACAAAATTTGGATCACAATTAAACTCTTAACTATGGTTAATTATGGCAGAACGATAGGCTGAATTTCAGATCTTTGAATGGCCATAACTTTGCTTTAGATTGACATAAAGACTTCATTCAAAAAGCAAAATCAATTAGTTTTGTGAGCTCTGCCCATAGAACACTAGCTAGAATACATAGAACCAATTCTTAAAAATCAGGTAAGTGCCTACCCAGGGGGCGTTGCTATACCTATAAGGTAGCCCAAACATTAGGTGTATAGGTGTATGCTACTGCTTAGTCTATGACAGAATGTTGGTTTACATATATAACACCCTGATATCAGATATAAATTGATATATATATATATATATATATATATATATATATATATATATATATATATATATATATATATATCCAATCTCTACATACCAGTCTAAAGAGTAGATGTCTATCACCTATTCCATATCTTGAAAAGGATGTACAATAAAAATGTCAGGGGTAAAAATGCTTTTATAGAATTCATCACACCATGCTGGAGTAAGCTGTAGGGCTGAATGGACACTCAGATTGGTCGACCCTCCAGGGGGGTCACCATGACAACCAAAATAGGTCAAGCTTCTCGCACATAGGTTATTGAGACGCTATAGCTTGCTGTCAGGATGAAGCCTCTAACAAAAATATACTGGAGATCAGTGTCTGATCTCCTGTTGCCATAGCAACGCCCAGTTATGGTGGCCAGCTCCCTGTAGTATGGCCGCCATGTTGTACTAAGCTATCTATAGGAACTAAGGCAACCCCCAAAACAAATAGGCTTTGTGTTGCAAATTTCCGCTCTGTTTCATCGTTCATGTAAACATTGTGGGAATTGACAAATAAATAAAACTGTAATGTGTTATTTAGTGTTTTCTACAGAAGAAAAGGTGTATGGGCTTCTCCCTCTCTTTTCTGCAATAGCACTGTTGTTGCTACTGATGTATTATAGACAGGAATGTCCGCAGTGAGGTTGAAGCTAGAAGCACTTAGCAGGATTTAGCATACATGCACATATTAAGATGAATCGCAAATATCAGGAGTGGCACAATAAGTGAAAATGGAAGTGTCCCACCCTATTTCAAGCTGGTCAAGATGAGCTTACTGCAATTAGTCTTTGTTGAAACGACCTTTTCATATGAGACCTTTGTTTCTGATGAGCCTGGTGTTGTGTTTTTGCAGCAGCAAGTGTGGTCTGAGGCACTGAGGAAGGTTGTCCGTAGTTGTTACAAACACCATGGCCAGGAGCACCGACTGCAGCACACGGCGGATAAGCAGCAGACTGAGGAGGACGATGTACGCCTTATCAGCATGACTGACGACCCACTACACATCAACTCTAATGTAAGTTTTACATTGTGATTTTAAAAAAATGATTAAAAGAAATCAAAGTAAGTAAATTGTCCCTCTTTTTATAAATGTTGGGTAATCAACCAGGTTTGCTGTCAGTAAAGTAAGCAAGGTCATTTGCATGGACTTGAAGATATATGAGATGCTACTTTTCCTGGTTTGCCAGAAATTATATACTTATGGTTATTTCCTGGCAGTTTTCCGGTTTTGTGTCTGCTCCCTCGTATAAGCTGCACCCTGGGTTTGACAGGAGGCTATAAACCACATCTGGGGCTTGGAAATGGGCAGTTTAGTACTGTTCTATGGTGTTAAAACCCCTCATATATGCCGCACCCTGACTTTGGGGACCCCCTATTAGCTGCAATAAGCATCTGATTGTTGTTTTACGGTCAAAATTCCATTAGGCCACAATCTTGAGGCCATGTTCAAAGCGATCATTGTATTACAATGTACCAGCATTCAGTTATTCTAGGGAAACTATTTTTAGAAGATTACATATGTGGGTGCATGACCTTGCTTTGCCTTGGATATTCATGTGCATGGAAGATACTTTAGATGCATTTTCATTTATTCTTTGACAGTACGAAGCCAACATGCCTGCGATAGAGTCACGGCTAGCGGTGCCTGTGCCCACTTCTGGCCCAATTCCTGCCAAAGCCATGTCTCACTGGAAGAAGAATGACTTCCCAAACGTTGCTGCACTACCCGAAGCGGAAGCAGCAACTGCTAATGATGCTCAAAGTAAGAAATCATTTGAATATCATTTTCCCATTATGAAAGTCTCTATTTTGAGTGTATCTTATCCTCTGCATCATATGCAGAAAAATATATAGATTCATTAGATAACATATACCGTATCAAGCACCAGTGTGAGCCAGTCTATTCAGTGATCCAAAACTGATCTTGTGCAATACAATTAAATGATCCTCAAAAATAAAGTTACCTATATCACAGGGAAAAATCCATCGGCATGTAACACTATTGCGCAATACCAGGAAATCCAAAAAAAAATCAATGTCATGGAAACCCTGTTGCGCAATACCGGGAAATCCCTAAAAAATCAATGCGAAATCTCTGTTGTGAAAGGCCGTTGCGCAATACTGGGAAATGCCCACAAGATCAATGTGAAACCCCGACTGGCAGTGTTCCAGTACCTAGTAGTATACAGAAGCAGGGCTTTTGACAGGATTTTTTGCAATGCGCCAATTGCACACTTTTTTGCAAATACAATGCGCCATTCTGTAAATGAATGGCCATTCTAGCCATTTAAATGCGACATTTAGGCATTAAATGCGTGTATTGCGCACTGCGCAGCCCTGTCAAAAGCCCTGCAGAAGGGACATGGTGCAATTATTGTTCAAGTCTTAGGGACATCACAGTTTACTATATTGAATACTGAATGTGTACAAAAGTATTCATTACTTTCTAATGTTCTTTCAGCAGATGACAAAGCCTTCATGGAGATCTTCATCTGCTTTTACTGTGAAAAAGAATTTGATGACCGAGATCAACTCCAAGGTCATCAGCAAAGTTGCCGTCCGTCGAGGACTAGGGCACAGAAGACACGACAAAAGGTCTTAAAACCTCGCTATAAATGCAAGGAGACTCATCCGGATACCTACAAGCGTCCTAACCACAAGGTGTTTGCTGATGCAGTAGGCCTTATTCCACGCTCGAAACTTGCTGCATTCCAAAAACAGAAAAGCAAAGAGGAGGTTAAGTTTGATGATATTGAGATAGATGAGTGTCCAATACCAAAGACCCCTACAACTCCAAGGTCCAAGTCTCTCATGTCACAATTGAGTCGCGACCTAAGTCCACCGCCTTCAAATTTTAAACTTAGACGTTGTATTGAAGATGATCTTGAGGAGAAAGGTGAGAGCAAATGTAAAGCTGACAATAAAGACACTGCTGATTCTGAGAGTGTCTGTAGTGACAAGTCAGACAATGTGCAGTCTGAGTTTAATATGCGCAAGATTCCTAGTCTTCTAGCCATTGACTTGTGTTCGCCTCTTGGGCAGCGTGTAAAGAAGCATGTGGATAAACTTGACAGTTCTGAGCGAACAGAATATGAAGACTTCTGCCACACTCCTGTCAAGAACAATGCCCTTGACCGTTTGAGAAACAGACCTCCCTTGTTTCCAGTAACATTCAGGAAGAACAAGCGCCTCTGTCCTCCACAGTGCCACTGGTACAAGTTCACGAAACGAGACAGGCGCGAGTTCATGAGGGTAATAGCCACAGGGCTAACTAGGCAAGCCCGTCGCTTGAAACGCCTGATGAAGCCTTGTAAGGTTAGGCTAGTGAGGCTAAAGGAGAAGGATATTGTAGACTGGACCACTCCCAGGAAGCATCCTAGGATGATTCAGCAGATCACAGGTGGTATGCATCAGAACCAAATGTGGCAGTTTGTTACTCAACAGGAAGGTCAGCGAGTGTTCGTCAGAAATCCATACCAGCAGCAACAGATGATGATGCAGCAGCGGGGTGAGATGAACCATTTGATGCGGATGGGTCACATGCCCCTGAGGCCAATGAACCCCACACCACACTCTCTGGTCCAAAACCGGTCTTACAAGGCTGTGCTGTCCAATGGAGGACGACAGCCGCCTCATCTTACGCCCCAAGGGGGAGTGCCTCCTCTCAATGTGCTTCCCCTGCCATTGTCTTGTCCTAGCAACAATCGTAACTTTGGCAAGCCTCTGCAGCCTGGTGGCTTCTATGGACCTAGCCCAATGCGAGGACAGGCTCATGGACTCAGCGGCCGCCCTTTCCATCGACCAAACATCTTGTCCAAGGAGAATGGTGCCACGCGCCACAATGGGACAGTACGGCGGCTGACCATGGACAGCCCTGCCAAGTCAGGAGATCTGACTGCCGAATACCTGCAACAATTGCCTTCCTCTGTGCCATGTAAGAAACCTGAAGATGATGTTATATCCATCAGTTCTTCAGAGAGTGAGTCAGAGACTGTCACCAACAACTCCAGAAAACGACCTCATCCAGAGGATAGGAATAATAATGCAGCTAACAAGAGGCCAAGGTTGTCGGCTGGTGCTGGGAACACCCAAGTTGTCCTCTTCCGATGTCATCTGTGCCAGGCTGAAATCACATGCAAGCTTGGTCAAACAGACTTCATTAAGAAACATTTCACTGAGAAGCATGCAGTGAACAACATCCACCTTCTGGAGCACACCGATGACAAAAACCAAAAGGTGGTTACTATCGTAGAGGACAATGGCCCAAAACCCAGCCACAGAGGTGGGGGTGGGCCAGCTGGCAAAAACCCATCACGGCTAAGCAATGGGTCTGATATGAATGGTAGGAATGTTTCCATGGGTGGTCGTCTAGGACCAGGAGCAATACAGAATGTTGCAGACCGATCAGTTCTAAGAGACTCACATGGCCACCGTAGATCGTCAGATGGCAAGACTCATCGGACTAACGTATTAGATTCTGGGCCTCCAGAGATAATTATTTTAGATTAATTTATGCCCTTGATCTAAGTAAATTGCAGCCTATTTCAGTGTGTACCAAAAAAAAAAAAACTGCAGACAGTCGTTTTTACAACTTTTTTTTTCTAGGAAATAAGAAGAGAGCTGTTTCAGTATGAATAGTGTTTCAGGTGTACAATTAAGTCAAGATTGAGTTTTAAAGAACAAATCTAAATCATAGTTGCAAATGTGGTTGTCTAGGATTGGATATCTTGCTACTCACACCATTTATACCAGATGCCTCTTAGTGCTCTTAAATCTAAAATAATCAGTATCTAACTGAAATGATAATGAATTCCCATCAGAAGTTATTTCGTGCAATTATTGAGCGAACTCAGTAGGTGAAAAATGTGTTTAATTGGATCATTTTGCCCTATAGGAAATGAAAAAGACAGCTTGTAACTATAAATTTTAGAATCCTATACTCCCCTATTCTCGACTCCATATTTCACCCAATGAAATGGGGAAACATCGTTTGAAGACTGGTAGACTAATAAGAACTTAGTAGATTTGGTAAACTGACTTTGCTACAGAGCCTTTCTCAACAGAACGCATCTCCCATTGCCTCTGACCATAGGTGGTAGTTGGCAAGAGGGTGACCAAAGGCATTGGTCAATATTTTTCAGTGTAAAGCTTAAAAGAGCAGTTGTAACTGCTGTGTGGACAGAATGAACCTTAGCATTGGACATGCATCCACCTTTTCCAGTACCTCATTTTGAGGCCCTGTGTAAGAGTCATGAATAATATTAGAGATTCTCAAGCACAATATGCGTGGTAACCGTGATGGGTTTGAAAGATTTTTTATGACAGTGTTGTAAATGTTGATATTATGGTGTAAGCTGAGTGAACGAGATAGTGTGAGAGGGCTTGTTTTAAAGACCATCTGTGTAATTCTTGTTTTATGAAGGCCAAATCTTTGTAGAATGGGGCATGGTGGTTTCCTATGAACTACTTTTAATTATGGTTATTTTAAGAAATATTAGTGTACTTCCCAACTTCTTTACTGTACATAGTAGGGTTATGAACCGTAGGTCTAACTTAGTTTTGATTCCAAGTTTTAGGTTCTGCTTTCACCACCATGTGCATTATATTGATATAGTACAGTAGACTTAAGTCGGTCACCACCATATCATATGTGTATTATTGTGATGTCACTATTACATATATAACTTACACATTTGCACCCTAAGTACATGTAGAACCTGGTATATGTAGTAGTCGTGGCTGCTATTTTCTGATTTTCCAACATCATTGGTTATGGAGGAAGTACCAGATATCTAATCAAGCCTAAACAAAACCTAAGAAAATAAAATGCGAAGACAAATAAAATTGTGACAATGATATAGAATGGAATTGATTTTGATTGGACACTTGTATACTAATTTACTGAATGCTGACAGTGATGAAGATGTCACTGTAGTTTGGCAGATATTGCTGTACCTGTACACCAAAGGGATTCGGCATATTGTTCGGTATATTACAGTCTAGTAAAGAAGAGACATTCAGCATACAAATGCAGTTTAAGATGCAGCCAATATATTTGAAGGGCATTTGTTGTGTCAGCTTAAGTGAAAGTCAGGGTCAAACCTGAGTGGCCACACGTCTGAATTTTAATGCAGGAATGTATATTTACACATGTAACCTCAAAGGGAAAGGCCTGGGCGAAGTGAATAGTGATACATAATCATGTAAAGCCTGTACCATTTTTGGATAGGAAACGACATACTGGGAGTGCCAGTAATAGATGCTTGGCTTTAGACTTAAATTCTGCTACTACTCCTGGATTTGTTTAAATTTTAGTGTGGATGTGCAACGAAAGAGTGAGTCCTATGTATCAAAGGAAATCTTTGGTTCTGTTTCTAAAGTCTGAAGAATTACTTTGAGAAGATGCCCAATGGGTTGTGTATATGTCTTAAGGTTTACATATTGTATATTTGTGCAATCGTGCGTGAAGAGTCCAGTTTGTACTATGTACTGGTGTGAGTTGATTACTAGGGGAGGTTTAGTGACATCTTCCCAGGCCTACTGTGTGAACTACAAGAGCTGCTCAGCTATCTTTGTGAGCTGCTCATGTCCCTCTTGAGCTATTCAGAGTGGTTAGATAATGTGTCAGACACAGCGGTGGATTCTGATACCCAGGGTCCGCGCTGTAGGACGTGTAAATAGGTACATTGTTGAATGTGAAGGGCCTTTTTTAATATTGAGAGGCTTAGATCCTTGTAGGAAAGAGAAAGCACTGTTTTCAAAAAGTGTATGTATATTTGTACAGTATTAGCAAAGACAGTCTATATACCACACGGACTAGGAGCTCATTGAAACTCGCCGTGTTTAGCCACATTGGGCTACGTTTTGCGGGAGGGTTTAGGGGGAGGCAACAGTAGAAAAGCCTAAAACACCACTTTGTCACACTATAAAAAGAGAAATGATGAATATGCAAATAAAATTGAATATCAACCTAAATGTTTTATTGGTCTCATCAAGGTTCATTGGGGGGGGGGGGGTACCACTGTTGTGTGGTCTCTACCGTCTTAGGTACGGTAGAAATAATTGTAAATTGCTATACTGAAAAGCAAGAAAAACGTTGCAGGAAAGGAAAGGTATTATTTTGGATCAGAAGCTCTATATGAAGTGGGGGCCTGTGTTAAAGGAGTATTCCTTAATAGCGCAGACAGGAACATGGTAAAAGCTTCCATGCACTTTATGACATACCATACATGACATGGGTTGGCTGGTCGGCAATTTTCATTACCAACTCCTTCACCTGTATTTATTGGTTGTACCCAGGTTTGGTTACAAGTTGCCGGTCTGGTGTTATATGTAAGGGTGTCAAGTACTCACCCACAGTAACTGGCACAATAACTACTCAGAGGTTATATAGAAAAGCGGAAAAAAGAAATATATATATATGATAACTGTAGCCCAAAAGTAATAAAAAAATGTTTTACAGAAAAAAGCCTATTTGTGTTTTCTCTTCTTCAAATATATGTCGTCAATTATCCATCAGTACTACCAGTACATGCATGTGCTTAAAGAGCTATTAACTATGTACCGTGCTTTATTATTTATAATCACATACTTTAGTCCGTGAGTAGTATATAAAAACTTGATGACCACATAGTAGTATAGAAAACGCAGTAAGGAATATATTGGAATTATTCTTAGATGCAGCAAATCAATTGGTGTGCCCCAGACACAGGTTAATCTACCACATGCCAGTAATCGTTTATCCCTGGTGTCATTTCAAAATGAAATAAGGGGCCATCCATAAATGATGTCATGCAAAATTTGACCATTTTTGGCCCTCCCCCTCGTATTTTTTTGCAATGCTGGAGATATATGGAGAATTAATTTCTCAATCTCAATCTAGGATCAGTAATCCCAATACATTGGCAACAATTCATGACAAAGAAACAATTTACTGTTTTATTTCACACATTGTGCTCCAACATGGCCAGTGTACATCATTTTGACATAGCAGACTCGCAGTAAATGGCTTCATGAAACCACTGTATATCATGTTTCACATACCAATGATACAGGTACAAACTGAGCACCATTTGAATATGTTCTGGAATATTATCCTAATAGATTCAACATACATGTATAAGCTTATCAATTCTTGAAGATAAATAGGGTTGTTACACATGCATTGTTATTCTATATATGTCCTATTTTTTCGAATATTCTCCTACTTTTGTCCTACTTTTTGAAAATTTTCAGTCCTACTTTTTCAAAGGGGTCTGCTGGGCACCCTGCTATTAGGAGTCAGTGTAAGAGAATGATTAGGGGGAAAAGGGTTTTAGGTAAAGTGGTGATGCTTAGAAGTGCATTGGTTTCAGGCAATTACTAATACTGGAAACTCTGAGGGGAACTCTTTGTTGAAATTAGACTGGTGTCACTGGTCCATAGTAACGCAGTCTCTGACTGGTCGTCTGTAGCACGGCGCTGCCACATTGTGGTGTAGTGACACTTGCACTGTTGACAATCTGTAACGAGAGCTGCTTGTGGGAAATATTGCTCTATACCCTACTTGCATATTTCCCCGTCCACGATTCTGCCTAGCGATTCATGGAGAAGAAATCGAGTCGAGATGAATATTTTTTACTATAAATGTGCCAGGAAACTTCATGTCTGTGTTAAAGGGTTGAGCCTCGGAGGTTTTTTTTGCCAACTTGGCCCAAAGGTCTAGGATAGTGCTGCCATCTTACGGTGACATCGTGAAATCGATATTTACCAGGCACCTTAGGCAAGGTGAATTCCAAATACTCAAGTGAATTAAAACAAAGCGGGTTAAACTGTCATTGGTCACATACATCTTCATCAGAAGGAGTGGTTGGGGTTCCACAAAAAAGGGGGATAAGGCCTAGTGGGTAGGATTTATTTTCCATTTTCCTCTACTTATGGTTTCTGAAAGTTCCAAAGTTCTTGTCCCCCCTCCCAAACCAATAAGGCATTTTTACACGTTTTTCTTAACTGTAGGGCCAATTATTGTATATACAAAATTAGAAAACAGAGATTGTAATCCAGCAGATTCACTTTATTCCGCACACAATTGTTATCAGCGCACCCTCTGCATTCATACTATCACAATCGGATACTGCCTCATACTCTCAGTCTGGACTAGCCGTTCAATGGAAGGAGACGTACAAATTCAATTGGTGTCTCCAGTACTTGTTCACTTCAATCACAGTTTGTAATCGCAGTCCATCTGTCCCCTTTATAGTTTGTACAATATACCTTTATCAGAGTGTTTAATGGGTGGATTGTAGATGACGTGACATAAACTGCACTGTATGCCTACATTTAGAACTTGACAATATATACATGTTTTAATTCAACTTAAACGAAGTCTTCCTTCAATCCTTTTTCAATCACAGATTTGACATACAAGTAGCCCTGCTACATCATGGGCCATGTAATTAAGCGCCATATCCCTCCTCCATTTTGCCATACTGAGGACATGTATATGGTCCTATGACTCAGTATAGATAATAGTAGGCATTTGAGTGAGTGAGTGAGTAATAGATGTTTAACGCCATTTCGACAGCTAAGGTCATATTCATGGCGAGAACTACATTACACAATTTCACAGGGGAATGTGTCAGTGCCCGCGCATATGTGCACCACACACATCTGAGGGGATAGGAAAGAGGAGAAATAGACCCTTTTAAGTGGGCTAGGGAAGCCCGTAGTAGGCATTTACATTGAATGCAATTATATACAAGTGATTATATACACGTGGGTTTAGTTCTATATGATTAAAGGATTCAGTAATACCAGTCTATCAAATATATACTAAAACGTACCTGTATCAAAAATTCCCCTGAACCACTCCCTAAACTCAAGACGAAATTGACACTATTAGAACTATCGTGGATGTAAGGTATACGCTAGTTGAGCTGGGTATATAGTCTCCTTATTCTAACTACAGGGGCTAAAATGTTCTTTAAAACATGATAAATCCTGATTAAGAATACTAAGTAATAGCACATGGTTAGGGTACATGGAATGGTAAATAAGTGAATACATGTCTAGTAATGTTAATTACCACTTCCGACAATTCCCCATACATATATATATATTTTACCTCTTGGCATGTACATGTACCTCTGATTGTCTATTGGCCTGAATAACGAATGGTAAGAGCTCATATTTGCAGAATACACACTATGTAATCATCAACCTGGGAAGAGACGCATCTCTATAATGTGCACCATAAGTTATTTACAAATAGAATAACCCAGTGTTAGTTTACACAAAATCTAACATTTCTGTTCCCTCAAACCTCAGCTGTCATGGCAGAAATTTCCCTCTCTATGCATCAATGGCGGGATTAATGGTTCCTTATTAATCTACATTCATAACTGGTTGTCTTGCTGATCAATATTTTCTGTCCAGCTGTGACGTTAAGTCACGCCGTAGCAGGAGGAACACCAGCCGGCGGCAACGTCTGTTCCGTCTGTGAGTTGGAAGGCATCATTGTTGGCCGTGCTCATGGCCATTCCACCCACCTCTTTGTCTAACTGTTCTGAGATGAGTTTAATAAAGCTCTCCTCAATGTGTTCCCCAGTTTTGGCACTGGTTTCTGCATATAACATACCCATCCGATCCGCGAGTATCTGAAGAATAAAATTACTTCCTTTAAGTGTTTCTACCAATATCAGCTTGAATTGGGGTAGAATGGTCTGGAGGATTTAAAAATCTTATAGGCCGACACAATGCCATATAGTAAGACTCCGGAATAAGACACACTTCTGATTTTCCCTATAACCCTTGCCGTATGTCCTTGTGTATATGGCGTAGCTTGGACATGAAACATACCCCTGGTGAGCCATTCCAATACTCTTGATACGCCTTAATCATCGGCGTTGTAAATTGACATTGATTTTTACTTTAAACTTGTATACATCAGGCCTCAGATGCACCTTACGTGTTTGGCCGGAACTCAAGGTGAGCCATATACACGAGATATTATACTACTTATACGCGAGGATTTACTGTAGTATGACCCCAGGTTGCTGCATGCAAACATAAGGGAGTGGTCATTATTTATCAACAGGGGGGGCTGGTGGGTTTGAGGGGGTGCGGAAAATTTTGACACCACTTGAGGGTGGGGGCCTAAAAAATTTCACCCTCTTTTTAGCAAAAATGCCCACGCCCTACTATAGATCAAAGAGGGGCGCGAAAACTCTTCGTGCCTCCGGTGCAGGGGGGGCGCAAAAAATTTTGACTGCCGTCGAGGGGGGGGGGGTAAAGAATTTCCGCGTGTACATGCGAAAACCCACCGCCCCCCCTGTTGATAAATAATGACCACTCTCTAATGCATGTACTACCTTGGCTTCCTTGAATGCCACCCTCCGGTCGTCCTCCAGGTCTGCCTTAGTTCCAATAAGGAGTTTGGATGCCCCATGAGCTCCGTTCGTCTCCACCTCATGCACCCATCTTGTAACACTCTCAAATGACTTCTGTAAAATAGAATTGTAGTTAATGACTAATGCCCTTGTTTGTGGACCTATGGGGGTATAGCTGGGGAGCCAGCCAGCTCAAATATCAATATATTTAAAAATCTGCAGGTGTTGAGAGCAGCATGAGTTATGAGACATGGATCTA
The DNA here is from genome assembly GCA_949317995.1 of Acholoe squamosa. Taxonomy (NCBI): domain Eukaryota; kingdom Metazoa; phylum Annelida; class Polychaeta; order Phyllodocida; family Polynoidae; genus Acholoe; species Acholoe squamosa. The sequence goes on along the minus strand of OX439035.1, from coordinate 34,457,134 downwards.
GGTATATTGATAGTGCTGATTCCGAATCTGGGGTGCGTATCTCGATATCTACGTCATAACAAGGTCAAATATATGGTCAAAGGTCTCAATGTAATTGCAATTCATCCTAATCAACTCAGAATACATATGAATGGGGAATCCACTGTGCACTGAGGACCTCTAGTGTTATTGAATGGAAGTAAGTTCTCTCACTCTTCTATAATAAATTCCAGATTTTGACCTTTGGCCTTTAATTTGACCTTGTTCCGACCTAGATATGGAAATATGTACCTCAGCTTCGATATCAGCACTATCAAAATGCCCAGATCCAGATCTGATATCTTGTGTTGCTCTCAACACCAGCACTTGCTCCACTACGCGATTTTTGCTGAAAATCGGAGCTATTCTCACAAAAGCAGACACAAACACAGATTATAGAGTAGTATTTGTTATTATTTCAAGGTGTAAATAGAAGATTGAGAGAGCTTTCTGTTTATGTGGGGAAGGCTTTGTGTACAATCTCAGACACATTTTTGTTGCCAAAAGATGTTTTTGTTTACTAAATCAAGTTGACCTAATGTAAATATTGCAGACTTACACACTGATGACTCACTGCAACTCAATATCAGACAGGTTTGATTTTTACAGTACAAGACCCTGCAATCTGTGTGACTGCTGTGTTGTTATTTATATTTTGCTGTGTTGATGTTTATATATTGAACTCCCACCCAATCACAGAGTCTATGCAGGTGCAGGTTAGTTGGTAAATATGGCAAACAAGGAGAGAGATCACCCATAAAATAACCCCTGAAATCTCATGTTTACAATTTTGAATCTCATGTTTACAATATAGGAATGTCAACACCCTATACCTTAGGCACTATAGGGATAAAATTAGATGAGACTGTACCAAAAAATCACGTAGTGGAGCCTCACCTTATAGTAGGCTGAATTTACTAGGATTATTCTTAGCCCATACATAACAGAACTCCTACTAACAAGCTAAATTCAATGCCATAATATTATTCACCATGGGAGCACTGAATAGAAACTAAAAGGCATTAAAGGCTCAATTATCCATTGACTACGATTTAATTGTTACCTAATCAGGTGACGACAAATAAATAAATAAATAAATGAGGTGATGACAAATGAATAAATAAATAAATAAATAAATGGGAGTAAATGCAGACTGATTCGTTCTGTGGCTCTCAAAGTACACAATATATACACATCTATATTATATACTTACTCTGTCTGTTAAGGAGAAGGCAATCACGACACATCGTGCACCGCGGTAGAAACAGTTGGACAACGTCCGGAACCGTTCTGTCCCTGCTGTGTCCCACTAAATGTACAATTATATATAATGTGAAAAATGTGCTATAAAATCTGTAGTTGTCTATAAATGATTTCTCTTCCCAATGTCCACATTCCGTGCTGTGTTTTGGTGGTTATGCTATATCTACCGGGTGTACTTGTGGAAAGTTTACAAAGGTGGAAAAAAAATATGAGTTGGCAGTGCCGGACGATATTATCACCGAATTCATAATCATAAAGCTTTGGAGGAATGTCTGTATGGCTCTTGTAATCTATTACATTGTACTTGTTATGTCCAGGTTATAAGGGTGGGGATGAATCATTTTCTAGGTGGCGTTTATCATATAGTGCACTATGGAACAATGATAGATCACTACTCACTATATTTGCCTTTATTCGATGAGTTCCGATCTCAAATGTCTTAACTTTCTGGAATCGCAAAATAGAAATTATACTGTTACTCACATTTTAGCGTGGTTAATGAATATAGAGATTTAGGAAACAGATAGTGAGATTTACTAAAGGCATGGGCCTATAATTTCTTTTATGAAACTCATAACAGTAACACAATATTATAGTTGTGATACAATAGGGTAAAATTAGATAAATAATTTTACTAAGGTTTACTCACAAAATCAACGCCTATTGTCGTGATGTGATTATCTCTGAAGTAATCCTCCTGGGATATGAAAAAGCAAACAAAAGACAACAATTAATGAGGAACAAGCAATTCTATGTAGTCTACAGCTAGCTATCATATTTACGCCTAATTACATGTACTGATTTGATATTCAGAAACAGCATTGTGTGGGCTACATGACTTGCCTGTAACATTAGTGTGTATTTTTCTTCTTTTTATTTTTTTTCTATCAATTGTACTAAATTGCTCAACTCCTGACACTGGTGTTATTGTAAGGAATATCCTGGTAGGCCTTCTAATGAGGCGGCTTTACCGTTAAGTATATCTTACCGTGAGCCTTATCAAGAAGCAGGATTTCCCAACTGCAGAATCCCCAACCACTATTGCCTTGAACTGGAAATCATGGTCATCACTCACCGGTCCAACTCTGAAAGTATAGGGCCTACATGTTCAAGAATCACATACAGGCCCCTCTATCATCAGTCGTCTCCATATATTACAGATCGAGAATATTGTAGTGACAATTAAGGTCAATATGAAGGCAAAGAAGTTGTTTCTGGTTTATTAAGTACATTTGCTAAAAGAAAGATTTTGCTCTCCCCCTCTCTCTCTCTCTCTCTCTCTCTCTCTCTCTCTCTCTCTCTCTCTCTCTCTCTCTCTCTCTCTCTCTCTCATGAGGGCTGAAGCCCACAGGCACATGTATCTGAAAACAGGTTGAATTTCGAAATTTCTACAGTAAAAGGGTTTCAAGGGAGAGGCGAGTCAAAAATGTTCAAAAAGAAGAAGGAAAAAGACATCACCTCAGAACGGCCCCTAATCTGACAAATAAGGGAGGGGGCAATTGGCCTTATCTGAGGGCGGGGGGAATTTTTCGAGCTCTCGGGGGGGGGGGGGCAACATAACTTTACCTGTTTTTCAGCAAAAGAGCCTGCACTGTAAAAAGGGGGCATTCGCGCATGATTTAGGCCCTGTGATAGGGCGACACATTTTGACCCTCAAGGAAGGGTCGAGGGGGAGGCGGTCAAAATTCCACTGACCAATGAAAACTCCCCTGCAACTCCCTTAATATGGGAGGATGTAGGCTGACGATCTCGGCCTCCCTTATTCAGTACTGATCATGGGGGCCCCCAAGGGGACCCCCGCTGATGGCACAAGGTCGCCAAAATTCAAGGCTTCAGGTCACATGTCACTTTTTAGGGACATTAAACATGTCTAAAAATCTTTTTTAGGGATTGGACATGTCACATGTCACTTTTAAAAGGGTACAATGTCAGAATGTCACCTCAAAATGGCCAAATGTCGCCATTTCGTTTTTTACCCCTTGGGGGCCACATCATGGCTCAGGACCCCTGTAGGCCCCTGTAGGGAAGAGAAGGTGAGGGAGGGGAGGGGGGGGGAGGAATGTGTGTGTGTGGGGGGGGGGGGGCATGCGGCTGGACAGCCTGGACTATGAGCACACTGACGAAAATGTCTATGTCCGATGTAGGCCTGTTTATACTTAGGAAATGGTTATTTTGGTTCAGCAAAAGATAAACAAATAAAAAAGAATAAAAAATCCGACCTTCCACAGACCTACATGTTTGTTTAAGGAGCTACCTACTTTAACTTTTTGAACCTTTTTACTGGAATTTAACTTACAATTTATTTGATTTTTTGTTGTTGCCCCACCAAGGGTAAATTTTGGTGGAAATCCCTCTCACTAAGTAAGTAAGGGAGTGGTCATTATTTATCAACAGGGGGGGGTGGTGGGTTTGAGGGGGGGGCGTAAAATCTTCAGACCCCTCCCGAGGGGGGGGCTAAAAAAATTTTGACCCCTCTTGAGGGGGGGCTAAAAAAATTCACCCTCTTTTTAGCAAAAAAGCCCGCGCGCTACTATAGATCAAAGAGGGGCGCGAAAAACTCTCCGCGCCTCCGGCGCGGGGGGGGGCACAAAAAATTTTGACTGCCGTCGAGGGGGGGCGTAAAAAATTTCCACGCATCCGCGCGAAAACCCACCACCCCCCCCTGTTGATAAATAATGACCACTCCCTAAGGGTAGTCACAGGGCCAGCCGGACACCCGTGTCAATAAAATTCAAGTCGCCGCCCCCAACCCCCTCATCCACCCCCAGGGCAACAGATACTAAGGGGGTCTAGATGGGGGATCCCCATGTCACTTTTAAGAATTTTTGTCCCTTATGGGGGGGTTCGAAAAAATTGTACCCCGTCGAGAGGGGGGTCGAAATTTTTTTTGCGCGTCCGCGCCCAATCCCACCAGCCCCCCCTGTTGTTAAAAAATGATCACTCCCTAACTTTCTACTTCTCCATGTCAATGTCAATAAGTTTTATGTCACATGTCGATCTTTTAAGAAATGGCCATGTCACCCTGTCGATTTTAGATCTAGACCCATACTCAGATACTGAGATATATATAGATGTGTTTGAGATGCCATAGCTGCATGAACCACCTTGGCTAAGGGAGTGGTAATTTTTTAACAACAGGGGGGTTTGGGGGGGGGACAACAAAATTTCAATCCCTGTAAGGGGGGGGGACAAAAAAAATTTCGCCCCTTTTGAGCGAAAAAGCCTGCGCGCCACTAAAGAATAAAAGGGGGGTGACGGAAAAATTTCAGACCCCTCGGAGGGGGGGACGGAAAAATTTTCGCCACACACACGTGGAATTTCACCAGCCCCCCCCCCTGTTGTTAAAAAATGACCACTCCCTAAATGTAATACAATGGTATTAAAGCCTTACTGGGACCCAGGCTCGCCCCCTCCAGCCCAACAGAGAATTGAACTGGTATCAATGGCCGATGGCCGAGGCTGACTGGGACCCTACTCAGGGGCGGATCCAAGGAGGGGGGGGGCACTTGTCCCCCCTCCCTTTGGAACCCTGGCTGTGCCTTAACCAGGAAATCAAGTCCGGGAACCCCGGGCCGGGAACCCACTTACCCAGTTCTGCCCCCCCCCGACTAAATTTTCTTGGCCGCTAAACCACCCCTTCTGAATCCACCCTAGCCTAGGGCCCTTAGTGCAGGGAGGAATAAGGGCCCCTTTCCCAGTACATGTCACATATATCAAGTCTCCAGATTATAAGAGAAATGACTTAGGGTTGATTCAGGCAAAGTGGGACACTTAAGCCCTAGCCAGACTTTGAGTACCATTCAAGGAATGTAGGATGATATTTTTTGAAAATTAAATTCATCAAATTTGTTCAGAATTACTTCCTCTATGTTGACAAAAATGATAAACCAAGAAATATCTCAACATATCCAAGAGGTTGGGCTTGTTTTAGAATGTGCATCTTCAAAATAAAGCCTCTAAATTTTATTGTGTGTTTGGTAAAGTGGGACACTTGCTTCATGTAAAGTGGGACAACTTATGGGACACATTCACTCCACTGCAAGAAATCAGGATCCATATCATAATTGTTACATTTCAAAGAGAAACAAACTTTATTTTCAAGTATTGAAGTAGTGGATTAAAAAACACAAAGATATCCATTACAGGATATTCATGAGACCAGATAGAACAGATGAAGCATCAGGCATGACCAAATTCTAGCGTGGGTTGGGGACCGAGATAGGATTTGGTGCATAACTGACATGATGCGCTTGGGAATGGCAGGCAGTGGGAATGAATTTTTTCTTTAAAACAGATGCTAGTGATCCCTACATATTATTGAAAACAAGTGGCATAAGGCTTTCTATTTGAATATAGGCTTAAAATATAAGCCTACATTCAGGTCAGGAAGCCTATATTATAGGCTTCCTGAACCCATGCCACACACCAGCAATGTCACAGAAAGTGGACATCTAATTACATGCATAGTAGGTATTGCCGTGGCATTGACATTCTAAATGCGAGGGATTTGGCCAGTGCTCCCATTACAACCTAGGTGTCTACCATACAATGAGTCCTAAAATAAATGAGGGAGTGCGGTGGGCAAAAGCTTTTATGATACATGATACCTAGTAACACGATAAGATTCCCTTAAGGGTGATGAAAGACAGCACCCCACCTACTTTCAGAGAGTCAGCGTCAACCCCTCCCCCTCCAACTTCCTCGGGACCAAAACAGGCCGCATCGAGGCTGCGTGGTAGGCCACAATGCACGCAACATAAAACTACATGCATAATGATATTTTTAACTTAACTGCAGGAAATTTCTTTGATATTTTGGAATTTTCTGGTATCAAGTTACTCTATTTTCATTGATAAAGCCATCTGCAATTGGGTTCTAAAATGAAGACTTAATGGAAAAGAGAACTCATTACATTTTTGATAGTTCTGAAAAGCTTCAAGTTATGAAACTTATAAAAATGACTAATCTTTTGAAATATTCTTAAGCTGAAAAGATAGTAACAGCTGTAAGTACGGAGCCCCTAATAGGACACATAAAAAATAATTTTTCACTAGAATAAAATATTCTTGTGGATACTGAACAATTCTTGCGGGTACTGAACAATTCTTGCGGGTACTGAACAATTCTTGCGGGTACTGGGTGATTCTTGCGGGTACTGGGTAATTCTTGCGGGTACTGGAACAATTGTTTTGATGCCCAGAAACAATGCACACCAAAAATAATTTTTCACTAGAAAAAAATATTCTTGCCGATAGTGAACAATTCTTGCGGATACTGAACAATACCAAAAATATCTTTTCATGAAAAAAATATTCCTGCAGGTACTGGAAGATTCCTGCGGGTACTGGAAGATTCCTGCGGGTACAGGGAGATTCCTGTGGGTACAGGAACATTTTTGCAGGTACACAAAGAATTCTTGTGGGTGCACAAAGAATTCTTGTAGGTGCTAGAATTATCTTTGTAGGTGCTAGAATTATGCATTCACCTACCAAAAAGTCTTTTTTTCCTCCAATAAAATCTTTCTTGTGCCAGCCACAGTTGTTCAGTACCCGCAGGAATTCTTCAGTATCCGCAAGAATTGTTTAGTACCCGCAAGAATTGTTCAGTACCTGCAGGAATTGTTCAGTACCCGCAAGAATTGTTCAGTACCCGCAAGAATTGTTCAGTACCCGCAGGAATTGTTCAGTACCCGCAGGAATTGTTCAGTACCCGCAAGAATTGTTCAATACCCGCAGGAATTGTTCAGTACCCGCAAGAATTGTTCAGTACCCGCAAAAATTGTTCAGTACCCGCAGGAATTGTTCAGTACCCGCAAGAATTGTTCAGTACCCGCAGGAATTGTTCAGTACCCGCAGGAATTGTTCAGTATCCGCAAGAATATTTTTATGGGAAAAAAAATAATCTTGGTATGTCCTATTAGGGGCTCCGTATGTAAGCTATCAGAATAAAGTGCAGCTAGATATTAATATATTGTCATCATGTTTAAGCACTAGTTATCAAGTGTGGAGAACGTAGACCTTGTAACTATTTGATCTACATTGGCGATCAGTATATTTCCCTATTGATTACCCTGTGACCAATTGGTCAAGCAAGCGCAACCTGAGGAACCATTGAATACCTATGTATGGATCCTATTAAACCATGCACATTCAGGATTTTCTTGACTGAAATGGAAATACATATTGATTATTGTTGTTGTTTTTTTCCCTAGATTAATGAAAATACTGAAGTATTAGGCATTAGTATCCAGTGGGTATTGGCACAATGCAGTGTCCCACTTTACCTGGATTTGACCGTCCCACTTAACCAAACACCTTCAGGTAAAGTGGGACACTTATACTTTAGGTCTCACAGTGCTTAATCTTAATAAAACCATAGTGTTGTAGATTTTAATACAATAGTAGAGAATAGTCCTGTGAGACATGGCGCGGTGACTTGTAATCTTGTGTCTAGTTTCAGTTGGTGAGACTGATAGATAGGACATACTATCATCTGAGCTTTGGGTAGTACCGTAAACCCTCGCATATAGGACCCGGCTTGTACATAAGAATGGCCTCAGGTGCGTCCTATAGATATTGCCTTAACTCTTGGTGCGTCCTATAGGCGAGGTCTTTACACTATAAGACAGTACTAAACTTCCCAAAATTAAGTCCAATCTGCACCCTATATCATTCCCTTCAACTCAGGGTGCGTCCTATATGCAAGGGGCGTCCTATACGTGAGGATTTACGGTATATAGCACAAATTCAACCCAAACTACCCACTGCAGCTAAGTACTAGTACTAAGTACTGTGTCATTACACACACACCCAACTGCCAATAACCTTGTAATAGTCTGTACCTTGTCACGGGCCAGTGGTCAGCAAACCGGCCAGATCACTCCACCTCTCTGTAGAGGGGGAGCACAGTGTAAGTACCTCTGTGTACATACATGTTTTCAGTGTTCCACAAAATTGTTTATATAATGAAAGGAGTAATTATATTAATGTTTCATCACCAATAGCAGATACATATTCTGAGAAAGCATAATTTCAATGTAAACTAAAAAAGTTTACACAGAAAAGAATGTAGCAGTTCCACAAGGTGTCCTTACATTTCAACCTCCTCTGATTTACAAAAATGCACATATGGCAACACACACTTTAGCATTAATTTCTCCTTAGAGATCTTTGACAGTGAATACTTTGTTCAAATAGAGAACATATGATCCAATTGTACCATAACCCACCAAGATGAAACCTTTACTACATATTATATTGTAGTTTCAGAACGAACAATTCTAAAACAAAGGCTACAGAGATGCATTTCTGAATCTTAAAATGCTCTAATGCTAATCTGCCATAGGGCTCCAAATTATGAAATGTCTTATCTGCAAATAAAATCAAAAGTATGAGATATATTCTGAAAATTCCTTCACTGATAAGTAAAGTACACACACTGTTGTTATTACATTAGAATAGTGAGCAGGAATAGTCCATAGCAGAGGAGCCACAAACAAAAATAGATTGCAAGGCCTCCCTATCCCTTACACCATGGCGACTGTGAACCATACACTAGTCTACTCATCTCACGAGTAGTGCTCACTAGTCGCCGCGCTAAAAAATGACTGCTTAAAATATATCAGGATTTAGAGAACTGACACAAATCATAGAAGGTTTGCATATGACAAATTTGGATGTATTCCAGCTCCTACAATTAGGATTTTAGTTTTCCTCCTAATTCTTTTGGCTCAAAATGTAGGGCTCATTGAGATCTTCATGTTACATATGGGTTTTGATGGTCCAATATGCATATTTTGGGCACCAGGGGGTTAAAATAGGCCCAAAATGACCAATTTTGTAGGGAAAAATCAATAAATCCGACAGTTTTTAAAAATTTGACAATAGGAATGGGTCTTTCCATTTATGACCACTGAAATCTGAATGGAAACCAAAATTTTGGACCTAAGAATGCATTCCTAGGGGCAGTTGGTCTATATATTTTGAGAAATTAATTTTTGTTATAAGTAGTTTGTCTGGGCGAAAATTTTAGGGCATATGACCCCCTCCTAAAATATCTATGATGTATATGGGTTAATTTTCTGTGCTAACATTTAGAGTTAGTCCTATGCTAAAGTAATCTTCCCGAAATAGCACATTCCTTCTCATCCTGGGGCCTGTCTTTCCATATGTTAAATAGCAAATACGGACAATACATACAGACCTCCATATGTCACATACGGAGGTCCATATGTAACATACGGACCTCCGTAAGTCACATACGGAGGTCCATATGTCACTTTTAGGATACCACCTGGTATGGGATTTTCCCTCATACAGACGTCCGTATGTAACATATGGACGTCCGTATGTGTCCGTAAGATAGGGAAAAACAGGGCCCTGGCTGGGGTTTACATATTTAACTATATTAACTATGTCAGTTATTTACCCCCCACATATATCTAAGTGCCATAGTGTAAAACAGATAAATTATCCCTCAAGATTTGGAATAGCAGGGGGAAAAGTCTAAAAACTGTCTTGCCGAATGACATGTCTTGCCAAATGACATTTTAGTTACATGCTATGTTGAGTGGTTCGTTTCCTAAAGATATTTATCATACCTCCATGAAAATCTCTAGTCTGGACCATTCTGACCTGTAGATTATAAAAATTGTATTAGCATTTATGTCAGATGCGTTCTTCTTATCATAGAATGCGTTCTTCTTATCATAGAATGAACGTTCTTGTGATAAACCTTTGTCGCGATTCTGTAAATCTGTCTTTCCGAATGACATTTGAGGTACAGCCATGATGAGGGCTTGGTTTCCTAGAAAAATTATCGTCATACTTCCATGGAAATCTCTGGTCTGGACCATTTTGACCTGTAGATTATGGAAATTGTATCAGTATTTATGTCAGATGTGATCTTCCTATCCTAGAATGAACATTTTTGTGATAAACTTTTATCATAATTCTGGGAATCTGTCTTCCCGAATGACATTTGAGTTACATGCCATGTTGAGGACCTCGATTGTGAGGTGTTCCCATTAAACCTATATACCACCTGAAAGTACACATGGTGGGCATTGTCTTCCACATGATTAAGTCCAAGTCCTTTAGCTGCAGCTCTCTGAATCCTACCCTTAGACCCAGTAGTCAATAAAAGTTAACATAAAAGTTGACCAAATACATAAAAGAATTAATTTTGCATGGCTTAAGGGAAAATACACCCCTAATGTCATTTGGCAAGACACCTTTCCAGGGTCTTCCAGAGTATAGATGTTCAGGGTTTTGCCACAGCAACGGAGTTCATATTTGACTGAAAATATTTCGTGGGTAGTTACCCCAAAACCTATACATTATCCACAAAAAATATCTTTCAAATACTCCAGGGTTTAATCTCAGGCCCCCAAACTCCACGTGAGGCCCCATCTGCCAACTTTCTATGATTTTCGACCACATGCATCTAATAAATGCATAAAGTTTGCAATGGTAGTACATTCCTCTCAATGCCATCACTAGCAATTTATTTGACTATTTTTTATGTATCGGCAGATTTTTTCAAAGAAAGTGTCGGTATCAAGATGATGATACCATTTTGAAAGCATAATTACTCTTCAATTAGAGGACAAACCATGCAGAACAGAGGGATAAAAGATATAGGGTAAATATGGGTAGTATTGCACATCTCCTTGTATCACGCACCTGCACTCACAGAAACCTATCTGGAAAAGTATTGAAGATTTCTCTAAATTTTCTTTTGCATTAGCTAGCCCCATTGTATATACCCGTCTTCCAATGCAGTGTGGTTGCCTGAGCTTTACATTTAATTCCCAGACATGGTGTGTACTAAATGCTGTCAAACTCGTCGTCCCTACTGCCCTTTTTAATACTTAATTCCCATAGAGAACAATGGTGAAAAAATATGTCTTATATCGAGCATACTGTGCTGTTATATCACGCACATGGTATATGCTATAAATTAAAACTTAAAGGCTAGTTAAGCTATAGAAAATGAGTCATGTAGGTATGTCACTAAAAATTGAAAAGCTGTCCTTTTAGCACAGACTTTAGAGGCACATGTTAGTAATAATATGCTTTTGGAATTTTTCATTTAAAGTGAAAATTGATGAAGTTATGGTGGTTTTCATGATCGAAAGTGGGCATTTTTTTCGTCATCATTTTAAACTGTACAAAGAAGGAACAAGTGTGACCATTCCATGATTTTAGTCTGATTTTTAAACTTGCTGTATCATGGAAAAGCTTACATCCCCTGAAAGCCTGAAACTTTGCCATCACAATGCAGTTCATCCCAGGTCATTCTGACCAAAAGAAGTGGAAATATCAATTTTTAAAGATAAAAAGTTAGTAAAATCCCTTAATTTGGACATAAATTATTAATTACAAATTTCTGCTGATCCTAGAAAATTGTGTGCTCAACGATAGATTTTCTTCATATTTGGTAGAGATGATGCTAAGACCATATACTACCTCTTCTATATGTTTTTGAATGACTTCCTATATTCCTTCATGTATTTGATCAGGGGGTATTGATTACATTGACCTAATTAAGGTGACAATTAATTAACTAATTAGAGTTGTGAAAAAAATCAAACACTAAATTGAAGGAAATTTTGTGTACTTGGGGTACAAATTCTCAGGCAGTTAAAACCCTCCAATATTTCCCATGGTTATAAGCTGATCACTGAGACCTGTCCCTGCACAAACCTTCCAAGCCTGGCACAGTTTTCCATGACGCAGTCCAGGCTCATATCAGCCCCAATGCTGACATACCTACATGACAGTCATGTAGTAGCCATCGACATGGTGCCAAGCTGACCAAGCTGGTATAGAAATCAGAATGCTAATCCTCACCTGGCAGGTGTGACAGCAGTCACCTTGACACTTGTTGTTTTACACCTAATTCATGGCCAAAGGTGTGAAGTGTGAACGCATGTGCGCGATGCAGGCTCTATGGGAATTCACAATACATTTTGGTTGTATCGTGAAATGTGCGATACAACCCAAAGCACCACGATACAACCTAAATAATTTTGCAGTCTTTGGTACAACCCGCTCTCACCAGGTGATAGTCATAGCTTCAGCTCAATGCCTCAGGTGGACTGCGTACCGTGCAGTGAGTCCCGCGGCCCTCTGTGACTGTGTTTCAAATAGGGACAGTTATTTGCGTTGTATCATGTCTTGGTGCACGATACATCCCAAATTTACCGTATTTCTTTAAAAATATCAGTCCTAGCAGAGAGAAAAATTTGGTTATGAAGGTCATAACCTAAGGCTAAGCTTAGTTGTCCCACTTTACCTGGTGCCCACTTTACCTGACTCTAGTCTAGCAAAACAGGGCAAAAAAAAAAAAAAAAAAAAAAAAAAAATTGTGATTTTGAAGAATTTTGTCTCAAGACTTTTCATTACATTTTTTTTTCATCCATTTCCTGTATCCTTTTCGTGTTCTTCCCCTCTCTCACAGTTATCATTTTCCTGTCATTATTTTACAATGAAATCAAAGGATTTGATACATCCTTTGATATGTGTCCTAACATTTCCTATAGATCTCTATATTAAAATGTAAAGAAAAAATTAAAAAAAGAAAAAAAGAAAACCGACCTACCGACCCTCTCTTTTCAGGTCATGTTTATACTGGAAACACACATTTTTTTTTTTTTTTGGCCTTAGCATTGGAACCCCGGCATTGGAAGAAGAGCTGCCGGCTTCAAGTAGATCTACATGTAGATCGACGTATTCATCTCAATGGGCGGTTGGGGCCTAGCTGCTGAGGTTGCAGAATTAAAAGTTTCGAGGGGTAGAAAAGGGCGTGGCAGGTGCGTGGAATGTCACAAACGCCAAAAAGTACGAACCACCGGCGGGACTCGAACCCGCAATCCCCGGCTCACTCACAAGGCCCCTCTTGGTTTGGGACCCACCGGCGTAGGAGGCCGATGCCTTATCCATTGGGCCACGGTGGCTGCGTGGCAGGGGTGGAGTACAAAACTCAACAAGTTCACGGGGAAACTTTTGTGGGACGGTGGGACGCGGGTCACTCTCCAAGCGTATATCCTATGACTTTACATACGGGCAGGCCTACTGCAGTGGCGTGCAAAACCTCGTGCACCGCGTGCCTGTGGAGGAGAGCATTCTGCGATGACCTAAAATTAGCCTCAGCCAAAGTCACGTGACTATGTTCGAGCACGTGCTTTTGTTTACACGTGGATGTACATAACATGACATTGACAAAGTGGGGGGAGGCAAAGACTGTATACGGTATCTAATAACGTCCAAACTGACTGAGCATTGGCTAGCCATAGTGCAGCGGTGTACAAGGAAGTGAATCGCTACGACTGTAGACTGACACAGCATCATGACTCATGAGCATGTCTGTAAGACTGTATCTCACACTCTGCCTTGCCACTTTTGACCCCCCCCCCCCATGTTTTTGGCCAATTTTGCAATGCTGAAGGTATGTATGGAAAATTAATTCTTTCATGCCGGGCCCACCCCACTCCCTCCCCTCCTCCTTCATGACGTCATTTGTACACAGCCCCAAGGAACCTGGAACCTCGGTATAGGCCTAGGCTAGGCTAGGCTAGGGCTATGGCGAACCGTCTTTGCACCCCCCCCCCCCCCCACATCACCCCTTTCCCTATACCTGACAAACACTTTTATTATTGTTTGACGCACTTTGACCAACACCCCACCAGCCCCATGCAGTGAGGGATTGTTCATTACTTATCAACAATTTTTTACGCCCCCCTCCGGCGGGGTCTGAAAAATTTACGCCCCCCCCCCCGTTGAAAAATAATGACCACTCCCTAAAGTTGGATGGTTCTCAGGATAGTGGCATTAGGGAACGTTCAACAATTATGTCATTAATTTTTGTTTTGGTATTTCTCAGGACCCACCCACCCCCTTGTTGTATGGAACATATCATAGCTAATAGTCTTGTCACCGGAAGCCAAAGACCTCCCCATCCCTCCCTACCCCGGCCTCCATAACAAGTGACGCAATTGTTGAACGTTCCCTTAGACATCAATCCCCTACTCCAGGCATACAACCACTTCAAAGTTGGGAAATTCCAGGCTACTGCTCCATTGTGAAAGTCAACAATTATCACACACCAGTTTCAGTTTCACATATCCCCTTACATATATCACACATTTTTGAATTGATCTTTATCAGATACCACCATACATATATACCAATATTCTCTTTTTTCAGGCCCATTGCATTTACTATTGATATCGATGTCAGTTCATACCTTGAGTTCATGTTGGTGGTTTCTTGCTCTCCCAGTCTACTGTAGAATATAGTCACCAGCACCTAGACATGTTATCCTACACAGTGTATAACATATAGGGAGTACGTGTCCTTCCTAGTTGTCGTTATCAGTAGGCCCTACCTCAGAGCTCCTGTCTTGTGTTGACGTTTGTAAACGCCTGGGCTCTTCTCTCTTCCTCCTGTGTCTATTGCACTCGTTCTGACCACATTACATTGTGACACCTCCTGCCAATACCTGCTCCACGGTTCATGTAACGGTAGTACCACTGCTACTCGGCCGATGGGCATACCCCAATCGATGGGTGGGTACACTGGGTTAGCAGATTGGTAAAACCACCCATGCAGCCACTGACCGCATAGCTGTGACCCCAAACGGTGTATGACGATGACGCACTGCTCAAACTACGGCGGCCCATGAGTGCCAATAGACAGAGAAGACACGCTACTCTAAGTATACAGCCTCTCACACATCCTTAATTCAAATGGTAGTGAGAAGCCTCACATTTTTTTAATCACCCACAACACATAGATATTAAAAGTTATGATCTGGTCTACCCGCTCCATTTCGACGGCATATCCCCCAAGAGTATGCAATATCTCAATGATTATCATCTTTATTCATACTACATTAGCAAAAATAATTTCAACCCATAGTGCCATTACAATAATACCTGTATACACTAACACCTGCACCAGTACGACTGCTCTATATCAAACCTTGTGTAATTATACAGAAAGGTAGGCAGTAAAGAGGGTGACAACTTTTTCAATTCTGCTCATGGATACTTGCACCATAGCATTAGATAAATAACAATGTGCCTGGGTTTGGATGAGTTTTTACGTACCTAATGTCATCTACTCAGCCCCTACATATTTATAAATAGTGCCCTCTTTTAATAGTCAGCCCTGTGCAGCTATTAAATAAGCTCATAGTATTCCATAGCGTCTGACCTCTACACAATTGCCATGCGAGCCTCAGTATCTTTATTCTGATTTCATGACATTTCTCAGTGGTGAAGAACCTTGTAAATGTTTTCAAGATTTCTCGAGAATCATATATTGTGATGAGAACTGACCAATTGCTTCTGTCAATAAATATTTTACACTCACACATGTTATGCACCACATGGACACTGGGGGCCCTCCATTACTTGGACCATAATTCATAGAGTCTGCATAGTCAGATATTGGCAGTAACATTTGTTTATACAATATATGTAGTACTGACACTTTCTCGTCCATAGACATTTCTCAACTTCTTAAGCCGATAAAGGTGTAGCTCTCTCCACTCTTATTTCAACCTTTTTGCAATTAGCATCAAACTTAATATATCTATCCGCAATTATACCTAGATACTTGAACTTTTGGATCACTTCATTCACAATTATTGTTCACATTAATCTCTCTGCTACCCGAAAAAAACTTGTTAGCTACAGTTTACCTGACATCTTGCCATTGTGGAGAATGACCCCCGCTATATAGACCACTATGCTTTATGAACGCACCCATTCCACTTCACAAAGGAACATCTTTGACGTGAAAAGAAAAAAAGTTTAAGAGAACTGAATAACGTCGGGGGGAAAACACGTTTTCCACGTTGTTTACGGAATTATTCCTTTTACCAAAAAGAATTACCATTCTTAAGGTAGCAGTACACCAATTGACGGGAGGTGGCAGCAGGAGACACTTTTTAGCTCTGCACTGAAGGGTGTTGTACAAAGATTATTGGTCTAAAGTCTGACAGTGGGAAGGCAAACCAGGTATCAAATTAATCCTTAGGGTATTAATCGATTTGAGTGTTATTCAGGCTGATATTTGATGGTAAGTTGAGGGGGGTGCACTCTATTTAATTAGAGAATTTATTGAAAGCGTTCACTGCAAAACCCCAAAATTTGGGTATGTCCGCATTCTACGGCCGATAGCGGAAACGTTAATTACATTGTACCACATCTCATGGCCCTAAATTAATGGGGAAAATGTGTGCCTACAACAAAATAATAGTGGCTAATCCCAGAAATGTGTATGAATATTTTATTTTTGCCAATATGCTACATAGGGCAACAGTGGAAAAATAATTAGTGTTTTGCAGCCTCTTCTAACATTAATTATTAAATCAGCACATTGTATTTTCATATTACGCAACTTTCTCACACGGGGGAGCCACTGAGTGGCTGGCGACCTGCTGCAACTCCCATACTCATACTACCAAGGTACGATGGGACAGGCTTGGGTCAGTCTACTGAGTTTCTGCAATACAGGCACACCACCACTGGGGAATGTTGAAACTACAGTATATGTTGGATACCTCCGCTAACTTTAGCTTAAGTATGATCAGCCTGCCACTGGCATTTCTAAAGTCATCATAATTATTTCAGCCATGTTTAAGGTGTGTGGCTGATACATAGACAAAGGTGCATTTAGAATTGGTCACCACTGAGGGTTATCTCAAGTTAATTTAGTTGGATATGTTCGAAATTCCATGTATTTGGCATTAGAAATAATTTTATTATCAGTTATTGGGATTTGGGATGCTTTACCTCGCAGTGTGATATGGAGTAAACCATAGATGCAACCCAACATCTGATGAGTCAAGACTATTTGGTCAAGTGACATGGGACATGACCATTTCTTGAAATCGACATGTGACATGGAGGACCCCCCATCCACACCGCCAATGAAGAAACCAAGCACAATGGTACATAGTGAGTCTATATATGCCAAGTTGATAACAATATTTAGTTAGGAGGACAAGGCGTCCACATCCTAGTAATAGTACCAATGAATGAAAACAATTTACAATGGAATATACACATCTTATCAATAAGTCGTATTCAATCGTAGAATCAATATTATGACAATATTATAACCTTACATCAAGGTTCACAGGTCCACATACACTACTAGTAACATACAATCAATCAATCCAAATAGACTACTTTCTGTCTTAACAATTCATCATTAAATTTCTTAATTTCCTGAAGTCGATGACATGCCGCATCAAGCTGGTCCCATAGAGAAATACCTCTATAAAGAGGACTTTTCTCATATAATGCACCATTGGGCCTGTCACAGGTTAACTTTATATTAGCATTACTTTGCAGTACACGTGCAGGTACATCAATATTTTGTTCACTCTTTGATAACTTGAACATTTTTGATAATAGGAACCGGCCACATCATACCTTTAATAGATTACATTTTGTTTCATTATGTAGTCTTTCTCTGCTCATGTCTTGTAGATGCCTCACCCTAAGACAACAGCGGAGGCAATTATTTTGCCAATTTTGCAAGTGTCTATGTTGCGTTTTTGTCATGCTCCCTAAGACCAGGCTGCTATAATCATAAAAAGGCAATATCATTTGCTTATAGATTTGTATAGACAGCTTCTCGTCCAACACCTTCCTAACCTGTCTCAACTGGTAGAGTTTAGACAGTACAGTGGACTTTAATTTCTTAAAATAGGAATTGAAACTTAAGTCATAGTCAACAATGACACCAAGATAGCAGAATTCATCCACATTTTCGATGAGCGAACCACATAACATTACACAACAATTTTTAGTTTTCTCACGATAGTTAGAGCCACTACACCATAATATTTTGGTTTTGTCCGTATTTACAGTGAGTTTATACCTAGCACACCATATAGTGACTCTGTCTAAATCATCCTGTAGGCACCTAGTCATATAATCAGGGTCATTCCCATCAGTGTAAATTACTAAATCATCTGCGTATAGCAGGTACTTACAGTTCATAATTTCTCCACAGACTGAATTTATATATATCAAAAACAACAATGGCCCTAACACCGACCCTTGAGGGACTCCACACTTGATCGGCCTCGTTGGGGATACGGTACCATTAGCCTTACAGCACTGAGGGCGTCTGCTGAGACATGATTCAAACCAACTCACACAATCCAGACCATCATCCATTCTAGCTAGCTCCTTAATCAAAAGCGAGTGGTCTACAGTGTCAAAAGCCCTAGAAAACTGCTCTTGCTAGGCAGATACATTCCAGACTACATAGTCAGGGGCGGCGGAACCATTTGAAAGTTGGGGGGGGGGCAAAGGTCAGGTAGTGCCTGTGACCCCCCCCCCCTCCGAAATTGGGGGGGGGGGAGGCGAAAGGTGCATTCTGGTGCATTTTGAGAAAAGAAGACGCATTCTGTGGGCTCTAATGAATCCCCCCCTCCTATCTATAGGCCTAAAAGATAAGGCTTAAAAGTCAGAAGAATCCCATAGAGAATCTCTACGAAATATAAAATGGAAGCCCTGCCCTCCCCTCCCAAAAGAAAACGTGAAAATCTAGACACCATATAGTGCATTCTCGAGCAACTAACACAATTTCCCTCTGTGTTATCCCAGATCTACCAATAGACTTTATCTTTTTTTTCAGTACTATTGATCATGTGGATCTTAACCTAGTAGATCTATCCCATATTTTTCATATATCTCCCGCCAGGAAAATTTTTGTGATTTTCAGGGTAAAATGGAGCATTTTGGGGAGTTCTACAAGTATAATTGGATCGTGTATTGGATTTAAATTGTAGGCCCTATAAATTGACATTGGTATTGCCCTGAAATGTCACAATTTTCTGCAAAAGGTTGGAGGGGCAAAAACATAGTCTTGCCCCCCAACAGGAAAGTTGGGGAGGCAAGACACTAACGCTGGCCCGGGAGCCAATGGCCCGTAATTCAGGCTCCGGACCCAGGGTTTTCTGCACAATTACCTCCTCATGGGCCCAGGTGGCCCATAGGAATTTTGAGGAAAGTTTTGGAAAAATACACACCCAGTATTATAGTCATGTTATATATCGTTGGAAAGATAAGATTTCAGTTATTTTGGTTAAAAAAGTTAGTATCTGCCCCTGGGCTACTCCCATTAAGTACATTAATTATACTAAAGTGATATTTAAATCTATACTATTGTCGAGAAATTTGAATTTCACCCATTCACCTGCATGCCTCTAGTTGAACTATTACGAAGTAGAAACATCCATAGTTTTAATCAGCACTCTTCTGTCATAAGAATCAGCCTATTTGCAAAGATTTACATCAAGAGAGGTGCTCATTGAGAAGACACAATGCCTCCTTAGCTCATTATAGTGTCGTTGTATCCAAGCTTAGGCCTATAGCGTGGCTACTATTCATCAAGGAATGCTACAGTCTTTAATTAGTTGGCAGTGTTCAGGCCACAAGGATCATATGAGATCCAATCAGGCTAAGCTTGTACGCCTATATATCAGAGTGCAGTGTGAGTATACTCACCATATGATATGGTACCAAAATTGACTTGCAAGTGGTCTGACCCCTATGGATAATTAGCTAAAACCAGAAGTACATCAAAAGATCGACAATGTTAATACCTTGAATATTAATCACAGGACCCGAAGGATAAAAAGAAAACACATTGTAGCGGGGTGGGAGGGCTGTGCATTGTTGACCCTATATCAGTCTCTGGCCTGAGGAAATCATGCTGGTTAGCAGTTGCGTATAGGAAGTATCATAGGAAGAGCCTAAGGTTGAACAACACGGCATGCGTCCTAATCGGCTTACAATAGATTCCCAACGTTCTCCCCTCCCCCGTCCCTATAAACGCCACTATTAGTAGGGTGTTATATATCGAAAATCGATAAATCATCATACACCATTTCTAATTAGGGACCTAGTTGGTACAAATAGAGACTACTCCATATATACATAACAAATCAATATCTTTATCTAGAAGGGCCTGAGACACCCTAAAAGTTCTAGCCCCAGCACGTCACATGCTTTTACTACAGAAATGTATCTAGGAAGCCTTGACCCCCCTCCCCTACCCTAAAGGTCGAATCCCACTTGGCGAAAAATGACTCAAATATCTCTGCGATAGTTGATTTGGGAGTGTTTCCTTCTGCTATAACACCCAATGTATCTTGGTCTTTGCTATATATTGGTCCTGTTTCCACCAGAGTTCTCAAAAGGTCGAATCCGACATGGTGATTTAGGGCTCCAATATCTGCGATTTTCAACCGGTTGGGATTTTGGAGAAATCCTCAAAATCACAAAAGATATAATTACAGTACAGGGCATAGAACATAAGCACACTGTCATGTTTTTTTTTTTTCATACACCATGTTACATATTTTTCGTCCTAAAATCGCGACAGTGTCCTTGTGTTCTATGCTCCCTCTTGCAGATAAATCCGATGAAATTTCGAGATAGTTAATGTTAGTGTCGTTAGAGGTAGGGTAGCGGGACCTGTGAATGGCTCGTGCTGGGGATGAAGCTGTGTGGGGGTGCTGGGGGTGGGGTGCACCGATGATTGTGCCGTTGTGTGGCGGTACCTGCAGTACTGTAAATGTATCTATGCCTAAACGATAACGGAAGTAGTAACTAAGTAATCGTAGGGAAACCGATGGGACGTCCCTCTATATATGACAAGAAACTCTTCATTCAGCGGATTCACATGGCCATAAGGTCGAATTCCACATGGCGATTTAGGGCTCAAATATCTCTGTGATTTTGTCCCTTGCGATTTTGGAGTCTTCCTGGTCTCTTAGATCGCAAGGATTGTTCAACTTATACCGAATCCAACAGTGATTTGAGACAAATTAAGCAAGTATCCTTGCGATATAGGGGCTCAGGAAGGCCCCAAGAGTGCAAGGAACGAAATCACAGAGATATTTGAGCCCTAAATCGCCATGTGGGATTCGACCTATAGCGGCACAGGAAACAATTTCGCAAAGCGGGTTTTGAAGGGAAGGTGGAGGGGGGTATCCACACTAAATCTGGTGGCAGGGGGAAATCTTAAGATCGACATGTGACATGGTCATAAGTGACATGAGCAAAAATATAAGTTACATGACATGAGGGATTTTATTCTAAAACGACATGGGACATGGTAGATGACATACATGGGATATGGGGATTAACGTGACATGTGACACATGCAGCTCCCCACCCAGAGCCCCCACATTGCCTTAGCTGTGGTAGAGAGTGGTAACTTTAGTGAATTGTGGCTCCAGAATTTCTCCATACCCCTAAAAAAAGAGGCGGAATTTTCTCTTATATAATTTAGAATCAGGTACCTACCTGGTGGCTCAGGCCATGCAGGTATCCAGCTTATTTCATGGTACGTATGTATTCTACTATAGATTAATACTGCAATGCCATTCCCGAGGTGGGCGTGCAGAAAAGAGGGGCTGTTCTGCATGCCCCCATTCTGCACGCCCCCGTTCTGCACGCCCCACAGCTAGATAAATGTGAGTTTTTGCCCATTTTACTCTGTGGAACCATAAAATGAATACAGTGTTTCACTCAAAAGTGTCCCCACTCCCAGTTTCTTCACTTGTGGGTGTGTTGTTGTTCCAAACGAACCCGGAGGGCGAGTTTGGAACAGCAAACTGGTCATGTCGACACTTTACCATGCAACTCTGTCTATTTCCCTCACAACAAGCCCAAATCCAAATGAAAGCCATGAAATTCATTCCCCAACAGCAGCAGAGCCAAATTGTTCCTCACTGTTAAACTCCCCCAGTCTCTCTCTTTATAGCGTCGGTGGCCTAGCTTGAGAGGTTTGCTTTAGCCTACTCGCAGACACTGCATGGGTGCCATTTCATCCAAAGCCAATTGTACTAGCATAGTAATAGAACATCAAAGATACTAGGCTAGACACAGGAGATTACCGGTGTATAGGTCTAGATGTTGCTAAATGTGAGAAAACCTCTCCAAAGGGACATTAGGCCTGCTCTAATATCACACCCTTTAGGTTATTCCTGGAAACCTGACAACACCTTCTGTGAACAATTCCACTAGGCCTGCTGCCATTTAGTACCCTCCATCCTCTCTTCCCTTTATCCCTTCTCCTTGAATATCCATTCCTGGCTTCTTTATTCTGATCCCCCTGTCCATCGACTGAATGGACAGTCTCCCCATTTGAATGTAGTTCCAATTCTATGTACCTTTTAATGTCTGCCCAATAATATGCAGTGCTCAAGATGTCTACAGTAAATAGATGATGTAAAACACAGACACCCATTTTTTTTTGTTCAATGAGCACAATTAAGCGCTCTTTTTATTAAACGAAAATATACACGTTCTTGACGCGGCGGTTTCCTTTACATAAACCAAATACATGTAGTAGTGTAATCAATGTGTAAAGATTTACACTTTTAGCACCACATTGAGCTTTTACCATAGTTGCATATTACCCACCATTATGGAAATGGCACTTCAACCTTGATAAAGAGTGATTAATCAAATATCAAACACTGGATTGTGCGTATGAATAAGGTGAACACAAATGAGAGGATGGTAATAAGGAAGGATAGATAGATACAATGCCAAGTACAGAGTTGGCGAAGATAGTAATACAAGTTAAATTTATACTGGCGACAATACTGCGTAGGGCTAAGTACAAAATCAGCAACATAGAATCAATATTAATTCAGCAAAATCAAATCAATTTCAATTAATCCAGTAGACAAAATCAAAGTCTGTAGCAGCAAAAGAGTCATTTCTGGTACATACCTCAATGAGGCATGCTCTACCAGATTAACTCGGAGATTGTCAATTCAGGCGAGTTTAGCTTAAACTGTCCATGATGGACACTTTCTTTCAACCAAGTTGGTTCCATATTCCAGAGGCGATAACCCCGATACATTGGTGAACGCTTGTAGCTTTCAGTTTTTGGACGCTTGACCTGGAACTGATGCTGTGAGCGAGTATTTGCACATGCAATCTAAGCTTAGTGATGCAAGAGTCCAACTTGACAGGTGGACAAATTGGCACATTTGTGGAATGTTATTACCACACTGATAATAAAACATATAGTCAGTAGTGACTATACCAGCATATTTTGAGCCCTGTAGTCATTTGACTATATGTCTTAGTCATATGTTAGTCACAAGAATAGTCATTCTGACTATATGTAAAGCACACAGATTGATGATGTCACAGGTTTCTGTGCACAAAAAACATCATCAACGAAGAACCCATGCTTTCTGGATGCTTAGACTAAAAGGAGGCTTATATAATTAGGCTTAATCTTCATCTTAACAAGTTCATCCATTGAAACTCAATATGTCTGGCTGTTGATAGATAGGTAAGCCATCTGTTTGTCACAATATTGTTTGGTATTGCAAGATAACACATGTTATATTTGGCTTGAAATATCCATCATTGGGAAGGCATGTGGCAGCCATCTTGGAAATCTCTCTATATTGTTCTGTTTCAGACCTCTATTTAACATTACAGGGCAATGAACATTGATGACAAAGAAGGAGATGAAAGAGGGTGACAGAGAAAGAGGGATCAAGAACCAAGACAGCCAGAGGGAGAGATAGAGACACAGATAAAGAGACAGAGACACAATGACAAAAGAGACAGAGAAGAAGCCACATGGTTATAGTCAAAGAGACTATACACATCAGTCAGTGTGACTAAGTCTGTGATCCTAAGCATCAAGTATGACAATATGCTGACTATATGACTAACTTAGGCTAGTCACAGGTTACTATAGAGGGATAGCCATAAATCGCACCATCACTTGACTAACTTAAGTTAGTCACTACTGACTAAGAAATTTAGCCATATTTTTATCAGTGCAAGAATGCTGACGAAACTGACAAACAAGGATAGAGTACTGGGCCCTAACTCTGGATACTCTGCCTCAGGGCTGGGTTTCATCCTGGAAGAAAGGTATTTCTTCCAGGACAGTGGAAGAAACTTGGAAGAAACCTATTTTGTCCAGTTTCTTCCAGGTTTCTTCTGCAAGAAATGAGAGAAACTGGAAGAAACTAAGAACAAACTTGGATAAAAAGTATGCAAGCTATGACTTTTGCTAAATTCAACTGCTATGGTGAAGAGACACACCTATGGGGATCTATAAAAGCCAGACCTGACATGAGAATACTATTTTTCTTGCGACTGTAACTCAATTGCTTTCAAAACAACACCCCTTTCAAAAGACCACTCCCATAGTCTTAAAATCAAATGTGCTGCTGGTTCAGTAGATGGCATGACAGTGTGCCCCTGTAGAACTGATTCTTACCCTTGCACCATATCAAGCTATAGCACAAATTCTAACGCTCTAGATTTCAAGTGAGGATTTGGTATGCAATGCCAATGGCTTCTACTTTGTAGTTTGTTCAGGGTTCCATAGGAAAAACAATGTGGATACCAGGTGAAAAAAAAGTCCTTTAAGAAATGGGTTCCATCCATCTCAAAGCCAGAAAAGGACAGAAAGTAGGGAAATGTCCACAATAAAAACATAGTCAAGAATGGCATCACACAGTAGATTTAGTAGGGATGTCATCAATAAACACTATATCGAGGTGTCGTCATTATCAAAATAGTGAAAATAGTGAATATCCGATCGACATCACTCTTATATCGATATAATAACAATGTCACATTTGAAAAAAAAATTGTTGTTGAATTCTCTGATATGTCTTACTATAATGTGAACATATTTGGTATCAAATTAAAGCTTATGGTGTCAGTAATGCCATGCAGTGGAAGTAATCTACATTGTAACAATTCTATTAGGGCAGTACATTCTCGAGCAATACATTGTGATTATTTTTCATGGTATGGCAGGTTCAGAGCTACACATGTGCATGTATGTGATTGCTATAAGGAGAAGGTGGTGTGGTGATTAAGTAAAATGGTATTTATATGAAAGAAAAAAGTTGATAACAGTACAGGTAATTTATAAGAATTACCTAATTGCTAACCTGTATATATTTCCGACCCCCCCCCCACCCATATATAGGTTTTAGATGTTTTTGGCCTTATTGAAACAAAGCTATACTGTATCATAAAATTGGGAAAAAATCAGAATATCGAGACCAAAAATCATGATAATTGGAATTGACAAAAATGGGATGTCAATGAGATCCCTAAGATTAAGTCTTGTTCTATATAGGTTAATTACCCAGGGTTAATTACCAGACTAAATATTTATTATCTGTTTGACTATTCACTTTCACTTTCAGTATCTTAACATTTATGTGATGATTATCTAGCTTTTACTCAAAAAGGAACAAAAAAGACACAACAGATTATAGTAATGTGTGTAGAGGCAAGGAGAAAGGGTGCTCCGTGTTAAAAGTCAACTTTAAAATTCAGATCACTAGCTTTACAGTGATATATTGCATGAGAAGATACTCCTGTTACTTTTGGAGGATTAGCTTGCTAAATATGGGTAGGTATGACCATTTCATGAATGTCAATAAGCCCTATGTCTCCATGGTCATGAGATACAACTATAATTAGCATAATTTATGCTAATTAGCTAAATTAGCATAAATATTCATTCTTTTGTTCATAACTTTTGATCTAGAAAAGATATTTTCATTCTGTTTTCACCATAGTGGACTTTGTGAAACGTTCCTCCAAATAGGATCATCGATTTTCTTATTTAGAATGAATATCACGTTTCCATGGCAACATAAATCAACAAAAATGCCTATTTTGGCCCAAAAACATTCTTTTTAATGCCAAATATGGAACCTTTCCCCCAAAAATAGAACGTTTTATCAAAAATCTTTGAATTCTCCATAAAAAAGTAGCCTATAGCAGTTTTAGGCATATTTTTCCTATTCTAGCCCATAGTGGTGCCCCCTGGTGGCTAAAACAGGTACTAAATCCCGCAGGAACCCCCATTTCTGCTTGCTGGCTCACAGTTAGTCTTTAGACAGATGTGTCTTATATCCATAAAACCAAACTAGCAAATTTCAACCACTTCACCATACAGAAATCTTGCCTCAGAACTTTTGTCCAGGTCACAAAACAGACAATATCCACTCATGATTAAGTTTCCTCCATCATGATTTTGAAAAACCAATACCTCCCCCTAGCTACAGAAATTGAAAAGAGTCCTCTGGAATTATGTTTTTTTATATTTAGATAATATTTGGTGACATTTTGGGTTATTGGCCCAGCCCCTGCTGGGTCATTGGCAGCGCCTTTTCGGTCGAAAACTGATGGTCATGAATTGAAACTTTATATGGGAATTGCTCATCGAAATTGGGGGATAATCAAACAAAGAATCATGGAAACATATTCTTTAGGATCTTGTCTTTCATTGTACAATCACAATTCCTGGCAAAAAAATTTCTTAAGCTATGAAAATAGCTGAAGAAAAAAACTGACATATTTTACCTACTTTCTCATGAAAACGAGGCTCCATGGGATAGCATTGTGCGGTAGATTTTCGCGATAGACATAACACATGGGCTCCTATGGGAATTGTCCAATTAAGACGCTTTTTTTCAGTATGTAAGGCCGGAAGACTGTTTATGTAATGCGATAGATGCAGGAAAAGTTGGGAAATTTTCCTATAGGACCGGTTAAGACCATTTATAGACCGACCTTGTAAATCAGACCGACATACTTTTGTTATGGCTATCGCATTTCCGGCAAGGCGAGTGTAGGACTCTATGTACGTAGTAGTAAAGGCAGAGGACTCAGACTGTTATGATTTCTATGTAACCTTTACACCGGCTACTACATGCGCCCTCTGACATACTATATATGTACTAGTCTTTACACTCTTCCCCCAAGGCAGAACATCCTCGTGCGAGTTCGCACATGCGCACAGAGTGGTCCGTCGTAAGCTTTATTTTTCATATAAAAGTAAATACAGGCCATGTATCCGATTCAATTCGATTGATATTGTCTAACATGCATGGATTATATTCAAAAAGCCATTAATTTCAAGTTAAATCGATATAATCTATCATTTCTCCGTCGAAAATGCGACTTCCGGCAAGGAGGGCTAGCGCATGTGCACAGAACATCAAAATCCAAAATGGCGGACAGCAAGACAATCGACTCATGGTGCCATCGAATCTGCTGGATTATAACAAAATGTAGGAGACATACAGTGTCTCATGCCTTTTTATGGTTAATATGGATCCTTATTCAAGACCTGCTGGTATTGTGCAATGCTTAACTTGCCAGGAGAGGAGTTATTCGCCAATGAAACATACAAGCAATAATGGGTGCATTCTCCATAGCCTTAAGCATTGAAGACTCGGACACACTGTCACTATAGTGACAAGTCTCATATGGTAGGTAACCTGGGCCATGGGTGCTCTATAGCACACGTTAAATCTTGTATTCTAAATGTTTAGGGACACCTTTCCAGTTTCTTCCATTTCTTCCACTTTGAGGTGGACAAAACCGTTTTTTCCACCCTCCGGAAGAAACCTCCCAAACCTGCTCTGCGTAGAATAGTGATTAGGGTAATCAATAACTACAAATCAAGTCATACAACATATATGTATGTCTTCAACTTGCAACTTCAGAAATGATAGTTTTCTCAGAAAACATGGGTAAAAGTGTGATTGTTCTATAGGCTACATTTCAGGTGAATTGATAAAATAATGCTCACTAACCAACACGCTAAGCATGGACTCTAACATGAGCAAAGGTAAAAGCTTCTACTCTCTTTACATTGTAATGTTATTTGAGATGTGTATTACATTTCTGTTTCCAGGACATCGGCATTTTAGCTTTTGATCACTTTATTTGCAATTTGACCAGTGTGACACCAGTCAGACTGATGATTACAAGGTAACAGCAGCATTGCATTACATCAAAGTGGAACCTTTCATTGCTACAAGTTGCCATTTTGATCTATTTTTTCCCTGCCACCATCCATCAGCTACAACACAGCACCTACATGAATGAGAGTGACCCAACCCTTCCGATCTAATCAACAGCAGGGACACGGCCATCTAATCAACGGGCTTGACAACAGACCCCACAATGTTGACCTGTGCACTGCTAATCAACCTTCGGATAGGAAACGGAAGTGTTTGTTCAAAGTGTCCTTGCTTGAGATCAATCAATGCAGGTTGACATACTAGTAATAGGCTGCCTACTGAATGCACGTTTTGTACTTTTAACCAGGCCCACCTAGTTTCAGCATCATGTATGTCGGGCCTGATAAGTGGCCATAGTGCTACATAAAGCCAACACAGTCTGATATACATGATTGGCATTCTAAACATAGTATAACAGGGAAAGGAAGGACGAAAGAAAGGTCTGAATCCCTATCAATGCACAATGTATACAAGCACCCTGGTGGCCCAAGATAGCCATATATTAGATGTTAAGGTGCTAACATATGGTGACTCCTGAGGGAAAGTACCAGGCAGTAACCATGCAATCTTAGATTTAGGCAAAATTCTATTGTGCACGTTTTGAAATTTCCTTGTTTGATACTAGGGATAATAATGATAGGTCAATGTGTTCAGAACACTTGTGGCACAATGGGGGAGAACACGCCTCCTGGGGGGATTTTTAGTACTGGTTTTGGCCAACAGGGGGAAGTACATGGGTAAAACACTGAAAAATATGTTAAAAAAGCTTTAGACCAATTTTTGATAAGGAATCCAGTGGTATGCTTAAAGTTATTCCATCTCAACTGAAAATGTTCGATTTTTTTAATGTTGGTTGCCATGGAAACATAGAAAATTGGTATATAAGGCATTTTCTGGTTGCCATGGAAACCACCCCCCTATTCCAATTGGGAATTTATGCCACAAACCTTTTTTGAAATTAGGGAGTGGTTATTTTTTAACAACAGTGAAAGTCCGTGTGCATGCAGGGAAAATTTTTCTGTCCCCCCCCTCTGAGGGGTCTGAAATTTTTCCATCCCCCCTTTTATTCTATAGTCACGCGCAGGCTTTTTCACTCAAAAGGGGCGAAAATCTTTTCCCCCCTTAGAGGGGTCTGAATTCTTTTTGTCCCCCCCAAACCCACCACGCCTCCCTGTTGTTAATAAATGACCACTCCCTTACTTCAAGAACCCAGAACCGAAAACAGAGCTCAAAATTCCCTCAAGAACCAATTTTATGACAAAAACATCACATTTCTTCTACAAAACTGTATTTTCTGCATTATTAGTGTTTATGATAGGATAT
Source organism: Acholoe squamosa (assembly GCA_949317995.1). Lineage (NCBI taxonomy): Eukaryota > Metazoa > Annelida > Polychaeta > Phyllodocida > Polynoidae > Acholoe > Acholoe squamosa. Next base: position 34,427,665 of record OX439035.1, on the reverse strand, counting down.
AATGCATTTAGAGCGTATTTCCCATTTTCAGTTGTACACACCAACCTAAGTTTGAGAAGCAATTACAGCAAATCTACTGGGGATATTTTAGCTCAAGATATCTCATTTCAAAGCCCATGACTTAAACCTTAAAAGCTATTTCCCCTCACGAGGCACGTTTTCCCTCACCTGGTCACACTTATCTGTCCACAGCCGACAAACTAGGTCTTTTCCTTTCAAGACTATACAATCATGACCCTGCCAATAAAACCCCATTCGTCCAAGTTACACAGTCTATCCAGTCATTGGAAACAGCGGCCATAAAATATAAGCTGCCCCTTTCCTTTCTAATCTACTACTCTAGGTCCCAGCTCAGGTGACATTGTGTGAAGCCTTGGTTACGACTAACTCTTCCATAGGTACCACGAAATTGGGACTCTTCTCATATTAACACACTTCCCCTAAATACTACACTGGAAAATGGTGTTTATATTTTAATCATATTTAGCTCTAAACACGGTTAAAACCTGAACATATAGGTCAGTTAGGTGTCTCATCGACTACACATTTAGGAAATAAACATTTTCTGTAGGTCCTATTGCTTTACACCTAAACGTTTTTGCTAAACATGTCTAGATGTTTAGAGTTTAAACATATTGAATATCATGTGTTTAGATATAAACATCAATATGTTTAGATACTTGGGTGTCAATTACACACCAGGTAGCAGCACTACCTTTGAATGGACACTCTGCACACAATTACAATCAATTGCTGTGACAAATGTCCCCAAACCCCATGTTAAACATGGTTTCATTTCATGGAATGTCACCAGAATAGAAACAGCAAGAGAGAATTGACTAAATTGCCTTACACCAACATAATTAGTGTCTACTAATTAACAAGTTCGACAATAGACACCTATTTCATGGTATTTTGCAAAGGATAGAACAATGTCCTCCCTGTCAAGATGCTGTACATTCTCAAGTCTCTCATCCTAATGCAGTGTATACATGTATAAATACCTGTGGCTGATTTCTTTAGAGACTTTGCACTTGTAAATACCTGATGATGTCCCCCAGAATGTAAATGAAAAAAAGAAGATAATCTTTTATTTTCCTACTTTGTACATCTGTAAACCTAAATTTCCATCTAATCATTTAGACATCTAAACATAAAATTTCATATCGGAAAAATTCTAAACCTAAACACCTAGATATCTAAACACTCAAGCTAAGCATGTTGTTTGGCTAAACATGTTTAGAATGTTAATGTGATTACAAAAATGTTGCAAGAATAATTATGTTCCGGATTGTGTTCAGCATCTAAACACCATTTTTGCAGTGTACACAAGAGACATATACATACTCCCGACCTTCATTCTTCCCAGTGCATTCCTTGAACTGCAGCCTCACCAGGAACCTATTTATCTTTCTCTGCCTGAAATGCCTTTCGGGGAAGAAGCCTCGTCAACTGGGAGCGGGAAACTTTAAGAGGGCATGATATCAGGAGGCCATCTCTTAACATGCTACGACTGCTCACCTGCAAATCGTAGTGCTGTGCCTGCTGCAGTACTACTACTGCCCTAGAAAGCTCTATGTTATAACCACATGAGAACTCTCTAGGCCTAGGCCAAATAAAAAAAGGTTTGTTTCCAGTAACCCGTAAAACAGGGGGGAACACCCTTTTTTTATGATTTTGAAGAGTTTTGTCTCATTCTTTTCACATTTCAAGGAATTTTTTTCATTACTTTTTGAGGATTTTTCCTGTACCCTTTTCGTGTTCTTCCCCTCTCTCACAGTTATCATTTTCCCATCATTATTTTACAATGAAATCAAAGAATTTGATACATCCATTGATATGTACCCTAACATTTCCTATGTAAGAATGTAAGAAAAGAAAATTTTTAAAAAATCCGACCTACCGACCCTACCATTTCAAGTCATGTTACTTGAAACACAACTTTATTTTTTCTTGGCCCTATGTAATAATTACATGAGAGCTAATCGTAGAGAGCAGCCAAAGGACACTATACCATAGAAATACACAAATACTGTTGATATCTACTAACTACGTTCACCGACTCTGATCATTTAGGTTTCAAAATCGCAGTGCCTGTGTGCCGTCGCAGTATCTTAAGAAATGACCTCCAGTGATGTTATGGAGGACAACTACGTGCCTTTGTAACCATGGTTATCTATATGGGCTACTAACGCTGTTGAAGAATATCGGGGAGAGCGTAATGTTCCGGGGACGTATACATTGACCTATCCTATTATCATGAGAAGCAAAACATACTGGAATGCATGGTAGAATCATAATGACAAATCACAGAGGAATATAATCATAAACTGTCCTTAGCTTAGCCCTTAGCAGGGATTTATCTCTGTGTGATCAGTGGTAGTAAGCATGCAGATGATCTGTTTTAAGATGACTATCAACTGGACTGCTACGAATTCGTTCACCAGAGGCCATATGGGGTGCCAAGTTTTGGTTCGATATAAAGTCTCTACTCAATCCCAATGTTGGCAGGTGCAGAGATTTTTTATGACAGGTTAACTGTAGAGGCAACCTTGACCTTAAACATTCTACTTTGGTTTCCGGCTGCTGCAACACCAATCAGCAGACCACAGGAGCCCCAGCCGCCCAGAAAGCATCAAATTAAGGTGAAAGCACAATTCCCTTTGGTCTCCATCCTGCCACTATCCATCAGCTATACAGCACAGCATCTACAGGAATGAGAGTGCCACTTTGAACCCTTCTGATCCAATCAACAAAAGGGATCCACTGTTGCCGTACCGCTAGTGAACTCAACAGTGGACCTGGCACTGGTGACTGTTGTGGGTCCTCAACCTAAATTGGATTTACAAGCCAATGCCTATAAACACTGTATTTCTCATTGAAAGTCTGATCTAGCTATCTAAACAGAAATCCTTAAGACAACAGCATTTTTTAAAGTTTTTTTTTTTTCAAATTTTTCAATTTTCTTTTAGGTTTTCATCTCAACATTTATATTCGAATTCTATACACATATACACGAAATCGCCCTACCTACCTCAACATTTTTGACCATGTTACCGGAGACCTACCTTGAAACACCCTTTTTCTAGTATAGGTTTGGGAGTGCTCAGTCAGTAGCCCCTCCATGAGATCATTATCCATAGGCTGACCATGGACTTTTTTCTGGATTCACCATTAACTAGCTGATTGACGCAAGAAGGTGACTTTTTACTTTCAGTATTGTCATTGTTAGGTTATATCGTGGACCAATACTGGCAATAGGCCTATAAAGGGACGCCTCTTCATATGAAGAGATGTGTCTCTACTGAAAGTGTATAGGCTAGGTATTTACTAGCCTATCTAATTATCTTTTTAGCTGAGTTCTGAAACAAACATTTTTCATTTGGCCCAAGCAGAGGTGAAGCTATATAATGGTTAGTGATTGAATCCAGGGGTTTCGGAAAAACGGGGGGGAGGGGGGGGCATGGTCCCCCAACCCCAAATTGGGGGGGCGGATACTCTACGTTCTGGGCCACCAATTTTATCATAAACGCAGTAGGCCTTATATTGTGGACTTGGTCATTTACTCTTGAATTAACGAAAATAGCAGGAAATGCATACTCAGAATTGTCAAGGCGCCCAACTCGACACAAAGCCACGTTACTTTCGACACCCCTGCCGGGATGTGATAAAATATAATACATGTGGACAGATGAGGGGAAAGGGTTCTTCGAGGTTAAATATGAAATTGATGCCATCAGCTTTAAAATGAGGTATAGCACTTGTAGATAGCATTTCTAGTCCCAGAGATATTGCTTCACGAAAATGGAATGACATGACTATATCAATACAGCCTATGAGCTCTATCATTCATTGTTTTAATAAAATCAGGCATCTAATTAGCATAATGATTTAAATAATCAATTAAAAAATGGCCATCCCTTTCCATACATTCGGGCATAGGTTTGGATCTAGAAATGGCATCTTTATGCTTTTTTCAGCGTATGAATCTCCATGAATCCTTCTATTAGTTGACATTATTTTTTTCCTATTTGGAATAGGATTTTGGTTGCCATGGCAACACATTTCTCTGAAAACCCTTATTTAGGCCTTGTTTTGGATTCAAAACATTCCATTTGCATTCCAAATGTACAGAAAGTGCCAGGAAATAGAACGTTTTTTGATAAAACCACCCTTTTCTGGGTGAAAAAGTACATAAAACCTATTTTTGGTCTGTTTTTCACATTTCTAGCCTTTGTACCTCCCCTAGTGACCAAATCCAGTACTAAAAGTCCCGCAGGGAGGGCCATTTCCCCTCATCTGCCGACATCATGTGTGTACATTGTATACTCTAGTTGTCTGTTAGTGGGTTCCAGTATGGAAGCGAGCTTGTCCCACCTCGACCACTATCGTGAGTCATCGCTGGCACCTAGGGATGCTGGGTTAAAGTAGTTTTGCCCGCTGGTTGCTGTAGTTCTGATTTGTAGGCAGGTACCCCACGTTCTAGTATTCCCCAGAAAATGGGGACCATCATGCCTAAACGCGAGAGATGTATTCCCTAGAACGCCTAACGGGCGAGATTGACATAGAAGGCCTAATATGTCACTACACAGATCCTCTGATGGTCCCGTAATAGCCATAAATGCTTCAAAGGCACCATCCATTAGGCCGCTCCTCAGGGAATGTATCAAGTAAGTGCCATGGGAGAAATATATATTAGGCTTGCTCATCCATTTTGCACCTTTGAAATCTCCTTATGTGACCTGTGGGAGAGACAGATCAAAGGATGAAGGGTCAACGGCCCAAAAGAGTGACTCATTTGTCATGGTTACACCAACGTAACCATCGTCACAGAGCATAGCCTGTCATCTCTACAGCTGGCCTTCATACTGTATAGCCTTACAGAGAACTCATTTGTCTCCACCCGTCCGAGATGCCTTACCGTGGGAAGCAGGATTATCAAAAAGGCATGGGAAACATAAAGTGGGAGGGGCTAATATCGCTGGTATTATTTATGTCTGTGATCCTCCATGGGCTAATAACTATGATGAGATAGATTCACTAACCATACCATCAAGCTTCCCCGGTATCGGTTTGACATTACTATTCTGTTTTTATTTTAGATTACGGTGTAGGCTTTTAACTTAACTGTTCTTCAATTTTATATCGGGCTTCCATACACTGTAACGAGTTGGGGTTATATAACAGGATCGTTCTATGTAAATCTACAGGGGAAATAGCAGTATTCTCAAATACACTGGGTGTCACTGTTCAGTGACAAGCTTCTACCTGTAGATCACTTTGCACCAGAGTGACCCACAAAGGTTTTACCAAAATAGCCTTAGATGTAGGTTCTGCTACTAGGGGCCAGCAGTATCCACCATTTGGTAAGAATGTATATGCTTATAGTGCCACCTCAATCCAACAATGTCCCCAGAGCTTATCAATAATTTTAATACAATAATAACCTCAATGGGTTCAATCTAACATTGTGCACAATAGATAATGTATAAAGTTATCTGAGAAGAAACTAGGAACAACCAGTAATATACACCAAAGACACCACACCTGTGTCTAAAATATATATAAAAGTGTCTGGACTCTGAACTTGAAGCTAACATAGGCCTACCTACCTTTAGCCTAGGTTAGTCCAGTGTTAAAACTGACTGACCATGAAATGGTTTGGGAGAGATGGTTGTCTACTTCTCTTGCTCTCAATGATGGCACTTCACTGGGATTGGAGACATTCTCATCTTCATCAGGCATGCATGGTTTATAGTATCAATGCATGTACAGAGTGCACACATAACAAACATTATGGGGAATATGTGATGGACTCACGTCACTAGTAGAGTATATATATAGCAGTGCCTATACATACTATACAATACAGTTCCTGTAGATTAACAGCACCTCTTGCTTTAATTCTACACCCCAGGTTTCTGTAAATTTACAGCAATATAGTTGCTGGAACCTCAGTTGCCAGCAAAGGTTTCTGTAAATTTATAGTATTTTTTGCTGTTCATTTACAGCAAAACTTGCTGTTCATTTACAGAAAATATTGCTGTTATTTTGCAAGACATATTTATGTAATTCTACAACATATTTTGCTGTTAACTCTCTCCCCCCCCCACTGGCCACAGTAGTGGCCAAAGAAGGATTGAGTATGGGGAGTCTGGTGGGGAGAGGGTTAATTTACAACATATGTTTCTGTAGATCTGAATGATCTTGCTGTATGGTTACAGTGGTTGTTACTGTATGATTACTGAAGATTGTGTTGTAGAATTACAGCAACTCACCTCCTGTAGATTTACAGCAAAATGTATTGGAACCAAAGTTGCCAAGGGTTCTTTCTGTAAAATAACCCTGTCTACTACCAACAGTGTAGCCCACTTAAAAGGGTCTATATCTCCTCTTTCCTATCCACTCGGATGTGTATGGTGTGCGTGCACTGACACATTCCTCTGTGAAATTGGGTAATGTCTTTCTCGTCATGAACATGACCTTAGCTGTCGAAATGGCGTTAAACATCTTTTACTCACTCACTCACTCTTCAGTTTTATCACATCAGTGACCAGCTTTCCAAATATGAGGTAAAGACCCATCATCAGCTTCAACTATTGTTGAATGTATCTATAAGCAACAGTGGCTAGCCTGCATATGGGTAATTGGATAAGGCCCCGGTGCACACAGCCTATAGAATACAGGCTGTGATCATATTATATCCAAAGTGTCCTCATTTGCCCTTATCAGAAATCAATTCCAATAAGGTCAGCTCTGACTATTATATAGGCGCCCTGGGGCTGTTCCTCGTGTGGAAAGTCAATATAAACAGGACAAAGAGGTGTGCAGCACAAGCAATATTCACAAAACCTTTTGTCAGGACTTATTACCCAGACTAATTTCTTCTATTTTACATCATGATTTTTCTACTGAAAATATGACAGGCCTTCATGTCTATTTATGGGACAATGTATTAATGTTGAACTGCATTTAGCCTAATTCAGTCTGCATTCCTCACATTATCTGCGTTATGACTAAATAGTTTTATCATATTAGGATAGGTTTCTCCCTAACCTTAATGAGAGAAAGGAACCCTGTATCCACCCAATAGGGACAGTATCCTTAGGGTTGTTGTTTTTCCGAGTTCTATAAGACGAGAGGTATGTTATCATGGTTTGAAAAAGTGATGAGTTTCTTTAAAGGAACCATGATAACATCCCTCTCGTCTTATAGAATTCGGGAAAACAATAACCCTAAGGATACTGTCCCTATTGGTTGGATACAGGAAGGGTACAACCAATTTGGAAAAGCATAGAATTTTGCCCCGCAGGGCTATTGATTTTCAATTGATAGCCCTGCGGGGCAAGCTTCTTTTCTTCTCCTTATTGGTAGCCCTGTGGGGCAAAATTGTTTTCTTTTCGTTATAAGTAGCAATTTTGAATTAATAGCCCTGCGGGGCAAGCTTCTTTTCTATTCCTTATTGGTAGCCCTGCAGGGCAAAATTCTGTTCTTTTCCTTATAAGTAGCAATTATGAATTGATAGCCCTGCGAGGCAAGCTTCTTTTCTATTCCTTATTGGTAGCCCTGCTGGGCAAGCTTCTTTTCTATCCCAAATATATAGTATAGAATTCTATTCTATATATAGAAGGTTATATACACAGACTCAGACTGCACAGTCCTTATTATACTACACTCACACTGAAAAAAAAACACAGAAAATGTGTCTATGGGAAAGTAGGATTGCATAACAACCTGTAATGTCTAATATTTCCTTTCTCCCATTAAGGATAGGGAGAAATCCTAGTCTCAACCAAGACAAATGAGGGTTTCACCCAAAATTTTGTGTTTCACCCATTCACTTGATAGGAGAAAGATCCTGAGTGGGATGCACCATGCTACTTCATGTTGCACCCAGCGTTGTTTTCCAAAGCTATTTCATGTACGTGTCCAACCTTTTATTTGCTAATGTGTCTGAGGTACCCGGTATGTGTCACCCTTGTGTCACCCGTCACATCTGCCTGTCACATATATTTTATCCTACTTTTCCTTTATATAGAATACTAGTTTCTAGCATTTCTGAAGGTTACTGCATAAGATGGTCTGGTCACAAATGACACTATGATTAGGCAAAATGTAAGACTGTAAGCTTGTACCACAATGATCACTCTGACTATGAACAAGAGCGGACTGCTCAATATATTCTGCATTGCCCTTTTGAATATTACTCTCCCCATAGTCTACTTAAAGCATATGCTACCTTTTCACACTACTTCATATTTTATTTGAGGTATGTACCACTTTCATATACTCGACACTTCATAATGTAGATAAGGTATGCACTACCTTATTTTTACTACCGTAATACTTCGCATATAATTAAGAACGGCGCAGGGTGTAGGAAAAGGGGGGGCCAGGGGGGCTGGGCCCCCCAACCAGAAAGGAGGTGGGTCCTGAGTATGTCTGGGCCCCCCCCAAAATTTGCCAAGAGTTCATAATAAATTGAGCAAGAAGCTAAAACTTTGCATCTCAAATTAGATCGATATAGTAATGAGATAAAGAAAATGGGGGCCTGGGCATCAAATCAGATCTAAAATTCATCAAAAATTACTTTTCTACACAAATTTTGTTTAGGTATGTATAGGCGCTATTGTGCTCGAGCCGATGTTTTAATATGGTTGAGGTCGGGCCCCCCCCCCCAATGAAGATTTGCTTCCTACGCCTCTGACGGCGTATCCACGATGAGTATATTTCCCGATGTGCGTTAACGACGGGGATGCTCCAGCTGATGTGCCTTGAGGGTTCCGCATGAACTCAGGGTGCGCCTTAGCCGCGTGTGCGCCATTTTTACACGCGGTATTACGGTATATTTTACATAAGTTATAATTGACCTTTCTATACACCTTACTTGATTTGATGCCTGAACTAAAGGTACTGTTTCCTACTACGGGACAGTATGCCTGAGCTATATGGGTTACTTTTCATACACTACTTACTAGGAGTTGCTGCCTTTCTTCGACAACCACAGATATGTAGCTGTTTTTGTCAAAAGAACAACTTGAGAGACACTGAATTGATCAATTAACTAATCCATTCTAAGGTTACACATAATAGATTGTATCAACCCTCTCATACAATTGCATTTGGCACAGAGCGGAATTGAATAATTCTCATGGAAGTGAATGACCTTAACTACCCAGCACCAATGACGAGACATGAACAGGCGTTACGTGTTCAAATTAAAGGGGGTGCAAGTTGGCCGTCACATCTGGAGTAACCCTAACCTACCACACAGCAGCCACATTGTGCCACTGGAGGAGATCTACTGCCGTTCTCCAGTGTGGTCAGAATTTACAACCAGGTCCGCACAGGACATGGCCTTTGATGACCCTGCTCAACCGGAACCAAATCAAATCTCCCTAGACAACGTTTCAGCTGAGCCGTCAATGTAGGCACCTCCATGGCCCTGGACTTAGAATTGGGATGAAGGGGCTTTAAGGGAGGTCAGCTGCCGAATTACTCATCGTTAGCTTCTCTTTTGACCTGCTCACAACCAAGAGCGTCCCATTGACCTACATAGTGATTCTCTTGAGACATTTGTATAGATGCATTTGCTAGCGGCTCAGATGGATCCACAGTGTGAAATTGGGCAAAAGTTAGGCCGACATTGCCACATGTAATTGGTGGTAAGGGCGCGCCGGTCGGAGGCCTACATTGGTTTGATAGACGTTGGGCGGCATTTATTCCTTTGCAATTAGGGCAGCTTCCGCACCACGTCTGAGCGATTGAGTAGGATGACGTGTTACTGGTGTGTGTGGGGATGCTGTCAGACTTGACTAAAAACAACAACAAAAAAGACAGCACTTTTCCCTCGAACTATGTTTTTATACTTGAGTCATTCTCCTCATTCCATTTTCCATATATGCCTGATTATAATTATTCTTCTGCCTGCCCTCCTAGACAAAACAAAAATGCACATTAAGATCTGACAATAATGTTCTCAATGTTGGACATTCTGCTCACAGACATGTACCCAATACACCTATACTGCCAAGGTGTAAAGTGATCATGGTTGTGAGGACAGTGTTGTATGTTGCTCCTTCAGGCAGCACAAATGCTGCATGCTTCCCTCTAAATAATTGAACACGGGCCAGTAAACCACTTTCAAGCTAATTGGCAATGAGTAGCGAATCAGACGGAAATGGAAGACCGTCAGACATATTGTAATTTCTTCATTAAATCAATTGAAATAGCCCGTTAAATACGTATATCTTATAATACAAAGGAAGGCAAATGGGGCCCTTGAGCGGCATTGCATGGAGCAGGTGAAGCCGACAGGACACAACGATTATGCATGAAAGATGGAACTGTGTGTTTGTATCAGGAGGATTGGCATGGCCAACAAAGAGTGCATGAGAAATTGAAGCTATGGGCAGTGTGGGCGCCAGAACCAGCCACTGCCCTGCATCAGGCGCCAGTATACAGCCCCCCCCTCCTTTCCTCAAGATTCAGCTGCTCGGGCAGAGCAGGCAATGCCCCGTGCAGCCTTTCCCGGTCCTACTCCCGGTCCTCAAGAGCTGCTGTCACTGCTGCTGCTTCTCCTGCTGCTGCTGGGGGATCCTGTAGAGGCGGTCGGGCCTGCCACTACCACTGCCAGTGCCCACCAGTTCATATCACCAGACCAATTCCATCAAGTGGCATTTCTAAGCGGCCTGCTTGGCACAGAGATAGATCACATAGAGCGGAGACGGGCGGAGCAGCAGGAGTGGTCTACAACACATCCATCTACAAGTCGTATTACTCACCACTCCCTCTCCATCTCCCCAGTACAGACACCCCTATAACTAGGTGTATCAAATGGATTAAAGCCCCGGGAGGCTGACAATGGGATGCACTGGAGTATTGGGGAATCCTCATACGACCTAGCAGTGTGGGGAAGCTGGGGGAGAGACAGACAGGCACCATTAAGACTGCTCCTCCAGACAGTGACTGGAGGAGGTAGCAGCTGAGTGGTCCTGGTGACAGCAGGTGCAGCCCAACCATCAGTGCAGGAGGCATCACCGAACGTCCTCAGGAGCTGAATCATTACAATATTCAACACACCATGTCCTGGAATCTCTCTATACTGAACAGTAAAACAACCGTCCGTAATCCAGGATGTTGAAGTCAGGGAAACCCCCTGCTCTTTTGTACGCGGCTCCAAACTGTCTGTTGTTTGACTCTATCTAAAGCCGACCCCATTCCTCAACAGAGCAGATATAGGGGCATTGGTGGACTATTCAGCAAAGGAATCTGATATATCCACATATGGAATCAAACCTATATAAATATGTGAGTCCATAGTACATACCAGCGGTACCAAACTACCAATTTGCAGGTGTCTTTAAATGCATGGATGAGCAGTTTATATCGAGGTCGGTCTCCAACTTACATGTTTTCTCTTTTAAGGGCGTAAGTTATTCACTGTCGTTTTAAACTAGTAGTCGTATCACATAATCACTCCTTCCATTTTTCAAATTGACAATGATATATACAAACCCTCAAACCAACAGTTTCTAGATTATTAAATTCACAGATGTAACTATCTAACTTGTATAATGGGGTCAATTAGGTTTGTTTTATCGCTTGTTTCGTTTGGCCACAAGCAAATCCCCCTTACGCTATACTACTTGGTGTATGCACTATTTTACAGCAATAGGGCATATGGCCAATGTGGGATAGTTTCACCCTGAACTACATTTAGAAGCTTTCACTTACTACTGTCCTCTCCAAAATGTGCATAGCCTAGCATAGCCTTCTGTTGATAACTGCAGATTTGGTCACATTTTGAACCTGGCTTCACCTCCCCATGTAGCAAGCCCACTCGGGGCCAAATTGGTTTTACCCGGGATAAGGTGGTTCAAAGCGGGCAGTATTCAGTACATGGGTTTTAGGTTCGGCAGATGCTGGGTTTCCAGTCAGGGCCACACAGGGCAGCCCAAATCGGGCAAACCCACTTGAGCCCGTTGGGCTCCCAACGGGTTTTGTCCTCAGCATACGGTCTGGGCCACATTGGGCCGCCCGATTTGGGCACTGATCAGCTTTAAAATGGGCAACCACATTGGGCCCAGGATGGTTTCAAAATGGGCATCCCAAGATGGGTACTTAGCTGCATAAAGTCTTCCCAGTCTGGGGTGAGAGTGGGTTTGGACAGGGCAGCCTCATCTTCTGAACTGTTTTAAACTCTGTGATGAGTGTTCCCCCTCCCTCTCTCTTTTTTGTTTGTCCCTCCCCTATCCATCCCCTACCCCTTCCATCTCCTCCTCATTCCACTCAACCTGCTCTGCCCTTTCCCTCTCTCACCCCGCTCTGCCCTGCCCTTCTGTCACCCTGCCCTCCCTGGGCCTCCCTAGCCCACTTAAAAGGGTCTATTTCTCCTCTTTCCTATCCCCTCAGGATGTGTGTGGTGCACATATGCGCAGGCACTGACACATTCCTCTGTGAATTTGTGTAATGAGGATCTCGCCATGAATATGACCTTAGCTGTCGAAATGGCGTTAAACATCTATTACTCACTCACTCTCACTCCCAGCCCTCACCCTGCCTTGCCCTGCCCTGCTCTCACCCTGCCCTGCCCTGCTCTCGTCCTGCCCTGCCCTGCTCACGCCCTGGCCTGCCCTACTCTCATCCTGCCCTGCTCTCCTCTCACCCTGCCCTGCCCTGCTCTCACCCTTGCCCTGCCCTGCTCTCACCCTGCCCTGACCTGCTCTCGCCCTGCCATGCCCAGCTCTCACCCTGCCATGCCCTACTCTCACCCTACACTGCCCTGGCATCTCCTTCGCTCACATGCCCTGCCCTGCCCTGCTCTCACCCTGCCCTGCCCTGCTCTTACCCTGCCCTGCTCTCACCCTGCCCTGCCCTCTCACCTGCCCTGTCCTACTCTCACCCTGCACTGCCCTGGCATCTCCTTTGCTCACATGCCCTGCCCTGCTCTCACCCTGCCCTGCCCTGCCCTCATCTCACCCTGCCTTGCCCTCTTCTCACCCTGCCCTGCCCTCCTCTCACCCTGCCCTGCCCTCCCCCCTCCCTTCCCTCCACCACTGCTGTAGGACACTTTCCCTATACCATTAATACACAGGTAGGTTCATAGTAGGGATCCAGATATTTCATGTAAAAGGCAACACTGACTAGTCCTGGAAAGAACAGCTTCATATCTTTCTTTGTACTATAGATCTTTTCACCAAGTATGGGACTCAAAACTTAAAGTTTCCCTGACTTGTTTTGAAAAGTCATTGATAATTTCAAAACCCCTTAAGCTGCAAGAGTGATCTAAATATCAGGTTAAAGCTAAGATAAAGGACTATCTGAATGTATGATTGTTACTTCAATATTTTGAAAATCATGTGACTGGTTGCCATGGAAACCATGGCAAAAGATTTCTGAAATCTTCAATTTTTCTCTTCTTTTCACTAATCTTGCAGCCATTGAAGAGAAAGATATTTTTGTGTGCACATGGGAGGCCCACAGAAGTTGTAAAACAAAATTCCGCTTCTTTTGAGACTATTTTGATAATTGTAGCTTATTTACCTTGAAAAATATCAGTTACCAAACAGGCTGCCAGATTGCCAGAAATAGGCATTTTTCACCAGAACGTGCCCTGAGATCCATCCAGACTTTAGAGATTCTTCCCTTTCAAATGCATTGAATCCTTGCTCAATATATTGCTGAGACACTGAAAGATTTGCCAAATGAATGCAAAAATGCTGTATGGCAATGATTGGCCAGAAATGTTAGAATATCTTATGCTGTTACATATAGGGAACATTAAGTAGACCTGTGCAAATTGGAGCCAGTAGCGAGGGCTCAAAACCCCAATGGGAGATGGGATGGTTCGGGGAAGGGGCTTCCCGAGGGGAACGAGCGGGCTTATATTGGCAACCGAAGGATCTTTTTGGGTTGTCCCACTGAATTCATTCATAAGAAATCTGACTATAATGAATTTCAAAGAAGTTTGTATCAAAAACTACAAAATCTGTGACTTATAGGCCTACAATGCTTCACAAAATTGAAAATGTGGCAGCATATAGGCCTGCTTTAGGCCAAGTAAACCCCAATTGTGGGCTATTCCTATCTACTACTTTGCTCTAAAAATGAAATACTGTGCTCATTTCTCATCTATTCTACTTAGAAATGATGTGCAAGACTCCTAATGTATGAACAAAACAGAAATGGCTGGAAAAACTGCATTTAAACTGAAAAACGCCTCCAGTAAACACATGTCATAGATCAGGCCCATACTTGGTGAGAAGATCTATAGTAGGCTTGCAAGGTGTATTTGTGGTGTGGGGGCAAACAGGTCCCACACTTGGCCAGGTATAAGAGGACTATATATAGAGGCAATTGAGAAACCAAAAATATCCCCTGCCCCTGTAGGCCAGTCCATGGCAGACTCACTACAAAGTGGTTTCACAGCACTCCAGGCAGAATTCTACTACCCATACCAAACTTATTTCCTTTAGACATAGGACAACTGGAATAGACTACTAAATCAGATATGAAGTAATAATGTGCAGACTTTCTCATAGTCTGGAAATACTTAGATGTTTCTAGTCAAAAGTGCAAATCAAGGTCATCTGAGTAGTAGTGGAATGGCAACACCATTTCTATTGCACTGAACTTGGAACAAGAGCAGATATGCAGAGGTACAGTCATTATGAACTTGAAGGCTCTCTTCTCTACTCCTACATAGGGAATGAGTGGGGGAAGATTGAGGCCAGAATGTCACTTTAATGAAGTAAAGTGCCTTGTGTTGGCTGAATGAGTTTGATTCAAATGAATGGTACTGCTCTGCCTTTCCACTTGGGTAGATATTGCATTTACTGCTTTGGTGATGGGGGGGTGTTAGATTAGCTCAAGGATTTGTTGCTTATTGACTTTAAAAAAAAAAGAAAAGATTTTGGATAAATTTCTCAAAAAGAATTTTTAACATGTCACCACTAATTTTTCATCAAATCGGGCAGCCCACTTTAGACCACACCAAAAACCCATGTTAAACTCACTTTGAGCCCAAATCGGTGAGCCCAATTTCAAACAGATCTGTGCCCGAATCGGTTAGCCCAGTGTGGCCCAGACCCTTTGCTGAGGACAAAACCCATCGGGCGCCCACTGTGTTAACCCAGTGTGGCCCACATCAGGAGCCCGCTCTGGCCCAGACTCGGGCCACACCATTTTTGCTACCTGGGTCGTGAATACGTCCAGAGGGACCAACCGTTGAAGAAACACACGTTTTGAAGGAATATCATTTTCCTCTGCATTGTATAATGTGGAGAGGACTTCAGTCTAATATGGGCATATAGCCTCGTGTCCACAGGGCGATATAATTGGTACTGACAAAATTCCCTGATGATTAAACCACTTTTGTCATCCATTCCCGATGACAAAAATCAAACATGTTAGATATTATTGTCGGAACTGGACGAGAAAAGTGATTTTATCGTCAGAAATGAATGGTGGATTTTGTCATTACAAATTCAATCGCCCTGTGGACACACGGCTTTAGTCTGATGCCTTAGAGCTCCCATTGAAAAACTACGGAGAATCCCCGTTCACAATATGGAATCTGGGAGCAACTGTGACCACTAAAATAAAGGGGAACTGCCGGCACCCGCCGCTGTCGGTGATTCACCATTTTTTAAGGGAAACATTTTTTTAGCGCCTCCCAAGCCGCGTAGCAGCGGTACCGCAAAGCGGTATGGGAGTGCGCTATGATGATTGCATTTGCACCATGTGATGAGGTCTCACAATACAAAATTACTGAATAGAGAAATTGATAATTGTGAAATCTTCTTTATGTCTGCTTTTATGAGACATGTCATCAAACACTGGTATACCGACATTAATAGCGGGAGGCGTTTTTTTTACGCGGTCACAACCGCATTTCTTGTTACTGTGCATCCATCTCTCTGACCAGAAGACCCCATCCCTCCTGACGTCCACCAACCTCACTGAAAGCCCTCCTAAATCAGTGCCTAATTCTCCCCTATCCGGCCACTACAGTCTGACCCTACCCAATATAAGCTTCCCGCCCACTGTCGGCTATACCACTCACAATGTCATCTTCTCAACGACAAAAGTCGTCTGCTCCACAGTAAAAAAAAAACACATCTCTGTACACACAGAAGGGGATTTACACAAGCTTCTATTGCGGACACTAAGTGTATTATACCTCCTACAGGACTTTTCTTTTGGACTTTGAAGAATTTGGTCATTTTTTTAGGAATTTTTCTCAATTTTTAGAAGGTTTCATACTTTTTTGAGGATTTTTATATTTTTCATCCATTTTCCTTTTCATATTCTTCCCCTCTTTTACAGCTGTCAGCGTATTCCATCATTATTTTGCAATGACATCAAAGAATTTGATACATCCATTGATATGTGCCCTAACATGTCCTATACATAATTATGTAAAAAATTAATAATTTTTTTTTTTAAATCCGACCTGCCGACCCGACCTTTTCAAGTCATGTTACTTGAAACAAACAATATTTTTTTGGCCTAGTTTGTTATTGGCAGTGTAGATCTCTCCCGGAAGATCTATCGCGCTTAATCTCCTCTCTGAACCATCTGCACTAATTGATGTGCAGCCATAAGGGCAAGCAAGTAGATCTATAGTTTGTTGTTTTGATCGATCGAATGCGAAGCACTACTGGGGTAAAGTGATAATTGTATGACGCTTTGCATTAAAGCTGCTACAGTAGCTGGAAAATCATTTTCTACAAATGAACCTGAAATGGGTGTACAATGTATACCGATTGGCTCCAATCAGATTACCACCACATTCTAGCAATTGGGCTGATGATAGAAATATAGAAAACTGAACAAAACATAGTTCAACATCCATATCAGCTTTTGTTATGATAAGCGTATACATATCACCTGACGTGATTTATAGAAGAATGATGCCAAAGAATGAATAATTGCTACGGTGTGTTTTTATACATTGTGAACATATAATGACTATATCTGTATATGGCGGTTTTCATTTCTATATACCAATGCTACTTCATATTCATGAGTCATTTCAGCTTCAGGGCCATTAATCATGATGGATGTCACGATATACATAACATATAATATGGAATCTGGTAAATCTAATATACCGTTATCATACTGAGATAACATGAAAATAAATGTCCGACAGACACCCTCACTTTGTAATCCATTACAGAGCCATCCCAATCAGCAATGGAGCATTGGGCCATGTTTGTCCATGCTTGCCCCAATATGAGCCGACATTGGCCCAATATAAGCCGACATTGGCCCAATGTATCCTTGCTACCTGGGAGTCTACTGGTTATGGATTCTGTGTGGTAACCAGGCCGAAGTAATGGAATTGACGAGTACTGACATTCCATTAGCACCTGTAATTGGGGAAGCATAGGGAGATATGCCATATATACCCCTTTAGGATGATGGTATGCTCTTTTTTTGCCCTTTCTCAAATATCATTCTTATGTCTGTAATCTTAAGACTCCATCTTCATGTCTTATTTACCTTTTTTAAATTAATACACATTTTATGAACTTAGGGTGAATAACATAGATATGGAAGTCATGTCATATAGAAAATATCGAAAGGAAATATGCCTATACACATTATATGACACGCTAGGCTAATATCCACACGCTAATCAATAAACCAATGTCAATATCATGACTGCCCTTGTATTATTTCCCATTGTAATCTGAATGAATGTGCAACAGAAAAGCCTTCTACCACAGCGGGGAAGACAGCCATAGACATTGCCGTGCTGGTATAGTGTGGCGGGTCATGTAATAGAAGAATAGTGCCAATAGTTATGGTGTGTGCCATAGTGATAGTAAGTACTGTCATTAGTAGAGGCAATAGCGAGTGGGTCGTGCATTTACTGGTTAGAAAGGTTGGTAGGTGGTTGGTAGCGGGCACAAACCATACATTTTTGTGTTGTGTTGTGCAGGAGTATAGGCAATGGGACAGGCAGAGGAAGGGTGGAAGGAGGGAGATAGGGTAGGAGAAATGCATCAGGTTTGCTCACTGGTGGGTCGGTATTTGGGTGTGGGGCTGTGGTGTATTATTTTTCCGGACAAGCTATATTCATGGACGTTTACTTTTCAGGTCTCCCTCCTGCCGCGCTATGATATCGGATCATCTAGACGGACGGTGAACGGCGACCGATCAATAAGAGTGACGCGCCCAGCCTAGGAGGACGGCCACGGCGACGAACGTGGGACTCAGGGTGGGTCCTCACCACCGCTGCAGCTGCAGGAAGGGGTCTGCTCATCAGCTGTAGGAAAGCCCCATGTTACTTGGCTTCACTGTGCTCCTACTGCTCAGAACGACTCAGAGCTGCTCGGGTGTATACTTGATGCTGATCATCCTTGGCCTCTACTAGGATATACGACTACATGTGTCTGTGCAGCTTTACTACACTTAAAGCTGCCCCGGCTGCTGGGGATTGCCTCGGATATTCCCGGATATACAGGGAATCGCTCTGGGCCCGCTAGGCCTCGCCTTGGGATCGAGTGAGCTGCTCTCAACAGCGCATGCGTGGTTGTCGGCTGGTGGGCTGCTCTACGATTGACGCAGACACAGCTAGCAGACATATTAAGAGATTGGGGGCAGGGCAAAAAACTCTAGGCCTCCCCGCCCTCCTGTCTCTGCTGGCTCTCGGTGACTCAGCTGAACTAGGATAGAGAGTCAACTGCATCTTCACCCTCAAATACAAGTCTAACAATGGGGTTTGGCTCCACTTACATCATTCAAGGCTGTGGGTGAAAGTTTTAACATAGCTATGCATAGTTGTGAGTCCATACTGTGCGCCAGTATCAGTTATTGTGTTGACCTTCCCAATGCGGGGCTTGTTATTGTCCCTTGGGGCCCGGTAAAAAATTGATGCCTTATCATTTCCGACATGCGTCCGAGCGGAGACCCAGTCGGACCGGAAGTGAAAGTGGTTCATCCACTTCCGCCGGATACGGCGATCGCAACGGTCATTAAGAGTGTCTCTCTGGCCGTGATTATTGCCGCTGGACTCTTGGAGAACGCATGTGTGATTGCCACCATTATGCGGGACCGGAAGTTGCACCGCGCCCCCTACTACTATATGATTAACCTGTCGGTGGCTGACCTGCTGCGTTCTGTTATCTGTCTGCCCTTTGTGCTGGCCACCGTCCTGCATGGGTCCACATGGCGTTATGGGCCGGCAGGCTGCACCCTGCTCGCCTTCTTCACAACATTCTTCATGTTTGGGGCGCTCTTTGCCCTCCTCATCCTGGCACTAGATCGCCACCTGGCGGTAGTCCATCACAGGTTCCACTCGCGGAAGTTCAAAGGCCTCATGTGCCTGGGCATTATCCTAATAGGATGGGGTGTGGCCTTTCTATTGGCCTTCCCGCCTGTGTTTGGTCTTGGCACTTACAGGTTTATCCCCATGGAGGCGCAGTGTACATTAGAACACAGGAACTACAGGGACAACGACACCTTTGGCTTTACTCTCATCTTCACACTCATCCTAGCACTCATACTCTTCCTCTACTTCCGTATATTTAAATTTCTGCGGTCACATCGGAAGATGAGGCCTATTTTGTACCAGCCAGCACGGAGTGATAACTGGGCCTTCTTTGGGCCTGGTGCTAATGCCGCCGCGGCAGCCAACAATCTTCTCAACGGCTTTGCCCGAGCAGTCACCAACCCATTGACTCTGGGTCTACCAAACCAGCCTCACATCACTGGGCGTTACATTAACGTGCCCTCCCAGTCCTCCAACGAACGCCTCACGCGTGTCTTTGTGCTTGTGACGTTGATATACGACACGTCATGGATCCCCTACGTCGTGACGACGTTCTGGTACACATTGGATAGGGCTCGTGCCGTGCCTTACTTGCTGGTAACCTTGGCTACCTGGATGACCTTCCTCCAGGTGGCCCTCCTACCACTAGTCTACATCATCTGTCACCGACCCTTCCGGCGAGCCATGTCTGCCAGCGCTAATGCTTATATACTGAGGGAGTACCCTGTTGACTGAGGGCTATGGATCCTTAGATAATTGTGTACATGCATGCTATATCTTATCGTTATCGGTGATTGTGCTTGTATTTTCTGTGTTAAATCATAACTTGCGTTTGAACACACTGAAATTCTCTGAATTAAAAAATTGTTTTCGTATGTTCAATGGGTGTAGACCTATACATGTATAGTAGTATATGTAAAAGGGGATTATTTGGCAGAAACTAGATGTATGGTGAAAGACGCGGTTCATGGACGAGGTATACCCTGTGGGCCTAATCATTTGTATCAATTGGAAGATAGTATCCCGGGAAAGTATCTTAGACGCCAACACAACGAAATGTTTCAGACGCTGTAATAGAAATATGTGGTAATAACCAACAGACGTACAGGAGATTGAGATCACGGTTAATAATGATGTAACGACACAGTCAGTAATGAGCCAGTAAATTAGTGTGTCTAACACATTGTCATGCATACTAAACGACTACATTGTATCTTTACGTAACTGCCATAGTGAAACAAATGTAGGGCCTAGATCTATCAGTGCCCGTCAGCAAATCCACTTGTTCTGTTATCCAACACACTGGTACCGTAATACCTCGCATATAACGCACGGCTCGCGTATAAGACACTTTGAGTTCAGCAACATCCCACAAGATACAGCTCAAGTTTGGGCAGTTTAATACGGTACTGGTCTATAAGATGATATCCTCGCCTATATGGCGCACCCTAATTTTTCAGACAGATTCTCTAACCCTTTAAGGGCAGAGCAAAAATGTTCACCCTGGCCATGGGGACGGCCTCTGAAAAAAGTATAGTTCCTAGAGGACGAGCCTATTTTCAATTCCTATACAAATCCGATATAATGGGTGTTGACTATAGTTAACACTAGGCCTACCGTGGTGTCGACTATAGTTGATGCTAGCCCTATATTTTGGGTGATTCTCCTGTATAAGCTGCAACTTTTACATTATACGCGAGGTATACTATACGTGTGCACGTCCCCTTCGGAAATACAATGTGGAATATGAATAGACACGCAAATTTTAAGTATATAAAAGCTGCATAAAAGAAAAAGGGGAGACATTTATACATTAACGGTGCTCTTCAATTGAATTAAGTATTACATGTAGTAATTTATACAAGTGTGTAAATATGAATTAATGAAGCGCGACGAGGATACTATTTCAGTTCAAGATATTCGACGTTCATTGAGTTTGGGGTCACACAGTGAGGAGATAATTTGCAGATTTAAGGAATTATCTTCAGTGGGTACAGTCTTCGTCATATGACTGCAGTAAGAGTGCATGTATCATAATAATGAGTTATATGTGTGCATATTTTCTTTATGTGAATGTCACCTATGTATAGGATGGTTAAGGGGCACTGAACGGTTTATCATTGTTGAATGTTTAATACGAATAGTCCACTAGGCACATTCGAAATTTAGTCATATATTTCCATTCCACTTGTGTATAATGTTCATGAGAGATGTCTGCAGTTGTCGGAATCGTTGTATAATTGAAGATGTTCAAAAAAGTCTATAGGTTAATATGCATTTATAACTAGCCCGATGGTTGATTTAATACAGTTTAACTTACACCCATTTCACGGTGTTAATGACACAGCGCCTTGTTTTTAAGGTTACTTGCCAAATAAGCGTTAATAAAAGGTCTACAGTAATCTTTTAAAAACGGCTAGTGTTGTTCTCATTACATCAGCAATACTGTTTTGCCATTTCAGACACCTTCCCTTGTTTTACAACTGAATGAGTATTGGGAATCCATTTGACGAAGGTGGGGAGGAGGGGTTCTGGCATCTTCAGATACTTCCCTTTTTGTGATGAGTTTATAGAAAGGAGGGTGTCCCATAAGGAATTGAGTGAATACAAAATAATATATTTTATTTACAGATACTGTATACCTACATGTATATACGCGTGGTTTCACTTAAAGATAAAAAGGCAGCTCCGGGAACCTCTCTTAAAAGAAAACACAACCATATATTATTCAGAGAAATCGGAGCAGGCCATGGTAAAGGTGGGCGTGTGAGGTTTAGTATTTGTTCGGGGCTAGGAATGAGCAGGTCGATATGTATGCTGGAGGGGAGTCCAATAGCCAGCTTAGTGCCCATATGGAGGGTACACCAACGGGAGTAGTTGCTCAATGGTGGGGTGACGACGACAATATGTATGTAGTAGTGATAGCTAGTCTTGTTTGTATCCATGATAGGAACTGGGGGATTGAGATTGGATGCAGTAAGAAAGGGCTCTTTTTTTGCCATGGAATCGGAGAATTACGTAACAATAATCATTGCAAATTTTGCCATCTTGTTTAGAATTCTATGCTATTGCCCTGGTTCTCTTTCAGATAATGTGTTACTAGTTACCCCCATAACTGATAGACAAAAACATTAATTAGTCAAGAGGAAAATGACATAGCCCCAAAACCCTCCATTTTCCAATAATTACTGTAGATGTGAGCTCAGCACTTTAAACTACTGTTTCAGTTTGGAGTGACTGCCAGCCTCACCGCTGCACCCCCTCTCCAGAAGCTGTGTTTGGCCTCCCCTCTCCTTCTCTATTCAGCTCATTACAGTAGGTAGTATAGACAATTGTGACCAGTGCAGTACAGGTCTGGTCAGATACGGCCTATCTGTGTGTTGCGGCCAACAGTCCAACAAGCCTCCTGCATTACATCAACCGACCAGTGGAATTGGCCCCATGTCTCCTGGGTGTCTCCTGCAAGATAGTGTCACTGTGGTGCCTTAGACTGCCCAGCTGCCCAGCTCCACCTTAGGTAGAGCAGCTAAGTTGTATGTATCATGTCTTTTTTCGCTCAGAGGAATGCCTGTACCTCTATCTGGAATGTTAACATACACTAGTATGTGAACAATCTACTTTGGGAGCTTCCCATAGAAATTGCCCTCAAGTTCAGTATTGTTACCGCAATGTCATATTTTAGCTCTGTCAAGCTTTCACCCCTCCCCCTCCCCGCCTTCTCACTTTGAGGTATACTTGCATAGACTGCACCATGGATAACATGATAATATCCCACCACGCTGGGCATGATAAAATGTCAATCATAGTGAACATGAGAATATCGTCACGCCATGATGAAAAGTTAATAAGTGCCAGCGTAGTGGATGATGTGGTGGGATGCCTCACACTCTTTTTGAGTTGTGGAGGATGAAGTATGTTTCATCCCACACATTTTGGGTTCTAAAAATCCTAAACTTTATGGATAGGCAAAAACCACAATTAATACACTATATTTTCAAAACTCTCGCCCTCAGACCCCCGAAATCACGCCATCATGACATTAGTCTAAGAGCCCAGCTATGTTATTTTATGTTTTGAAGGTGGTTTCCTATGTAAAAATGTCTGCTGAATACAGATCTGCTTGTCTGATAAAGCTCCGACTTTGCATTTTCCCGCAATCGCAGCTCAAAGTAGGTCACCATCACTTTTCTTGGTGGCCATGTAAATTTTCACTTTCCCATTGAGATTCCTTCTTGTCAATGTTATAACATGAACTGTACCCTCATTTTCACTGGCTAGCGAGTAGAGTTTTATATTTTTGCATGTATGAAACCATTTGCATTCCAAAATCCAAGATAGCGGCTCTCATAATACCATCTTTGATGGTTCCAAAACACATATCTATTTTTGGTAACGTCTACTGTTTATGCATATGTTGTAAACTTAACCATACCTTTTCTCTAGTAATATCACTGGAATTTGATTAATCTAATATGAATACTAAACATATAAACAGAATAAAAAGGTGTCAGAACGAGGTCAAAAATGAGGTCAAAGGTCAAGGTAAGCCCCAAAGAGGGTTCAAGAAAAAACTGTACATAATATTATGAGGGCACAGCTCAGGGAATAGAGATAGAGTGAGGCCACAATTTTGCACGTAGGTAGCCCTTTTTCTGGCCTACATAGACACAAAAGTTGATTGACCTTAGTCAAGTTCAAGGTCATATGTAACTACTGAATAAACATGTGCCGGTTGCACTAACCAGAGCTAACTTTTACTTGATATTGACATATCTTGAACTTAACCAAAGTTATACAAGAACTCAAACCATTGCACTGGTGCCATGACCAATCTTGGTTTTTGTGCGCGACCCTAGATGTCGAACCGAACCATGATGGATCGACCCAAGGAGAATTGGGATCTGACAGTGCTGAGTCCACTGAGTCTGACTTCAGCTACTTAGGTTCTGAAGTTAAGGCACCACCATTTCCAGTTGGTACAGGCCGACACCCGACTATTGAAACCGAAGATGGTTATACTACAATCGCTGATTCCCTAACCGAAAAGGTAGTTCGAAGGTAGTGACAACTAGCCAAATAGGAATGACTTCGAACCCGAGGAACCCTCATTTAGCAGGACCACTACAGGATACATTCCTACAAAGAGAACTGAACACTTAATCAGTCATATTGAGGTCCTATTGTAATGATGGATAACTCAGTTCGAAGGCAAGTTAGTACTACCACAAGTACTAGTGCCCCATTAGTGATTTAAGACAGAAAGTCCTTAGAAGACTTAAGTACATCTATTTTTGATATATATAGGTGGAAGTAAAATCAAGAAATAACCGCTAGAGAATACTTGAGACAAAGAGGTAAAGTCCCTATAAAGGCAGCTCCTCTGGCAAACCTAGTCTCTTCTATGGATCAGACCGATGGGGGTGATTCAGATACTGAAATCAGAGATTGAAGAAGAGAATGGAATCATCTCTGCTGTCCAAGTAAGATGAGATATAAAACGAAAGTATATACCTCGACAAATGTTTGGTAAGAAGAAACTTAATCGGGATGCTCGACCTAAAACTGAATCTACTACTGTAGAAGCCATAACTTCTCGAAGTATCGGGTCTTCCTCTACACCCACTTCAACTACATCCAATACCACTACTACAGTGGCAACCCCATCACAGTTGGATGTGAAAAAGACGATGGAAGACATGGTTAAAACCTTCACTGAGGCAATGACCATGAGACCTCAACAGAGGGTAAATCGATCAAGATTGAGATGTTATAGATGCCAGGAGATGGGTCATTATGCCCATGAATGCACTGCTTCTAAGCCTGAATTTACTCCTGTTACAGCTATTGAAGAAGGTTAGGGTGAAGAAAAAAATGAGGGAAACTAGAGGGGGTCACATTAAGGGCAAAAAGTGTGATCCCTGAAAGGAACTGCCAGAATACCGGAAACAGCAAGATCGGACAGTCAGCAGAGCCAAATGCTCCTGGGAGGCTGGTAAGTGAGACGGATCTTCTCACTCCAGTCAGGGCCGGGAGCTTCGATGTGATGGTGGATCAGAGGATCCGAGGCCAGAGGGAGCAATCCTGCATCGAAGTCGAGAAAGAGTGGGTTAGAGAGCTAGCCTGAGTGAGTGTGACACACCTTTCCCCAGACCATCCATGTTTGGCCTTTCTTAAAAGTTTAGGATGGGAGCTTGGTGACTCTGAAGAACGTGTTCGATTTGCTGAAAATCCTTTCCCCCTAGGAGGGAAAAGATGGTACGTTACTGTATCAGTAAAGGGACAGTTCAGGGAATTCTTGATAGATACTGGTGCCAGCCATTTGTGTATCTCCAAGAAGTTCTTCGAACTGGTGTTTGGTAAGCATAATACACTTCAAGTAGGCATAAATGCTTGCATGGCTGATGGTAGCCGCATGCAGACTTTTGGCAAGACTACAGATCGGAATGGGTGGATACCATTGTTGAAGTTAGTGATGATAAAATTATTGGGCTGGATTATGCTAGCTTATATGGGGCCCTTTTGGACTCCCGGGATGAGTTGTTGAAGATCAGGCATCCATATAACTGTGAAATCCGATGTGTACTAAGACATGTCTCTTCTGTTGCTACGGTAGTACAGACTATGAAGATTCCACCAGGAACTTCTTGTGATGTGTTATGCTCCTCGAACCCCATATTCATAGGTGTTGATGCAGTGTTCGAACCTAATCAGGAGAGATTAAGTTCTTTAAGATTAGAATCTGTCGATACATTAGTTAGTAATGAAGCTTTCGCGGTAATCCCAGTGACGAATCGAGGGTCTGATATTATATATTTACATAAGAGTGAATATATAGGGCAGATGTCTTTAACTTAACACAATTCTGAATCCCACTTCAAAAATGAGGTAGACCATGAACCTGTTAACAAATTGACTGATGAACTGGATAAACTAGTTAATGACTCCTCATTGACAGATGTTGATGAGAAAAGGAGACTTTCGAAATCTGTTAACAGACTACTCTCCTGCCTTCGGGGAGGATGGTGGACCTGTGGGTAGAACTGATAAAGTCCTAAACAGTATTGATACTGGAGATGCTAAACCCTTCAAAATTCCTTATCAAAGACTACCTTTGAAAAAGAAGCTTGAAGCGGAAAAGCAAATCCTTAACCAATTGAAGCAGGGGGTTATAGTACCTAGTACCAGCCCTTGGTCTAGTCCTGTTTCTATGACTGCGAAGAAAGATGGAACCATTAGGTTCTGTTTGGATTAGCAAAATCTTAATGGTTTAACCAAGAAGAACTCCTATCCTTTACCTAGGATAAATGAGACGTTGGACTCTCTCTCTGAGGGAATAAGTATTTCTGTACTTTGGACTTACAGTTCGGGTATTGGCAAATTGGAAAGGAACCTAAAGACAAGGAGAAGACCGCCTTCTCGAGTCATATGGGACTATTTCAATATAATGTATTGCCCTTCGGATTATGTAACAAACCAGCAACGTTTAAAGCCATGATGGAGACCATGTTAAGTGATCTTCTATGGAAACGTTGTTTGGTATATCTTGATGATATTTTTGCGTTTGGAAAGACTTTTGAGGATTGTGCTAGCAACCTCGAACTTGTCCTGAAACGGATCCAAGCCAATGGATTAAAACTTAAACCTAAGAAATGTAATCTATTTAAAACATCTATTACTTACTTAGGCCGAATTATAACACCCGGCGGTATAAAAGCTGACCCTGAGAAACTTCAATCAGTTTCAAATTGGGCTAAGCCTGTAAATGCTAGGGAGGTTCGATCCTTTGCAGATACTTGCACATTGGACTCCGAGACGGGTAAAAGAACGTTTCCCATGGGGAAGTGAGCAAGACAAAGCTTTCCAAGCCATAAAAGATTTGTTTGCAAATATGCCAGTGTTGAAATATCCAACTCCTGATGGACATTTCATCCTTGATCCTGACAGAATCGAAGTCCCAATTGCTTTTGCATTTTGAATAAAGCGTTAAGAAATTACTGCATCACTTAACATGAGTTGTTGGCTGTGGTGGTGTATACTAAGAAATTTGGCTTTTGAACTTCAAGGATGCTGAAGGGATGATTGGTTGCTGGTTAGCTCATTTATCTGAATTCGGGTTGGAACACAGTCAGATCCAACATCGAGCAGGCTTGAAGCATGTAAATGCTAATGCCCTGTCTAGACGACTGATACGAATGTGTCTAGATTGCAGTGATTGTGGGGCACACAATGCTGTGTTGGCTGGAGTTCAAACTCGAAAGAAAGTTAGAGGTATTGAACCCTTGCCTGATCTCAGTCTAGAAAATGTTATTGAATGGTCTCCAGTTTCAACAGAATGACCCTGCAATAAAAAGAGTAATATTATTACTAAAGAATGGCAAGAAGCCCAAAAGGCCTGCCATATCTATTGAAGATGGAGATACTCGTAAATTTCTAGTCCAGTGGACCAAGTTATAGGCAGGTTACTTTGTCATTGGAAGCCCTGTCCTACCAAAGATAAGGTATTGCAAATAGTGACATGACAATGAGACGTGACATCATGTATTTCTGTCATGGCCAGAAAAACTAGTGGGTATTTCAGAAAGGAGAGGTCACACGAAAGTCTTTCTAGGCACTATTATTGGCCTGGAATGAGTAGTGATCTTACCAGATGGGTTATGACCTGTCCAGAATGTGGTAAGAATAAGCCCGGCCCTGGGATGGGTAAAATGCCTTTGATGCAAGAACTATTTGGAGTAAGATTTGCCCGAATAGCTATTGACATCCTAAGTGGATTGGAACCTACGCCTCGTGGAAACACCTGTATGATGGTAGTTTCGGATTATCATACGAAGTATACTCGTGTATTCCCACTACCGAATCATGAAGCAGCTACTTGTGCTAGTGCATTTGTTAGAGGATGGGTCCTTCATTTAGGAGCACCTTTAATGATGCATCGTGATCAAGGTAGAGAATTCGAGTCAAACCTATGGCAAAAATGTGTCATTATTTGGCAATCTGTAAAACTCAAACTAACCCATACAGACCTCAGTCTGATGGTCAAGTAGAAAGATTTATGAGAACATTGATTCAAGTCTTAAAACCCTTGGTGAATTCATGTCAAAATGACTGGGACGAACAATGTGACTTCATAGTACATGCTTACAATAACACTGTACACACTTCGACGAACTGCTCTCCAAACTTTTTAGTGTTTGATGAGGATATAATAATGCCTGCAGAATTAGTATATGGTGTAGTTGGGATTAGTCCTGAAGCACCCTGTACTGTAAGGTTTGTAGAATCATTGAGAGAACATTTCAAATGAGCTTATGAGCTAGTTTGAATAGAATTGATGAAAAATGCTCGTTGGCAGAAAGTTGGTTATGATACTAATTTGAAACCTCAACATTTTAATATTGGTGATAAAGTATTTTGAATCCATGAACTCTTGTCATCTAAGAAATTAGTTTCAGGGTGGGATGGTCCTCATGTAGTGACACAGATTATTTCTGAGTCAACTGTGAGCTGTGTACTACCAGTAGAATTAATAAATCGAACATCTGTAGATTATGACGTTTGAGGGGTAGAGAAGCTGCTGATGCTGAATGTAAGGAGCTATCTGAAAAATGGAATAAAGAAAAAAAAAATGGAATAAAGAAAAGGACAAAATCCTTATGAAAATAAAGGATTTGAATACATCACAAAAGAGTGTTAAATTGAACAAAAAGAAGTCCAAAAGGAGTGGAACGAAGAAAACTGACATGAATTTAACACCTAATCACAAGGAAAATGTCTCGCCAGGACAAAGGAGTCGAGGTAGGAAGAGGATGCTGGTATCTTCTGATAAACCACCTTGAACTTCTGGGTTGAAGAAAAAATGTAGAATAGGAGAGAGACGCAGTCGACGACTTGCCCTGAGATCTGCTGTTACTTAAATCCTGGTACACAACGAGTGTATAT
Source organism: Acholoe squamosa (assembly GCA_949317995.1). Classification (NCBI taxonomy): domain Eukaryota; kingdom Metazoa; phylum Annelida; class Polychaeta; order Phyllodocida; family Polynoidae; genus Acholoe; species Acholoe squamosa. The sequence goes on along the minus strand of OX439035.1, from coordinate 34,398,441 downwards.
ATCCTGTAATGTGTTATGTTATTTGTTAATGGAATACTTCGAAGTCGACTCTAAGTGAGGTTAGGTGCAACAAAGTACCCCCTTCGTGGTTCCTGTGGGTAACAGACAGCTAGGCTGACATGCACGTATGATACTGCATGTAATTCTGTTAGACTCCTGATGATATGAACTGAGTAGGTACACACCAACACAATGACCAAACTGAGAGAAAATCCTCAAACTGCGACAGGTGCGGCCTGACATAGTACCAATTTTGTCCGTGGCGGGAAAGGTGGCGTTCCAGTTAATAAACTGGAGTGGCGCAGTGTCCTGCGTGCATGTGTATTGAGGTGCCAATACATGTACTTGTTGTGCACCTATTGTTGCTCACAGCACACGTCCCGATCCACAGGAGACGGACATGCTTTTGGTTAGCAGGAGTTTTCTACTGTGAGAAGCGAATTCTTTGGAGAAGTGGTGTATCGAATATTATTGCTGGTGTTTGAAGAACAGAACTGACTGCTCTTGGGCTTTTAAAATGGCCCAGAGCCAGGTTATGGCGACCTTAATTACCGATCCCGAGGGACATCCCATCCCAGCCACCGAACCTGAAGAGGCAATAGACACTTCGGAGACCATTGCTGAATGGATTCCACCAACTACATCAACTCCTGATGGTGCTTCACCAACTAAACCGACCACTGATAGATCGAGCCATTGATCTGAAGTTCTGTTGAACGTGGGCGCCGACTCGAGAGTGGAGGTAGTCCACCCCGAACTAGCCAACGCCATCCTTGTAGTGCCAGTCACTGTACCAGGGCTGGCAACGACACTGAAAGGATGGGTAAATGTGACGAAGGGTGCTTGGAGGTAAGGGTCTGCCATCAGACTATATCTCCATGTATTTACAAATGAGATTAGTGAAGGGCATCAATGACAACCAAATCGACGATATCGCCAGGGACACATACTGGTGTGATTACTTCAGTCTAGCCGAAGCCATGTGTGGGTCTGACGCATTAACTTAAGCAATAGATGAGATCACTGAAAACGATCGAATTCAAATGTCTCTAGGACTCTATGGACTTGTTCCAATAGATGAAAGACTGCTGAGCATATACCGCTGGGGTCAGACTCAACTGATCTATGACAAAGAGTGTACTTACGCATATTGTGAGCCACCTCGCCAGTTTGAGATTCCGAAGACAAGCTGTTGGAGGATGAAGAACTGACAAAGGAGGACAACAGAATGGCCAAGGAGTCTTTGAGAGAGGACCCCCAAGCCAAGTCAGTCCCTGATGCTGCTTGCCCTGATTCTGTGGAAGAAACTCTCGAAGAGTTAGATAAGAAGCAGTCAGAAATGGAGAAAGAGAGAAAAGCTCTAGTTAAAAAGAAAACTGACTTGAAAAAAGAACATTAAAGAAAGAAAAAGACCACAAAGAAGGTTTCAAACCTCGATAAAACAAGAAACGAGTTAGTAAGAAAGAGGTGAAGGAAGATTATGATAGTGAGGACTCCACAGCCTGTGACAGGTCTTTCAGGAGCCAGACAAAATCAGGTTTGAAGCCTGAGAAATCGACCTCACCTGAGAGAGGGGCAGGACCTACTGCTTCTATTTCAAAGTCAATGATGGTGCAATGATCCCAGCCTTCAAAGTGACCGAAGAGGGTGAGATTTCCAACCTGGAAGTAGAAGACAGTGGGAATGGAGATAGGGATCACTCCCTTGATGAAATGAACCAACAGAAGGAGATCTGGGCTAACACCCGGTCCTACTTTAAATCGTTCACCCCGAGGTATTTTGGCCATTGTGAACGGTACACTGACTCGTACTCAATCCCTCCTGTCAGGAATTGTCATGACGAAAGTGATGACAATAAGGGCTGGATGAGATTGAGTGAGAATGATGCTACCCCTTCGAAGTTTTATCGGGTGTGGGTAGCGACTTTCATTGATACCTCAAAGACCCCAAAATCCTATTATGGATATGAACATAGGACGAAGCTCGATATGCCGCTTCGAAATATAGCAGATGAAGCTTGGCAAGAGCGCCATCTGAACCAGAGCATGACCTATCTCGGCAGTATGACTAAAGGTGTCTTCGAATGCCTTCACGAAATACAGCAAAGAGAGTCTGAGCGTATTACATCTGAAGCCTATAGAAAGGTTAGTCAAGAAAGCCAGGAAGCTGAGTAGAAACTGAAGGATGCTGCTAATACCAAGAGCATGTGCAATCTGAAACTCAGGAAACTGAGGGAAGAGATGGATGCCATGGATGCTAAATTCATGGGTGATTTTGGCTGCCTCTTTTCCGAATCGGATGGCACACCTGAGTCTGCTTTCGAAAAGTTAATGAAGCAGCAAACAATGACTCGACCTACTCAGTCCTTGAATCCAAAGTCTGGACCAAGTGCTGCAGTTGGCTCTGCTTTGACTACTTCACCTGCTAGGCCTGATGAACCGACTGGTATTAAACCAGAAAGTCAGAAGTTTGACCAAGCCTGTGCTATGGACAATTTTGATAAATAACTGATTAACTATTGATCCAACTTGGAATTATTTATTTTCTAAGTTGGATTACAATTTACCTGGCTCCGGACGGATGCAGTGATGGCCTTGATGACCGGACTGATGCAGCCTCGAATCATCTTTGATGAACTACATCTTCCCATCTTCATCAGGGCACAACATAACAGCGACGCGGTTCGACCTTCACGCCGATTGGATCTTCAGACAAGCCGTGATATGAATATGAAGACACTTGAAGTCTAACTTTTATTGTAGTGTGAAGTGTGACTTATACTATTTAACTACGCATAAATGAGTTGATCTCATATTACATTATGTGTGTATGATATTGAACTACAGTATTATGTACCTTTGATCTGTAAGCCATACTTAGATGTTTGGTATCTCACTATGGTACTATATTATTATATAACTAAGTCACCTCGAACTTCACCGTCCATGTTCAAACATAAAACATAGTCATAGTAGTATATATATAGTAACTTTATTTTTTATATCGTTGTATAAAACTAAAAACAGTTCGACGAAGTGACAAAAAGAAAATCTAAAAATGTAACTCATACGTTATTATTGTGTACATACTTACCTCATGCCCTATTGTAGTTTTTAGACTATTTCCTACATGTTTTCTACCCTAGTCATAGCCGATGGGGGTAGTGTAGGGGCTCATGGAGTGTCTTATATAGGTTTAGCTCCTTATCTGAGTGGGCAGGTCAGTCAGTGCAACTACCACCGGTAGGACCAGAGGTCGCTTCAATCTCTGGCCGCTATGGGGTGATGGCAGCTCTGGTCATCACTGTCCCAGTACCTACCGGGGACCGCGTAAGGAGTTCAGTTGGCTTCTGGCTGTGGCCAGAGCAACATCTCTTGAGCACTGATCTATATCCAAAACGCCACTTCGAACCTATGTAACCACTGAATAAACATGTGCCGGTTGCACTAACCCAAGCTAACTTATCTGGTGTTACTTGATATTGACATATCTCAAACTTAACTGAAGTTATACAAGAACTCGAAACATTACACTATCTTCCAATAGTCTAGCCTAATAGATATAGCATCTACCATACAAATGTTCATGCCTACAGGATGCTCACATTCATGAGGAGTAATATTGACATAGAATTCATAAGTGACATGGGGTGTTTCCATGGCAACAGCCTTATGTTTACATACCCATCTTGATTTTTCGGTCCAACTGAGGAAGTACTCATCTTGACCTACAGGGTACAATATAAACCATACACCCTGAATATCAGATACTTGCATTGTCCATGGGACCAGATTCATGCAAGTATTTCATACAAGCTATATCAAGGTCAAGGTCATCATTCCAAGGTCAAATATAGGAAATGCCGCTATATTTGGCAGATTTACCTACTTTCAAGCATGATTTTACCAGAAAACAAAGCAGTTTAGAGTTGAAGACATACACTCAGTGTTGTGCAATATTAAGGTAATCCATCCTATGTGATGGTGATGGTGCATACAGGACAAACGATCAAGAGAATTACTCCAAAATGAATGTTCCTTCATTGGCCTTCAAACAGTATTCCATAATACAGTGTTCTCTAGTAAGGTGTGTTCTCAACATGAAATAAAGCTAAGTACTTGATGGTCTAAACACAGTCAGTGAACCAATACATCTTAAGTTCAAGAGAGCAGGCAACACTAATAATGTCAACATGCATGTACTACAAAAAAAATTCATTGTAAACGACTTTCGTAGTCTTCCAAGATCGTCCAATCTAGGGCCAGGTAGGCTTGTAAAGAAGTTACTTACGGGGTGCCTCAGGGGTCGGTATTGGGCCCCTTCTGTTTATTTACTACATAAATAGTATGGCTGAAGGTTTAGACCACTTTAAGTCGATTATGTATGCTGAGTGTATGACCTTAGAACCTGCAGTCAAGGAGGTGATACGAAAAGTGAACCACCAGCTGTTCAAGTTTGCAAAAATATGATGTGATTTGACACAGAAAGCTGCTGTTATGGTATATAAGTCAACAACCATGTCCTTGTTTGACTAAGCAAGCTTCTTGCATTCAGGAGCAAATTTTAACTTGACTGCAAAATTACATCTGCAAAATAGAGGATTGAGAATATGCATGAGAACTAGTGTTAGAGACATGTCCATAGACCAGCTGCATGACAAATGTAATGTCTAGACAGATAAAGTGACAAAACCCTGTTAGTATATATGTACAAATATGCCAAACAAGACAAATTTGTGAAAAATACCACTGGAGCTAGGCCCACAAGGTCTCTAGGCAAGGTGAAATTTGATCTAAAAAGGCCAAAACAAGACTTTTTCAAAAGATCTACCCTTTACAGAGGATCTCAGATGTGGAATAACATCAAGACGCTGAGCAAAAATCACAGTTCAAGGCCCGAATACGTCAAATACAAGATCTACATAAATAAAGCCAAAAACCAAGGATTGAAGTGATAGACGACAGTGTCCTGATTGCTGATATTTCTGAACGAAAGCGACGATGAACCATAAATTACCTTGTATCATTTCAATCTGTAGCAAGTTGCAATTAGTTTGGCTCAGTTTCATGTCTCTCATGGTCAAATATGTGTTTATCCTATAATAGCACTTCTTATGTGGATGAAGTCTGTGAGTGTGTAGTGTACTAAAATTCAACCTGAAAACCTAAGGCTAATATTGCTTAGTCTACCTCCAACCTTCATTAATCCTTTCTCGAATGTTCCCCATAGCTTTACTGAATGAGGTCATATTGAAATTTTGTAAATAATCTTGTAAATAATAATGTGTTTTAATCTATATTTTTATTACTGATGGGGAATTTTCTCCAAATTGCATTATTTTGCAAATTTTCACATTGATTACCAAGTACTATTAGGGTACAAGCTATATTTTGATAATTTTTCTTTGTGTTTTGTATTTTTCTTGTATTATTTCCAAGTACTACATATATTATATATGTTTATTAGGACTGTTATATAGCAGCCTACCTGCCTTGTTTGTGTCTACAAAACAGTCAGTGTTATTGAGACCAAAACACTCATCACACCGAGTGAGTTGTATACTGAACAAGTAATCAATGGATAATTCATGACGAGTGTGTGTTAGTGAAGGATAATTACACAAGGCCAATAAATTTAAGTTGAAAACAAAAATCATTCCCCAGGACGCGAAGCCTGCTATAGTGTTTCTACACGATCGGTAAACACGGCGAAAAAAGATGTGCCCGGACCGGGACTTGACCCGCGTACCTCTAACGGCTGAGCGCAATGCGCTAACCGCTAGACCACCGCGTCTCCTCCTTCAGCGGTCTTCTCGGCTTGGCTATGTTTGAATGCATCCTGCGGTTATGGTAGCTGACAGCCTGCAGTCGTCGCTTCCCCGGGCTTTGTATCATATCGAGACGAGGTTCGAACCAAGCATTTCTCGTCAGTCCCTGTGACGCAATGCATAGGGAGTTGGATTTGGGATGTGAGACTGTAGGTTCAAGCCCTGCCTTGGCCTTGAAAATTTCATGGGTTTTAACATGTAACATATGACATGGAAGGACATGAGAGGCGTGCGGGTTATCCATGGATAACAGCACGCCTTACAAAATTGATGTTACAGCCTACAGGATGTGCAATATCGACAGGTATGTGCATGGAAATATCCAGCAAAAAGCACTGAGCAACCCAGAAATCGTGGTATAATTGGTTATACATTGAACAACAACTCAAAATTTCATCTTTTCTCTCATCTCGATGTGCATCATTTCATCTTTATGTAACAAGTCCTATCAATCAGGATGGGACTGTCATGTCTGTATATACACACAATAACAAGTGAAACTGAGCCTAAATTTTTATTTTTGGTCACAGTATTATCACCTCCTTTGTGTAGTGGAGCAATCAACATGTTTGAAAAGGCCCTAATACATACATATATGTAAGGATGTCCTGATACATGGCCAACACCCCTCTAATGCCCCCCTCCCGCATACAGGGAGAGAGTGGCGGCTATGGAAGTCCAGGAGAGTGTTGCTCCTATAGTAAAAGGAAGAGCTGGCTAAAAATGCCCTCATTTCCAGTCCTTTCTTTTCATGTAGCTATAACTTGTCCTTTTTGTTGCTCACAAGTGGTCATTCAAGTATGGTGCTAAAAAAAGGGGGATTTGAGTAGGTACCTAGTTGGGAGAAGTCAGTCAGTATAATAAACTATAGAGAGTGTGACATGAGTAGGTACCTGGTAGTGCAGCTCTCTCTATTTTAAACAAGGCAGGTGACTTTTCAGACTAATGTGGTGAGTGCAAGTACTTAGGTGAAGCAGTGCACGACTTGTTTAGAAAAGAGGGCACATACTCACAGCTCTTTCTATAATAGGAGCAACACCCTCCTGATACACAGCCTAGCACCCCTCTGATCTTCCCCACCCCTCCTCCCGCATTCAGGGGGTAGGGTGGCAGGGGAAGAAGTCCTGATCCACAGCCTCACACCCCTCTGATGACATGATTTACAATGGAATTGATTAATTCTGCATTCTGTATGAAGGATCCCCTAAAGAAATACTTTTTTTGTCAAGATTACTTCGTTATGTCCAAAATTTGGTCCTAAAACTTTACTATAATGGGATTATTTTATTATAGAAATGTAAACCAATAATTTGGGACCAAGCATTTTGTTTGTTATAACCGAAATTTTGTTAAAAAAAGGATTCGTTAAAAGGTAATTTTACTGTACGTGGACTAGGGGAAATCTATATGCATCTCTTTGCTGGTAATAGTCCAAATCATGGAAGGTGGATGGCTTCTTGTCATCTAAACCTCATCAATATTGATACAGATCACCAAGAAGCCTAGAAATACCTGGCACTGGTGTCTAATCAATAAAATAACAAAACCTGAAAACCTTTCTAGAACATCAGTTGAAATGACACTGAACAATCAACAATGATGCCACATATAGAATCATTAATATTTCTGCCTTTGCTCACTCACCCTCCCTAAAATGAAAAGATACTTGAATATCCAATGAGTTCTGTCACAAGGGACAGCTGATAGTTACATGTACATGAAATTAATTAAAGTAAAATCTAGACTGAAATTAAGGGGGTGCCCCCTTCTTTTCAAAATTCTGGGTCCGACACTGGCGTCTGATAATCATACATCCACCGCCACCTTAAGCATGATCAACGCAAGGGCCTCAAAGCCGAGGTCAACGCAAGAGCCCATCGTGAACCTAAATAGGATAGGATTGTTCACCATGCTATCCAAGAGCAACCATGAGCAGCCATTCCAAGCACAGCATACCCTTCCCATCCCCCACCCCACTCCTTCTGTACCCCACGTTAGACATGAGCGTGATTAAGTAGCTGCCGTGTTTCAACCTCAGCACACCAAGTACTACGGAGCCCTGGAAAGGACATCTGTTTTCTACACATTTTTTTCTAGAGTTTGTTTCCGCAAGAAGTATTTTCGTTTCCGCAAGAAGTATTTTCGTTTCCGCAAGTAGTATTTTCGTTTCCGCAAGTTTTATTTTCGTTTCCGCAAGTTTTATTTTCGTTTTCGCAAGTTTTATTTTCATTTTCGCAACTTTAATTTTCGTTTTCGCAACTTAAATTTTCGTTTTCGCAACTTATACTTTTGTACCCACATCTTAATATTTTTTCTTTGTGGATAGTCAATCAATTGTGAATGTTAAGTTGTGGAAACAAAACATAAAGTTGCGGAAACAAAATGTTTAGTTGCGGAAACAAAATATAACTTGCGGAAACAAAAATAAAACTTGCGGAAACGAAAATAAAACTTGCGGAAACGAAAAATAAAACTTGCGGAAACGAAAATAAAACTTGCGGAAACAAACTAGAGAAAAAAAATGTGTAGAAAACGGATGTCCTTTTAGGGGCTCCGTAACTTCTCCTTATTTATACTACCACACAGAAAGTAGACAGCCATACTAGATTGCTTCATGGGAGACATCGCAGCCTGCTGATGGCTCCTGGGTTGCAACGCTGGAGGAGGCAATAGAGGAAACTCATTGCATGCTCCACATGGCGTCAGTTCATGTTATTCATCGTACAGTTTTTCATCAACACCTCTATGCGCACGTTAGGTCCCTATGTTATGGTTTAACACCTGGCGCAAAGCCAGTTGAAATCACAATAGAGTGCAATCAATATTAAATGAGAATTGCCATTTCTAGTTTTTGAGGTCTAATCTATGGCAACTTAGAACGTAGGATGTTTCAAAGCGAGACCTATCCCATGGACACATGTGACAAAGGTATGATAGGTGATTCAATAACCATGAAGTCAGAGTATGAATCTTTCTCTCACCCATGCAGTTCCATATTACTGACCAAGAAAAGAAATTTCTCACTAAGGGAGCGTTCATTATTTATGGCAGGGGGGGGTGAGTATTTCGAGGGGGGGGGCAGCTCATTTTGGGACATTTGCGAGGGGGAGGCACTTTATTTTAGGGTATTTCTGTGGGGGAGGCACTTTTTTGATTTTCATATAGGGTTGGTGCTTCATTTTAGGACATTCGTGCCAGGGGATATTTTATGAACAGGGTTTCACAGTAAGTCTAAAAGAGGGGGCGTGCACTTATTAGGGTATGTGCGCTTATTACATTGAAAGCGGTGTATGGACTTTATTAGGCAATCGGAACCTTATCAGGCATCAGGTGCAACTTATAGCATTCTCCCAAATTCAAAATATCTACTGTAAACGTAGATATTTTCATGTGTATGAATTTTCACAGAAAAGGTAAAAAAGACATTTTCGTGTGTACTCAAATTTGCAGATTTTTAATTCAAAAGTGAGAATAGGCAAACAGAAATGATCATCCATATACCCCTGCATGGATGCCCCTTTCCCCGTATCTGCTCACAAGTATGTATTGTCAGGATACAGAGGGCTAAGGGAGTGATCATTTTTAATAATTTTTTTGACCCCTTGAACAGGGGGGTCAAAACAATTTCACCTGTTTTCAGCGAAAAAGCCCACACATTACTATACAGACTTAGCAGGTTTCATTATTAGCCAATGAGATGATCCCAACTGTTTACTGCAGTCCTCTCGGGGACCAACTGGTACCCATATGGTAGGTCTTATCTGTAGAACTCGCTGGTAACAAGCTCTACCAATGGCCATGCCCATGGGATAATCTCCTACATCAGAATAGATTAAAAGGGTGCATTCGCACACACTTTTTGGCTCTTCAGGTGTGGGGAAAAAATTTTGACCCCTTGAGTGGGGGGGGGGGAAGAATTTTTTTATTATGTCCGATAAATTAGAATATAGGGGGACTTACAATGGCATCCATTGGGGCAACAATCAATGTTTGTAAGTGGTACCACCATTGGTAGTGATTGTGTCAACAGGAGTTTTCACACCTTCTACTATACCAGCTTGCAGCAACATAAAGGGATACACACATAGTAAGGTGTTAAATGCCTTCAGGTAGCCAGTGTTGTTGTTCAAAGGAAAATCCCTTAGCACAGGAAAGTGCCATTTCATGTGCTAAGGGGAAGAGTAATTTTAGGATATTTCTACTGAGGGAATCAATTTTAGTGTATTATAGTGACCGGTAATGAGTGGGGGCAACACTTTATTTTGGGGCATTCACAATGGGGGGGGGCACTGCATTTTGGGGTATTCACATAGGGGGGAGCAATTCATTTTTGGGTATTTCTGTGGGGGAGGCGGTTCATTTTGGGATATTCACATGGGGGGACGCTCCATTTTCAGGTATTTGCCAAACGAGATTCTCACCCCCCTGCCATAAATAATGAATGCTCCCTAAGACCAAATGTGAAAATATGATAGACAAGACTACCCCTATCAATTCTGTCTAACTTGTCATTATCAATCGTATTGCAAAACCTAAAACTGGAAGGCGATCATTTTGACAAGATCCGTCACCTATAGAGTGGAGGATGCCAAGGAATGCACTAAATCAGCAGCAGCAATCTCTGCTCCTTAAGGTTTGCGCATCAAAATCTCGATCAGGAGGTTATCTGATGAATACCCCTACCAAAGCCCCTACCAAAGCTAAAGTTCGTTGTGATGCAGAACATTTTTAGCACTATTTGTAGGGGATGGGCTGTAGGGAGTTGTGAAGTAACCTCTTTATTAATCCCATGTATCATCTCTGCGGCTTGATTTATTTCTCTTCTTTTTTAAAAACTTATTTCTTCGGTATTTTAGGTGAAAGGGGGGGTGAAGGGGTAGGATGTAGGAACTAATTTTTTTTCTGTGTATCACCTGGTCATGACAGGTTGTTCTAGGAACTAACAGCACAGCAGTAACACATAGCGCTACACGTATTGCATTAGCTATATTACAATGAAGCACCAAATTGTTAATATTGCACAAGGATTTAACCCCGGGGATTTAACAAGGGATATGTGAACCCCGTTGAATTATCAGTGGCGGGGGAGCCGTGGTGCATGGTTGTAGGGGAAGCATTCCCCAAACCTTTTCAGGTTTCACAGTAGATTTTAGTGAACTATACTAGAATTTACACAGCTCTTTATTTGGTGGCAAATTACCTTTCTTGGAACCATTTAGAGCTAATTCACAAAACACAAGATACCGTGTGATTCATTCCACTTGATGTGGGAAAATAGCCCTAATGATGACATTATAGACAGAAGGTCAATTTGATACCAGTCTACAAGGAAAGTCCCATGTATGAACTTGTGTTTAGATTTATGGTCAGAAATACCCAAAACTGACTTTGATTGGTATGAAAAGAGAAATTCATGAAATAGTTTTATCAGTATTTTGGAGCTCCTAGATTAAATCTAATTGAAAACCATTATTCTACCGTATTCACCATGTATGAAACAATGATCTCAATGATGACGTCATTGTATGTCATCACAAACCCACCCCTGCCTCCTGTAGTGTAATGCACGACTATACATATATAGAAAGGCCTAGACCCATATTAAGATGACAAACAGGATCATCTGTTTCTATGAATATGCAGGGTGTAGCCCTGCACCCTTTCTGCTCGAGACGCCAGACTTGACATCTGGTTGATAATTGCCTGCCGTGGAAAGCCAATTTGCTGCCAACAAGAGACGAAAGAGGAAAGGGAAGACGGGAAATGCATGAATTATAGCTGTCTTTGTAGGCCTGGCAGCACTATCCATATTTTTAGCTGCTGTGCCAACATCTCACGTTTAGAAAATATTGTACCTGCAATTAGCCCCCCCCCAACACAACACACTTGTTACCATTATTTTTGGGATTAAATATAAGGCAGGCTGACCTATGTGTCATATATTTGCTGAAAATAATTACCGGGTATGCTGCTTCGGATGTAGTGTGTGGGCGTACCTGCCATATACCTCACAGGTTCATACCATTGGCCACATTCATACCTGCATCAGTGGTGATTATCGCAGCAGATAAATGAAAAATGAAATAAGTGGAAATGAACCCTTCCAGTTACAGCTTCGATCTTCTACCAGAAGCCTTAAGTTTGCAGGACACCTATCCGGCCTGTATATACAGGTATAGCGACTCGGTACCAAAGGCCCATTAATTTGCCCTTTGCCACCATTGCCTCCTCTCTCCCCTGCCTCCACCCTGGAAGACTGCCATGCTACAACATATAAAAGCCCTGCAGTGGGAGGTAAGGGCTTCTAACGACCAGCCATGATAATTATAGGGGAGGCATTGACGACAGGTGTTGGGCAGTAGAAGTAGCATTAAAGGAGGACAGGGCAGTGCAGCTGCCACTTAGAACAATGGAGTTCCCAGTCACAATTGAAGAGAAATCCCTTCCCTAAGAACTCTATGGGTTTGGGCATAACTCATGGCGACATTTTTGGACGAGGAGGAAAACCATGTGGGCAGGTGGTGGCCATGAAAGATGTGGTTCTGCATCATTAGGAACATGTAGGCTGAAGGCAACAATGTAAGAATGTTTACTAAGTTTAATGACTGCGGGGAAATACTATAAGTGACATTTAGTTTGACCTTTGTAATTGCTCTTCTCTTTTTCCCTACTGTTTCTCTTCACAGTTTTATCTATATGGACACATTTTGACAAGCACGCAGAAAATAAGTATCCAATGAGGAACATCATTTTTTCACATGCCGGGTATTTTATTAGAAAGCGGGCGTCTATAATAGAAGAATACAGAAGAAAGCGGGCGTCTGAAAATAGGGTTGAGTAAAATCAATCTTTATTGGCAAAAAACAACAACCGTAGTCTCTCGCGTATAAGGCGCAGCTCGCCTACAAGGCGCATCCCCAACTCAGGGAGGTCTGTTATAACGTATAAGGCGCACCTCTGAGGGCAGACTTTTGTTAGTTTAGTACTGTTTTATAGTAAAAAATATCCCCCCTATAAGGCGTACCCCAAACTCAAGGCAACTTACCTCCCACATATAAGACTCAGCAGCATTTTGTTTGGCCTATAAGACGCGCCTTATACGCGGGAGATTACGGAACATCACAACACGTAAGCTTTTGAGGTTAGCCATAGTACACGAACAAAAGACATGAAGAAAGGGACCATGCTCTGAGCGGGAAGAAGGGTCCTATATGTCCTTTTACTTGGAATTCTATTCAGCTCGATTCCACAATCTATGCATCTCCAGGGAGCAGACGCTGGACACACATCTACAATGTCTGACTTGCAATGCTTTCTGTTACTATGGTTACGGCATGTGAGACAAACCTGGGGGTAGATAAAACGTCGTTTTGCCGCCTACCACTGTCGTCTGCTGTGTTGCCTGTCTCGCTGCTTCAGTTTATTGAGTGCCAACGGCACCTGTGGCTGAATGTTTTCTGGCACCGTCTCTACTGGGAAATGTCGTCTGCTGAAGAATTTTCTTGCAGAGTTACCGGTAGTTTCTATATGGTTTATGTCAGGCAGTTCTCTGAAAGAAGTCCCAGGTTAATTACTGACTATAGAGTTTTTGTCATTTAGTCTGAAATGTCACACTACATTTGTGTATGTCAAAAACTGGATCAGACAAGACAGCACGAACGTTAAACTAAGAAGAAGGCAGCTAGTCCATTGACAGAGCTGTCTCGTGAAGAATCTTTTGTATCTATATTCCCTATGGGCATTTTCTTTTCTATGTCTATTACAAGTAAATGCCATCCAAAACCAAAGGGCTTGAGCAGAAAAAAAAAGATATCTATTATATATGATAAATGTATTTGGTCGTTCCTAATGCTGAGGTAGGCACGGTGGCCGGAGTTGTTTTTTTTTTTTTTACCTAAGATTCTCATTATCACCCACAATATCAATAAAACATATCACTCACTTAAGGAAGACTTGATGGTGGTGACGGCCAGTATGATTATATGGTTGCTGTCCAAGCAGTCGATCCTCGTTTGATTCTCACTGACGTGCTTTCATTAACCTGTGAAAATAAGCCTCAATGCTGTAGGTATTGGTATTGGCGTTTTGAAGGAGGATCTGCAGGCACAAGCGAATGTGGTGCCCCCGGTGGTGCCCAAGCCCAACAGTATTGTACAGTATTGCAGATATAATATTATAACGGTAACTTTAATAAAGGTACAACAAAATGAATGTACGCAATTTTGATTGTCAGTAGCTGCAGCGCAGGAAATGGGGCTTCATATGGGATCACTGCTATCAGGGATACCTGCTCCTTTATCTCACGTGAACAACTCAAACGGCTTCGACAAAAAAAAAGAGAAAGACCAAAGTAATTCAATAGGAGCATTAGAATAACTGCATTACCTACTCAAACTTTGTAAGGATGGGGAGGGGGAAAGACATGGTACAGCATGCACCGCCCATTGTATATAAATTATAGGCCCCCATTTGGGTTATAGGGGATCGGCCTTCATTGGAAAGGTCTATAGTATTGTTTCCATATAGACGCATTGGGGATGGGACCTGGGTCATATATATGTCGCATTAATGCTCATGGAGGTTCTGCAGCAAATACACAGTCTTAGCAAGCTATGAATTTTTTATACACTTGTGGCTAAATTTACATCCGCTAAGCCCTTTACCGACGAGTGATGAGTGAGTGCACAGTTGGTCCTGTGCAGTGTAGTGTCGAAGGGCATTTCCGCTGGCGGTGTTACGATTCACTCTATGTTACGTACCTAGTCATGTTTATGAGAAGGAGGGAAGGCGGGTTCGATCCCTTACTACCATGCCAACAAGATTGATGAGACAGCGCGGTCCGACATTTATTAAGACTGGCCTCGTTCACTCTCTGGCGGTCACGATATGTACACATCTGAAGGTCACCATGCTCAGCTGTTAAACCTGGCAGCTTATTACCAGCTTAAACCTGCATGGAAACTGTCCGGTAAAAAAAACATTACGCAAAGGTCTTTCCAAGAAATACTCTTTTTCTTGAAGCCAGACCGGATATTGGATATTCTGGGCTTTTATAGACTTTTTTTTTATAATACCTTTTAAAAAATAAACTCATGCGAGATGCCAATTCAATAGTTAATTGTCGCTCAGTCAATACATTAGACACAGAATGATAATGTATGAAATTAGTTTTAGTCTCAGGGGTAGATTTTCAAAGATGCTTCAGTGAAATATGATATTTCAATTTTATCGATCCATATCGTTTCACACCAATAGACTGCTATTTATAAATCAAATGGAAAGGGTCACCAAGCAGTGGATTACGGACAAATTTCATAGCAGTGGATTAGAGACAGATTTCATGGCATTAGCCTATCAATATCTTCATCTGCCATTTGATGATATTACACAGCGTTTTAGTACCTAGCCTCCTCATGGTAGAATGTGATAAACAACACAGGAGGGTGTTTCTCCTAGAGTAAAAGGAAGAGCAGGCTAAAAATGCCCTCGTTTCCAGTCCTTTCTTTTCATGTAGCTATAACTTGTCCCTTTTGTTGCTCACAAGTGGTAATTCAAGTATGGTGCTAAAAAAGCCGCTTTTGAGTAGGTACCTGGTTGGGAGAAGTTAGTTGGTATAGTACCTACTCAGTGTGAGTTGTGCAACAGGTAACAGAGGCATCATAAAAGCCCTTGTTACAGTGTGTGAGACTACGAGGTACCTGATAGTGCAGCTCCCTCTGTTCTAAACAAGGCAGGCAACTTCTGAGACTGATGTGGTGAGTGCAAGTACTTTGGTGAAGCAGTGCATGACTTGTTTAGAAAAGAGGGCACATACTCACAGCTCTTTTTACAATAGGAGCAACACCCTCCAGTCAACTCGCACTCATAAAACGGCACTCTCCACTTAGCCTGGACGATCAAATTAATTTTAATTCCCTGAGAGCTAGTATGGGTCTTGGAAACTCCTACTTGCTGGTGTCCTATACTATGGGGAAAACCAAGTTAGGAAGACACCCCCTGCAGTATCATACCAAGAATTTAATTAAAGTGCTTAAAAACTCATAAAAAGAGACGCTCGTCAAGACAATGGTGATTGCCTGTCATCCCTTTATGTCGTACGGAGGTATGATGGCCTTTCCCTGCAGTCACGCACTATACACACGAGAACTGAATTGAAATAAAGAACATGTGTGTTTGGCATAAACAAGCATTAGGACTACATACTGTAAGTCTTTCATTGCCACCAAAGAAAACAGATTTTTATACAAAGGACTAATACAAATGGTTGTATTCACTTCAGCCAGTACAATACGGGACAGCACAAGCAGGGATGTAAAGCCGGCCCCTGTATATATATATATATATATATATATATATATATATATATATATATATATATATATATATATATGGTACTGTACTCTCATAACTATAAAGAGAGTTAAAGTGTAAGATCTATGTACACAGAAGATGAGAAGATTTATTTTACAGGCATTTAGCATTTTAGCTGAGATTTACCAAATGACACGATCAACCAAAGATAGACTACTATATCTTGTGTATATAGAATGCACAATTTTATCCAAATAGAAGAGAAGTATGAGAGATACATTTGTCCAATATTTCTTCTTCATTTATCACTTGTAGATTGAATGTATATTAGTACATACCAGTTAGATCAATGTAAAGACAATACTCAGTAATCAAAATGGGTTAGTCTGGTTGCTTCTTTCTGCTTTAATTTGAACTAATCTTGAGCGATTGATTCGTGGATAATGTATTGCCACAATTGTAGGTGATCTGTAATATCAAATGGTGTGGACGGACGCACGTGAGCAACTGACTTTAATTAAACACCCTAAGAGCACGACCACAAGAGACCTCTGATAGTTTCCCAGAAGTACACCCAGGATGGAATGTAATTTAATGAGAATAAAAAGAAGCACATACAGTGTAGACTCTTACAGCTGTAGACCATCCCCCTTCACACCCAATCAAACGTTTATACAGTCGCCAATCGTTGTAAGTTTAACGCACGCCTGGTTCCGTTTTAGAGCTGCTCTCTAAGTGGAAAAGATCGTCCATGCATGTGTCTATCGTGTTGTGAGACACTGTGAGTTAGTGTGAGAAGATCTTTGGGCCTATTATCCCAACATGCATATCGCCTCCTATACTTGTATTCCGAATCACCTTCTATATAGCTCCGCCGATTTGTCTTAATCTGCAACAATATCTCTCATTGGAAATCAAGAATAAAAGTGATTGTTTTTATCCAACTCCACCGTATACCTATAGTCCACTGGACCTCTTCGGCCGACTTTTGTGTAGGGAATGTATGGCCAAAATTGGCCGAAGAGGCCCAGTGGACTGTAGGTATTAGCTTCTTGCCTGATAGGAGAGATAAGCGGCAGAAAATACATAATCAGTAAGTATCTGGCGGCAAGCGCTCCGGTGTGTACCATTTGAACAACCCCTTAACGGTGTGTTTCATGTCTTATCTTGCGGAGAGAAACAAGTCTTAGCTATATGATTAAATCTCTGGGTCAAAATGGTTGCCAAATTTGAGTATAATTATATTATGAACCAGTTTAGAAATGGGGTGATTTGGGCGAAGAGAGGATCTGATATGGGATTTTAAGTCTGGATTTGATCACATCTCTCTACTTGGGACCAACCTAAATTTACTTTATGAAAGGTCTATGGTCTGCCCCAAGCTCTCTCCACAAATAACCAAGCACCAATAGCAACCATAACAACCTTCCTAACTAAAGTTGAGACTGACTCACAACCTTTATGTAAGACCCCCCAGCTACCTCCAAACCTAATCGTTACTTTGTCCAAAAGGCTTCCATTAAGTATTCCCTGCACGCCGTATACCTTTCAGCGTATAGCTGGAACCCTCTTTACCTAATTCAGTCAATCTACAATCCTACCCCTGGTATCCTGTCCTTCCTGCCTGTTCCCTGCATCTTTCCGCATCCAGTAGTCACCACGACGGTCATCAACGTTTTCATCCGCCCACACTCTACAATTACTGTCCCTTTCCAGCCTAGAAAACTCCACATACCCCAACTTTAATGGACCCTAGACCTCCATTTTGTCGGCCAACTATATGGCTGCATCCTGCTTCAGAACCCTTATCTTTCTCCCCGCCATCCCCCATTTTGTTCTCTCCACTTGTCCAGCACCATGCCACGCATGCAAATGAAATAAACAACAATCGATTTACCGGAGTGGTGAAAGAGTCTCTGGGATGCTCGAAACTATTAGATATGCCTATACAACCATACATTGAGTGATCTACCAAGGACAGCCAGCAAAACACTGCAGGAGTGGGAATCAGGGGTTGGACGATTTCGAGCATCTCTGTTAGAGCTTCCCCTTTCTCTATTTTCTTTTTAAATATATATAAACTATATAAACAATTCACGATGCTTACCTTGGAATTACGGAGTGTTTTTATAGAGCTATTATGATTCAACATCACAATTTGCGTTAGAGGGATATTTCTCATTTGAAGGCTTATATCTTTGCTAGGCTGGAAATAACAAGAGGATATGTAATATCATATAACAAAAGTTCCCTGGTCTCATATATTTTTCAATATAAGGAATATATAAGGACATAGAGAGCAATAATGCATATTGGTCCAATTTAGGATACCAATTGGTCCAATTTAGGCACCTGATTGCCTAAAGTGGACAAATAGGATTTAATTTTCAATTGCACACCCTGGCTAGAGAAATTCGAATGCCTAGACTTTTATGCTATCAACGGAAAGCTATAAGATACCTTATAAGGGGTGATAATTGAAATTGAAGGGTAATGTCTCCTTTGTGGGAATATCTTTTAGTATGTGGGTTAATGCCATTTGTGATTTAGTGGCATTGTACTTAATACCTGCTACTATTAGGAGATAGTGCCCTGGCATGTGATATTATCCCTCATGCAGGTACTGTTTGAGGGATAATATCTCCACTGTGGGATGGTATCATCCCGGGTGTCCCCACACCCCAATATCCGTGCCTTACCTATACGGATGTCTCTTTACCCTGTTTATCATGATTTAAGAGGTCACAACATACTACTGGAACCAACAGAAGTGATAAAACGCCAACAACCTGCTTATACAAATCAGAGACCCAGACTCCCACAGAAGCTGACTTTGCTGCTGAGGCAGCGTGGTGAGGACTGTGATTGATTCTCGGGAATGCCAACTAAGGAAACTCTTTGATTCCTTTTTGTGTGGTCCAAAGCAACGGGACCTGGGGCACGTGTCTTGGAGATGAATGTTCTATTTCCCTCAGGCTTTCACGAACATCCGGCCACACAAAGCTTCTAATCATATTGACACCGTTGCATCCCACACCATTAATATTTGTTTCACCTCGCCACACTGGGTTTACCAATGACCAATTATATCATCCGTTAGTGGTTTCTATCTATAGATAGAAACCACTAGCGGTATATATTGAACAAGTAACCAATGGATAACTCATGACGAGTGTGTGTTAGTGAAGGATAATGACACGAGGCCGTAGGCCGTGTGTTATTAGCCTTTGCTAACACACACAAGTCATGAGTTATCCATTGACTACTTATTTTATACCATGAAACCAATAAATAATCAATATAATACCAATAAATTCAAGTTGAAAACAAAAATTATTCCCCCTCCCCGGGACTCGATGCCAGCCATTGTGTGTACACGATCGGTACATACACCTCGGCGCCCGGCAGCGGACAGCGACAGCCCCGGTCTCAGCTTGGCTTGCTTTGATTGCGTCTCGCGGTTATGTTTGTGTATAATACACCTCCTCACCCGGCAGCGGACAGCGACAGCGCACACGGCGAAAAATAGTGTTTGTACACGATCGGTACATACAGTCATACACCTTGTCGCCCAGCAGCGGACAGCGACAGCGCACACGGCGAAAAAAAGATGCATCTCGCTGTTATGTTTGTGTATAAAATACACCTCCTCGCCCGGCAGCAGACAGCAACAGCGCACACGGCGAAAAAAGATGCGCCCGGACCGGGGCTGGAGCAGCGGACCCCTCACGGCTGAGCACAACGCGCTAACCGCTAGGCCACGGCGTCTCCTCCCTTCTCGGCTTGGCTATGTTTGAATGCATCCCGTGGGTATGGTAGCGGACAGCCCGCAGTCGTCGCCTTCCCGGGCTTTGTATCATAGCAAGACGTGGTTCGAACCGAGCGTATCTCGTCAGTCTCTGTGACGCAATGCATAGGGAGTTGGACTAGGGCTCTTAGGCTGCAGGTTCGTGCCCTACCATGGCAATGAAATAGTCTGTTGGTTTTAACATGTAGCATGTGACATGGAAGGACATGAGAGGCGTGCGGTAATCCATGGATAACCACATGGGGTGCGGGTTATCCATGGATAACCGCACGCCTTACAATATTGATGTTACAGCCTATAGGGTATGCAATATTGACAGATATGTGTATGGGAATAGCCACGAAAAAGCACTGTGTAACCCAGAAATCGTGGTATAAACCGATCTATACATGCACTTTGATTTCATGCATACGGGTCAGGTCGCCAGAAAGCAGTAGATTTTGTGTTTTTGGGTCATTTTGCACTCTTATGGCTCTAGAGAAAGAAGTTGCAAATCAATCTTGTTTTACATAGACTCATTTGATAGATAACACTTAGGGCTATCAGAAAGATGTTAATTTGTGGCCATCCATCAAAAACTCTCAGACTTATAGCTTGCCGAAGTGAGAAAAACAGTCAAATTTGTTCTTTTTTGTTTTTTTTGTACTTTTTACAAATGTTCTGTATTGAATAAAGAACATCTGGAGTAACCCAAAGTTATTTTTTGTATTGTATATGATCATAGGTATCATTTCCATCAGGTTTGAACATGTTACTGAGTGAGGATTTTTCATTGTGTGTCTTTGAAAATGGAAATCTGTAATTTGTAACATCCGATACCAAAATCTAAATCAGTTATAAAACATGGAAAAAATTAATCTTCATAATCTTTGTTATTACCCATATGAAGGGCTTTATTATCCCCTACTTTGGCGAAAAAATTGTGTGTCCAGCAGTATTTGTCTCCATGTGAGAGCAGCTTATGTGAAATAATTCTGATAAAAGTACCGGACGTTACGTAACGTCCGGTACTTTTATCATCATGTAGGAGGCAGTCTACTGTACATGCATAACTCAAATTCTGTTCCATTCTGTAATTGAAGTCAATAATAGACATATTGGCCTTGTTAATTAATGTGTTTGTTATGCATAATGAGACATTCTTATATTACTGAGAGCAACTTCAATTACCTCTATATTTCATTATTTTGGTACCGGACGTTACATGACACAAAACAAGCAATAAAAATGGAACCGGATGGGCTAGATCGGTATTTTTTGGTTTTCTGAGTTGAGCGGAAGTCCCTTCACAGTTGTGTTAAGGTTATATAAAGGAATTAGAAAATTAATTTTAAAGGCCCTTCAAGGGCAGAATCTTACACTTTCTGACGACCTGACCCATACGCACGAAATGTAGGCCTATACATGTGTGTATATTGAATGGCCGTTTAAAAGGAGGGTGTTGCAGAAAAGAAAAGAAGCATCACCTAGGCCTACCATACAGACCTAATCTATCGTTCTTTATTCTCAGCTGGTGAGCGCAGATTAAAGATTGAAACAGTGCATGGCTGTCTCGCCAGAGATATTTCATGGACTTATAGCAGGTAGAAATCAACGCTGTCGAATTGGAGTCTGGAAGCTGGGGAAAAACACATAATTCTCCCCTATATGTGATATTAATAAAATCCAGAATCTGTTACTGCTCATTCATCTGACCATCTGTAGATATGACTCTTAGGAATCGCTATTCATATTACAAGGTTCCGGTATTCTGTTGGACCCCATTCCTGGTCATTCCTGTCCGCATGTTCCCAGCAAATCCTAGTGAACATGAGTCATGCTGGGTGAGGAATGTGTGAGTACATTGAGTGATAACGAATAATGTCATTTTGTGTGATACAATGTCAACTCTCACTCAGCTTGACAAACCCTCACTTACTTCAGTAAGACCTGAGAGAGCATGGGTCAACATGTGTCAATACTTGTCAACTCTCACACAGCTTCACATGTCTTAGCTTATTTCCATAAAGATGTGAGGGGAACTGGGTGAGCAAGTGTCAACATATGTCAATACTTGTCAACTCTCACACAGCTTCACATGTCTTCACTCATTTCCATAAAGATGTGAGGGGAACTGGGTGAGCAAATGTCAACATGTGTCAATACTTGTCAACTCTCACCCAACCTCACATGTCTTCACTTATTTCCATAAGGATGTGATGGGAACTGGGTGAGCATTCGTCAATACTTGTCAGCTCTCAGGCAGCTTCACATGTCTTCACTTACTTCAATAAAGACATGAGGGGAACAGGGTGAGCACATGTCAACATGTGTCAATACTTGTCAACTCTCACCTAGCATGACATTTCTTCACCAAGCCTTCAACAATAAGAGACTATGGAAACTGTATGGATTCTCATGGCTTGTACTTTGCAGAGTGGGCCTATTGAGTAAATGTCAATATGAGAATTTATGTTTCACAGAGCAAGTTCCTTTCTTACATGGCATGAAATACATATGAATCAGGAACATAATGATAGCCAAGTATATGTGATTTAGTGCATACATTAGACATAATAGCTCATTTGTTTTGTCTATGGGACATAGCACTGAATTGGAATTGCATATGTTTTGCATGATATCTAAGTATCTGTTTGTCCTGGTTTGATGGGATGTGAAGGTTTAATATCTACTGATCAGCTAGTCTGGTTAAAAAGACTCTATATTGAGTGATAATAGGGGCAGATACTTTGTCCAACATTAGCATGACAGACTGTGTGAGGAGATGTAAGCATGCGTCAAGATTCGCCAACTCTCACCCACCATGACAGAACTTCATGCACAATGACACATTATATACTATTCTGTGTTTTGATTGGTCCATTTCAAATTTCCCTCCCATTCCTTTGTTCTCCTCCTGCTATCAAAACAGTCAGGCAGAGGCAGCCATGGAGAACAGATCTTGTGGTAGGTGGTCACACAGTTCTAGATTGATTTGACATGAAATCCTATGTGATAAGCATTTATACAGTAACACATTGATATTATCTACAATCCCTGAACATCTATTTTGTTGCTGAATATTATTCAGCTATTTGTCTCAACACCCCAAATTAATGTAGAACTATCTATTTGAGCAAGGCTCAGGGAAATTCTGGGGAATTCAGGCTGCCATATGGGAGTGGTCATTGTTTATCAACTTGGAAATGAGTGGGTGGTCAAATTTAGATTGCTGCTGTTTGTTTATGACCATTTCTTATCATTTCAACAGGCAAGACTGATACAAGGAAAATTCAACTCACACAGCTGACAGAATATCTATCCATTTTCAAGCAAAGTGGGCAACACATGACATGCAGAGGAGAGATATCTTCAATGGGAACCAGCATGAACAGCTGAATTGATGTTAATAAAGTTATGAAATATCAGAAATCCACAACCACCTGCAAACCCCCCCCCCCTGCCTATCCCCCACCCACAAATTAGTCTGTGCGTCAATATATGTGATACTGTGTCATGACCCATGTGTCAGTGTGTGTGATAATGTGTGATGACACATGATGTCATCATCTGTCATTGTTGGTGAAGGTTCATGCATGTTGACTCAACTTCACAAATTTGGCTGGGATGTTCACGCATGCATCATATCTTGTCATGGTCCGTGATCACCCATGCATCAAGTCCTAAGAGCGCATGGGGTGAGGCTGGCGTAGCATGACAAAAGTTGACACAGATTTGCTGGGTTACTATCGGCAGCAGCCATCCCTCATACGGGCCAGAATAGTATAGCCACCATCAAAGATCCGCAGCCCTTTCATTCAATCAATTGCCATGTGAGCGGATATGTCCCGTAAATCAGTGAGAATATTGGGGAAAGTGAGCTGGGGGCCCTATGATCCATTGCCCCCTACATCCACACGATCCCTCTGCCTCTGCCCCAATGGCCTTATGGCATGCCCTTTTGTCTGCTTTGCCCAATAGGATACAATAGAACACACACCACTGCTTCCAAATGTGTTATAACGCCCATTCAGAACACGGCCGGCTTGGCTCTCACTTTTCTTTAGGCAATTCACCTTTTATTTGGCCGAAGCAGGTTTAATGTTGCCATTGTGTGTTGTGTTGCTGTGTTGGGTTTGAATGGCATGTAAGCACATTGTGGGAACAGGGGGATATAGTGGAAATCCTGTTTTATATGTCTACATCCCTCACTACCATAAGTATTATTAATACCTGCAAACGCTTTTGACAACACGTTACCAACATTGATATTGTAGCAATATAATTATATATGCAAGCATTTCCACGTAGCATTTCTAAATAACCATTTTATAGATTGAACCAAAATGTGCATGCTTATGAGAGCATTTCTGGGGACCATGAATTGGATGGGTTGGTGGATTTTTTCACTTAGTTACTTTTGTCTGGACACCCATTGAAAAATTAATTGTGAGTCATGACATTTACCTTCAATGTAGGCAGTTGAATGGTATGTGGCTGTGAGCGGGCATAAAATGCGTTGCATTTATAATGTGTGCATTTGCCTATTTCTACTCCATACCCTTTCTAGATATGGAAGGAACCCTACCAATATCAAATTTTGAGACCCCCTCCCAATATAACGCTCCTTTTACATGTGGCTATAGACTCCACCTCCACCCGCACCATCCATGCGTGCAACTAAGACAGCCCCCTATAGGTAGAAAGTTAGCAGCATCTCTTTGTCTGTTGAGAGAGATAATTTGAAATCGAATTCGTGACATCTCATCGTCTATCTGGTTAACGTCTTGACAAATGTGCAAGACAAGATGGACAAAATCCAATATCAGTGGGAACAATACCGATGGTTCAATCCAGGAATTAAATTGAACATAAAAGAAGATGGCAGCCAGGGAAAGAGAAGAAGGGGTGTCAGGGATAATGCATTGCCTCTGTCTGCGTGGTCAAATGAACAGATCGGTCATTGTCATCCTCGGTTAGCGACATGGCCTACGTGTCTGACAAAATGTCACCCACATTGTGATAACTCCCTCTGAGAATTGGTTCACCATTTATATCTGTTTCTAAGTCACTTCCATCACAATCAATTCATTGGATAAACTTTGGGATAAAATCCTGTATGTAGACGATGTTATGGATTGTATCAAATATTTAATCTCCCTTATTGGTTATATAGTAATTTCTGGGATAATGCAATCAGAAATCTATATTGGAGGTGGCGAGCATACATGCCATGGATAAAGGTGTGGACACAATGTCATCCCGACACAAATACAAGTAGACATGAATATCTATTGTTCAACCATCGTTCATCTGTGTTCATCAGATAACTTGCCCATCTGATATAGGTTAGGAAACATGCTTAGGTTAATGCCTGTTGTTAACACTTCATACAATAGGTCTACTACAATTACTAAATACATGTACAACTTCCTACAGTGCTAATGTGGTGGCGAAGTAACTAAGTTAGAAAGACATGGTAATCAATCTTGATTTGGCAAAGAATGGTCTCCTGCTGTCTGTCATCTTATAGGGATGTCATTGACATCCACTTTTTTTCCGATATTGTCTCGATATTGCGATTTATTGCGATATTTATTACATTTAAAAAGTGCATCATAAGTGCAAAAATTTTGAAAGAGGTAGGTGAGTATAAAGTGGGGGGGGCATCAATGGATCAAGGCACTGGCTCAGTGATAGCACATAAAGAAAAATAAATAGGGTGTAGGGGCCGGCATCGTTGTATATATATTAGTGCGGTTCATCCGAGAGACGTGCTCGTGTAATACTCGTTCCTTCTATGCCAACCAGGTGTCGCTTCGCGATACCCGTTTGGTACAAGAGGGGGCAGCACCATGCCACGCGTCCAGCTTCTACTAAGGAGCCGGACGATCCGCAGAAGGGGACTGGACTTGGTCCAGTCAAGACGTATACTAGACACTGAAAGTACGCGAATAAAAGGGCTACCCGAGCGGTAGGGGTGATCTGGGGCTTTGCCCAACCCGAATCTCTTGTGTTGTGTTGGTACCTTTAGTGATAAGCGAGCCAACGAGCCACCCAACATTTAAGTCGATACGAACCATTACACTGGTGACATGACCAGTTGGTTCGGGGGTGGAGCGCGGCCAAATGGCCGAAAGCCTTGGAAAACCCAATGCGTATCCCTCAAGCCCTGGACTGTAGGGATTCGAAGAGGATGACTTTACATCCCAGCACTTGTTGTTAGACTGGAAACCAGGTCAACAACATGTGTTCAACCCGGAAGGTGTCCAGACTGTTTTCTCGACACCCAGTCTAACAGACGGTGCCACCAGAACTGGGGATGGTATCGTTAAGTTGTACCCGGGCACACCTCAACAGGTTGCTGCAGATACAGGATTGTTCAGCGGGGTACTTAAACCCGCAAGTCTAAACTTGAGCGATTGGTCCCAAGTATTGACTAGCAGACGCCAGCTTGGACCCAAGATCCCAGCAGGCTCGGCTAGTATCTTGGTTACTCCAAAAGCCCAAGGTCCAATGCAGCGTACCGCGACCCCTACGGGCGCTGCAGTAGATGGGGCAACCGGGGTGGCCCCACTAATGACATCGTCCGATCATGATAGTGATGATGGTTAGGATGAAGAAGACCCGAAGGGTTCTTCAATCTCTTTGAAAGCTAGGCCTCGAGATACATTGCCGAGAAGCTCGGAAATGCATTCTCTAGGACTGTCTTTAGATGAAGGCTTGTCTGACTCCATGTTTAACCCTGGAGGCAGCCGCAAGTCTAGGTATGGACGTCGGAGGGGCCCTGGGTATAAGACTACCGCGGCCTATTTGAAAGCTAAAGAGCAGGTAAAGCTACAGGCTAAGAGGCAGCATGAACAATTCATAGCCGCCCAAAAGAAAATAGAAGAGGAAACGAAGGAACGGATCGGAAAACTTTGTTCTGTTGAACAAGAGGCGATTCTAAAGGAATCCGACCTCAAGTATCGGTTATCCTCGTTAGCCCATCGTTTGGAGCTAAAAGAGAGGGACGAGAAGGATAAAGACAGTAAGTTGGCTGACCTTGAACTCGAGGAAGCCAATAGACGCAAAGCAATTGACAAGGCTAGAGCCGAGGAAGTTGCTAAGGCCAAGGATGTAAACAGATTACAATCCGAGTTGCATGCCATGGAGGAAAAGCTAAAGAGACTTCATCTCCGTAAATCGGAGACGGAAGCCAAGTTGGTCTCAGAACAAGCCGAGATCCGAAGGGATACCAGTGAATACCAAAGGTCTCAGAAGGAAAAAGGTGAGAAGTATCGCTTATTGAAGGTTATACCACGATTTGTGGGTTACACAGTGCTTTTTTGTGGCTATTCCCATCCACATATCTGTCGATATTGCACACCCTATAGGCTGTAACATCAATTTTGGAAGGCGTGCGGTTATCCAGGTAAGGCGTGCGGTTATCCAGGTAAGGCGTGCGGTTATCCAGGATAACTGCACGCTTTTCATGTCCTTACATGTCATATGTTAAAATACACAAAATTTTGGGTCAGGGCAGGGCTCGAACCTAAACTCTCAGATCCCTAGTCCAACCCCCTATGCATTGCGCCACAGGGACTGACTGATGGTGGCCGGCTAGAACCAGGTCTGGATATGATACAAAGCCGTGTGCACTGTCGCTGTCCGCTCCCGGGCGAGGAGGTGTATTATACACCAACATAACCGCAAGAAGCTTCTTTTTTCGCCGTGTGCGCTGTCACTGTCCGCTGCCGGGCGCAGAAGGAGGAGACGCGGTGGCCCAGCGGTTAGCGCTTTGCGCTCAGCCGTGAGAGGTACATGGATCGAGCCCCGGTCCGGGCGCATCTTTTTTCGCCGTGTGCGCTGTCGCTGTCCGCTCCCGGGCGAGGAGGTGTATTTTATACACAAACATAACCGCGAGAAGCATCTTTTCTTCGCCGTGTGCCGCTGCCGCTGTCCGCTGCCGGGCGAGGAGGTGTATTATACACAAACATAACAGCGAGACGCATTGAAACCAGGCATTAAAATCTTTCGCCCTGTGCCGCTGCCGCTGTCCACTGCCGGGCGAGGAGGTGTATGTACCGATCGTGTACACACAATGGCTGGCATCGAGTCCCGGGGAGGGGGAATAATTTTTGTTTTCAACTTGAATTTATTGGTATAATATTGATTATTTATTGGTTTCGTGGTATAAAATAAGTAGTCAATGGATAACTCATGACTTGTGGGGGTTATCGACGATATTATCCGTCGATAACCCCCACGCGTCATGAGTTATCCATTGGTTACTTGTTCAATACTTTGAAAAGGGAGGCAGTTGTTGCCCAAGAAGAACGGAACCGAGCTGTGGCAGATAACGAAGAGATCCGATCCAAGATCTTATCTGAAAATGCGCAGCTAAGAGAGGAGCAGAGGAATTTAACCACTGATGTGGCCACCCTCACAATAAATAAGTCCGCCATGGAAAGTTATTTACAGGAACAGGAGCATGCGAATGTTCCTCCGGCGAGTAAGGATCAGAATCCGAACTCGACTTTTGTCAAACAAGGAGACCCAGTTTCCTGTTCGACTCCGAAGCATCCGGCGTATAATCCATTTGTAAATGAGAATGCGACAAGGAATGTAGATCAAGGGGGAGTATATATCAGAACCCAAGATAAGCATGGCCGAACTAGTAGAGTTCGGATAAGCGAGGTCCCAACAGTCCACAATTTGGACCCGGACTTCGTGTCTAGGGACTGTTCCGACACTAGTGCGGAAACAAGCGGGTTCCACATACATGTGGATCAGCCAGACAATGTCGGGTTGGGAGCGGGTAATACCAGCAACCAACAGAACCCACCAAGCAGTGGCAGCCAACCGAACCAGGCTGGTCCGCCTCCTAATGACGGTAGTCAAGGCGGCGCTAATTATTCGAGTACACAGGGTGGGGGTGGTGCCTCGGGTACCGGCCACAACGCAGGTGGCGATGGTGCCTCGGGTACCGGGCCCAACCAAGGGGGTGGAGGTCATACAAACTACAGTGGTTCACAGTGGACGTACAACCATCCACCCCCACCACCACCAAACAATACAAGCTTCGTTGGTATAGGAGGCAATCGAACCTTGAACGAAACCAAGGCGATTGAATGGAGCAAACAGCAATGCACTAGATTGATGTATGCTCACAATTCAGCCTGAAGGGTTGCCATCATACCAAAGGAATACGACGGTACTCGGCCATGGAAGGAATGGTTTGAAGACTTCATCGATGTGATGAATTGTAATGGATGGACCCCATACGAGGCCAAGCCGCATCTTGTAAGATGCCTAAAGGATGGACCGGGTCGCATGGCCGTAGAGCAATGGCGGACCTGGTACGGTCTGGTTGGGAGCTTTGAGCAGTTAGTCAAATCTGCTAGTGGACTGTTGTGTAATATGGTCAAGGAGGATCCGATGGTTCGTTTTAAGAGACGGACCCAAAAACCAAATGAAGCTTTCAGAGCATACGGTATGGAACTGCATGCTCTGTTAAGTAAAGCCAGACCCAGTACAGAAAACCAGGACTGGTATATGGACGATTTAATTACCCAATTCGTCAAGGGTCTGAGAGACCGAGACGAGCAGATCGCGGCTAGTGATGCCTGGAAAGAAGGTATAACACTGCACGGCATATTTAAATGGTATAGATATGGCTGTAAAGAAACGAACGATGTTAGCTGGAGACATCCCGAACACCACGGGTTCGACTCCAGTATCGTTGGTAGTTCAGCGATCCGAGGTAGAAAATACCCCGGATGACTTTGAACTTATTGACATCGAGCAGGAGGACGGCACCTTTTGCTCGATGCAACTTAGGAAAAACACTTCTGGCAGGAAGTATATTCCAAGGAAGGCGTTTAGTAAACAGAAGGATACTAAGCCGTCATCCGAAGTCAGGGGCGACTCAAAACCCGTTAACAAGGCTTACAAGCCCCCTGATGGCGCTGAGAAGGCGTGGGGTCAATCTCTGGATATGACCAAATTAATGGAGGAAATGTGTAAAAAAATTACAGATGCCCTCCAAGCCAACCGGCAGAGACCCAGAGTGGACCGCCGGATGGTCAAGTGTTTCAGGTGTCAGCGCATGGGACATTATTCCTCTGAGTGTACCGCTGCAAAGCCGGTAATGGCGGCTTTCTATGAAGCCGAAGACAACGGCGAGGAAAGCCAGAATGCTACGGATTCCACGGAACTAGTGGGAAACTAGTGGGGGTTGTATCCACGGCATTGGGTATAACCCCAGGATTGAACGAATGCCAAAATGCTACCGGGGGTAATCCGGTGGAAGATTTCGAATCAAATACACCTGGAGGCCGGGTGGCTGTGGGTGCGCACCCCTGCATTACGGCTGGGGCCAGGGACCCTAGTGCTTATGTGTATGGAGGCGAGCATATGGAGGCGAGTGTCCGCACTGGGGGAGAGGAAGGATGGATCAAAGAGTTGATTCGAGTGTGTGGAACACGCCTTCCCCCAAGTCATCCGTGTCTGGAGTTTTTGAGAGGGCTCAGATTGAATCTTGGTGATTCGGGAGACTTTCACCAGGTTACCAGCAACCCATCCCCCTTGGGAGGGAGACGGTGGTATGTACCCATATCTGTGGAAGGCCGGGTAGGAGAATTCTTAGTGGATACTGGAGCTAGCCATTCCTGTGTGTCCAAAAGATTCTTCGACTCGGTGGCCAGCAGTCATGAGAACCTCAAAATGGGGGTAAATGCTTGCACGGCCGACGGAAGCAGTATGAGGACTTTTGGTAGGACGTTTATGCCTATCCGTATAGGTGGCAAGGAGTTTGTTCTTTCGCCAACTATAGCAGAGGTTAGTGATGACGGAATCCTCGGATTGGATTTTGCGAGCTTGTACGGGGCCGTCTTGGACCCGAGGGATGGTATGATGAGTATCCGGAACCCGTATGGCTTGCATGTCCAGTGCGTTTTGAGACAGGTGTCTTCGGTAGCATCGGTTATACATACGGTGAAGATCCCTCCGGGTACCACTTGTGATGTCCTTTGTGGCGGATCAATGGCCCAGAAGGGTGAAACAGGAGTCTTTGAACCCGACACGGTATATTTATCGAGTATCGGGTTGGACTCAGTGGATACATTAGTGGCTAATGCAGCATGGTCTGTACTACCCATAACTAACCGAAGTGGTTCAGTGGTTTACTTGAAACGAGGCGACAGTGTGGGGGATATGAGTTCGGTAGAACTCGTCGCCGAGGCCAGGTTCAACAAACCATTAAACCCTGTTAGTAAGCATCCTTTGGATGAAGAATTTCAGAAACTGATTGAAAAATCAGATTTACAGAATACGGAGGATAAGGAATGCCTGGCGAAACTCCTACGAAGGTACGAGAGTGCTTTCGGAAGGGAAGGTGGACCCGTAGGCAGGTCCGATAAGGTGTCGCACACTATAGATGTGGGCGACGAGAAACCCTTTAAGATCCCGTATCGTAGACTTCCTCTTAAGAAGAAGTTAATATGTGAACAGGAAATACAAAAGCAGCTGGACCTAGGGGTCATCATGCCGAGCTCGAGTCCCTGGTCCAGTCCTGTTTGTATGACCACCAAGAAAGACGGTACAATCCGCTTTTGTATCGACTACCGAAAATTAAACGGTATGACAAAGAAAAACTCGTATCCTCTGCCGAGGATAGACGAGACTTTAGATAGCTTGGGTGGGAACCAATGGTTCTGTACCTTGGATTTGCAATCCGGGTATTAGCAGATACCGTTGCACCCTGATGACATAGAGAAAACAGCGTTCTCTAGTCATATGGGGCTATTCGAGTATAATGTCATGCCCTTGGATTGTGTAACGCCCCGGCTACATTCGAGGCCATGATGGAATCCCGGTTGAGTGACCTTCTGTGGAAGAAGTGCTTGGTCTACCTAGACGACGTTGTCGTGTTCGGCAAGTCGTTTAAGGAATGCCATGCGAATCTGCAGCTGGTACTCGACCGGATCCTATCCAACGGTCTAAAACTTAAACCCAAGAAATGTAATCTGTTTAAGAAAACAATTACATATCTGGGAAGGATCATCACCCCTAACGGAGTGAGTGTGGATCTGGAAAAGCTGGAAGCTGTGGAAAATTGGGAACGGCCCACGAGTGCTAAGGATGTGAGATCATTTCTAGGATTTTGTTCCTATTACCGTGATTTCATACCGAATTACTCTCGTGTAAGCTTCCCAATGCAATGCGTAGCTCACTGGACCCCGGGTAGGGCACGGGACCCATTCCCATGGACCAGCGAGCAAGAAGAATCTTTTAATAAAATAAAGGATTTGTTTAGAAACACACCCGTATTGAAATATCCCACTCCCGAGGGACATTTCATATTAGACACAGATGCGAGCAATGATGCCATTGGGGCAGCACTCTCTCAGGTCCAGAATTGAGTCGAGGTCCCATTGGCCTTCGCTAGCAACACGCTAAGCAAGACCCAGCGTAATTATTGTACCACTAAACGAGAGCTCCTCGCGGTAGTGGTGTATACGAAGAAGTTTAAGCATTTCCTATTGGGAACTGACTTTACTTTGCGAACCGACCATTCATCTCTGAGGTGGCTTCTTAACTTCAAGGACGCCGAAGGGATGATTGGAAGATGGTTAGCTCACCTATCCGAATTCGGATTAGAGCATAAACAAATAGAGCACCGACCTGGTGCTAAACACATCAATGCGGATGCCCTGTCAAGGCGACCTGTCCGAAAGTGCCAGAATGCCACTTGTGAAGACTGTGGGGCCCACAATGCTGTGGTCGCCGGGTTGGTATTTAATTATACCACCCCCCGAATCCCCTGGGAGGAGGCTGTGTGCAGCTATCTCGATTGGTCCCCAGAGACCATCAAGAAGTTCCAACAGTCTGACCCCACCACTGCGCGCATAATGGAATACTTACGGATAGGTATTAAGCCGGCAAGGCCTTTGCTATCCCTAGAAGATAGGGAAACGAGGCAATTGATAGCTCAATGGACCGAGCTGGAAATCCGAGATGGCGTACTGTGTAGGTGGAAGACCACTTCCACCAGCGGTAGACTGTTACAAATAGTGATACCCACCTCAATGAGAAGGGATATCATGTATTATTGCCATGGCCACCAAACAAGTGGTCATTTCGGGAAGAAAAGGTCTATAGAGCGTCTGCAGAGATGTTACTATTGGCCCGGAATGAGAGGCGACCTACTTCGGTGGATCGCCACTTGCCCGGATTGTTGTAAAAACAAGCCGGGACCCGGCCTGGGTAAGCTACCCTTGTCCCAGGAATTATTTGGTGTCAGGTTTGCTCGAGTAGCGATAGACATCATCAGTGGATTAAAGACGATGCCCAGAGATAACACTTGTATGATGGTCGTAACCGACTACTATACGAAGTATACCCAGGTGTTTCCTCTTCCCAATCACAAAGAAAAATAAATAGGGCATAAAAGATATAGAGTCACTTTGGGAATGTATATTCAGTTAGTTCTCTGACATTTAAGGTTGTTTAAGTATGTATTGATCAAGACATTCAGCAAGACGATATATAGATCTACAAACAAAATGGTATCAAAACCCTTACACCATGCTATGGTCTAGCATAGCATGGTGTAAGGGTTATCAAGATGAATGTTCTTTTTTTTAGATTTAGTTGCATTTTCACCACAAATTGATTTATATGTAATTGATTCTGGAAAAATTATTAAAAGCAGGGTTTGATTGGTTGATTATTTCAGTAGATTTCAGGCTGGTGGTGTGTGCATGTATGATAGTTGGGGGCAGTATGAGTTTTGTGAGGTTGATATGTGAAGTTTAGATATTTATCAAGGGACCTTGGCCCAGAAAGTATGAAGATATGAATTATAGCCCATCGTATTCCTGATGCCATAGGGTCATATCTAGCTATGGGGTATCACAGCTACTACATGAACATAGTGATAACAAGAAGCTGGCAATTAGTGGATAATTGATGATAGCTTTATTGTACAAAGTACATGCTGAATAGATGTTAACTCAGCAAGTAGCTAGTTGGTAATGCTGGCAGGTGTAGTGGCACCTGGCTGTATACACAATGACCATGAGGTGTACCACCCCTAGTGGCAGGGTGTGGTACTACTGCATACATTATAGGAGTATGGTATAGTGAGCGATAATGGATGTTGTATGAATGGTTTAATGTACAATATATTAATAAAGTAAAAGCAGTCGGGTTCTCTACTTATCACAATAGGCTTTAATTTGATACCAAATACCCCATATTTGTCTATTCTCTCCATGGAGTTCACTAACAAAATGTGGAAGAATAAGAAAGTTGGTCATAATATATCGATAAAATGGTAATGTCGATATGATATTCAACATCGCCATATTGCCGATATCTAGATATTGTGAATATCGATGACATCCCTACATCTTTAGCTCTGAGGTGTCATTCTTTCTATCCCATCTGATTAGCAAAATGAAATTCTATAGAGACCTGATGGGTGAGCCATCTCCGTGTGCATCAAGGTGCACAGTTCACAGTGCCGCCCTTTAGCTACCCCTGCCCCTATCTTAAGCCCTGTTATGGGGCCCCCAAGGGGACCCCCCCTGAGGTCACAATGTCGCCAAAATGTAAGGTTTCAGGTCACATGTCACTTTCTTAGGGGGAAAAAACATGTCTAATAATCTCAAAATTTAAGGTCTTAGATCAAATGTCACTTTTTTAAAGATTGGAAATGTCACATGTCACTTTTAAAAGGGTACAAAGTCGAAATGTCGCCAAAAAATGGCCAAAAGTCGCCATGTCGTTTTTTACCCCTTGGGGGCCACTGTTATAGCATCTTGTTAGCTAGAAACCCTGAAGGAATTCATTATCACCACAGGCCTCTTTTTGTGATACAACCCACGTTTTGAGCTGCCCTCTTCCATGGGAGGTTGATAGATCGGTTCCTTTGCTGCTATCAAATGGATGTTTTTCCGTTAGACCTTGTCCAAGGAGTACTGGAGGTCATCGAGAGGCATGTGCCCTTTTGCAAATCTGTTTTAAGGGCTTGGGTCAAGGTCGTGCACGTCTGAACAAAATGGGCATATATACCCTTAAGATATATTCTCCGTGGGTTGCTGTTTGCCATATAGCCTATGCTATGCAATAGACATCCCAGTATTGTGAGAGTATGATGAGATACTCAGATAGCATTAATTGCAATATTTTGAGTAACTATAGAATAGTACTCAAAACGTCAGTCAGCATAGAGGGTAGGGCGTCAGTAATATTCACCGTATCATTTGTTTCCCTTTTCCTACCTAAATGACACGTAGACTTAAGAGGTATTCATTTGACACACTTCAATACTTGAAGCTTACCTGGTTGTATAAACACATTTAGAGTATTATATTGAAGGTTCTAACATTGATTGTGCTACCATCTCTGAAACCTGGCTAGCCGAAGAGAGTGACAGTAGTTTATTACTGATTGATGGTTATACCCTACACAGACAAGACAGGTCTTAAGCCAAATGGAGGTGTTGCCACTTTCGTTAGGAATGGCCTTACTGCTTCTATACAGAACTAGATAAATATAATAATAATGATCCTAATATGGAAATGCAATCGATGGTGGTGTACAAACCAAATATTCGCAGGATAGTTATCAACGGCTGAGCGCAATGCGCTAACCACTAGACCACCGCGTCTCCTCCTTCAGCGGCCGTCTCGGCCTGGATTGATTTGAACGCGTCCCATGGTTATGTATACACGATCGGTACACACAGGTTATCCATGGATAACCGCACGCCTTGCAAAAGTGATGTTACAGCCTTCAGGGTGTGCAATATCGACAGGTATGTGCATGGGAATATCCAGAAAAAACACCCAAAATCACAGAAGTCGTGGAATAACACTGAGTATACAGGGTTAAATACATTGACATGCAACCATACAACCCTTGATCTAATTATCACAAACTCCAGGAATGTCAAAGTTAACTCCAGGAATGTCAAAGTTATTAATTTAATTGACCATGAATTAGTTCATGTCACCAGACAACATGTACCCCTTCTTAAATTACCCCTTGCTTTTACCGACAGGTCTTATATGCATTATAACCCTCTACTATAGTCAAGGAAGATCTACTACGGTTAGACTGGAAAAACTTTTTTGCTTGTGAAGATCCAGATGTATTATGGGATCTTTATGTAGCCTCTTTTGAATTTGTATTAGATAAAGGTTGTCCCGTAAAAGACTTCAATTTCAGTCAATCGAAAAAACCCTGGATTACAACTGATATGATCCAACTCTTGAAGGATAAAGATGAAGCTATGCATAGGTATAGGATAACCAATAATATTGATGATTATTATATTGCTAGGTTTCTCAGGAACAGATCCAAAATTATCATGCTGGGATGCTGAAAGGAAATATCATACTAACTAACAAAGACAAGCCTAAATCCTATTGGCGTGCCATTAATAAAGTGGTTAATCCAAAACCTCGATCCCCATACATCTCTCTTATTGACAAAACCAAAAACGAGCCTGTTCCCAGTGATAAGACTGCTGACTTCATCAATAACTTCTTTGCCAATATTGGTGAAAATCTGGCAAAAAATCTTAATCTGCCCTGGACCTACAATGGTAAGACTTGGTTTTAGCCAACTACCCTTGGAGTACTGGAACCTATCTTGAGAAAAATAAATGTTAGTAAGTCTTCTGGTGTTCCAAATATTTCCTCACAAGTACTTAAAGATATTTTCACATCACTTCCCGTTTATACATTACATTTGTTCAACACTGATAAAATCACAAATCTTTCGCCCCTGCATAAGGGTGGGGACACTACTGATGTCAATAACCTAAGGCCCATATCAATATTACCCCTTCCTGATAAAATCATGGAGAAAATCCTCCACAAACAAATTATGTCCCACTTAGAAGAAAATGATATAATAACTCCCAAACAAGATGGTTTTAGGCCTATTCACTCCACAATAGACAGTCTATCATCCTTTACTATATGTAATACCATTCACCATTCCATAAACAATTAAGATCTAATTACAGCAATACTTCTAAACTTTAAAAAGGCTTTTGACACCATAAATCGTATCATCCTTATTTACAAATTATCCCAATTGGGTTTTGTCAATTCCTCAAAGAATCTTATAAAAAGTTACCTATCTAATAGAGTACAACAAACCAAAGCAAATAATTGTATTTCTAGTACAGCAAAAATTACATGCAGAGTCCCCAAGGGCAGTGTCCTGGGCCCCCTGCATGTTGTTCTTACTTTACATTAATGATCTTAACTGTACTCTTATATAGTTTTAGATTATCAACATTATGCAGACGACACTGTTTTGTATTTTTCTCATAATAGAAATACCCTTGACGTTGAAAATAGAATTAATTTAGATAGAGTCAACAGCTGGTGCATCACTAACTAAATCTTTATTAAGACACATTACCCAACCCCGGCTTAAAATTGGTAATGAAATCATACAAACTGCCCTTTCTTACAGATACTTAGGAATTACCTTGGACAACTCTTTGAATTATAAGCAGCATGTGAATAACGTACGCAGAAATCTTGATTTCAAAATGTACTTGTTTAGAAAGATCAGGCATAGCCTTACTCTGAAATCAGCCATAGATGTACTTAAACTCATGATTCTTCCATCTATTGACTATGGAGATATTTTCTATACTTCTTGTATAAAAACCCTTCTTGACCAATTACAGAGTTCGGTAGACAGGGGGGGCTTAGGACTACATTTATTGATAATAGCAAAGATGAACCCAAAATATTAGCGACAAATGTTGACTTACCCCAACTTGAGGATAGACACAATACCCATGTTCTCATTTCTGCATTCAACTTAACTCTTAACATGGAGAACTTACACTGAGAAAATATTCTTACTCACTTGAGTCTGTATCCAGACTCAGGCAATGTCGCCAAAATGAGTATGATTTGAGACTCAGTCGGAGCCTGGGGTGATACTCAGGCAGATATTGAGGCTGATCCAGGCTGAGCCTGGGGTAATACTCTGGCTCTGCCTGAGTATCATCCACAGGGTCAGGCTGAGTCTCAAATCATACTCATTTTGGCGACGTTGCCTGAGTCTGGATACAGACTCAAGTGAGTAAGAATATTTTCTCAGTGTAGATAATAGACCTACCCGCTCTCATGATGCCAAACTCCTTTAGGTAACAATACCTAAGAACCCTCACTTCAGGAAATGCCTAAAATACAGGCAGTCCACCCTGTGGAACTCACTCAGGGATAATGCTAGTCACTCGCGAAATCGCCAATGGAGAATCCAACCTCAATTTGGCTAATGCTATAGTCCCTCAAAAATCGCCAAATTGGCTAACTGTTGCTATAGGGGAGGGGGTGCATACAAATACATGTAGATACACAAAACATCATTTTGACATACTCTTTATATATAGTTGAGAGAAATGGGGGCTTTCAAAAGGGAGAATAACTGTGTGTGGTTGGGGGGGGGGGCTGGAAATTGCAGGAGAAAATCCAGTAAGGATAAATGCATTATCCCTTAAATTGATAGTGATATACTTCTACGGGTTTTGCAGGGGTAGTATTTATTTTGAACGGGAAGGGTATGCACATGATCCAATAATGGAGAAGCAGGGGGCTCACTTTGGCAATCATTTATGTGTACTTAGGGGGGAGAGCACGGGCATGGACTGGTTACCAGGTTTACTCTGTGTAGGTGTTATCCATATGCTATAGACAGGTGAGAAACTGAAGGGAACAGTGCTGCCCTCTGGTGTTTTTATTTGCTATGCACAGACCTTGATTACGGAGGTGAGTGGTGACTTTGGCAAAGTCATGTAGCTGTTGGAATAAAAGGGAAGGTAAATAAAATGTATCTTTATGGCCCACTCTTGACTCCTTTACTTATAGCACCTCAGCTAATACTTTTAACCCATTTAACTTGCTATCCAACAAACCATGCATATTTTAGGACGTTTTTATTTCTAATTATCTGAAATTGAACATGATGATCTTAAAGGGGCTCTGAGCTGACTGAAAAGTAAGTTCCACAACCTAACACTAGGAGGCTACTTGGAGAGCACCACCACAGTGACCTCTACAGTGGCAAAAGGCAACTAGCATTCATGTGACTTGTACCAGGTCATATGACCTATTCTTATCCATACAAAAATCATGACTAGCAAATCTGAGAGTTTAGAGAAGA
The DNA here is from genome assembly GCA_949317995.1 of Acholoe squamosa. Taxonomy (NCBI): domain Eukaryota; kingdom Metazoa; phylum Annelida; class Polychaeta; order Phyllodocida; family Polynoidae; genus Acholoe; species Acholoe squamosa. Next base: position 34,359,331 of record OX439035.1, on the reverse strand, counting down.
AACTTATTAAAGAAGCCTAAAGAGAAACGGGTGATTTTCCCATTATTTGGGGCTAGGGGCCAGCCTTCCCAGCCCCCCCCCCAGAAAATCTGAAAATTCTCTATGATACTTTCTCTAGACAACTTGGGTGCACACTTTTGGGTAAGTATAGCAAAAATATATAACAACACTGGATTAAGGACAAGGGAGCGGGAGATTTTTTCCATAATTTGGGGCTTAGGGGCCAGCCCCCCCAGGAAAATATAAAAATTCTCTCAGATACTTTGTGTAGACAACTTGGGTGCACGCTTTTGGATAAGTCTAGCAGAATTAACACCAGATTTTATAGGGCAAGGGAATTGAAGACTTTTTTCATAATTTGTGGTTAGGAGACAGACTCCCCAGCCCCCCCCCCCGAAAATATGAAAATTCTCTCAGATACTTTGTGTAGACAACTTGGGTGCACGCTTTTGGATAAGTCTAGCAGAAATAACACCAGATTTTATAGGGCAAGGGAATTGAAGACTTTTTTCATAATTTGTGGTTAGGAGACAGACTCCCCAGCCCCCCCCCCGAAAATATGAAAATTCTCTCAGATACTTTGTGTAGACAACTTGGGTGCACGCTTTTGGATAAGTCTAGCAGAAATAACACCAGATTTTATAGGGCAAGGGAATTGAAGACTTTTTTCATAATTTGTGGTTAGGAGACAGACTCCCCAGCCCCCCCCCCCCCGAAAATATGAAAATTCTCTCAGATACTTTGTGTAGACAACTTGGGTGCACGCTTTTGGATAAGTCTAGCAGAAATAACACCAGATTTTATAGGGCAAGGGAATTGAAGACTTTTTTCATAATTTGTGGTTAGGAGAGACAGACTCCCCAGCCCCCCCCCCCCGAAAATATGAAAATTCTCTCAGATACTTTGTGTAGACAACTTGGGTGCACGCTTTTGGATAAGTCTAGCAGAAATAACACCAGATTTTATAGGGCAAGGGAATTGAAGACTTTTTTCATAATTTGTGGTTAGGAGAGACAGACTCCCCAGCCCCCCCCCCCGAAAATATGAAAATTCTCTCAGATACTTTGTGTAGACAACTTGGGTGCACGCTTTTGGATAAGTCTAGCAGAAATAACACCAGATTTTATAGGGCAAGGGAATTGAAGACTTTTTTCATAATTTGTGGTTAGGAGACAGACTCCCCAGCCCCCCCCCCCCGAAAATATGAAAATTCTCTCAGATACTTTGTGTAGACAACTTGGGTGCACACTTTTGGATAAGTCTAGCAGAAATATCTACCGTAATCTCCCGCGTATAAGGCACGTCTTATACGCGAGGTTTTAGTACTTCCTGGATCCGAAAGGGGGACACCAAGAGCTTTCTTTTGATATGTTACACTCCCCTTACCTCAAAAAAATGACAGAGGGGGTTTCAAGGGGGTGCGGGGGACCCTAGCTACACATAGTTTTTTGAATTTTGAAAATCCATTCAGTAGAACCAAAGTTATGATTTTTTGATTTTTTTTTGACAATATTCTTCAACTCTAGGTGCGCCTTATACGCGAGGTGCGCCTTATACGCGGGAGATTACGGTATCAACACTGGATTAAGGACAAGGGAATGGGAAATTTTTTCCATAATTCGAGGGTAAGGGGCCCTCCCCCCCCAGAAAATATGAAAATTCTCTCAGATACTTTCTGTAGATAACTTGGGTGCACACTTTTGGATATGTCTAGCAGAAATAACAACACCAGATTTAGGATAAGGGAATTGGAGATTTATTTTCCATAATTTCGGGTTAGGGGCCAGCCTCCCCACCCCACCCCCCCCCCCCAGAAAATCTGAAAATTCTCTCAGATTACATTCTGTAGACAACTTGGGTGCACACTTTTGGATAAGCCTAGCAGTAATAACAACACCTGATTTAGGACGACGGAATGGGAGGTTTTTCGATAATTTGGGGTTAGGGGCCAGCCTCCCAACCCCCCTCCCCAAAAAACAAATCATATTTTATATCACTTTGTGCAGACAACTCGGTCTAGGGGGAAAACCTTGGGTTAAATTTACAGAAGAAATAACAGCTACAGCTTTAGGGGAAGAAGGAGATTTTCCCATAATTTGGGGGTTAGGGACCAGACCCCCCTAGAAAATCTGAAAATTCTCTCAGATACTTTCTCTAGACAACTTGAGTGCACACCTTGGATAAGTATAGCAGAAATATATAACAACACTGGGTTAAGGGAAAAGGGAGTGGGAGATTTTTTCCATAATTCGGGGCTTAGGGGCCAGCCCCCCCAGGAAAATATAAAAATTCTCTCAGATACTTTGTGTAGACAACTTGGGTGCACGCTTTTGGATAAGTCTAGCAGAAATAACACCAGATTTTATAGGGCGAGGGAATTGAAGACTTTTTTCATAATTTGTGGTTAGGAGACAGACTCCCCAGCCCCCCCCCCCCCCGAAAATATGAAAATTCTCTCAGATACTTTCTGTAGATAACTTGGGTGCACACTTTTGGATACGTCTAGCAGAAATAACAACACCAGATTTAGGATAAGGGAATTGGAGATTTATTTTCCATAATTTCAGGTTAGGGGCCAGCCCCCCACCCCACCCCCCCCCAGAAAATCTGAAAATTCTCTCAGATTACATTCTGTAGACAACTTGGGTGCACACTTTTGGATAAGCCTAGCAGTAATAACAACACCGGATTTAGGACGACGGAATGGGAGGTTTTTCGATAATTTGGGGTTAGGGGCCAGCCTCCCAAGCCCCCCCCCCCAAAAAAAAAAAAAAAAAATCATATTTTATATCACTTTGTGCAGACAACTCGGTCTAGGGGGAAAACCTTGGGTTAAATTTACAGCAGAAATAACAGCTACAGCTTTAGGGGAAGAAGGAGATTTTCCCATAATTTGGGGTTAGGTACCAGACCCCCTAGAAAATCTGAAAATTCTCTCAGATACTTTCTCTAGACAACTTGGGTGCACACCTTGGATAAGTATAGCAGAAATATATAACAACACTGGGTTAAGGGACAAGGGAGTGGGAGATTTTTCCATAATTCGGGGCTTAGGGGCTAGCCCCCCCAGGAAAATATGAAAATTCTCTAAGATACTTTGTGTAGACAACTTGGGTGCACACTTTTGGATAAGTCTAGCAGAAATAACTACACCTGATTTAGAACATCTTCTGCCCCCACACCTTAAATCTGTAATTCTTATTTGTGCTCCAGTAAGGTTTGCAACCTAGATCTATAAAGACTTGGGTAAAAATTGCAAATTTTCAGGGGGGGCTCTGGGGTGAATGGCCCCAAGCCCAGAATTATGGGGAAAACATCTTCTGCCCCCACACCTTAAATCTGTAGTTCTTATTTGTGCTCCAGTAAGGTTTGCAACCTAGATCTATAAAGACTTGGGTAAAAATTGCAAATTTTCAGGGGGGGGCTCGGGGGTTAATGGCCCCAAGCCCAGAATTATAGGGAAAACATCTTCTGCCCCCACACTGTCAATGGACCATTCTGGGTATTATTATTATTTTTCTTATCTACTAATTTCTTCGCCATATAAAACCCAAGCTCTGCTCACGATCCATACTCAGTAATCTCCTGTATTCCCCAACAGGAACCAGGATCCATAAGTTATCACGAACTCACTTCCTCCATGAGACTCTGTGACATAACGTAGACAGATGTAATAACATTCCAATCATATCTACACCCACACAGCCCCGCTGGAGGATGTGGGGTCCACCTGTGGTGCCATATTTGGAATGAGAGAATATTTCACAATCTCCTCTCAATCCTCATCAATATGATTAACCCACAGGTGGCAATCTCTCCCTATGACACGTGTCCCTATTTCATTGAGCCATGTGTATAGAATATTTCACAACACTGCGAGCTGCTCAAGTCCTTCATATAAAAGGCAGCTTGAGCAGCTCCCAATCATCTCTCCCAACTTACACCTTACACCTATACCTAGAACCTATGACAGGTTGAGCTATAGGATCGGAGGCAGAGCTTAGATCATGGCAAGTGTTATCATTGTTACCACCTTTATGAAACACTCATGTCAGCTATGCAATAAAAGGATCAAATGAACTTCCCTGGATTCCGTGTACATTCACTTCACCACATGTAACCGTCCGTTGACAACACCTTAAATCTGTAGTTCTTATTTGTGCTCCAGTAAGGTTTGCAACCTAGATCTATAAAGACTTGGGTAAAAATTGCAAATTTTCAGGGGGGGCTCTGGGGTGAATGGCCCCAAGCCCAGAATTATGGGGAAAACATCTTCTGCCCCCACACCTTAAATCTGTAGTTCTTATTTGTGCTCCAGTAAGGTTTGCAACCTAGATCTATAAAGACTTGGGTAAAAATTGCAAATTTTCAGGGGGGGCTCTGGGGTGAATGGCCCCAAGCCCAGAATTATGGGGAAAACATCTTCTGCCCCCACACCTTAAATCTGTAGTTCTTATTTGTGCTCCAGTAAGGTTTGCAACCTAGCTCTATAAAGACTTGGGTAAAAATTGCAAATTTTCAGGGGGGGCTCTGGGGTGAATGGCCCCAAGCCCAGAATTATAGGGAAAACATCTTCTGCCCCCACACCTTAAATCTGTAGTTCTTATTTGTGCTCCAGTAAGGTTTGCAACCTAGATCTATAAAGACTTGGGTAAAAATTGCAAATTTTCAGGGGGGGCTCTGGGGTGAATGGCCCCAAGCCCAGAATTATGGGGAAAACATCTTCTGCCCCCACACCTTAAATCTGTAGTTCTTATTTGTGCTCCAGTAAGGTTTGCAACCTAGTTCTCTAAAGCCTTCGGTAAAAATTGCAAATTTTCAGGGGGAGGGGGCTCGGGGGTGAATGGCCCCAAGCCCAGAATCATGGGGAAAACATCTTCTGCCCCCACACCTTAAATCTGTAGTTCTTATTTGTGCTCCACTAAGGTTTGCAACCTAGATCTATAAAGACTTGGGTAAAAATTGCAAATTTTCGGAGGGGGGGCTCTGGGGTGAATGGCCCCAAGCCCAGAATTATGAGGAAAACATCTTCTGCCCCCACACCTTAAATCTGTAGTTCTTATTTGTGCTCCAGTAAGGTTTGCAACCTAGATCTATAAAGACTTGGGTAAAAATTGCAAATTTTCAGGGGGGGCTCTGGGGTGAATGGCCCCAAGCCCAGAATTATGGGGAAAACATCTTCTGCCCCCACACCTTAAATCTGTAGTTCTTATTTGTGCTCCAGTAAGGTTTGCAACCTAGTTCTCTAAAGCCTTCGGTAAAAATTGCAAATTTTCAGGGGGAGGGGGCTCGGGGGTGAATGGCCCCAAGCCCAGAATCATGGGGAAAACATCTTCTGCCCCCACACCTTAAATCTGTAGTTCTTATTTGTGCTCCAGTAAGGTTTGCAACCTAGATCTATAAAGACTTGGGTAAAAATTGCAAATTTTCAGGGGGGGCTCTGGGGTGAATGGCCCCAAGCCCAGAATTATGGGGAAAACATCTTCTGCCCCCACACCTTAAATCTGTAGTTCTTATTTGTGCTCCAGTAAGGTTTGCAACCTAGTTCTCTAAAGCCTTCGGTAAAAATTGCAAATTTTCAGGGGGGGGGGCTCTAGGGTGAATGGCCCCAAGTCCTAGAAATATACCAGAAAATCTCCCACCACCAACACCATAGATATGTAGTTCTCATTTGTGCTCTAGAAAGGTTTGCAACCTAGATCTATAAACCCTTTGGTAAAAATTTCAAATTTTCTTGGAGGGGGGCTCTGGGGTGAATGGCCCCAAGCCCAAAATTATGGGGAAAACATCTTCTGCCCCCCACATCTTAAATCTGTAGTTCTTATTTTGCTCCACTATGGCTTGCAACTATAGTTCTAAAGCTTTTGGTGAAAACTGCAAATTTTCTGGTGGGGGGGCGGGGTCTAGGGTAAATGGCCCCAACCCCCAAAAAATCTTCTGCCCCCCTCCACCCACAGACACATCCTATAGTATTTCTCAGTTGTGCTCTACAAAAGTTTGAAACCTATAGATGTAAATGCACCCAAGCCCAGTCCAATGTAACATCCATCAGCTGGGTTGGCTGGGTGGGGTGGGCTGCAGTGGTCACAGTGAGGGTCTCAATGGTTAAGCTTCACAGTGGACTGAGTGACCTGGGAGTGGCGCAGTGTCTGCTTACAGATCGGCGGGTCTGTGGCGATCTGAAAACGGCCAGCTCAGTCCTGCTTTAACAGTTATAGAATATTGAATGTCTGATAAGTCAACTATTTCTCATCCAATCATAATGAAGACCTATACAAAAGAGGTCTCCTTGATGTTATCTTTACTTAGCCAGCTATAGCATTCGACTTATTCCTGACTAACTGTAGTGATTGAGGCACTTGCAGCTGTCTTTTTCAAAATTTGCGCATACAAAGACAATTTTTTGAGATTTTTCTAGTGTTTCAATTTCATTCTGATCTCATTTTTAACATTAATTTAGTAGGTGTGATGGATATCAATTGCAACAGCATCGATTTCAAAAGTGAAACTAAGGGTTAGAAACTGAAGGTTCTGATCAGTAATTGCTGTGATTATAGAAGTTGACCTTTTTACCACCGAGAACTTTGCTGGCACCTTTCAGCTCAAGGGACATGCATCCGTCCTGTTTGTGTCATACCCATGCCAGCCCCTTTTCTATGTATACTTCTAGAAACCCACTGCTGTCATCTATTCTGATGGTCCACAACAGATTGGTGAATGTTTACCATTCTCTTTTTCTTGACAGAAGACCCTTGTGCCAGATATAAGAAGATAAGGTGATTTGATAATGGTTCACTGCTCCTGACACCCTGAACTAATTGCCCGGTACATAGAATAAGAAAATGGTAATTGGAATTACAGAAAAAAAATGCTTTGTGATTTCTTTTGGCCACCAAGATCATTGAAAATTATATCTGCTTGTTTTTTTTTCAAGAGTTTTCCTACAAGGAAAGCTGAAAACCATAGTGATTTTCATCTTCGTCTTCTAATTTTTAACACTGAATACAGTGAGAGTTCCAATCATATAAAGTGCTCATGTCATGCCTTGGTAAGCCCTAACTCAGGGATGTGGGTTTTGCATATGAGGCACTCCTACTGCTTCTGGATTGATATTTTGAAAAACCCTTGTATATTAAAGTGAACCCCAACCTTTTGACATATGCTGTAAGATATAGCTTCCCCAACTTTTGTAAAAGCCAACCTACATGTACAGTGAATAGGCCTAAGTTGTGGGGAAAGCCTTGCTAAGGTGTTACCGCGACATTGGAGGGTGTGAGGGCAGCATGGGATGGAGTGAGGGTGGCATTGGATGGTGTGAGTGTCACATGGGAAGGTGTTAAAAGCTATGGCCACCATAGAGTACTGGTAGGGTACCACGTGGGAGGGGAGCTTATATCGCCGTAAGGGAGTGGTCATTATTTATCAATGGGGGGGGATGGTGGGTTTGAGGGGGGCGGAAAAATTTCAGACCCCTCCCCGGGGGGGTGGGCTAACGAAATGTTGACCCCTCTTGAGGGGGGGCTAAAAATATTTACTGTCTTTTGAGCAAAAATGCCTGCGCGCTACTATAGCTCGAGGGGCGCAAACATTCTCTGTGCCTCCGGTTTAGGGGGGGGCACAAAAAATTTTGACTGTCAGCGAGGGGGGGACGTAAAAAAATTTCGCGCATCCCTGCGGAAACCCACCTCCCGCCCCCTGTTGATAAATAATGACCACTCCCTAACACCTTTACAGCATTCATTAGCTGTACCGGTACCCATAGGTGTGATGGAGGTGGGGGGGGGGGCTATTTACCTGTTTTTCAGGGTAAATCATTTATGTATCAAATGAATAGGTTGAAAAAAATTACCCCCCCCTCTGAATACCTCTAAAAATTTTGACCCCCCCCCTTCATTTTGCTCACCCCCCTGCCATAAATAATGAACGCTCCCTAATATCTTCTAGATAGGCCAACAAATATAAATTTTGTCGTGTACACAAAATTAGAATCGCGCGGAGTCTCTGATTATTGTGCTTGTTGCGCTTGTTACCTCATTTTCAGTCCGACAGTCGACACCAGCGAGATCACGGTGCAGACCACTTCCGCTTAACGATGGCAGCGGCTCCAGCAACTGATACTTGGGCTCAAAACATCCAATGCAGGTAATTAGGACTCTATTTGAAACTTAAAGTATTAAGAACACGTTAACTGTCTTATGTATATGTTTTTGTTCCATATGCATCCCAGTTCAAAGACCGCATTTTGCATGTGCATCAATACAAAACTCCAAACAAGTGGTCGTCGATGGGATGGCGATGTTTATGATGATCAGTCCTGACACTGGCAGTGTGCTGACTGACTCATCTGCTGATCTACATTGTGTGTAGAGAGTTCTGTATGTTCTTTAGTACTTAGGGTATGGGAGGGATCAATTGTGTTTTATCAAGTTTGACTGATAGATTATTGGATGAGGTGAGTTGGAAAAGTTAAACTTGATTGCAACATTTTACCTCATTGATTTCACAATCACTCTTCCTAGTCCTAGACCTAGTCAGGCTAGTGTAAATTCTGGCCAACCACAGCCTGGGCCAGGTCTTGTGAATTGTATCTGTCAACATGAATGATAAACACTAAAACAGGTAATACCTACTTTAAAATGAGGATTTCCTAGCTCCTAATGATCTGAATTTTAACATGGGTGGTATGGTTTAAAAGGGAAAGGTCTGCTTTACACAATGTCAATGGTGGGTAGATATCTAAGTTTAATATTCTTAAATTTCATTTAATATGTTTAGGGAGTGGTCATTATGTATCAACATGAGGGGGGGGGGGTTGTGGGTTTGTGGGGGGGGGTGCTTAAAAAATTTCAGACCCCTCGCGAGGGTGGGGTTTAAAAAATTTAGACCTCTCTTAAGGGTGGCTAAAAAAAAATTTACCCTCTTTTTAGCAAAAAAGGCAACGTGCTACTATAGATCATAGAGGGGTGTGAAAATTTTGACTGTCGTCTTGAGGGTAAAATTATAGCTTAAAACGCACCCTTTTAACCTATAGTAACGCGCAGGCTTTTACTAAAAATAGGTGAAATTATCTTCACCCCCTTTGAAACCTTCAAAGAGGTTGAAAAAATTCTAACCCCACCTCAAACCCACCAGCCTCCCCCCCCCCCCACCTTTTTTCTCAAAATGATCACGCCCTTAGTTGTTCTTGCAGAAATCCATTGATATGCTATATCTCAATTGTGATAAAATAATACAATATAATGTTCAAATGACCAACATATAGACCTACATTTTGAGGGGATGTTGATAAATATTGACTGATTATTAAGAACAGGGGGATCTTACAAACTTGCTCAACTTTGGACAATTTTTCCTAAATAAATATATAAGGCTCCGATCTTCAATTTCCTGTAATACCAGAAAATTCATGAAATTTTTTTTTCAAAGTTCAGATTTCAACTCGAAATTAGAAATACTTAAACAGCTAGAAATTGAATCATATAAAGATATGTTATTCTCCTAATGTTCAGCTTTAATACACGGATAAGCCAGCTCTTGTATTGATTAGGCCAAAAAAAAAGCCCAAAAAAAAAAATGTTTGTTGAGACACGAGGCTGGGTTATCCATGTATCATTCCCTTACAACGGGACAAACACGAGCACAGGAAGCAGTACACTGGAATGTAAGAAAAAAATGACGTAGAGAGGCACTGCGAAAAAATGATTTCTAAAAAGTCTTGAAGGATTTTGAAATCAGACTTGTAGGGATATGATGCATCAACATGTACGCTATCACTTACAGCCCCCCCCCCGATAGCTGGGTTTCCCACTATAGAACAGTACTAAAGCTAAAGACTGCACTCTTCAGCCACCTACATGACATCCTATGGACATGAGAACAGAAAGGGTCAAGGTGAAGGTCATGGGCTAAATGTGGCCAGTCTTTCAAATATGGAGTCAAATATGGACCCATGATTTGTCAATAAAATAAAATTCCCAAAAATCAAATAGTTCCTGCCCTTACCCTGCATGTATTTGAAACCAAATACATGTATATGAAGGTAATATGGAAAAAAATCATTTTTCATATCTTGAACAGAAACGCCTTAAACTCCATATTTGAATATGGTGCTCTATATTTCCAATGTTCAAATATACATGTAGTAAAATGAACAGGAACACTTAATCCACACATGGGACCCGTAATTAACATATGGAGCTCCATATTCATTGGTGAAACACCTTCCTGTTGTCGAGATCTTGTTGATCGTTATATGGCATCTCTGGATTATCAAACAATAGGCCCTGGTGTGGACTGGATTTCCATTAGAGGTGTGATCGGAATTACTTTTTTTCAATTGAATTAAAATTTACACAAACTCCATAAAAGTTTTCGTAATGAAATATGTGTGAAACTGTTAAGGCTAAGCTTTACATTTTATTTCAGATACTTTGTACATGGGATATGTCAGCGTGGTTCGGAATGTCAGTACAGTCATGATCTTAATGCCACACCTAGCACGGTCTGTCGTTACTACCTCCAGGGCTCGTGTACTTATGGCAAGCAATGCAGGTGGGTTCTACATGGTCGTGCAATTGTTTTAATAAAACTTTTTATCAAATGTGATAGGGGGGGGGGGAGAAGGGTTAATTGATTCAATGTTACTTAAGGTCTAGACATTCTGTATCTTAATAAGGGACCGTGATTATTAGCAGCTGCATTTAAGGTAGCAATTTGCTCTAATATGTTATTCCATATTTACTTTTATGTTTAGGTATGACCACATAAAGCCAAAGGGGCCCATGCCCACGGCAGCTCAGCCTGGACAAGCACACAAGGACCCCAAGCCAGGTAGCAGTGCTCCCAAACCAGGTGGGAGCGCTCCCAAACCATTCGTTATGCAAAGGAATGGGGATTGCACTGGGGCAGACCGTCAAATGGTGAAACTAACGAAACAAGGAGCACATACTCCAGTGCCATCCACTGTAACAAGTCCTAAACCAGAAGACTGGGTGAAAGCGGCAGAATTTATTCCCGGTCAGATGTGGAAGGGCTCAGGTCAGTCATGTACTTCTTATCTATTCTATCTCTATGCCATGCTCGAGAGTGTATAACGATCCATCTCAGATTCCTTAATGCTAGGAGGGTAGCAGTGGTCAAGTTGATTCAATATTAATGTCTGGTACATTCTAAGATGGTACATTTATACGTTGTTACTTGTGTAGCATATGACATAATATCACGATGAAGCAGAACTCTATCAGATACATGCACTACAGGTAGTAAAAGGTGAAAAGTGTAAAATCCAAAATTTAAATTCTGAACTTCTATTGTGTAAAGCCTCAATATCATAAAAAAATATTATCATTGTTACTACCGTACTTCAGGATGAACTCATATGTATGGTAATATAGTACTTGATATTCTATTTTAACATTATAGAACCAGCATCATATCTTGAGGCTGCACAGACAGGAGTCGAGTCACTTAGTGTAACAGAGGAGGAGGAGTACCAGGAGAGCCCCTACCATCAAGCCTTAACTGATGCAGAGAAGGCTAAGGAGTTGTGTCCCTTTGCGCTCCATGGTGTGTGTCGCTATGGGGAAAACTGCCTTTATTTACATGGAGATCTTTGTGAGTACTGCGGCCGGGCTTCCCTTCATCCAACTGACACTGAGCTTCGCACACAGCACACAAGTGTAGGTGCAGTTTATCATTTACAAGATTTGAAGTATACTTTTCTTTCCGTTGCCGGCCGATGTAGAGAGATAAACATCTAGTTATGAGCATATCAGGGTTGACTACCAGTATTTTAGTTGGAGTTGAGTATCAGGGTGAGGAATCATTATTTATTTGATATTCATGCACCATATTCCCGGTAGTGCCATAATGCTTCTCAAATATAAACTTTGGCTTATATGCTAAACTTATTGCAGCTTATAGAATGTTCCCAAAGTCAGGGTTCACCTAATAGGCGCGGCACTACAATGTACTTATGAAGAACAATATTTACTACTAAACCCTCGAATTTCATCCCCCGGCTGCACCTTATTATTTTTGTTGGACTATTATTGGTTTGGAGGTTTACTTTGTACAAAAAGTATTACAGTAGTTGCCCCACCAAAGTCACTGAATACTTATTATTTCTATTTTCCAGGAATGTATAAAGCAGCATGAAAAAGATATGGAACTCTCATTCGCCATTGCTCGGTCCAGCGACAAAACTTGTGGTATATGCATGGAGGTGGTAATGGAGAAGACTAATTCATCAGAACAACGCTTCGGTCTACTCTCTAATTGCAATCATGTTTTTTGTCTCTCCTGTATCCGAAAGTGGCGTGCCGCCAAGCAGTTTGAGAATAAGATTGTAAGGTAATTATACTTTAATCCATTCCATGGGCTGATGACCAATGACACTACCTCAGATCATCATTGTGCAATGGTTTTTGTAGATAAGGCGTTGGTGTGTAATGTTTGGGGAGTTTAGGGCAATGCTATAAGCGCCACAGGACATCTGGGGTGCGGCCCATAAAGAATTGAGTGAAATAAGGATGAAATAAGAAGTAGAATTTTGGTTTCTCAAATAAAAGGACTCTCATCTACCAATTTGGCCGGGTATCATAGATTATTTGATAAGTGAAATAACTTATTTCGGAGGAGCCCACCAATGCAGAAATAAGGCCTTATTTCACCTATTTCAAGCTATTTCAAATTGAAATAATAATTTAGGAATGGCAAAATATTTCAAAATGAAATAAAGTTTATGGGCCGCAACCCTGGAAAAATAGACTTTCTGTATATTACTATCCTGAAAGACGTCTGAACTAAACTTCCAATTCGCATAGAGAGAGTGAGAGAGTGTCATTCTTAAATGCGAGAAGAACTAGCATTCGTAATTTGAAGCTGTTATGAGTATGATGCCTTTTGATTTACTAGATCCTGTCCAGAATGTCGTGTGAAATCAGACTTTGTTACACCAAGCAAGTACTGGGTTGAAGAACGTGCAGATAAAGAGTTACTCATTGAAGGATACAAAGATGCACTCAGGTTAGTCTCCAAAATCCTAACCCTAGGTTGATGGATTTTCAATAGAAGTTGACAGCTTCATAGAACAGAAATACAATGTTTACCTGTCAACTCAGAATTATTTCATCATTTTGAGTAATTTAGATATGTCTTATGAGGCTCAGGCAAGAGATCAAAACCTATCTATGGTAGTAGATGGGAACTACGCAAACAGCATCTGAAACTGCAATGAATTTGCCAAATATGACAATATCTGATTACATTCCTAACTTACATGGTATGACCCATCTTTATCATCATATTAGGTGTGGTTCATTGTCATTCTACCCATTCTTATCACATGATTCAATATTTTCTGTACCCATAGACTCATATAGTGAAGGAATTGGTAATTGTTTTATTTTATTCAGGAAATTTTCATTTTACTTGTTACGTGCTATTACTTGATTCCAAAATGTTTCTGATGGTCACAGATATGCATACCTGAAGTTTGGTTAAGAAATTGTTGGAAGATATTTTTTTCTGTGAAATTTAATGCAGAATTATACAATTTCTCATATGCAGCCATAGTTAAGAGCATCAAACTCTAATACCCTCCAGTAGCTAAACTGACCCCGTGACTTATGCCTTTTATCTTTTCCACATATTACCTAAGTATCAAACTAACATCCCTGAAAGTTACTAAGAGAGAATGTTGATCAATTTTGAATTAGACACATTGTATCTTCGAGTTGCATTTTTTTTTAATCTAGATATATGTTCCTGCATGTATAAGTGTAAATCTATGAATGCTATTATTTGATTTCAGAAATAAGCCCTGCAAGTATTTCGACCAAGGGCGAGGTGAATGCCCATTCAACAATAACTGTTTCTACATGCATGCCTACCCGGATGGGCGGCCGGCCTCACCGCGCCCTGTACGACGGCGCCCGAGGCAGAATGCTGATGGTCAGCTAGACTTCATGCAGCAAATGATACTCTGGGACTTCTTGGAGGAACATCGCCGCCGACTCACCCTGGAGTTTGACCTAGAGGACAGTCTGGAGGAGCTGCTTATGAGTGCTGGGTTGTGGGATACAGATAGTGATGACTCTGATTATTCAGAGTATTCCTGAGATAAGCCCTTCTTTGCATGTTCTGTGTATACATGTGTAGGCAATATATAAATCTGCAGTATAGCTGTATAGGCACACCTGGTATTAAGATGTCATGTAAATACATCAACGCTGCCCTCACACCAAAGGCCTATGTGTTATGTCCCTGGAGAGTGTTTCTATGGTATTCAAGAGATTAATGCGACTCTTTTAGTTTTGTCGCTTGCAACTCTTAACAAGAATATTTTGCCTCTGAAAGTCATAGCAGAAATGACAGAAAGGTCACCAGTCACTTGGATCTCATCTAACTATTCAATGCATTGCTTTGTTGAGCTACCATGATTTCCTATATGCTGTAAAGTGTCTGATGTAAAAAAATTCAACAGCAAGAGAAATAAATCAAACTTTGTCAATTATAGTAGTGATGAATAGTTAATTCTTAAGTGCTTTCTAAGTGTGCAGTTAAGAATTCCTTTCTGCAAGCCTGGTAGATATTCCTCATTCAGTCCAGCTGTGTGTAAATACAACTCAATGCAGCAATGCCTTCCACGATGCCTACCTCAAGTCAAATCCTGTCATACTACCTCAATCAAGCACAGTGCTGTAAAATGCTTAGCTTGTGAAGAAGGAGTATTTGCTTATGCTACACCGAGAGTAAGTGGCATTTTCAGGGCGAGATATGCTCCTGTTAAAAACCTATGCTTCACTGGAACTCTAAAGCTATAAAAGTTTCCTTTGCATGATCTATTCAAGCCAAGTGGTTTCAGCAGAAGCATGTAAATACCGGAGTACATGTAACTAGTATGTAAGTTGCCCATTCTAGGTGCACCAAAGGGTTTTTGGGGAGTTCATGACTACCCATGTTTTTCCAAGTTGCGTCTTGTAATTGGGGCCCTACCATACGCAGGGTTAGGTTGTTTGATACGGCGAAGCATATTAGCGTTGTAGGCCTATACAATCATTAGCTACAGTGATGTAAATTACACCCTCTGAGTGCTCTGGTCTGTCGGGAGGTGGAAGGAAAATTCCGTTTGATCAGCTTTTTAAAACTAGTATCGGTGATTTGTGATAAGCCTTAGGTACACAGTAAAGGCACATGGAAAAGAGAACTATCACAAGTACACATCTAAAGATAAAGGAATTCTCATTCAATCAGCAAAGTTATTACCATGTTGATACTTGTATTTAAAACTATTACATTACTACCGTAATCTCTCGCATATAAGACGCGTCTTCTAGGCCAAACAAATGCCTGGTGCGTCTTATAGGTTTTCCCAAAGAAGGGGGTGCATCTTATACGAGGGGTAATTTTACTATAGAAATGAACTAATCTTACAATTTTCAGCCTTAAAATGTGCGTCTTATACATGAAAATGCATTTGCTGAGTTTGGGGTGCGTCTTATACGTGCAGCGCGTCTTCTACGCGGGAGATTACAGTACATTACCCATGGCCTTTTTTGTCCTCCATGTCTGTGTATTTGCCTATTATTGCTTACCACGGTAGTTAAGCTGAAGCAAACTTTGCGAAGCAAACTTTGCAACAATTGCTAATCATACATTAGGAACTTCTCATTCACAATATTGTAATGCTAGTGAAAACTATGTGAAGTGTGTCAACTTTATCAAATCTGTTAAACGTCTCAGTTAAAGCTATATTATACATTTCTTGTTAACTACATTTTTTTTTTATCAGGGAAGGTTATGTAAAAGCCACCACACTAAAATAACATTGTTATTGCTTCCTGGAGCCATCTCCAGATACAACCAGTAATAGGCATCTGTGATAGGTATCGCTTTCAAAACACCCTGTGTCATATAAACTCATTTGCCTGGTAATCTTCAATGTTAAAAAATGCCAGCGTATAATATGTTAAACTATGATCTATTCAGTCGCATGAGCTGTCTTAGCTACATCTGTGTCCCTTTCTTCCATATCAGACAAAATAATACATATTGTGAATATGTTAATGAAGGCTATATCTTAAGGGTACGGTCCGTAGATTGTAATGATTAAAGCAATCCCATAAGGTTAATCAAAGAATAAAGATGAATTGGTACAACGGCACCTACAGCTGAATAGCATAACTTAAATGGTTATACAGCCTCTAGTTCTAACCACGATAGATTAGGAACACAAAATAACTGTTTCAAAGTGTGGTTCTGAACACACGTTAAGGTGTTTCATGAATAAGAATGCGTCGGCTGTTGAATCAGGGATAATGTTGAAGTTAAACTTAAATTGAAAGTTAAAACATTGTGATATAATTTATACGTTTTGTTAATGATCATAAGTTGTGATTTATACATTTTGCACATTTGATAAGATATTAAGAAAAGTAAGAAACAATTATCAGTAAAAAGGATATTGCTAAGCGGGTGATTTTCTCATTCTCACAGTGCCTTAATTTCTTGCAGGGTTTCGCGTTCGCTCTTAAGCAATTTTATATTTTCATAGTAATTCTCAATACATGTGAGGTATAAATGGCAACAGGCACAGTATATGTTAATAATTAAATCAATCGCCCCTGTCCACCTGGCACCCAGAGTATTAAAAGGATAAGATAGAGGACGCCTTTTATTGGAGCATGTATTATTGACATTTGACTACGTATGTATATTCGTACCCCACGTGCGTGCAACGTATAGCTTGATTAATTAAAAAAGGGACATGTTGCCCCCATTAAGACCTTAGGCACACATATATAAATGGAAATATAGTTGCAAAATAAGAATTTGTACAATTCCCTACTGTTAAAAAGGATTGGCCAATGTTGTCGGTCACATCTACAGCTACCTGTACTTATTTTACAAGAATAACTCACTTTCACTTATGTATAGAATCTCCTAAATTGTGCTGATGCCGATATTGCCCCTGGAATCCATATACAAAATGTGAGGATCTTTTTTATATATCTGTTCCAACGCCATATTATGCCTCATACCCTTGAGCTAAAAACCTCAGTGGTTCTGTACTTTCTGTTCTGTATCTCTCCTTGTTTATAGAATAATACATGTATATAACAGGGATGTAAGTCTTCATGTTTTATCAGGATTTCCTGATTTCTGAATTTTTTTAATGACATTTATTTTCCTTATATGAATGGTAAGGAGTGCTGTTTGGCTAAAAATAGAAGGCATTTATATCAAATAAATGTATGGCTTCCTGATTTTTGCCTATACCTGACTTACATCCCTGATATAAAAGTTCTAGGAATCAGTATTTGATCTCCTTTTGAGTTACCAATTATGGTTTATCGTAACCATATATATCACCTTGAATGTATATTTGCATATGTTAGGGAGGAAATTCTGAAAAGAAAGAATGCATTCTATAAACCGTAATTCCCTTATCAATGTGGTCAAACCTAACCTATGTGTCTTTCTACACTAGTACATTAAGCAATGGATATACGTTTGTATCTTTACCAATATCTATAAGCGAATGACGCCCCCTTACATATGCACAAATGTTGAAGTTTGTTAAAGATTTTGGTGCTATGTGATTTGACAACGGTTAAATGTTAGTGAATGAGATTGTACAGTATGAGGAGATTCCCGCATAGAAAATATGTAGCACAACTATTAAACGTTTGAGAATGAAATGGATTTTGCTCAGTAGTTATTCTTTTTGGCTCAGGGCTCCTCCCTGAGTCTATACCACCGGGTAGACGATGGCACGCCAAAAAGATTTTTATTTCATTTTTTAGATTATTCATTAAAAATAGAAATTGTTAATTGTTGTGGATGGAAATTCATAATACAGATCATCAACTTTGGGCCACACCAAAAAAATATGTTGGTCCACGGATCGCCCTCTCCATATTTTCGGAAATACAAGAAAAAAATCTTGTCTACGGATTTCGCTCGCTTCAGTTTCTACAAGTTTTCTCTTTGTGATGTTTGGAAAAATTAAAAAAAAAAAAATTTGTTCGCTCGCCTCAATTTCCCAGCAAGGAATCCATTGGACGCTAAAAAATTCTTTAAAAAAAAAAATTCGCTCGCTTGCACCATTTTTTCAAAACCAAAATCCGTAGACCAACTTATTTTTTTGGTGTGGCCTTATAATAAAATATCTTTTATCAAATCGATCTTTAAAAAAGTAGTGCCTTCCCCTTTAAAAGTGCAATTTAAAAAAAGACAACCTTCACAAAAAGTGATAACCACCCATCATCTTCCCCATAGGCCCTTCTCTCTCTCTGGCTGGAAAGCAAACATTTCTCTCTTTGTTCCTATATAATCTGGTCTGCATTAGTGACAACCGTCTGAAATTAAGACGGTTTTCACTAACTCCAGTAGACTTGACAGTTGACTTGCAAAAGTCCATAGTTCAGTAAAATAAAGAGACATTATAACACATTGATTTTCCAAGCTGAAGGGGTCAATTTTAGGTATGTTGAACCCCATGGAGCCCAGAATATTGATATTGGACCACTAAAACCCATATATAACATCAAGAACTCATTGAGCCCAAAAATATGACCCAAAAAAAATTGGGGAAAAATCTAAATCCTAAGTGTAGGGGGCTGACTTTCACCAAAATTCCCATTTGCACACCTTCTGTGATTTCAGACCAAATACAGCGCCTTTGCCTATGGTTTTAAAGATCAATCCAACTAATACGACAGAGTTGAAAAGAGTTGAAAGTTAGTATAGGTAGGATATAATTCCATGCAGAGTGGTTAAAGAAGGTGGCAACTCCATCTATGGCCGGGTTTATGCTCAGTGGCCTGTGCATGTCCTTGGCAGTGGTCTTTGTATCTTCTAAAATCCGGTTGGTGAAAGGTGTGAGGTCTAAGGTAGTGTCTTTAGGTAACATGTGGTGTGGATTGATGGATTGAAGCCTCTGTATTAAGGTGGGGTATCATAATAGGTAGATGATGTAAGGAAGACGAAGTAATGTTTGTTGAGTCCTCTGCCAGTGTAAATATCACTGGCATGTTGACTTTATGCATCAAGTAGTGAGTATAGGTTGTGCTATTACAGGGTATCCTGGTATTTGGGAGGAACAGACCATGGAACTCCAAATGGCAGTTACAGGGGACACCAACCACTGCATAGGCTGTTGCCTGCTTTGTAGTCTGCGTCTTATGTTGACAGATCACATGGTAGTTTCTTTGGTTGGTGGTGACTAGCCTAGGTAGCTGTCCTTCCCTATAGCTATGGCCTGGGTGCGAATGGGTTTAAATGACTGGATTTGGAACGTACAGAACCTGGTGATGTCCTTCTTGTTAGGCAAGTTAGGAGAAATCGGGCAAGTTGTGCATTTTACATGCAAACTCCCAACTTGGCTTAGCAAGTGCAACAAATGTTAGCCTAAAGGCCTAATATATTCAGAATATTTTTGTGTGTGTATGGTTAATGAAGACAAGTATATCTACATAGAATTTAAGTGGCAACTACATAGTTTTGTTTGGTATGTGGACATTCAAGCATTTAGTTATTACTAGCAAAAATTTACTTGTAGGATATACATGAAAAACATTGATATAAATGTGCCACGCTGAAGCCTTGAACTCTGGACTCTGAACATGCCATGCCAACTTGCTACTGCTGTACTACAGATTCTGGTGTAGATTGGTCTGTTGAAAGGCAGGGACGGATCCAGGATTTTGAGAAAGGAGGGGGGCACAAATTTTGGATATAGAATGGGTAGTACAACCAAGTGAAGCATATTCATAAACGTAGCAAAGTGACTATGTAAAGGGGGTTTGGGGCATCCCCCTGAAATTTTTTTTTGTATTCTAGAGCACCTTTGGTGCATTCTGGTGTATTTCTAGACCTAAATTCAGAGGCTGACATAATCCCATTTATTACAAATTTCAGATATTCAGGAGTGGAAAGATGACACTGAGCATGGGGGATAAAACTGAGGGGAGGAATGGTAGGACCGATCATAAGGGTAGGATGAGAAATGTGTTATGGGACAGGGACAAGGGCAGGATGAGACCTACCGTAATCTCCCGGGTATAAGGCGCGTCTTATACGGGGGGTTTTAGTTGTCATTGGATCCACAAGGGGGACACCAAGACCTTTCTTTTGATATCGTACATGCCCCCTTGGTCATAATAGGACAGAAGGGGGCCCAGGAGGGTCCGGGGTGGCCCAAGCTTCACATAGGTTTTTGAATTTTGAAAATTCATTCAGTAGAACCAAAGTTATGAATTTTTCATTTTTTTGAGAATTTTCCAAAACTCTAGGTGCTCCTTATACGCAGGCTGCGCCTTATACGCGGGAGATGACGGTAGGTGGAGGAAGGGTGGGACTGGTTCCACACTCTATAGTGTGGTTGGGGGTAAGGGCAGGATGAGACTGATGGGTGAATGGTGAGACTGAGGGTGAGGTACACAGACTACTCTGAGCTGCAGGTAACTGCAGAATGATACTGACATGGTAGAAAGAGTGGCAGAAAAACGTGGGTTTTTTTTACGTTAAAAAAACCCCATTTTTTCTGGTTCCTAAGTTTGCAAAACGTTTTTTTTTCCATGTCAAAATAACGTTTTTACATGTACTCAAAAAACGTTTTTATAAAAAAAAGTTTTTATTTCAGGTTAAAAAAACGTTTTTTAATGTAAAAGAAACGTAAATAAAAACGTTTTTATTTGGTTGAAAATTGGTTGTAAAAGCAAACGTGTTTATTTGGTTGAAAAAATGTTGTACAACGTTTTTTCAATGTCAAAATAACGTTTTTTAAAACGTTTTTTACCCAAACCAAATAAAAACGTTTGCAAACGTTAAAAAATGTTTTTTTTGCCAAGTGGGATAGGACTGAGGTGGAGGAATGGTGGACTAGGGGTATTAAGGGCAGGAGAAAAAATGAATGACTTGCAACACCCTGGTGCCACCCTTAACCCCAGCATTCCACACCCACAGTTTCATCATCCTCATTTACCCCCAGTCCCACAATCCACCTCAGTCTCATATGCTATCTTACCAATCCCCAGGATCACCAATAGGCAGTAGACACAAGCATTTCTTAAAATCAACAGGGTAACATGGGTACTACCGTAATCTCCCGCGTAGAAGACGCGCTGCGCGTATAAGACGCACCCCAAACTCATTACATGCATTTTCGCGTATAAGACGCACCTCTTAGGGGTGATTTTTGTCAATCCAGTACTGTTCTATAGTAAAATTACCCCTCGTATAAGACGCACACCCAACTTGAAAAAATCCTATAAGACGCACAAGGCATTTGTTTGGCGTAGAGGACGCGTCTTATACACGGGAGATTACGGTACTTAAGTCAACAGGGCCATATTGGATCCCCCCATCCTTGCAAAGGGCCTTTTACACTGGTGGCACTTGCAACTGGAACTGCTCGAAAGAGGGGGTCGTTCCACAAGACATTTATTCTGGCCATTGTGTACCAGCTGACATTTATTAACATTGCACGCATTTGTGACCCATCAAGGAGTAACACCCCTCTGCAGGGGATTTTTAATTCCCCATTTGGCCACCAGGGGCATTGGAGGGGCAAAATTACTCTAAAATCATTAGAAAAATATGTTGAGCAAATTTTTTATGCAGAATTCAATGGTTTCATTTGAAATGCACCATTTTCAGTACAAATAAAACCCATATTTGGATGGTAAAATGAACATTTTTCATGAAAAATCAATATGTGTGCCTGTTACTGGTTGCCATGGCAACCATTCCAATGATCAAAATTTGCAGATTTTTGTGCCAATTTTTGGGGATACTCACCAAAAACCCAAAACTGAAAACAAATGGAAAATTCCCTCTAGATCAAAACCTATGATAAAAATCACCATAATGTTATGTATGGCAGTCTGAACCAGTGTGCACTATAAGTGGCACTGTGCTGCTAGGATGACATTTAAATTGACAGGGTTAGGATGAACCCAATTTTATAACTTAATTACAGGTATCATAAAGAAGATGATTTTTCTAACTGAAGAATTAAAGCTTATGATTGACTTGCTAACCAGAGCTAATGGAGAATGGGGAGTGTTAGAACAGTTTGATTTGAGAGTTATGTGAGTCCTATGTTCAGAGGTAAACTATAATGAGGAAAAACTAAACGGCGTTGTCACAATTGCACAAATAATCCTGGCAATGAAGAGTCATTAGGTAAGTTAGTGAAAATCTGTTGCAGGTTTAGCGAGAGTCACAATCTGTCGTGAATAAAGGGCCTAGACAGTTCTGGGCTTAGGTCATACAGCAAAATAGCAGGGATGTAGACCTTTATACACAATGACTACAGCAAAATAGCAGGGATGTAGACCTTTGTACGCAATGACTAAAG
Organism: Acholoe squamosa; assembly: GCA_949317995.1. Taxonomy (NCBI): domain Eukaryota; kingdom Metazoa; phylum Annelida; class Polychaeta; order Phyllodocida; family Polynoidae; genus Acholoe; species Acholoe squamosa. Next base: position 34,336,965 of record OX439035.1, on the reverse strand, counting down.
CAAAATAGCAGGGATGTAGACCTTTGTACGCAATGACTACAGCAAAATAGCAGGGATGTAGATCTTTATACGCAATGACTACAGCAAAATAGCAGGGATGTAGACCTTTATACACAATGACTACAGCAAAATAACAGGGATGTAGATCTTTATACACAATGACTAAAGCAAAATAGCAGGGATGTAGACCTTTATACACAATGACTACAGCAAAATAACAGGGATGTAGATCTTTATACACAATGACTAAAGCAAAATAGCAGGGATGTAGACCTTTATACACAATGACTACAGCAAAATAGCAGGGACGTAGATCTTTATACGCAATGACTACAGCAAAAAAGCAGGGATGTAGACCTTTATACACAATGACTACAGCAAAATAGCAGGGACGTAGACCTTTATACGCAATGACTACAGCAAAATAGCAGGGATGTAGATCTTTATACGCAATGACTACAGCAAAATAGCAGGGATGTAGATCTTTATACACAATGACTACAGCAAAATAACAGGGATGTAGATCTTTATACACAATGACTAAAGCAAAATAGCAGGGATGTAGACCTTTATACACAATGACTACAGCAAAATAACAGGGATGTAGATCTTTATACGCAATGACTAAGTGTATGTCCCGGGTGTATGTATAGTGTAGTGATACACATTCATTTGCATCAATGAGTTATGGGACCAGTTTATTCATGTAAAATTGATTTGATATACAATGTATTAGGAAACAGATTACCAGTCTCGACGCAGTAGTCAAGAATAAGCTTTGGGTTAAATCGTCATTTTCAAATGAAATTCCAAATCTAGGACATGTCTTCTTAAGTAAAGAGGACTCTTATGAAGGTTCACAAAAAGTCATGAATAAATACATTCAAAGAAACAGTTTCCTTTTTTTCTAAACAATTTTTATTCATATCTATATGACAATATGAAAACATTACAAAAATATAAAAAGTATCACACGAGGATATTTCTGTGAGCAGGATATAATTATAGGTGTGGGGAGCTGGTATGAGTATTCTGCTCTCAACAGAACAGTTTAAAAGTAACCGACGTAGTATAATTATGTACAGAGAATTTGGTCAAAAGGCTCTTCTGACTGGTCACACGATCGGTAAGCTTCATCATAATTACAAATATAGTGCCTCCTTTGTACATGGCTACAGATATTAGCCCAATGTATAAGCTATGATATACAATGTGTATTATTAATTATCATACCGTTTAGCAGTGAGTAGGGTACTATATGTATAGAGTGAGTGAAAGGTTATTTCATACATAGGCATATCAAAGGTTACAGATTATAATATCTAAGCAATGTCAGATCTATAACCGTTATGATAACGGCTACCTGACACTTTAGGTTACTGTGACTGGAGACCAGGCTATTCTCAATTATAATTATAATATCATTACCATGATTCTTTGATAGCCGTCGGTATGAACTATGATTCTCAAGGCGACCACGGGCCTATATGTCTCTATGTGCAGACCTCTTTCATTCCTCTTTGAACGCATTACATCTTTGAACAGATTGCTATATAATATAAATCCAGCCAATGACTCTGAAAACATCGGACATGTAGTGCATGTTAGATCATAAGCCCTAGAGACAATATGATATGCAATTGGCCTTACTCATACTTTTATTGACATACCTATTACCCGTGTAAATAGACAGAATAGAAAGCCGATCCCAATGTCAATGCTGCGAGGATGCAATGCAACGTAAGGAATTTTATTTTACCCTATTGATAATGACGTCTGATCTTTTCTTTTCTAATATCCAGTAGGTCTATGAAGATACATGTAATATCATAACAATGAGAGAAAGTATACACTTATGTAACATGCAGATAGGGCTATGGTTGCTCTTCAATGTCCTCTGAATATGCATGAGTTATGTAGTTAACAAACACTTTTATAAATAGTGTTCCTGGGGGTTCAATAATCAAATAGTGACTACCTGCAATGAATTTTAGTATGCTCATCCAAATATGCCATTATTAACCAAAGTTGCTCATTTCAGCTACATATCAAAGGCTGCCCTCGAAGACCCAACAGTTCTTAATATAATCATTCATAGAGCAAGTCAAAGGTCTAAATAAAGATGATGACCATTAGACCTCAATACTGGATTTCTGTTGTCTTAGAATATAGACATGAAGTGATATTGCACAAGTTTCAGATAGATATTCAAAATGCGGAACAAGTAGACCTTTCTTGTGTGAGGTATGAGTATGTCATGCCAACGTGACCATAAATACAAAGGGTTTGAGTATTGCACTTCCTGGTAACTTGTTTCAGCTTCAAGCATGACTAAGTTTCTGAGCGGTCATAACTCTGAATACCCCGCAGCCTACTTATAAAACAGACTACTACAAATGACTTAGAGTATAGATAATTGTATTTTAGACCACATGGATCTTTGACCAACACTAAAAAGACCATATCTATAAGGTCAAGGCTGAAAAGGTCAAATGTGGTCAACCCCCCCCCCCCATTCATACTGAACTATTCCCTACCAGATCAGAAAACAGCTTGTCAGAGTGATTTTCTTAAAATAAATCAATTTCCATAACTCGATTATTAATTGCTACCAGCAATATGCAAGAGTGGTGGGGTATATTTAGATAGTCCCATGACCATGTTATTCTTGAATATTATCATGGACCTGAACAGTATATGTGACATGTACTGGGAAAATGGACCTAAATGTACCTTGCACTAAGGGCCTTTTTCGCAGATCCTGTCACATATTGTACAGGTCCATGATATTATAAAGGTATCAAAATAATGTATAAAACAGTATATAACTCTATATAAATAGTCACGCTTATGAACTAGGGTATTTTAAAACTCCATTTTCTCAGAGCAGATGTTCTTTGAGAGCGAAGGGTATGATTACACAGAAGCTATGAGTATCATAACAAATTATAAGTTCACTAATTCACTGTCCTTGATAGTAACATAATATATGAATTGTAGAGAACATGGGACTTGTTGTATAAGAAGTATAATGTGAATAATATCTATAGATATCCTCCATACATTCTGTACGTATTTAGTTATGTAGACACTCATATAAGATATGTAACATCTACAGTTCTACACGAAGGAACAAGGCAATGAGATATATGACGCGTCTTTTGGGCTGTGGCAATGAGAATATTCAGCCCATAACTTGAGATTTTGGGGTCTTCTCTTAACAGATAGTGATAATTGTAATGGGCTAGGACAAACGGAAAGGAAATCAAACAGTGTCATAGGAGAATATTTCGCGTGTAATCTGAGAAGAAAATAAGACTTATTATGATACTTTCTCGAATCGCATTAAATCTAGATAAAACGAAATGAACCCATTAGTTCCAATTTAATATCAAATGTGCTATTAAACAGAATACGACAAAAGTACCATAGTTCTATTTAGGAGAAAATCTAGCATCTGACTCTTGAGTAGATCTATTCGACTAAATAGGCCTCACGCCAAGACGTATGAGATTGCAGTTGGCCAGCCAAGACATTGTGCCTTTACACTGAACAAGGACTGGTCCTCCAGGTGACTATATGGGGACGTTCAACAATTACGCCGCTGCTTAGGGGGTGGGGAGGGGCTTTGGATTCCTCTATATGTGCCATACAAAAACAGTGACAAGGGGGTGGGTGGGTCCGGAAAATGCCTAAATACCGGCGACATAATTGTTCAACGTCCCCTATGACATATACAAGACAGGTAGAAATAACAACCAGGTTATCATAACATTCTGTACATATATAATGGTGTTTACATGAGACTTAACATCGGTTCACCAGCCAGGTGACTATCTCCAATATAGCCTGTGTTCCTATACCATCAGGTTCATTGTGTACTTGGTGGTAAGCCCCTGGGTAGATCTGCAATAGAAGATAGCACTTTAAATAACATTACATATATTTTATAGAAAATACATTCCATATTGTGAGAGACAGGCATATTATGATAGACAGGCATATAAGCGTACCAATGAAGGGGAACAGGGCACATGTATTATTCGCTTTGAGCTCCATCTATCGTTCCCTTCCTCATGCTAACTACATTTTAACGTTTTTATCTAATTACCTGATTCACTTTACATGTGCTCAAAACAAACAGTCCAGACATCCATCCTTCCCACCGATTTCAAAGGATCTAGCTACTTCCGGTTTTTGTTTTTATAGATCCAGGGCTTAAACCACCGTGTCAGGTTTGTTCATTAATGCTGTTTGTTTAACTCGTTTAGTTCGAATTAGTACCCATTGTGGGTACATGTAGGCTACTAAAAGGTATGATCCAGTCGACAATACCACTCAGAGCATCTGAAATATGTAATTCCAGGAAACTCCCGTACTCTGTGGGCCTCTACAAACATACATATTCCGGGGGATCAAACCATCAACATTACCTCCCCCACCATCCGCTTGACACAGTCCCACATGTAGTTTATAAATAGTTATGTCGGACAGATTATAGATGTGGTATATTATGTGTAGTCTTGCTCTACTCATATGTTTCATAATTCAATACCAAATCTCTTTATGTATCTGTCTGTCTCGCTATGTCTCTGTCTGTCTCTCTCCATCTCTGTTTGCCTCTCTCTCTCTCTCTCTCTCTCTCTCTCTCTCTCTCTCTCTCTCTGTTCACCTATCTCTTTGTCTCTGTCTGCACATGTCTCTTTCCCTCTCTCTATCCCTCTGTCTCTCACTCCCTCCCTAATTGGTCATAGAATAATCACTATGAAGTATAATCCACACAATGAGGTTAATAATAATTATTGTGTTCAACTCACAGATAATGTCTTGTCTTGGCTGTCTGCCTCCCTGTGTAGTAGACGTGCACCTTCCACATCACAGATCTTGTCGTCACCACCCTGCACTATGAGTAAGGGGCTGCGCACCTGGGTCAGACGTTCCTGGAGATCCTCCAGGGTGTGCAATAAGCAAAGACCCCACCTGGTGAAATGCAGAAGGAGAACCATATTTCATTTTGCCATAATTATAATGGGTGAGACCAATGTTCTCTGCAGTTCATAATACATTGGGAAATTTACATATGTATTAAATGGAGGCCAGGCTAAAATTGAAGATTCATTATTTAAAGATGATTAACCCGGTGACCAACACTCTCTGTCAAGATAGGAGAACACACAAAGATCTATCATATAGCTCTACTCACCCTGTTCTCATCCCACCATGGTATACAAGAGGATCCTCGCTGTATCGCCTCACCTAAAACATTATCATACATGTACGGTTTATGGTGTTTAATGTAACTCCTGATCCAATCTGTTCTACAACACATTTTGGGTCTAAACCACTAAAGTCGACATAGCGACTTGGCAAATTATTAGGATCGACATTTTTTTTTCTTAATTATTTATCTGCAACGTCAACTAGTGATCTTCATTTACAAATTCAACCGGGATTTCTTAAAATCGACATGTCACATGGCACACGGCGACACCTCTAACCAGGGCCCCTTTATTCCTCCGAATTAGAAGGCTCTTTGACATTAAACCTTTATCTAATGAGGGAATAATATTATCTTGGATAACTATCATGTTGACAACCACGAAATGTCAGTATTATATTCATGTATTTACTACACAAATGTATTTACTACTTTTTATACTCACCACATCCGGGTCCCGACTAACGAGTTTAGGGTCCAACTTCTCAACCGGAAGTGAAGGCATAATGGATGCCACCATCTTCCCCAATGTTATCTAAACCATTATCAGAAGGAAGCGCTGATATCAGTACCATATTTAGACATATCATACTTATAATTATTTGAATATGGATATTAATAAGGTGTCGTTTATATAATGATCATAGATACTAATCATTAACATTGAAAAGATTTCCAATGCATATAAGGCATATGGCTCAATTAGATATTATAGAATCCTGTCTTATTCCTTACCTTCCATCCGGGCACCGCTGCTGTGTTTGAGACTATCGTGGGACCAATTACCGCTATACCCCTAAAGAGGTCTGGTTTTCGTAACACTGTTCTCAATGCTATGGTACCTCCCTAGAATATACAATATCAATCATTTAATTACTTAGTATTATGGAAATTATAAGCATAAATGAAATGCGGTTTTTAGTTTAAATGGTACCATACAAGAGCCATTCTTTTTTGTTTGTTTTCATCTGTCTAGTTATTTTTCAAGGGAATGTTAAAGTATTTAAAGGACTTAGCAGGATTATCTATTAGCCAATGAGATAACCCCAACGATTCACTGCGGTCCTCTCGGGGGCTGACTGGTACCCATCTGATGTGTCTTATCAGTAGAACTCGCTGGTAACAAGCTCCAGTAATGGTGGCGCCCATGGGGCGACCTGCTAACTCGGAATAGTGTTTGAGCTACATCTATAAATTTCATGTTATGCAGGCCCCGTATCTTGTTTTCAACATCACACTGCCAGGACCCTCACATAAGCATACAAAGGTGCTTTCATGATACATAACATGTAGCAAAGTGTGGGTCGCATATATGACCTACAAAATCTTAAGTTAAGGTCATGGTATTAACAAAATGTAGGCATGCATGGTAACTTTGGCTCATTACGGTTACCATAGATAGACTTCTCTGACTTCAGATTCCCAAATTTGCACATGGCTTACCTGCCACCTCGAATATTTATAAGCAAAAGAACATTTAACACTTTTCAAAAATCCCTTCACAGCTTAAAATGAATGGTTTCATGATAAAGAGCCGTGTATGGGGGCATCATGTCAACCCTATATGGCCTTAGCATGTTCCTTGGTGGGCCGACCCCTGCTGAAGCTGATACCTTGCGAGATAAGGACTGATAACAGCGAGCTGATGGGTAACAGGTACATGTATTACGTAATGCACCCTGAAAAGTCGGCACTGAATGAAAGGGATTTTCTCATTGGTCAATAATGTATCCCGCCAAGTCGGAATAAGGCTCAGTACTGAGGCCTAGTAGGTCCGCCATTGCTTGATATGGCAGCCGGCGAGATAAGCACTGATAACAACCAGCATGATGGGTACAGGGTGTTACATAATGTACCCAAAAAAGTCCGCAGTGAATGCAGGGAAATATCTGATTGGTTGATAATGCATCCCGGGTCAACCCTATTTGACTGACACTCCCTATCGGTGAGCATGATACATTAAGGGATTACTAACTCGGGCTGCATTCATGTATCATGACAATAAGTGAACTGAATGTCTTAATGCACAAGGTTGCCCCTTGAGGACTGATACTAAGGAGCAACATTAACTGTCTATTACAAGGAAATTATAGGGTTGACCCGGGATGCATTATCAACCAATCAGATAATTCCCTGTATTCACTGCATACTTTTTTGGGTACATTATGTAACATCTGGTACCCATCATGCTGGTTGTTATCACGCTTGTCTCGCCAGGTGCGAGATCAAGCAATGGACGACACACTAAGCGTCCATACTAAATCCTATATGATTATCCTACCACTGAGTGTCCAATGAGAAATGTGGGGATGTGTCGGTATGAGGTCTGAACGATGGCCACATGATGGAGCAGATCCTCCACATAGTCATCAAAACGTGTAACCTGAGCTCTCTGTCCTTCACTTTTACCATGGCCAACTGTAATATAGGACGTAGAAGATACATGTAAAACAATCAATGATAATAATCAAGGCTCTCGTAATACACAAAAGTAATATGTAGCACAGGTTAAAGTGGGCCAAACAGCAGACTGCTGTGCATAAAGGAACGCAAGGACTTAGGGAGTGGTCATTATTTATCAACAGGGGGGGGGGTGGGTTTGAGGGGGGGCGTAAAATTTTCAGACCCCTCCTGAGGGGGGGGCTAAAAAAATGTTGACCCCTCTTGAGGGGGGGGCTAAAAAAATTCACCCTCTTTTTACCAAAGAAGCCTGCGCGATACTATAGATCAAAGAGGGGCGCGAAAACTCTCTGCGCCTCCGGCGCGGGGGGGGGGGGCGCAAAAAATTTGACTGCTGTCAAGGGGGGGCGTAAAAAATTTCCGTGCATCCGCGCAAAAACCCACCACCCCCCTGTTGATAAATAATGACCACTCCCTTATCCTTATCCACATCCTAAGTGTTAAAGGGAGTAGACACGATCCAGCTGGTTCAAAATTGACCAACAATTTCTCTTAGTAACTTTGAGGGATGTTAGATTGATGCTTAGGTAACATAAAGAAGGCATAAAAACCATAGGTCACGGTGTCCGTTTTTCCACTGGAAGGTATTAAAGTTTGGTGGTCTTAACTATGGCCGCCTATGAGAATTTGTGTTTCCCCACATTTAATTCCATAGAAAAAAATCTTCTGACAATTTCTTAACCAAACCTCATGTATTTATACCTGAGATCATTAGAATTATTTTGGAACCAAAAAGTAGGGCGTCACAAGCAAATTGAAATTTTCCTGAATAAACTAAAAATATTTCTAATTCCTGTAGTATAGGAGCCTATGGGTACAGGAAATATGAAATCCAGTGATAAGAATGTATAGAATGCCAATGTATCACACCTAAAGGGTTGATAAAGAAGGGTTATGTCATATAAATTAGGAATATGAGCAAATATTGTCAAATTTGGCAGTGCCAATTTTTGCCACCAGGTGTCGTTTGAGTAGATCGTGTCTACTCCCTTTAAAGCATTGGAAGGTATAAAATGTGCTTTCCCACGCACCAGTTTAATTTTAGATTTCCTTTCTGCCTTCTTACTGCAGGTTTTTTTCATTCTTCCCATGCTGGGAGTAGGCCCACATGTAGAAGTGGAGAGGAGTGCACAGACACGAGACACATATGTGGACTGACTAAAGACATCACTGTGTAGACTCTATTACACTATGGCTAATATGGGGGTCTAGATGGGGGTCCCAATGTCCCTTGTCGATTTTAAGAAAAGCCTATGTCAAATGTTACTAAATTTGTATTTTCCTCTGTCCTTGTCACTAAGCTCCATGTCACATGTCGATTTTAAGAAAAGTCCATGTCCCCAGTCACTATCTTTTTTTACCCATGTCCTTGTCCCTTGAAGCTCCATGTCCTTTGTCGATTTTAAGAAAAAGCCATGTCACACTGTCGATTTTAGGGGTCTAGACCGATACTATGGCTGATATATAGGGCTATATGTGATACCTATTAGTTAGGGATGCAAAGTCACTCTAGCGTACTCTGAACATCGACATAGCTCAAAATCACAATACACAAGGTCAGTGACCCTATATTTGCATGACATCATGAAATCTTATACCTCGTGTATAAACATACTATACGTACAAGGCGCACCTTGAGTTGAAGGAAAATTAATTCTCTTATGTGTATCCCAGGGTTAATTTCTGACATTTTCCTGAGTTGTTCTATAGTATGGTAACCCTGTCTATGAGGCGGACACTGTGTTCAGGAGTAACACAATGTACATAGTATAAGGTACACCTAGGTCCATCCACGAGGTATAACGACATGTATATGGTTTTTGACTTCCTCGATCAAAACGATTTGGTATAAAGTTCTTTTATGATGTGTATACGTTAATTGCCAATAATTACACCGTCCAGCTTTGCTTGGAGCAAGTATGTCCGAAAATTTTGATTTTCTAAATCCGACTTAAATTTGCTGGAAATACTGTGTCAATATCATATAGCAAGGTTGGGGGCCAATTGGAGGTTATCTAAGGGGAGGAAGAGCTTATACATCAAGGGTAGTCTTGTATCCAGCAAAAGGCTTGTTTCAGAGCATTTCTAATAATCATCTGATGCACTTTAATCCGTGCCTGCCAAAATGTGTACCTTTTGCTTAAATCAATGAATTACATCAATATATAAGTATAATCAGAGGAAATCTGCAAGAAAAAAGTCCTTAGCAAGGAAAGATCGTCCATTATCATATGAACCTCTTGGCACATTCTTAAGGGAATTGATTTTTTAGCCCCAACCATCGGATATACTAATTTTAATATGGCATAATAGCCTGAACTCAGTGCTCGTTTATTTGAATGCAAATTTGGCCATTCACGAAAGAAGGATCCCTTTGGCGCTGCTCTCATAACTCTTTTGCATAAATTGTTTACTTCCTGTATGTATAAATAATTTTGATATCGAACTTGAAAGATGGTACACCAACTAGATTTTGAATGGTAGGAAAAGTAAAAAAAAAAAGAAGCGAAAATGCTTATTACATATAACCTTATATATGTCGCCAATATTCAAAACAAAAGTCTCAATTGAGATAATAGAATTTCACACATTCGGTGTTTGGGATTAATGTCCCAATACTATCAGCATAACGTCCAGATAGCTTGCCCAAACCGATTTCAGTGGTCACAACGGAAGAAGGCTAGCATTACAAAAGGAACAATTATTCTCCTATTTTGGCAGTTGCAACAAAAATATTACCTTTTCTTTTACATTATTTTCTGTGGTAATGGCACAACAAGGCAGTAACTGGTATTACGTGAGATGAGGGGTGCCAAGGGAATTCTTGGCAGCTGACAGCTAGATATCCCTATGTCATGTCTGTGAGTAATGGACTAACAGCCATCAACTACATGTACATGGCAGGCACACACAGTCATGTACATAAATACACCACAGGATAGGGAAAGAATATAACTAATTCCACGTTACATGATATATAGTAGCCATTTCTGAACATCGCGATATCAATTAATCATTGACTTGTAGGTAAATAACGTCTTAATTATATACAATCTAAGAAAGCCATGTTGTCAGTTATATGTATACGAATAATGGCATTTAATACAAGAAGCACGTCAGGGCTGTACATCATTTGTAAACAAATGTGGAGATCCCCGTGGATAATGTTTCATTCAGACAACAGGGTTGAAAAAGAATTAAACTAGGTAGGGGTCACACTAAATCAAAAAGTTGGTCAATGGATTTCCCACATCATATTTTTGAAAATCCAAAAATATTTTGTCTATGGATAGAGCCTACATCATTTCATGAAGATTTGAATTCTTTCTGTTTTTGCTATATAGAGGCAAACATGAATGAAGTTGCAGTTCATGTATTTTCTACTACCAAAAATTCTCTTGCATAAGCCATGGCTTTTAACAGAACCCAACTCAAAAGTTGGCTTATAGAATACGGCTTATATGAGGGTTTCTTACACCATGAAACAGTACTAGACTGCAAATTTTCAAGTCCCAGGTGCGGCTTATATGAGGGTGTGGCTATTACTAGAACCCAAGCAAAGGGTCAGCTTACATCATGAGCCCAAAGCCTGAGTGCAGCTTATATTGGGGTATATATTCTCATAGAACAGTACAAGAGCTTCATTTTTCAAGCCTTGTGTGTGACATATAGGCACTCCTAAAGTAGGGGGTGCAGCTTATATGAGATAATTTAAGGCAGGAGTCATGAGACTAAGCTATATTTTAGCTGATATTAATGCTGCAATACACAGACATGATAAATCCTATTGTCAGCATGAGAAAAACATTGATGGATGCATAGATATGACAAATCCTGCTGTCAGTAAGAGATAACTGTCCATGGACAGTTGTCTCCTGCTGGCAGAAGGAGAAAAACCATCCAATGGCAGTTGTCTCATCCTGCCAGAAGGAAAAACTGTCAATGGACACATGGACATGACAATTCCTTCTGCCAGCAGGAGAAAAATGTCTTTCAACTTGAGACTGCTCTCATTCTCCAAGCACATGAATTGTATACTCATATTACCAATACCTTTGAAACATCAGCTGGGCATTGCATAATAGTTACTGCTGACCTGTCATTTTATGGTAAAATGTGCATCCATTTAGTATATATGGAGATCTGTGAACATTTTACAGCTATACAAGAAACATAAATAAATTTAAAACAATGGACGATCAGGATCTCCATAATTTAACAGGGGACTTGATGGTGGGACACATTTTAAAGCTTTGTGGGCATGTCTGGGAAAGAGATCTATATTGGATTAACCGTTCATTGTTTGAATCATTTTGGACTGGTTCTAAAAAAAAAAAATGGTTGGGGTTGGAAAGGGCATGCAATGCTCTGCGTTTCTAGATAACGTCACTGGGAATCAGTCCCCTGAGGCTATAGCCTCCCTCTATTGTGTAGAGCTAAAATGTTCAAGAAGGTTCATGAGGAAACCCCTGGTCGGACGAGCACATGGCCAACTTTTTTTGATATTTTTTTTTTTCATTATGAAATCTAATTTTCAGGTTACCTGTTGCAAAAGTGTGCAGGTAAGGGAAGTGGATGCAAATGCATCTCATATGAACCCCTCCAGAATAGACACCAGGAATACACTCTACATCATTACCAAAGGCGAGTAACAATAAAATCAGTGAAAATTCATGAGGGCCATTTGGTATTTAGTGAGTATAAACATAAATATATAACAAGATAACATTTCCATTATGATTATGACAATATATTTCTGTACCCAGTATTTATATTCCAACATGGCTCCGCCCTCGGGCACTTAATACAATGTAATATACCCTATTAAATCATGACACAGGCACAATATATAGCTATGTGAGAGTCAACAACTACGCCCTGTTATTATCAATTATATGAAGGATATATACAGTCCTACATGACAACCTAATACCCCTATAAACCCCTACTTCTTCCAATTACATGGTCGGAAACATACTTTTATAACACTTCACAGTATTTTCCCCTTTTCCAAACAACCCTTTCATATGTGACCACCTATACATGTGTATTTTGTTTACAAATGGGAAGTGGTGCGCGATATTTATGTCCTCACAATAGGAGTGTCAGTGGGGTGGGATTTTCAGAAAAGAAAAAAAAGGAAGAAAAGAAAAAGAAAAAAAAGTTAAAAAAGGAGAACCGAAAAAATGGTGAGAAAATATAAAGAGGCTTAAAGGTTAACATACCGTGGTCGTGGGAGGCTACGAGCAGCCCGCGGTCTGCGAGGGGCTCGGCCACGTGGTCGTACCATTCCGAGTGCTCGGCGAACCCATGCACAATGAACACAAGGCCTCTGTAATAACACACATCGTGCAACAACACAACTCAAACAATTCGAGCAATGATAAACAAATCATGGACTTCTCTTAGCACATTATGGAAATCTCACGGGTGTATGATATTACCTACGCCCGACTTATGTTCAGACACTTTACTTTTTCGTTCATTCTTTTTTCTTTCTGTTAAATATGACATATGGATAGTAGGTTCATTTCATGGAATTTGTTCGTAGTTTATGCTATAATATAGCACCAATAGGCGAAATATTTTATATAATATCTCCATCATGCGATTTGCCATAATGTGTTTTTTGATTTGATTTAACTGATTGAGGCAAAATGAGCACAGGACAAAAGTAACAGAAAATGCAGTAAACATCGCTCGCGAATTCAATTAGAGGGAATTACTGGTACATGTATTCAGAATGCACAATGATAAGGAACAACAAAAAGTAATAACTGAACAGAATAAATCCAGGCGAGAAAATATAAGTCAGTGCAACGCTCTTTGATTAGCTCTCGACTAATCGCCCCCATGAACTAAAGATTTAAAACCTTTACTGAGTAGGTATTTATGTACATAAGCGCCGTTTAGGTATGTTAGGATCATAGTTCTGTCTCCAGGTACCAAAGTTACGATGCAGTTACCCAAGACAACCTAATCTCAAAGCGAGCTGCTCAGGGCTACTGGCATATGTTACTGGGTGTATATTTACAAACCAGATAAGCGTATGTCTCCGCTTTCTTCTATACCACTGCCGCCTATCAATTAGCCGATAAGACGCCATACCGTTACCTAACGGTATGGCGGCGCTACCGCGGTAGCTTCAGAGAAGGAGGCACCATTAATATCTTACGTCGCCGACGCCACGAATAAACCAGGCGTGTGTACGTTCAATTTAGTACCACAGTCAATGGTTTGGCAGCCGGTATAGCCACACTATGTCTGTGGATGGGCAATACAACATAAACATGGAGGTCTATCATGTGTACTAGATGTCCAGATGTATAGTGGGATTTGCCTTCTAAGTGTGATACCCAAATTGCTGTAACTAAGTTTGCTAATTGTACTATAATAATTACATTGTAATTGCTGTAATTGTGTCTCTGAAGCATACTGTTGGTAATGAGGCAGTAGTTCTATATTTATATATCAAGTAGATGCTGTATATTAAAAGAATGGGCTGGGTATGTTCTATGTCAGCGATATGATGGTATCAGAGAGAGAGAGAGAGAGAGAGAGAGAGAGAGAGAGAGAGAGAGAGAGAGAGAGAAATGATCCAGAGAAAGACAGCGAGAGACAGAGGCAAAGAGAGGCAGACAGAAGGAAAGGGCGAAGACCTGAGGTTCCATGTGAAGGGCAATGAGAGAGGGTCGGAGCTCATGGATAGGCAAGGAGAAACCCATGGACCGGAGGTCCCTGGAGGGTATGGAGATTAACAGGGGGCAGAGCGTTTGAGAGAGAGAGAGAAAGAGAGAGAGAGAGAGAGAGAGAGAGAGAGAGAGAGAGAGAGAGAGACAGACAGACAGACAGACAGACAGACAGACAGACCGACAGAGAGAGAGACAGACAGAGAGAGAGAGAGACAGACAGACAGACAGACAGACAGAGACAGAGAAAGACAGACAGAGACAGAGGGAGAAGGGGGTTGAGTTTCCACGTGAACGGCAGTGAGAAATGGGTGGAACTTCCGCTGGATATTATAATTTATACTGCTAAATTTCATTAGTTGATGACTGATGGAATGCCGAGGCATGTGTTAGATAACCCCCTCCCTAACTTTGGATACTGACTTTTGGAAAATGTAAGATCATATATGTTCCTTTTGTTCTTTTATGTACACAACAAAATATCTCCATCATATGACTAGGGGTATAAATAGATGCAGGGGTGCCTTCAAGAAGGATGTTGGTGAACTGATAGTTCTAGACATAGCTCATACATGTAATCCATATCTGGCTCTAAGCGATACATCATAGGTCTAGTATGGAGCACATGGGACCATAGATTATATGGATAAATATGACAGCCCCATACATGTATGTAATAGGTCCCTAAGCCATATAGCCATTTCATAAAGAAAGACTCATATCATTGGAGACCTCAACCAGACTCCAGAGAGAACTTGCACTAGTCCTCATGCCATGGGACTCTATCACAATTCATTCACCAGAAGAAATTGCTTAATCATATGGTGGTGTATACATTAACCACAGCTGCCTCTCCATGGAGTGGTAATTATGTAAACATTATAAAGCTTGCCAATTTAAGGATATGGCCCATACCCATACAATAGGGTACACATGCATGACATATGTATACCACTGTATCACAATCCATCCATGGACCATGCATGTTGATACAGGATAGGTTGGTCAACCTTCAGTCCAGTGTTATCTACAGTAATCCATGGGTGCAGACCACAAACTGGCTATCAGTGTTGAAACATAGGCCAAAGTGGAGCAGAGGCCACCATACATAAATGGTACTCAGTGGTACATATATCTGTGAGTGTGACTATGATCCAAACACAGGACCAGAGGGGCTACGACCTAGATTTAGTCCCCTCCAGTGTGTATATATGCACTAACCTTGGGTTGTCGTCCTCGTCTTCTAGTTTAGGGTTCCAATACCTACAGAAAAGTCTTTGGTGTCTGGCATTAGTAAAGTTTGGTAATCCATCTAGGTTCACCCTTTTAAGGCTGCCTGTGGAGGAACGCTGGCTATGGCGACTGTGGGTGGAAGTCCTATCTGACATGGTTATATTTTGGTGGTGGTAGAATCCACATCACAAAATATCACCTCCGTCACCGTCCTACCAACTTCACACGTGAAGAAACTGGGTCACAGGAGGTCCGCCTGAGACATGATGTCTGATTGGACAGAAAGTTTTCAACCATCGCCATCCACCAATCGGTGGCTACAACTCAACAGGTGTCTCCAGAAGCTTGTTTTGTTTATGAGGGACAGACGCTTACCCAACGCAAGGTGTTTTTTTGTGGTATTTCTAAGACAGGTCTAGTGACGATGTTGGGGTCCCATTTTCAGGCGCTCAGATCCCATTATATCAATATACAACTGAGGCCAGTCAGGGTGTTGGCTGGAGTAGCCCTAGTTGTTCTGACATGGAGGGAGGGTAGGCGGGGCCCATGGCTTTAGCTGCCCTCCAGCCCACTCACCCCCACCCCCTACTCACACACACACACAACACGGTCCTACAGAGGGCCCCCTCCCACCCACACATCACACGGCCATCACGACCCACGTAGCTTCAGGCGAAGCAATGGGGTGCTCAGTGTTACTGTTATATTTAGATCCGGTTTGGTGGACGCTACTGTGCATGACATGATGGTTGAATGAGACTGACTCAAAATGGAAGCTAATTACCATACAAGTAATTGTGATCATCAGGGTGGGGGCAGAGACTGTGTCTTTACAACCCACAGATTTAAGTACTAGGCATAAGACCTAAAAATCGGCTAAAATCAATTCATCTTCAACCCGGTACCCGGACCCGGTCCCTGCACTTTCCATGGTACAGGTAATACAGTGTCGGATCCAGGATTTTGAAAAAAGGGGGGGGGGGGGGTCGCCCCTCATTTAGCGCACTCCCCCGCGCCCTCCTCTAAATCCGCCACTGCCAGGTACCCCGGACAGGTGCCCCGGGTAGGTACACAACCTACTCAACCCCAAAAAGTAGGGAAAAGGGTGACTTTTTGCTCAGTTCTAATGTCCCTGGTATCAAGAAAACGGGGCCTAATCGACTCCTTGGATCAGAGGGGAAAAGGGTAGTTTTAAGAGCTGACTCCCGGGAGCTGACTCCATGAGATTGGAAATATGAGTACTCCCTGCAGCTCAGGGGATCTTCAACTACCACATAAAGAAAATGGCATGGGATGGTTGCGTACAATCTAGAGACGCCGACCTGACATGGCGCCCCACGTCCACGAAGGTCCTGAATAATCCACTAATATGCATCTAGCATACATGACAGCCCGATCATCACAACACCACTGTTCAAAGCTCGTACTGAATGCGTACAGTGCTACTTGGTGGATTCTAATTGATATAGGGGCATAATTAGCAAGGATATATAAGCGTCAGGATCGATACGCCAACATGATCCAAGTATTATAGACACAGCGGGAGATGCACACAATATAAAGGCTACAGAATGTAGATGGCACATACCATATCATTTCTTTACCATAAGCTACCTCTCTCCACCTGCCCAGCCCATTGAGGGCACATTGACTCCCGCCCGGGACTCCCGACCCTGGGTTGCTGAATGCCCCAAACATCGCATACCGGCATCGCATCTCCACTTGCAGCTGGGTCTGTAATTTCAACATTACACTGGAAGCTCAGATTTACTTCTATATTTTCATGATCAATCATGAATAGGGAACGTCCAACAATTACGTCACTGCTTAGGGGGTGGGGGTGGGGGGTCTTTGGGTTTCTCTATATGTTCCATACAAAAACAGAGACTTGGGGGTGGGTGGGTCCTGAAAAATGCCTAAATACCGGCCACATAATTGTTGAATGTTCCCTTATATAAAATCAATATTCACCAGGATACATTTTAAGAGTAGGCCTACTCCCAAACAATTTACACCCCTGATGACCCAATGGGCAACCCTTCTCCAATAAATGGCATGTTCTTCTTAAATGTAAAGGGGTCATACTTTATTGTCCATATCGTCACAAATCTGATATTGAAACCACATCGTCCCTATCTTTGATAACACCGTTCATATTCTCCAGTGATATCGCTCACCTCCTAGATCGATTTAATATGGGGGTACATGTAATTATCAGTAGTGGTTCCAGTATATTTGGGAAATCAGGGGGACCGGCCAAAAAGGAGGGGGCACAGTGTACCCCTATTTCTGAGCAAAATCTGGTGTCTAAAATATGTGAACAAACAGTTAAGTACTGACATAAAAGGAGGACTGCACGCCCCCGCCACTGTAATAATTGCGTATAGAGAACTGCTAATGACGTGGTGTGTTATGCCAATCAGCAAATAGACAATCGGTACCGTATTCGACGCCAATAAATAGCCATAATCACGTCATTCTATACATGATGACTAAATCCGCCGAAATCCTGACTCAACCCAAGGTTCCCCGCTTATCCGAAAACGACAGGGCTTCGACGGGACAGGAGTGAGTGACACGAGTGGATGGTACCGAGCGGGGGGTGGGGGCAACTCTGAGCAGGATGGCGCTATATCCATGTACACATGTATACACGTGTCAGCTGAGGTCGTACCAGTGTGTGGGAACCCTCCTTCCCTATACCACCACTCCTCTATAGGGATCGGGCACCGAGGGCATGTTTGGGGGATAAAGCCCTGTGAGTGATAATTTCACATCAAGTTGACCCCCTTCACTCCACGGAGACAAATGACTCGTAATTCATGGGGGATCCAACATGAGAGGGGTAATTGGGATAAGTTGTGGGGACGCAATTAATGTACGGATCGTTTGGTGTGTTATTTCAGTTTGGTCTCCCCGCATGAGCAGCATGTTATCATAAGACCCATGTACACACTCAATGTATTTATTTGCGAAATAAAAAGACAACAATGATGCATATCACACAGAAAAAAAAACAAGTTTGTCGGTCTAACTGAATTAGTCAAAACGGCCAAATAATCTTAGTTAGTATGTATGACTAATATGTGACTAACAATGTCTAGCTTATTTTAGTCACATTGAATACCAAAATCATTTTCTCTCTCCAAGCACAATCTTGAATGAGGTATCTGCTGGGAGTTTCAGGCAATCTATCTTATCTTAGCCACTATCATCACTTAGTGACTTTGACTAAGATCCCTTAGTGACTTTGACTAATGTATATTGGTATAGTGTTGCCTTTACACACCAGGTGGCAGTGTGGTTTGAAACAGGATTTTTTCTGGTAGCTTTGTACCATAAATTGTTTGATGGATGCCAAAATGATGGTGATTTTCAGGCACTGTATTCATTTGAGGCTTTCACCATTCAATATAACATCAAGCTTGGCAACATATATCAAATAGGTTGATGATTTGATAAATAAATGAGGTAGACAGATAGTAACACCTTTTCTGTGAGAGTCTAGATAAGTAAAATATCCACAGATGTAACTGGTTCTTTGTGGGAAACCCAGAGTAACTTGACTTAGGGGTTCTAATGAAAAGTATGTGAGGTATTTCACATGCTTCCTAAATGATGAGACAATGATTTGTGGGATGTGGATCATAATCTATAGGGCATTAGCACATTAGGCTATGGAGGCCGCCATTAGACCCCGACTGCACTATGACTAACACCTTCAGTCCCCGTCTCCGCAGTAAATGCCAGGGATGCTTCCCATTGGTCAATAATACAATAGCCATGTGCCGTATAGCTTACACTCACCATTTAAATTAAACCAAAAAGTATTAGATTGCATACTTAGTCATAACCACCAAGGAATCTTAGTCAAAATCAGGCAAGCCAAGACAAGTTGGGCACTTTGACTAATGGTTAGTCGTATTTGACTAAGAAAAAACTTAGGCTCATGCTTTTGACTAGGTATTGTTAGAAAGTTAGCCTTTTTGACTAACATATGACTAAGATTTTGAACACTATTTTTTTCTGTGCAATTAATTTTATTGGGGAATATCAGTATCCAGGAGTTGGAAAAGGATGGGGAGCGACGGCTCAAATTTAATGTCAAGCTTATAAAAGGCTGTTAAACTATAAACGACATGGAAAAGGAAGGGCCTGCAGCCACCTTCCCACCTCCCCCCTCATATCGTGCTACCTCTCAGAAAACCACTGTCACTTAACATAAGTCCTCGCATATAAGCCACATCTTATACGCAAGGGTTCAAGATTCAAGATTCAAGATTCAAGATAAATTTATTTGCCACAATAAACATCACATATGTACATATACAATTAAAGATATGTCTATATATATATATATAAGTACAATAATCATACTTTTGATAAAAATGACCTGGTTTGTGAAGTAATTATTATGACAAAACGGCTGCCTCTTAATAAATTATTTTTAGTTGGCCGCCTATATTAATTAAATTTGTTTTAATGCTATGTATTAGTTGATATAGAACTAGTTTACATAGACAATACAGGACAAGACAATTTGAGGAGAAATTATAGATCAATGTGATAGTAGTGTTACAACAATAAAATAGGTGCAATAATGATGTTAAATTTGATCATTGCTATTCTCGCGTGACAATGGTATTACTTATGCCAAAGTATTTACTAATTAGTTACTTGAATAAGTTTTGACAAGGTGTTTACAAACTAGTAAGGGAGTGGTCATTATTTATCAACAGGGGGGGTGGTGGGTTTTCGCGCGGACGCGCGAAAGTTTTTTACGACCCCCCTCGACGGCAGTCAAAATTTTTTGCGCCCCCCCCGCGCCGGAGGCGCGGAGAGTTTTCGCGCCCCTCTTTGATCTATAGTAGCGCGCGGGCTTTTTTGCTAAAAAGAGGGTGAATTTTTTTAGCCCCCCCCTCAAGAGGGGTCAAAATTTTTTTAGCCCCCCCCTCGGGAGGGGTCTGAAAATTTTACGCCCCCCCCTCAAACCCACCCTCCCCCCCTGTTGATAAATAATGACCACTCCCTAACCTAATAAGTTATAATATATTACTAGCAATTTATACATCAGACAATATTCGAAGTGTTTTTTATTACGAAACATTAAAATAAATGCTAATTTATGTGACACCATTTTTTGTTGGAATCAATTGTTTCAAAGCTTTTTTCTGGAGAGCCTTGAAACAAATAATATCTTCGTAACATCTTTGTTTCTCAGGTAAATTATTCCAGGCAATGGAAGATTTGTAATGTACACTTTTTTTGTATGCTTCACATCTTGGTAAACAATTATCTAGAATTTTACCTTTATTTGACCTTAACAAAACTCTAACATTTCTCAAATTCGAAACATTTTTACATCTTTTAAAGCCTTCTATCAATAGATGAGAATACCTTCTGTCTTTTAAATAATTCATATCAGCAATTGCATGGATGTAAGAGGTATTTGTTTTCATATCCATTTTAAGACAGATTTTGATTGCTCTGTTTTGCATTCTTTGCAGTTTTTCAAGTACAATATTGTGATTTTGATCATATAGTATATCACCATAGTCAAATAGAGGCATTATGTATGCTTTATAAATTCTCAACATATTTTCCTTACTGAGAAATCTGGACAGCTTTGAGAGTTGATAAGATCTATAAGCTATATTTCTCATCTGGATACGAATGAATTGACCATAATTCAGAAGTGGATCCAACATTACACCTAAATATTTATAACTGGAAACTCTCATAAGTTTTTTTTCATTTATGAAAAAAGAGGCATTTTTGAAACTTTTCTTATGGCCAAAACCCATAAACTTAGTTTTGTCAATGTTAACAGTTAATTTATTTTTTGTACACCATTTTACCATTTGATTAATATCATATTGCATATTTTTGATTGTCTCAATTTCTGAGGCATTTGAAGTGTAAATAACTGTATCATCAGCAAATAAACAAATTTTTGAGTGTTTACAAACTTTATCTAAGTCATTTATGTATACCAAAAATAGAATCGGACCCAAAATTGACCCTTGTGGAACTCCACAGTTTACATCAACTAGTTCTGATTCAGCACCTTTAGCTAAAGTTAGTTGTTTCCTATTTTTAAGGTAGTTTTCTATCCATTTTAGGATATTGCCATTAATACCTAAGTATTGAAGCTTTTTCAATAGTAAATTATGATTCACAGTGTCAAATGCTTTTTTCAGATCAAAAAAGGTTGCTAGAGTATTATGTCCTGAATTTTTATTAATTAGAATGTCATCTGTTAACTTACTCACAGAATCTATAGTGGATCTATTTTTCCTGTAACTGTATTGTTTATCTGATAATAAGTCATTTTTTTCAAGAAATTCCAATAGATATTTATGAACAATTTTTTCTAAAATTTTTCTAGGTAGAGACAATAAGGAAATAGGTCTTAAGTTTTCAACTTTACTATTATCACCACCTTTTGGAATAGGTATAACTTTAGCAATTTTCCATTCATTAGGTATAATGCATTTGTTCAAAGATACCCTAAAAATATGACTTAATAATGGTATTGTATTTAAGAAGACTGATTTTAAAATTCTTGAACTTACTCCTGTAACTGCTGATGACTTATTCACATTTATGCTTTCAATAAATTCCCTGACATCATTATTGGTAAAGTTTACCTCATTAAATGATGTAGTATTATTGATTGAACCTTCATATGTCCAGTCATTATTCATATCCTTTGCCAATTTATGACCTATATTGGCAAAATAATTATTTATATAGTTGGGTGTTGCACGTTAATCAACAAATTCACCATCTTCACCCACTAGTTGAATTGGGGCCTTATTTTCCTTAGTGGGTAGTAATTTTGAAATCTCTCTCCTAAATTTCATTGAGTCTTTTTTATATTTGTTAGTGAGAAACATTATATGATCTTGTCTAGTTTTGAAAATTTTTTTACTAATGTCAATTCTTGCTTTTTTTGCTAGAGCTTTATCTTTTTCATTTTTAGTTTTATAAGACCTTGCTAGTAGTCTGTCTTTTTCTTTAATTTCCTCTATAAGTTCATCTGTTAACCAATCTTCTTTTTGTTTTTTGATTTTGAAAGAGCGATAAGGGCACAATTCATCTAATATTTCACATAGGTTATTAATGTAATAATTCCATAACCAATTTTGATCCATATTTTCATAAAAAATATTCCAATTCATTGCTTGAAATTTATCCAATAATAAATCTAAGTCATAGTTTTTCATAGATCTACCTCTGAACATTGTTGATGCATTTCTTTCATTACTACTTGAGAAAATGCCATAAATTAGATGATGATCACTAATATCAAATGATATTACATCAGATTGGATCATTTTATCACTGTTGGTAAACAATAGATCAAGGCACGAGTCCTTTTGGACTTCAGGTGTTCTTGTCAGTTTTTTGATATAATTTAATAGCCCGAATTGCATCATATTATTGACAAGCCTGTCACTTGTATCCTTAATTTTTATATCAAGTAGATCAATATTGAAATCTCCAATTAGTATTAAATTGTTGTTATCACTTCTAATGTCACCAACAATGATATCCAATGTGTCAAAGAATTTTTCAATATCACCCTTAGGTGGTCGATATACTACGCATACAATTTTATTACCATTTAATCCTGATATAACTACACATAAAGTTTCTATGAAACTTTCTGAGTAATTATGTTTGTTGTATAATGATGTAGAGCAAAACAAAGAATCTTTTACATATATGCATACTCCACCACCAACTTTAACTGAAGGAGTTAGTTGGTCATCTTGCCAATTTCTATCGTTTCGGTATAGGTTGTAACCACCTATTTCATACATACAATTATTATCAATATCTTTTAACCAAGTTTCAGTAATTGCCATGAACTCAAAATCAGATCCTGTAAATCTAGCTTTGAATTCATCAATTTTTTCCTTTTTCTTTATACTTCGCATATTTAAGTGAACAAATTTAACACCTTTTTTGTTTTT
The DNA here is from genome assembly GCA_949317995.1 of Acholoe squamosa. NCBI lineage: Eukaryota > Metazoa > Annelida > Polychaeta > Phyllodocida > Polynoidae > Acholoe > Acholoe squamosa. Next base: position 34,313,383 of record OX439035.1, on the reverse strand, counting down.
TAAGTCATTTAAACTATCAATAGACATTATGTCGTTTTAGCACTGTACCCAATAATGCACAATAAGATACTTGAATTGAATTTATATTTTTTCTAAACATTAAATCAATCCTCAACACAGAAAACACATATATCTTAATAACTAACATTTCGTTCTATCTGAAAAAACTCAGCCTATGCCTTCCTCAGATAATACAAAATGACATGTAGAGATGGCTGGGCAATTAAATATATACAATTATTATTGAATCACAGCTTATGTAAATATCATATATTAACTTACAAGTAGAAGAATTTTTTATGTACAATTATAATATTTTCTCAATTAATTTGAAGTAATTTATTTATGAAATTAGAGTTGAGCTGAACTGATATCTTTTTCTAGCTGAACTTCTAGTGATAGTGGAAAGTAGACCATGACGTGGTTTTAGTGGCTAAGCTTCTTGTTTTCATCCTTCAGTCGATCCGCAAGTCTTTTATCACTTTTGGAGCTGCAATGTATATATCAGATACAGGTCTGGGCCAGCAGTTTTATTTTTGCTATTAACTCCTATAGATGTAATGGTCATGTGCACTATATACCATCTTATACCGTGTATTTAATATCATTAGATATTATCAGTGGTATTCTATATGAGTTAATTTTTGGTATATTAACACTTAGAGGTAGGGAAAAAATTACATTCCAAGAGCAGTCTTAGTTGTTGAATAAGGTTTCTAAGGATTCAGTTGCAGTATCTTAAGATTATTAGTGATGTAATTACCTTAATTCTGAGCATTCATATGATCTAATAGTTTCCTTGCCCATTTTTCTGTAGTACCTAGAGTTCCAGTGAACCCATCATCAAGCAGTTTGTTGTACTGATGTACCCATTTTCCTTCATTTTTGTAGTGGATGACTTGATCTGTGTTTGGGGTACTTGTTCCATATAAGAAATTCATCTGGTATATATAATCGTTGAAGCATACAACAGTCTCATTCAATGTTTTTTGTGCTTGTTCTCCCATGGCCCATTGACAGTATTTCATTAAATCAATACCTGTGAGTGGGCATAGGTGAATGAGAGTGTAGTTGTGACGATGTCTGAGGTAGGTAACACTTCCTTGATATTCATTCATTAATTTTTCGAAACCCTCATCTATACTGGGATAGTCAAAATATATATCGTCAAGTTCATTTTTCTTCAGTAACGTGTTAATACCTCCCATTATGTAATAAGTCGAAGTGATGTCTTCCTCGATCATTTCATCCACTTTGTAGCAAAGATCTTCTATTGTACCGTCTTTAACTGTTGTTACTTCTATTTCATTGTTCCACATATTGCTCAGATAATTTAGAAAATATTCCAGTTGCTTCTGCATACCTCCTCTTCCATCCGTAATAATTTTTGTCTTTAGAAGATGCATATCTAATCTATTTAGATGTCCCATAACACGATAGACAACTTTTGGTAGCCGCTAGATCTGTAATGACGTCATAAATAACGTTTGAAAAGATCTCGACCAATTGGAGTGTCGTTACATAATCACGCGGCAGGCCATGACCTAGATAACATTCTGTCGCTAAGGACTCATGCAAGTTGCTAGGAAACTTGCGCTATGTTTGTAAACAAAGCAGTTTTCCACGTGCTATTTCGCCGTATTCAAAATAAGTCATCGCTGTATGGGAAATATTATCGTTCCACTCAAATATGAAATTATGGTATTAATTAAGATGCCTCATTGATAACTAACGATTCAGCCTAGATCACTTCTGATTTCCTCTAATATTCTTCCAAGAAGATTCTTGCCCTTTATTGTGGATTCGTCCAGATATTTCTTCTGTGATATGAACATCCCACACCCCCAGAATCTGTCTTGATTACAATAGTAGATTTTATTCTCAGCTTTGAATAAAGTGTCACGGGTCACTTTATCCTGTTCTACTTTTTTCTTCATGACCATTTTCATTGTTTTCCTTTTCATATCATTATTCCAGACTGGAGTTGTAATAATCTCTGCTGCTAATGATCTGGCTTTCATTGCGTTTTCACTGCGGGCAATTTCTTGTGCTAATAAAGAATCACCATTTGTTTGAGCTTTTACTGCAAGGTAGAAAGATTCTGCACAAGAATATTTCACATTATTGTGCTCTATATCACATAGGTATTCAGGAGATAGGCAACTGAATTCTGTATGAAATAAATTTTTTTCTTTGTAAGCCACTGTCTTTATCTTTTCCATCCTGAAATCTTCAGGCAGCTTGTGTAATTGGGAGTAGGAGTATTTAGTATCCTCGAAAACTAGATTTTTCCCAGATACTTTTGCTTTTTTGCCTTTGAATTTGATGTACGATGCTAGGGCTAGCATGTTTCTTCTTTCATAGAGCTCTTCTTGTGTTAGATCATCATTTAATGATACTTTTTCCCATTTAGCATTACCTTGGAGTGAAGATATCTTGCTAAATAAATTGTGCTTTTGTCTACTCGAGATTAACTTGACCATTACAGGCCTGGGTTTTCTTTGATTTTCTCTTTTTGGTCCCATTCTAAAACAGGCCTCTGTACTATTACTCGTGAAGTCGACTCCAATATCTGAGAATAGATCATCTAGTTGTTTTCTTAGGTTTACAGTATCTTTTTCTTCTAGACCTTCAATAACAAGATTTTTCTTTCTTTTCTCTAGCTCCATCGCATTGATTTTCTCTTCTAATGTATCGATCTTTCTTGCCTGTGCAGTAAATTTATGCATTAAGAGGTCATTCTGGTTTCTAAGTATGTCATTTTCCTCAGAAAGCTGTTTGATCTGTTTGGATATATCTTCTTTGAGATTTCCTATGTATCCTTCTATTTCGTCACGTTTAACTTGAGAATTTTGGAGATCATTGAGCAATTTGAGAATAGAATCATACTGATTTTCCATATTCTCAGAGGAAACCTTTTTTTCATCCTTACTATTAGTAACTGCATCTTTAGAATCATTTTTTCCCTTACCTTTTGATTGTTGCTTCTGCTTTTGAGACTTTTGGTCACTCTTGGGATCAGCTTGTTCGTCCATGGTGTTTGAAAAGTCCAACGGTTTTCCAGGGAATTCTGTATTTTCAGAATTTTTGTTTCTTCCCATGGTATATGTTTCATAAAACATGTACCAAAATGTGTAGAATTTAAAGTTCTACTATTTTGTCGCGAATGTTAGGCTGTGAATCAAAATTAACCCACTATATATACCAAATTTGTACAGAGCCCATATGCCACACGTGTATCACTCGTGACGCGCCATCATCTGAGATGAGGGTTAGGGGAAAGTTGCCTAATTTGGACCCCCTAAAATCTTTTTCCTGTCCAGTGATTATTTCTATGAATTTAAATGTAAAATTTATACAATATGTGAGGGTACCTTATAGCTTTCTGGTGATAGCATAAAACTCTAGGAATTTGAATTTCTCTAGTCAGGGTGTGTAATTAAATATCAAAGCCTAATGGTCCAATTTAGGCACCTGGTTGCCTAATTTGGACCAGTTGGTATCCTAAATAGGACCAATGTACATTATTGTTCTCTATTTCCTTATACTTTCATTATATTGAAAATATATAAAACTAGGGAACTTTTGATATATGATATCATATGTCTTCTTGTTATTTCCATCAATATCATGTGAATTTGCTCCGTACTGGAGTAAGAAAAAGGTTACACTTTGGTTCAATTTAGAAAGCTAGGCTGAGGCCCCACTGGGTGGTCCAATTTAGGCAACTAAATTTGACCTAATACTACAACTATGGTCCAATTTAGGCAACTCAAGCCAATTTAGGCAACTTTTCATCTTTCCCATTGATGGTTTGTTTTCTAAAGCATGACAATGGTTTCTATCAAATTTCATTTTAGTCTAAAAGTCTAATATGACATCTAAAAGTCTGAAAGGATTTTGAACAAAAAAATGTTGCCTAGCAGGAGGGCTTAAGTAAGCAGTAAGCAGCAAATAAGATCAAAAGGTCCAAAAAGTTAGTAGGAACTTTAGTGATATTGACTAAAAAATGGCAGCATTGGAACCTAGTTCCTACTACTGCCATTAGGGGAAACAAGGGTGGTCCAATTAAGGAGCCGGTCCAAAACATCACCAACGTCTATACAGGGCATAGCTTAACTCAGGATGCGTCTTACACGCCAGGATTCTATGCTAAAGAGCAGTCCTAAAATGACCAAATAGATCCTCCATTTCAAATTTCGCTGGTTGTGGTAAGATCCAATGTTAAGGCATACCATGATCAGTACTTACCTTGTACCTAAGTAACACCTACTTCCAGGTCTTCCAGGGGCATTTTGGTTCCCATCTTATCAGATTTCTATCAGCCCATATTACTGTGCGTCTTACATGCGTTGGGCGTCTTATATGCGATAGTTTACAATTATAATCGCTATCCTTTTATTCTGTAGCATTAAATGCTCATGCGTCTATATTTTTTGCCCTACATTAGTCCACGGCAGTCCCTGAGCTCTCCTCCCTCCACCCAATCCCTTCGCCCCTCTCTCTCTCTCTCTCTCTCTCTCTCTCTCTCTCTCTCTCTCTCTCTCTCTCTCTCTCTCTCTCTCTCTCTCTCTCTCTCTCTCTCTCTCTCTCCCTCTGCTGTGCTCACTATACATAGAAATTAATTCACTAGAAATACTTTACTGTTTTATATCAAAATCAATAGACTTGAGGAAGTCTAGCCCCAAATGACTATGACTTATGATGGTAGGGAATAGGCACGTCACCAAATCGGGTAGACTTAGAGAAGAACAGTCTAGTGTCTATGAGCTGTCTTCAGACCCCGTACAACCGAAACATGTATCTATTGGCATGATTAAATCATGGATGGTGGTCACCCCCTCCGCCCGGCCTGACTCCTGGTTTGGTTGTTGCCTTTGGCTGAGAGATACAGTTCCTTCCTACCTACTAATGTTGGTGGTGCCATCTGATGTCAAAGTCTGGCATTAGACTGTGGAATAAAGATCTGATTGAATACTACTAATAGTCTATCAAAGTTATCCGTTCGGACGGTACTTTGATTCCCACTTACGCATAATTCAAGAATAATGAGGAAAAAAAATGAAGTAAAAAACGGTCATATGCCAGTAGTTAAAAGGAATGGCAGAAGTCTAGACTTGAGTCAACATGCGAACTTTATTATTGCTCTCATGCCTTTCTGTATACTAGAAGGAAAATGGATTCGTGTCAACCAGACATGAAGTGGAATGAGAGTATCACTGCTATATCTTAATGTTATCTCCCCCCGAAAGAAGATATATTTTATAAGCGTTCGAAACCTTTCTTTGCTATAAATTATCATTAAAATAGTGACGATATTGAATAAAAAAAACTAATAATAGATAGTCTCAGCATTTGCCTCTGTCGTGGAGCTCAGTCCAGAGCTGTCTCAATGTTTGTGGCGTCATCCTTGTTCCAGTTATCACTTTATTCTTCATGACGTCACACACAGTAGGGGGTGGTGTCCCCCAATAGGCAAATCCTTTCTTATGGACGTGCCTTACCCCGATTACTTTGCCTAATATTCCAGTGATATATACATCGTCTATGAATATCCTTTGGACATCGAATGAGGCATCATATAGTTCTTTTATAATATCAGCACTTATGACGTAACAAGACCCCGATTCATAAGGGGGATAATATATTAGAGGAAATGAACTAAGTGCTATGTTCCATTTTCCACCCCTACCTGCTTTTGCGTTTGTATTGAGAGGTCCCAGTATACTTCGCCTCAAGTCCGTTTGGTTGATTACCTTTAATAGGTAGGGGAAATTAATTACCATATCATCGTCACTTTTGACTAAATATTTTATATGAGAGCAATGCTGAATGACCCACTTCAACCCAAACAACGACTTTAATGTCATATTTCTGTAGCTTTCAGTGAAGTCACCCATAATTACATCCTTGAACTGATTGGCTTCTTCTGTAACAATGTCATTGTCAGTGGAATTACTATGTGTTCCAAAAACGTAAACAACTTTGATTTCTAATTGAATATCAGCACGCGGCCATTCTCCATCAGTTTGTATAGCCCCGCCCCATGTGTCTCGAATAGCCGCCCTTCTGTCTGTGTGGTTATGTAAGGAGTGTACGAGCACGACCATTGTCGTCTGCCTGCTACAGATTGCCGCGCCATCGATCAGGAACCGATGTGGGAACGTATTAATGTTTGGAAAACGGCTGTATATTGATAACTCATCTATTTTAATGTCGTCACACACCTCCCGGACGAGCTGCTGCGTCTCCGGCAGTTTTGTGAGGTTGTCACATGAACCGGAACGCTCAAGACGTTCACGCAGGCGATCCACCGCCAAGTACTCGTCTCCGTCGTCGTCGGGCGTCTTGTAGACGTATCCGTAGATGCCGTACTTATCCAACATCCGGTCGACACTGACGATGAAGACCACAATACAAGTGAGCAGTGCACATAGGAGCCAGAAGATAATGCTGATCTCAAAGAGTTTAGAGAGACTGCATCCTTTCTGAGCCCCTACAGTCCGGTATCCTCTGGGAGTTGTGTAACGACGTACTGTTCTTGGTATCCTCTGAAAGAAAAGAGAGAAAAGATAACAATCGTTGTTACAAGAAATGGCAATCATATTTAGCTCGAATCGATAGACATTGAGCAGGGGCGTAGGAAAAGGGGGGCCAGGGGGGCCTGCCCCCCCAATCATAAAGGAGGTGGGGCCTGAGTATGTCTGCCCCCCCCCAAAAAAAAAAAAAATTGCCAAGAATTCATAATGAATTTAACAAGAAGCTAACACTTTGCATCTCAAATTAGATTGATATAGTAATGAGATAGGGAAAATGGGTCCTGGGCCTCAAACCAGATCTAAAATTCATCAAAAATTACTTTTCTATACAAATTTTATATAGGTATTTATAGGCGCTATTGTGCTTGAGACGACAATTCAATGTGGTTGAGGTGGGCCCCCCCCCCAATGAAGATTTGCTTCCTACGCCTCTGTTGAGTAACTCTCCCCTAACTCGGCCACCATAATTGGGCATAGTTTTGCCTTGAGCCAGCCACCTTAGACTATCTAGGGCCTATATATACTTATTATTGTACCTCTGGCATTGACTACAATAGGAAGACCTTTCGCATGCCCATAGACCGGGCCCATAGATCGCTATATAGGCATTTCTTTTACATACATTCACTCTTATCATATTTGTATTTGCCATGGGTTAAGGTCGTGAATAAAATGTTTCAGTATAGGACGTTGACATGGGAAGTTACCCATTACAAGTAGATAAACCTTAACCCTCTCCATTTAAGCAAGTGCCTATAATCATTTGAGATATATTCAAAATAAGCCAGACACAATAATACATAAATTTAACTTTTATTTGCAGAGATATAATCCATCATATATATGAATAAATTAGAATTGCGGGTAGAAAAATTGTGATCTCATATGAAATGCTGAATACAGCAAACTGTGCTATTTGATAAAACTTCAAGTTGGCACCGTGGTTGATACAGGACATACTGGATGCCGATTTAACTCCTCCCAGATTTGTCTGAGATACTCCGGTGCCATCCTAGTCCCTGTAATTATCTTATTTTCTACAAGATCACAGACTTTGGGCTTTTTACTTGACCAAAAGGCAAACCCATCTCTTTTCAAATGTCTAACTCCGACGATTTTCCCGACGATTCCAGTAATATAGACATCATCGATGAAAATCCATGGCACGTATTCTGATGTCTCATAAAGACTTTTGATAATATCACCACTAAAGACGTAGCACGAACCCGATTCATATGGCGGGTAATAATAAAAAGGGAACTCCTCTTTAGTTATGGTCCACTTTCCCTTCCGTAGCACCTTGGAACCTACATTGATTGGGCCCATTATAGCACGCGTCATATTAGCACCATCAAGAGTTTCAAATAAGTGTGGAAAATGAATAATCATGTCATCATCTGACTTAATTAAGTATTTCACTTTCGGGCAGTATGTCAAAACCCACTTAAGTCCTAGTAAGGATTTTAGAGTCATATTTTTATAATCATCTATGAAATCTCCCATGATGAGATCATTGTACTTTTTTGCTTCTTTGTACACTTTGATATTCCATGAGTCATTTCGATGATATCCAACAACAAATGCTACACTGACGTTGAGATTGATGACCGTATTCCCTGGCCACTGCTGAGTTTGTACAGCTTTTCCCCAAGTGTCTCTTATTGCCTGGCGTCTGTCCTCGTACGTGTGCAGGGAGTGAATGAGCACTACAACTTCAGTGTCCTCTTTACATATTTTTCTTCCATCTAGTATGAAGTTATGCCTGAACCGGTTCACCTTCTTTCTCCGACGACTATAGAAGTAAGCCTCGTCCTGTCGCAGCCCTCGGCAAAGTCGCAGCACTGTCGTATTATAAGCTGACGTATTCCCTGTCAGATCCACACGGTCGCAGAGACCAGTCTCCTCAGCATATTGGCGAGTTAGACGTAGGGTGAATTTGCTGGTGTCGACATTAGCCGAGTTGGTCTCAGATACAGATGACATGAGCAATGTGTTGAAGACTGCGATCAGTGCGAACACACTGATCATGGCACTCAGTAGGAGGGTGTAGCGCACAGCCCTCACGAACCAGGTAGGACAGGCGAACATGGCAGACCGTGGAGGAGCACCTTGTCCCGCCCTGGAGGAGTAGGTATATTGGTAAAGTTGAACTGAATGTTCAAAGGCACCATAGTGGGTCGTCAGCGGCGGTTGTATCATTATCTCTGTGTTTGGTAGTCCAGATCAGCCGTACCACGTAGGCCTATTGAGCAGGTTATGGCATGTCCTCATGTCTGTAAGAAAAATATATGATACGTTATAGTTCATTCATGCATGACATGACATGATACAGAGGTACCGGCATATAGTTGCATAGCATGTTGGCTTAAATTGTTTCACATTTATGGCCTTTATTCAATTCTGAAATGCATTATTGGTCAGCTTCCATAATAAATAATAGATAACATTGCTCATGCTATGGTAGATACTTATTCAACATTCTATTAGTATTACAAACCCTCCCTGAATATCTGCGAACTTATCAAGCATGCATGGATAGACATGCATTCAGTGTGTCAATATCTGATGACCTACTGTGACTGTCTCATCAACCGTATATATTGCACATATAGACCTGTGTGCTAGCATCAACCATTAATGTATGCTCCTTCACATGGGTCATTAGTTGCCTTGCCAACCTGAACAACTCCACTTCCACAGTCCCTATGACGAAACCTACCTGTCCTAATTTAGTGTTTCACGCTTGGCAGAGGTTTGTAAAAACAAAGTAAAAGAGTAAAACATGCTATCATCTGGTAACATTACTGACAGGAAATGTAGCCCAACCACTATTTGTGTGAAACTAGTACTACCGTTACACTGTTAAAAAAAATCTGTAGATTTTACAGAGAATCATTGTTAAATTTTATGGGTTTCACCATTATTTATATTACAATGAAACACCCTTACATTAAGTGATTTTACCGTGAATATATGTAAAACACTGTGGAAAAGTATACTGTTATTTTGCATACGGTGAATCTTTGTCTTTTTGGAAGTTTCATATCTTCCCACTAGATGGCTCACATTGAGACTTTCTTCAATGTCCTAGACCCTAAACAGATCAAATTAATGCAAAATTAAAAAAGTATACACTTTGGTCATGCACCATGTTGTCAAAATCCAAGTCTAAATTGTAGTTTAATAGATTCCAGATATTCAAAATAAATAATCCATCTTTGTGTAGCAAAGGAGAGTAGCAGGGATATCATAAACACCAATTATGTGGTAATAGAAAAAAATACATAGGCATACCACTGCAATTTTTAATTCATCACAATTCTGAGGTAATCTATGTTCTTAGATTGTTACTCTAAAGTTATGGAGGGCATAATGTGCCTCTCAAGGACTCATTTGTAATCATAAAGATTATAATGTCCTCCCACTAGGATGTCTAGATGAACTACATGCATATGCAACCAAACTATACATAAAGACCATATCCATTTTACATCCACAGTGGAGTGTTCTAGAATGTCAGCCAGAGGCTGAATATATTCATATGAAAAATTAATGGTGTATAGTATTGAAACCAAAACAATCTGTAATTAAATACCCCTAGGCATTGTTTAGAAATAACAGAGAAATTCCATAAAAATTACGGTGACATTGAAAAAACTGTGACCGTTAAAAATATGGTGAAAGATTGGCATTCATTGTTGCCAATGATTCTTCGTTTTTTCTACGGAAATTTTTTTAACAGTGTAGAACGAACGATTGTCAAAAACTACCATTGCCTCAGGGTTGCTATGTGTATGTGGAACGCAACGTGTACGCGTATACAGGTGCGACTACGCCTTTGAACTACACTTGTGGGGGAGGAGGTTATTTCTGACGAAGGTGTTGTGTCTTGTCCCGACCTGGGGTCATACACGGTACATCAAGTGGGACTCAGATTATAGGCTAACCAAAAATATTGCTTTTGAAAGGCCATTCCATTTATGAGTATATATGGGCATCCATTTAATAGTATAATTGGGCATTGCTGGTCGGATGTCATGGGGCTGTGTACAAATGACGTCATGCAAGAGGGGAGGGGGGGTTAGGCCCGGCATGACAGAATTAATTTTCCATATACCTTCGGCATTGCAAAATTAAAAACATGACGAGGGGGGAGGGGGGGGTCAAAAATGGTAAAAAAAAAAAAAGCATGACGTCATTTGTACACAGCCCCCATAATGCAAGTACATGTATCTAATTATTTGGCATTCTAGCTGGGGAGCCAGACGGCTCAAAATTTAATGTTGATATTTACCTTTCTGCTGGTGTTGAGAGCAGCACTTGATATGAGAGCTGGATAAGGGTAAATGGATAGTGCTGATTCCGAATCAGGGGTGCGTATCTTCCTATCTAGGTTGGAACAAGGTCAAATCAAAGGTCAAAGGTCCCAATGTAATTGCAATGGATCATAGTCAACTTAGGGTACACATACATGGGGAAACCACCGTGCACTAAGGAGCTCTAGTGTTAATGAATGGAACAAAACCCTCTCTCTGTTCTATATTAAATACCAGGTCCAGACCTTTGACCTTTGATTTGACTTTGTTCCGACCTAGATAGGAAGATACGCACCCATGATTTGGAATCAGCACTATCAATTTACCCTTATCCAGCTCTTGTATCTCGTGCTGCTTTCACCACTAGCACTTGTCCCTATCCGAGAGCTGGCTCCCCAAATATTCTCTCGACTATCCAGCTACACCGATAACTTAGATTCAAAAGGATAGGCCCTGTTCTCCACTTCATAATTGAAGATCCACATTAACATAGATAACGATAGCGGGAGGTATTTGCACAATACCTGTGTTGAGCATACATGCATATAGATCTATCAGCGTTAATGTAACGGTGAAGTCACCAGACAGGTAAATAAGGCAATAACTGGAATTACTGCAGTCATGAGGTGCTTCATGCTGCAGGGTATTGTCAAGCAGGACGTCAATGTCAAATACTCCTTATATGTTGTTGCCTCACTACAGTGTAAAGCCTAGACCTATGGCGTTTTTCGCCGCAGATAGGCGTTATTTACTTAGTGATAAAGCAATGTCCGCTTTCAGGATCTGGTTATCACTCTATGTCAAAATTCTAAACGAACGAATCAGTATAGCCGCTGAGGATACATCTATCTGATTAAGAGATTCCATGTAATATAATTTCTTAAGGATCCGAGGTGATGTGGACAGGACGACGTAGGCAATACCATGGACGATATCAAAGGCCAAACCTCATGGACGATATGCATGGCCAATCCTGAGATAACACAAAGTATATACCTACGTGTCACATAATACCTCTATCAGATATGTTATCAATACACAGACAAACATAGTTGCCCAAAGGACAGAGCCTCTTCAGACCCTACCTGAGAAGGACACAGCTTGGTTGCAGAAATATCTAAGTAATTTAGCATTTTTATTGTAGTCAAATCAATTTAAGTATTTTTTTTACAATTCATTCCGAACAGCTACAAATACATGAATAATACTTTGCCTGGATTTGCCTCTGAGAATGCGCCCCGAATGCAACTTTGCAATCAAAATTGTGAATACAACAATATAAAAAATGGTCACATTGGTTCTGTAATCATTGACATCATGGATATCAATTTCCATCTGAGATATTGGTTACCCAAAGAGAACTGAACACTATGTGACCCTTTGATCAAATAGTGCACAGTTGTATGTGAATACAATACATAATTATATGCATGAGCTTGCCACTGTAGTCGAATAGTAGGGTCACGGCCACACCTGACGTAAGGTGAGGAACATGTTTAAAGTGTTCTGAATAAAGCTGGTTCAAGTGGTTCCCTAAACCTCTCCTGTTCCATTAACACTGCAGGGGTTAAACCTATATCCACAAGCTCCTGTACTACGCCCCTCTCCTAATACACAGCCTCCCCTTAAATAATAGAACAGTGCTAAATATTTGTATGATAAACAGTTGGACTCACCTTAAGTTGAGTGAGGTCCATGTACTGGAGCCAGTGGAGGTTTGGAGTTGTGTGTACATACATGTGCACGCCTGTGGGGCAGTGGAGTGTGTACATCCAGATACAAAGTAGGACGTAACGCGAGGCAGTAGGCCTGTACCTGTAAACGAACTCTGACCCCCACGTGGGCGTATGGGTGGCGCCATGCCCCGGGGGGGCCACTTGCTATATATCTTATAGTAACCATGTGCGTACACAAACTAGCGGGAAAGGGGGTACTTTTTGGGCACAAGGGGCGGGTCCCCCCGGATCCTTTAATAGGGGTGTATTTTGGGCTGATTTGGGCAAAAAGGGGTATGCTTTTTGGGCAAAATGACCAACAAAAAATTCCGAAATTTTCAGTAAAAAAGAGGTATATTTAGGAAAAATTTAGGGCAATTTTTTATCATAAGTTATGGGAGTTGCACGCCAAAAAGGGTATGATTTTTGTTATTTTAGAGGGGACCCACCAAAAGGGGGTGTATTTTCAGTAAATTTTGGGGGTGTATCCCATCAAAAGGGGGGTGTTTTTGAGTAATTTTGCCCCGCTAAAAGGGTACAAAATTTAGGGTGATGTACGCACATGGTATCTACAAATTCGAGAGTGGCCCCCCGGGCGCCATGCAGTGGTGTAGGGGAGAATATTTTACAAACAAATGGAACATGGGATTCATCACGTAGGGGGTTAAATAATGAAATTCACATTTATAATTGTCACTCCTTTTTTTGGGGGGTGGAATAGGTTTTTCCTGTGTTGCTTATGAACGATTGCAGTTAGTAAAGGTAAGTCCTCACGTCACTTATAGTATCCATATAATTGATAAAGGAATATCAAACCATAATTGATTTAATGTAATATACATGTAAAATTGAAACAGGTAAAGTTGCCCAAATTGGGTGAGTTTTAGGTGCTGTGATTATTGGAAAATCCTTAAAGGAATAGACCACCCTACTTTCAATATGACTTGTTTTGGTAGTCTTTTCCTCGAACAGTATTGGACATGCCATATTCAATAGGGGGGGGGGTGGAATACAATGTGGCCGTATTCATTGGCTGATGATCACGTGAGCTACAGCAATGAACAGAGCTAAATTTTGTTGAATTTCTCTTCTTAAAAGCATTCAAACCAGTGTAGCCATGACATAAATGCAAATGTCCACTCACATGGGATATTTTTGCATTGTATTCCCCTCGGTGGTTCTGCCCGTATTCAACGAAGCCATATATTATGGGTCTAGACCCCTAAATTCGACAGGGTGACATGGCCATTTCTTAAAATCGACATGTGACATGAAGCTTAGTGACAATGACATTGAGAAGGAAAGGTTTAGTGACATGAGACATGGCCTTTCCTTAAAATCGACATGTGACATGGAGCTTAGTGACAAAGACATGGGAAAATTGAAATTTAATGACATGTGACATTGTCTTTTCTTAAAATCGACATGTGACATCGGGACCCCCCATCTAGACCCCCTATATTATCTCTTATCCTAACCATTTAAGGGCCACTGTTGCACTAATACATCAGGACCTTTGGTCGGCATGATGCATGAATGTAGCCCTGGCGAGTTACTCGCCAGGGCTACATTCTCACATCATGCCTACCCTCTAGGATCAATACACTTGATCCTAGAGGGTTGGCATGGTGCTCAAATGAAGTGTTGGCGAGCAAACTTGCCAGCACTTCATTTGTGCATAATGAAAACCAGGAGGGGCAGGAGGGACGCTTCCCATGATGCAGATCATTATGCACCCCAGTGCTGACTGCATCATACTGTCTATTTACAGATGAATGCTATATGCATAGATGTCTATTGATTCTCTTTGCCTATCTACTCTCTATCTAAATGACACCAATATAGCATCGTGCATAAAGGAAACAATGGGATACTGCTTCCTGTAACATTTAGAATATGTATTGCAAGAGCTCCCATGCATAACCAATGCACAGCGCCTGAGTTGTTGCATTTGGTCTAATTCAATGTAATACCGAGGTTCCATGTGATTTCGTAGGCACTGGTACCATACAGGCAGACCAATCAGGTGTGCCTGCTCTGCAGCCACCAGCTCAGGCCTAATTAACATGCATTCTCATGAGACTTGTAGCTTACAGGGTACAGAAGACACTCTATGCTTGGGTGACTCCCCACACCTCTAGATGTGAAAAGTTCACACCTGAAGGTATGATGAGAGATAACCTACACTAACCATACCTTTGAAGATGTAATTATATATTTCAGCCACCATGAGCTACTTTATAAGTCACAATAGTACTTTAGTAAGTAGCATAGGACAGAGTGGATTCCCAACAATGTCTTCAAGGTCACATGACCAGTATGATGTAACTGTACCCTGAAACCAGTGTAAAACACATGCTGATTACCAGCTTCAGCTATACGCTAAGTCGGTATAGAATCTGTGGTATAGACCCTTAGCAGGTTGTCCCATGGGCGCCGCCATTACCAGCGGGGTCTACTGATAACACATATTAGATGGGTACCAGTTGGCCCCCGACAGGGTCGCAGTGAATAGTTGGGATTATCTCATTGGCTAATAATTAAACCTGCTAAGTCCGTATAGGCCTGCTTCCAGCCATTATAATAGCAGATGCAAGGCATATTAGAACCTGTTTTATTCAATAGAAAGACTACAGACGGGGGTCATCATGAAAGGGGGGGGGGGTCTTTTCATTTAAGAAGAATTCATCAATACAGATTGGTCTTTATTGAGAGATGCCCAATAGGTCAATAGTTTGTAAATCATGCCTGGTCTAACTTTGGTGCTTGAGATACAATTTGACAATTTCTAGATTACTATTTTCAGCGTAAATTGCCAAAGGTGGGAGTCGATACTATAGTCTGTCTATTCACTCTAAACGAATAAAATTTAACTACAGAATCGCTAGACACATAGAACAATGTTCTCAGCCGTTCAATTATGGCAGCCTTTCCATTGAAAGATAAAGGGAGGAAAGACGTAGTGACAGAAGAGGAGTAGGGGGATGAGGGTGGAGGGTTTACACTTTACACTGCATGCATGGACTATAATAACTAGAGAGATAATACACATCAAAATGGATAGGTAAAGAATGAACTTTTTGTTATACTGGAAGGATGCTTTTTCATACAAAACACAAAAATAATTAAAAAGAAGTCTTATGAAACATTGCACTAAATAGAAATATTCACATGAGTGACCGACATGGTCAGGTGAATGAGGACTGACTACCCGGCTGACTACATTTTGGTTTGCATGCAAAGTTTATCAAATCACATCAATTGTGAATTGGATGCACTACAGGATGCACTGAGACTCATTAATTTGGTCATCCATGGCTTCTAGTAGTGCTTTTTGTGAGTAATCAATCTGGTGACCCTGTACGATAACATTAATTTGATGACCCTAGCAATGAGCTATTCTTACCCCAGTAATTATTATAATACCGTCAACAGTGATGACATTTTAGACCATACGTTTCCATGGATCAATTCAAGGGATGACTTTTGGCAAGGGAATTTGAGGGCTGCAGCCACTGCCCCCTCCAACCGAACAACTCATGCATTTACGAGGATTAACTCATTAAGCCTCCAGGTATCAAGCTGTGCATAAATAATGTTTCTCTTGAATTGTTGGTTTGGGGAAGAGGCTGGGTTGAACTGAGATAAATGTGCATTTGGTCTGCATGGTAGGTGGACCATATATTACATACACAATTTTATGTACTGTTATACTGCTGTGTTGTTATTTATATCATACTGTGTTATTATTTATACAACAGGAAGGCATTTCTCAAGATGGTACATGTAGACCCCTTCATATCATAGTAGGATCGCTCATTCTGGTATGACTGCCCTACCAAACCCTATGTAATAATAATGTACAATAACGCTAAGTGCTGATTGCACAGGGCAGTCGTACTGCAAAACCTATGTTCACTCACTCTCTAATTCCGAGGCTTCATATCGTAGAGGTGTCACGGTAGTAAACCGCCCTGGTAAGCCTAGGACAGCTAAATAGTCCCAACTAAAAACAGTGTTTTGCTTGGTATAATCAGTGCCAGGGGACCTTATTTTTATCGCAGATTAATAATTTTGGTACCAGAAGAAATGTAACGATTTGGGGGGAAAAAGTTGCAAAAAATGTTTGGTCACCATGGAAACCTATTTTGTCAGAGAGGGGTCCAAGGTCACATTTGTGACTTGTCAGGGGCGCCTGTATCATTTAATTTATTCAACATGGTGGTTTCCATGGCAACTGGTGCAAAAACGGATCTGACTCCGTTATGGTTGACCATGCTTAAAAAAAATCAAGAATGACTTCAGCTTTAATTTAAGCCTTTATTTATGAACGCCATCAAATTAGAACCCGATTGACACCAGTTTTATGGTGGAAGATGGGGGGGAATCAGAATGTCCTTGGCCCTATTAGCACCATGACACCTTAACTGGGTGGTTGGGTGGGGTGATTTTGGCCACACTTTGGGCTCTTGTAAGGACTCAATCCAAACTGGATGAATTTTTTGTATTAAAATAGCTAAATTAAGTGTAGGAGAAGCTATTTTGGTCATTTTTTCTTTGAATTTGTCTGGGATTTGCGTATGATTGATCTTTTTTTTTGCTCCAGATGGGGCAGTTGAGTCTACTTGGCACAGAAAGTGGTTCCAGGACTCCTCCATAAAAATTACCTTGAAAGCCTCTAGAAATGCTAATAAATAGCACAAATTATGCTTCTTCTATTCAAAACATATGGAATATTCCTTTGAAAATAGGATTTTAGTCAAACCTCAGAATTTTTAATTGTGTAGTCAAGCGTTGCTAGGGAAAATAAACAGCCATCATTAAAAAAATACCACATTTTGCGCCAAATCATGCAGATTTTGGCCTAGTTTTGGGGACATTTCCCTTGTTTTGATTACTCTCATGCTTTCAGGTATTAGATGGGATCTTAACCAGTTATACATTATTGTTGTCAATGTGTTAAGGCATCATATGAGGGTAGTTTGCCATAACAAAGTCAGATCCAATTTTTCGGTAGAGCAAGCCAAAGAAAGGTCCCTGTTTTTAACCCCTAAAATACAAAAAAATGACCCCTGAGGGACCCCTCACCTATATTTCAATAGGCTCCATGGTCATAAATATACAAATTTTCCATGTAAAAAGTTGAGATTCATGTCAGGGAGGTAAATATCTTTATTTCTGGGCAAACTATATATTGTCGGAAAAAATGACCCCAGCTGTTAAGGTGTCATGGTAGTAATCCGCCCTGGTAAGCCTAGGACAGCTAAATAGTCCCAACTAAAAACAGTGTTTTGCTTGGTATAATCAGTGCCAGGGGACCTTATTTTTATCACAGATTAATAATTTTGGTACCAGAAGAAAGGTAAAGATTTGGGGGGAAAAAGTTGCAAAAAATGTTTGGTCACCATGGAAACCTATTTTGTCAGAGAGGAGTCCAAGGTCACATTTGTGACTTGTCAGGGGCGCCTTTATCATTTAATTTATTCAACATGGTGGTTTCCATGGCAACTGGTGCAAAAACGGATATCATTATCAGTAAGGCGATGTTTTCTTATGGTGCAGTCTACGTGGGTTTTGAGAAAAAAAACTGTTACTATCACCTTGATCAGGCATTACACTCAAGGGGTAGACACAAATGCTGGCCCGGTGGCCAATGGCCAGTAGTTTTGAGTGCTGACCAGTAATTTTGCCAAAAACAAACTTCTTACTGCATAGCCTGGGTGGCCAATGTGTTTTCCTTCTGTGATTTTGTGACTTGAGACAACTTTAAACTGTACTATTTTCAATGAGATTTTTTTTTGCCAAAAGCATACTTCTTATACTGGCCCGCGTGGCCAATGGGCTTTCTATGGAGCCCCTAATAGGACATACAAAAAAAGATTTTTTCATGCAAAAAATATTCCTGCGGGTACTGGAGGATTCCTGCGTGTACTGGGGGATTCCTGTGGGTACTGGGGGATTCCTGCGGGTATTGTGGTATTCATGCAGGTACAGGGAGGATTCCTGTGGGTACAGGGAGGATTCCTGCGGGTACAGGACTATTCTTGCGGGTACAGGACTATTCTTGCGGGTACAGGAGGATTCCTTCAGGTACAGGAATATTCCTGCGGGTACAGGAATATTCTTGAGGAAACAGAAGGATTTTAGGGGGCACAATCATTCTTTGGAATGATGAAGATGATGATGACGATAAACTCTTCAGGCTCCCAAATGAATGTTTCTGTACCCACAAGAATCGTTTCTGTACCTGCAGGAATATTTTCCATACCCACAAGAATGTCCTGTGCCTTCCTTTATCCATAGGATTCTTCCTGTATCCGCAGGAATCTGCCTGTATTCACAGGAATCTTCCTGTACCTGCATGAATTGTTTCTGTACCTGCAAGAATTGTTCAGTATCCGCAAAAATACTCCAGTATCCGCAAGAATTCATCAGTATCCGGAAGAATATTTTTTCTGGTGAAAAAATGTTTTTGGTATGTCCTATTAGGGGCTCCGTAGCTTTCCTCCTGTGATTTTGTGACTTGAGACAACTTTAAACTGTACTATTTTTCATGAGTTTTTTTTGTGTGTGCCAAGAGCATCAAGAAGATAAGATTGTAGGTGAATATTGCCAGTAAGAGTTTCAAATTTTCAACCTTTTTATTATTTTTTGACATAACACAGGTTTTTTTTCCATATGAATATATAATAACAAAATTATTATATAGTGAACACAACCACAACTCAGCACATAAAGTTCAATAGGCGTTTATTGACCTTTTCAAAAAGTACAGTAGTAATCACGACGTTTCGGCAGTAGGTGTAGCCTTCTTCAGGTGATTTTTTTTCCAGCCACAAATCCCGGGCCAACAACTTAAGCTGTGTGCCAGCAGATTTCCAAGGCTGTTGGCCCGGATGACCAGTGGCTAAAAATGTTAGTACCTACCCCTCTATTACATGGGGCTCATTTAAGCATTCCATAACCTCTCTAAAGAGGCATTTTTTCTGGCATTCCTAGTACAGACCCGATGAATGAATAGATAGATAAATAAACAAATGAATCAAAAGTAAAAAAATAAAAATAAAGGCACAAATGTATGTAGCTGCTTTGAATAAGGCTGTACTTTATACAAATATGGCCGGACTGACTTACCATGGTTCAGTAGTGGAATCAAAGACAATAGTCGAATATCCAGGAGAAGTATTTATCCACGTCACAACGTAATATCAAATAGACGTCCCTTAGTTTGTAAACTTCGGCATTCTGCTGATGGCATCAGTCCTGCATGAATAGTGAACTATGAAGTAAAAATGGTCAAACATAGCTTACTTATAAGTTTCGAAGATACTTAATATCTATCTAGGACAGGGTACTACCAAATATTAAAGTACATTAAAATATGACACGCAGTGGGAAAGGGGGCCTTAAAGTACCCTACGCTAAGACCCCTTTTCCCAGATCGCACCAAATTTGTATATAATGTATATTTGACGCTTGCAACGAAACAGTATTCCCCCATCCCAAGTTCCAACCTACGCTATGCAGCATTCTGATCAATAGGGCTATGATGGCCAACCATTCCTACCTCCTCATGGGTTGAGAACTTCACTCTTTCAGTATGTATTCCATCCACACGTCTAAACATATATACATGTAAGGGAATCCTTATGGCAAGGACTCCTCGGTGAAGTCAAATCTGAGAGGAACTGTTCCAATCTCTGCGAAAATGACCCCAAACAGGTACCTCCAGCCCCAGGGACCTTGAGATTAACATTGCGGACCACTGCGTTCTGGCGACTGACCAACGGCTAGTCTTCGAGTTGGTATTTGCATTTTTATCCTTTCCCAAATACCAATTACCTTCAGCACTGGAGTGAAACGAGTAATCCGATTGGTGTAGTAAGGCTCACTTGCAGCCTGTTGTACAGGAGAAACACGGCTTTTAGGCTCTTTGTGTGAATAGAATAGTATGTGTAATCGTATCGTTCATGATCGCATGTAGTAACTGTTTTGGCAGTGTATACATTATGTTAAAGAACCAGGGTAGATTATAAGAGCAAAACGCCCATATATCATTAATGAAGGTGGAACGTTAATTCTGAAGTCATTGTAATAGGAGGTTAGAGTAGGGGTTTCAGATGTAATGGACCGTCTATAACACCAATGGTAGAAAAGATACGCGTATCATATTGACATACTCTATGATGATTATCACTCTATGAAACCCATATCATTTTGAATAAGAAAGAATAAAGGCATCATTTCAAGTCTCTAGAGAAAACGTTCGTAAGAACAGCGAATGGTACCAGACCCTTTCAGACCAGATAATAATAGGCCTAGTCCATATCTGACAAGGAAACTTATTTTACATTAAAAAGACGTTTTTGAATGTTAAACCTAACAAAAACACATATTTTTTTTTGCATGGAGAGTAGAATTACTTACCAATGCACATGTATGCATGATAACAATGATTCTGGAGAGTAGCCTAGTATTACATCATTATTGTGTGTCTATGATTGGCTATTACGTACACAGGGGATATGACCAGGCATGCTGTATACCAAAATCGAAGAAACAAATTTCTGCTAGTTAATTCATTTTGGCAAGCATTACTTTGCTAACTGAAATATTTGATTATTCAATTTAGCCTGGTGCTAATGTGAAGTATATATATATATATATATATATATATATATATATATATATATATATATATATATATATATATATATATATATATATATATATATATATATACATATATATACATGTAGTATAAGGTCCATATAAGTTGTACAAATGTATTAGAATGTATTTAGAGTCTAGACATTTTAGCACTGGTAGTGCCAACTTCCATACAATATTCTCTCCGTCTCTGGCATTGCAAATGTTAAATGCCTAAATCTAGTATGGAAACTCTAAAATTTTACAATGATTCACCCTAACTGAGAAAATAGTGGTTTCCCCTAAATTGACAGTGTTTCATTCTAAGGTTGTCCACTGACATCTCTTTATGGTGAAACGTTGTAAAATGAAGTAGGTTCACAGTGAAACCCCTTAACTGTAGTCTGTTTGCATGTCTCTAGATGGAACACGATGAGTACATGGAGAAGTAATATATGTCAATTCTCTGATGGCATGCAATTTTTATTGAAAACGGGTAGGGTTACACTTCATTGATAACAAATAATGCCTTGTCATAGATATGTGGCCTGAATAGACTTAGAAATATGATTGTAAACTATGGTGAATCTTTGAACACTGTACATGAAAATCAAGATGAACGTTACTCCTATTTTTATCCTTTTAAATCCCCCACGTCCCTATGCTGGGCAGAGGGCCATGAATTCTTGCTATCGGGAATTTAGGAGCATTAATAGGTCCAAAAAAGGGGTTGTTTCCAGTTACCCGACCGACCCTAGCAAAACAGGGCCGATTTCTTTTTTTTTTTTTTTTTTTTAGCAGAACAACAAGTCCCTACTTAGTACCAAAAATGAATTAAAGCCTTTTGTTTTATGCTGTAAATTCTTTAATAATGGTCCGATGTGTAAGCTGTAAAAACCAAAATGTAGCCCTGGTCAGGGTCCAAAGGCTTTTTTTTTTTTGAGTGGGGAAGGGGTATTTTGCTCAATCATTCTCAGTGGGGGGGGGGGTCGTGATAAATTTTATCATATTGGCGGGGTGTCTGGAAAAAATTAGTTGGTACACAAAAGAACCAAGTACCCCCCTCCAGCTGGTAATAAATAAAGGAACTGATCATTTTTTAACAACATGGGGGGGGGGGGGGCTGGTGGGTTCTCTCGAGGGTCAATTTTTTTTTGCACCCCCCCCCCGAGGGTCGAAAACCATGTGTGGATGCGCCCTGTTAACCTATAATAACATGCAGGCTTTTCGCCCCGGTCAAGGGATTTTCTCCTCCTTTTTCCCTGTACCCGGCACTTAAGAGGTTATTTACCTCTTTTTACCCTATAATTTGGTCAAAATTTAGGGTTAAATAAGGGGCGTGCCTCTCCTGTTCAAAATCCTGGATCCAACCCTGCAATCCACCTTGAAATTACGTTTCTTTTGATATATAACATGCCTATATTGGAAAGGAGAAAGGTTCCTCCAAGCTAAGGTAAAGGCAAGCTGACAAGAAAACAACAAAAAAAGTCCGACCTACCGACCCTAGCATTTTAGCTCATGTAACTGGAAACACCTATTTTTTGGCCTAGACATTACATTAGACCATGAAGCATAGTGTCAAGGCACCCGGGAGGTATCAACACTTGTAATAATTACACACACACAAGTAGACCAGCCAAACATGATGTGAATCAAATAGATATTATTTATGGCAATCATTCACCAACTATCTGAAAATAAATAATTAGTGACAACTTCTGTATCAGAGGTCAGGGCCACAAAACCATCACCTAACCCTCTCAGGTCGCACAATGCACCAATACCATTTCCTGCTATGATCAGTCATGTGGAGCAAGGAGGGCTGCATGCACATAGGGTTTTGTATTGTCTCCCGGTGTGGAGTGACTGCATTCATGCATCATTATGACACTGCATGGTTAATTCACCACCAGAACAATGTATCCATGCAATACTGGAAAGCCATGTATCTATACATAGCGTATGTATCACATTTACTTTAATTCTCTGTGATGGCAGAAGGAATCACACAAAAACACTAACATATGATATCAACAGATGATTCTAAGCTAAATGTATGAAATAATCAATAGATGTGGAAATAGCATTACTGCGTGAGTGGATGCACACTGTAAACCTAAGCCAGTGAAAAGGTAATCATTACAGATGAGCTTAGGTCATCTTTCCCTATTGATGAACTAAGGGAGTGATCATTTTTTAACAACAGGGGGGGCTGGTGGGTTTGCGCGCGGACATGCAAAAAAAATTTCGACCCCCCCGTAAAATTTTTTCGACCCCCCCCCCATAAGGGACAAAAATCGCGCGCGAACGTCCCCTTTTAGCCTATAGTAACGTGCGGGGTTTTCCACTGAAAACAGGTGAAATTATTTTGACCCCCCCCCATCAGAGGTATTGAAAAAATTCTGACCCCCCCCCAGTCAAGGGGTTGAAAAAATTCTGACCCCCCTCTCAAACCCACCGGCCCCCCCCCCTGTTGTTAAAAAATGATCACTCCCTAAGGTCATCATTATCATTACACTATTCCTGCCAACAGGGGGACCTACTATACAGTAATGTGATGCCATATATATTCCAGAACATGTATTGGCTAATAGCTGCACTGATAATATCAGTCAATACAAAAACTCGTGGAATACTGGCATTTTCCCCGCAAAATCGCTGCCGGGCCCATGGACATTGCCAGACTGCAGGACCAAATGTCTTGCTGTATTCTTGGGACCTTGAGTTTTCTTTCCTAACAATGATAAACTTGAGGTGTTCGGTCCTGCCAAGATCAATATGGGCCTGCAGAATAATCAAATCTGTGGGATCGGATGGTCTGTGAGGGGACAAAGTTTTCATATAGACTACTGATAATAATCATGAACACATTATCACATACATATAGAGCTAAGAATGTAATTTGAATTTGATTTGTGAAATCATATTAGAATAAGATACATAGGAGCATGGACACTTATTTTGTATCAGAAATGAAATCAAGAAGTATGTCGATTGTCACTCATTGGTAAAACTTAGCCTGAATGGCTGGATTTCCAAGTCATAGACCAACGCGAATTAAGGCCCTAATGATGAAGGGGAGGGGGTGTCGATAACATTTTCAAATCATATTATCAGTGATATCATAAAATCAATAGCTATATGAAAACTCATCAAAATGATTACCCATTCTCATCGTACATGTGACATCTAGTCAATCTAATCAATTACCCAAAAATGATGAGAGGGTACTCTCCCCACTCTGCGTCATTTTGAGCACCCTAAAGTGATCAGTGCTGCTTACTTTTTCCACTTTTAGGATTAATTAGTAAATGTATAGCGAAGAGCTGTTTAAGAATGATAACCACAATGATGATAGGGAGTTGAGGGCTTGTTCGTTAGAATTCAGTACTGAATATGAAATACCCAAATAGGATGCAATAATGTACCAGAAATAAAACAGTCCACTGGCTGTAAAGGCCTATTGGGCACTAGCTGGTCTGGAGCTGGTTCCAGCGACACACACTGATAGAACTGATAAGAACGGATTTACCCCAACGAGCGAAATTCAAAATGGTGGCTCCACTAGGCCTACACACTGAGTCCTACAGCATGGTAAACTCAGTACCGTTAGGCCTAGAGCTGTCCGCTTTCTGTAAAGAGTTTTTGTATGGTGATGGCATTGGCAGTACCAGTGATAAAGAAGGCTGCTGTTTGTAAAGGGTTACAGTATGGTAAACCTAGATCGTAGACTCGAACTGTCGGGCCCTTTCCTCAGTTCGAGAGCAAGCCTGTAGAAAGTCTACAGTGTCAAGAAACTCTTCTGACTGAATTACTAAATTCTTGTGTGCCAAAAACTCACAAGTCTTGATTTTGATACTGTTTTGCCACTAGGTAGATTTTGGGGTTCTGTAATTAATTGAAAATTGAATAATCCAGACTTATTGCTGTAGGAGATGGTAGATCTCCAGTGAAACTCTGCTCTGGCACAGTGCCAAAAGTGGCAGTTGGGGGTTTCATTTGTGGTGCAGTTTAAAAAGTATCTGGATTTCTCATATTTCCACTGATTTTGCCCAGAATAACATGACAGTCAACAAGATCAAGACTTCAAGATATACTGTTTTTTTAAGGCTAAAACAGGCAGAGTAAACTTGGTTAAAAGAGACAGTCTTGCTCCCCACCCCTACGGGCGCAGCTTTCCATGGGTGGGGGCTCTTGACCTAGGTAACCCAGTATAAAAATACCGGGTAATAGTCCAGGACTTAAACGTGTCATTGAGAATTAAGTTAAGCTGATACTTGGATAAATGACTCTAGATATCCGTTTTAAGTCCTAAAGATGCCCCCCCCTGACTTCCCATGTGCACTTTAACGAAAAAAATTGCACTAATCTAATATGGCTGCCAAATAATGAAAATCCCATTTTTTTCATAATGTTTGCTTTAAGAAAGAGAAACCCTGCCTAAATGGATGCCAATGAATCTACTGGTGGCCATTTTTGTTTGCAGGGACAAGCGGTTGCTCATCAACAGTAATTTGCATAGCAACATGTCGTATATGTAAATATACATGTACAAGAACACATATCACTTCCTCCTCTACACAAACCAAACACTATTCATATTAATGCTAGTATTACTATATATTCTATGGCTATTCTATACACATATACATGTATTCTCAAGAAATAAAAAAAAAACAAAAAAAACAGCTGCTCTTTCAGCTTTATCTCAGCTTTATTTCATCTAAAAAGATGAACAATGCAGAGACAGATGACAGAAACATAGTGTCGCACACCACAAGGTGTTTTCATAACCGTGCATACATAGGGACTGCTTGAGCAATCATCTGGTTCCATGAATGTAGCAAAATTGAAATGCTTTTTCTATTCTTTTCACACTTATTTGTTAGGTGATGGGTGTCATTCATATAAAATTCTTGCTCTACTGACAATTATGTATCAATGAAAAATAAAACATATTATATTAAAAGTATGCATTTGATATTAACCTGGATATGAAATATAGCTACCCAGTATGTAAATCTCTCTGCAAATATATGTAATATACATTTACATAATGATATAGGCAAATTAAAACATGACACCATATTGATCAACGAAGAGGCGATTTTATGTTTTCCTGGACTCATTCGATCATAATGGAATACACTATTAACAGTATACACACTATTGACGATAGCGCAAACTATAATGTATGAAAATAACAAGGATCTTAAATAACAAAGAGCACCATAATTTTTCTTACAGATATCTCAAAACATTAACTGAAAATATAAGCAACATTATATAAAGTAACATATAAGCACCATAGTCAAATACGCCAATACACGGCTCTAAAATTGAATCATGACAGATAAAGAATAATTGAACAGATCTACGTTAGATATCGCAGGTCATGATTGATATTTGATCATTTTGAGTACCTCTATATTGAAAATCTCATTTTATTATTATAATACAATACGATTGCACGCTTAAGCCTCCCTTACTGGTGGATCTTTCTGAAACAGGAACACGGGAAGAATAAAGTTACACATCTGTGTTCGCTACATCCATAAGATTTAACGTGTGCAATCATGCACGACTAGCCCAGGTTGCCCACCACCTCCCGTAGGGGACTGTCAATATAGTGACAGTGTGTCGAAGACGCAATGCTAAAGGCTATGGAGGATGCACCCATTATCGCTTGCATGTTTCATTGGCGAATAACTCCTCTCCTGGCGTGTTAAGCATTGCACAATACCAGCAGTTCTTGAATAAGGATACATATTAACCATACAAACGCATGAGACAATGTAATTCTCCTCCATTTTGTTATAATCCAGCAGTTTCGATGCAACCGTGAGTCGATCGTCTCGCTGCCCGCCATTTTGGATTTTGATGTTCTGTGTGCATGCGCGACCCCTCCTTGCTGGAAGTAGCATTTCCGACGGAGAAATGATATATTCTATCGATTTAACTTGAAATTAATGGCATTTCAAATATAATCCATGCATGTTTGACAGTATCAATCGAATTGAATTGAAAAATCCCCTCAATTTACTGTTAAATAAAAAATAAAAATATTCTTACGACGAATGTATGTGTGCGCATGTCCGAACTCGCCTTGCCGGAAATGCGATAGCCATAACAAAAGTATGGCGGTCTGATTTACAAGGTTGTTTTATAAACGGTCTTAACCAGTCCTATACGAAAATTTACCAACTTTTCCTCAAGCTATCGCGTTATATGGACGGCCTTCCACCAACACCTACTGAAAATATTAATTGGACAATTCCCATAGGAACCCATGTGTTATGTCCAGAGATGTAAGTCAGGTACTGGGAAAATCCCTGAAAAGATGTTATCACGACACTGGGAGAGTTGGCAGCACCCCTGGTATATAAGCAGTGTTCAGGGCAGACTCTGCCCAGCACAGCATCATGGCACCCCCTGGTGTTAAACAATTGTACTATGTTGCTGACTGATGATTTTAGACCAATCAGAGAGCAGCATTCCCTTCATTTCTCCCTGGGAGGGTCTGCCCCTGAGATTCCCTGCCCAGAGTCTCCCCTGGACCAGTGAGTCCCTCTGCTTACACCAGGGGGGCTTAGTGGAGTCCCTAGTTGAAAATACAACTGAGGACTGGGTCTGTGTGAAGAAAATGACTAGGAAAAGAAGGCTGTGAATAAATTCTGTCCCTGAAGACCCTGGATATCAGACTACATTTCAACATTTTTGAATTCCCTATTTTCAGGGAAATCCCTGACAACTTACATCTCTGTATGTCTATCGCGAAAAATCTACCGCACAATGCTATCCTATGGAGCCTCATTTTCATGAGAAATTTAGTCAAACATGCCAAGTTTTTCCTTCAGTTTTTTTCCCAGGAATTGTTACCATCTACAGAAAGACACAGATCTAAAGAAAATTTATCAACTTTTCATTAATTTATAGACCCCTTCTTTGTATAAGAAATTCCCACTTAAAGTCAGCCTTTTTGATCGACCAAAAATGTTGAAGCCCGCCTCCAATGACCCAGGAGGACCTGGGCCAATAATGTATTTGTGTGAGCTTGGAGTTCGGTTTTGGAAGGTCAGTTGCCTTTTAGGTAACACCTGCTACCCTATCACATAGGAAATGTGCACATTTTAGCCGACTTATTAATGAGGTTTTTAAGAGAATGCAGTTACACATTGATTCACACAATAATATAACACAGACATGATGAGTTGATGATACAAGCTGCAAGGTTTGAAATAT
Organism: Acholoe squamosa; assembly: GCA_949317995.1. NCBI lineage: Eukaryota > Metazoa > Annelida > Polychaeta > Phyllodocida > Polynoidae > Acholoe > Acholoe squamosa. Next base: position 34,284,922 of record OX439035.1, on the reverse strand, counting down.
ATGATGGAACATATACATTCATAATGATGTAACATTGTGACTTTTCAGGTGAAACTTGAGGCCTGTAGTTTGTGAGAAGCCCCTACCACAGAGTTCACATACAAAGGGTTTCTCCCCAGTGTGGATCCTTTTATGCACAGACAGGTGCTTGGATGTCTTAAAACCTTTCCCACAGTATGAGCACACATGTGGCCGGGCATCTGAGTGTGAGCGAGCATGTGCATGTAAAGCCGGTACATTGCGGAAACTCTTGCCGCAAGTGGAACACAACTCGGGTTTCTCATTTGTATGGATCTGTATGTGCTTTTTATAAGAGCAGGCCCAAAAGAATTCCTTACCACATGTTGGGCATATATGGGGTGCCTTACCACTATGTGTCATCTCATGGACCTTCTTCTGGCCTATCTGTCTGAATCCAGCCCCACAGACACCACACTTATACGGTTTCTCACCAGTATGTATACGCTCATGCTGTTTCAGGTTAGACGGGTTATTAAAGCGCTTCTTACAAAAGGTACACTCATGTGGAAGCTCACCGGTATGCACGCGGATGTGTTCTTTCATATAGCCAGCATCAGAGATACGTTTATGACAAATGGGGCAGGTGATGCGGCTCTCGCTGATGTGTGTTTTTAGGTGACGCTTAAACGGTGCCTCTAGAAAGAAACCAGCATCACATACGTGGCATTTCCATGGCCAATCACAGAGTTGTCGCTTAACATGGTCCTTAAGATCCTCAGCATCCTCAAAGCGCTCATCACAATCTGGACATTGCAGAGGGAGACCATTTTTCTCAGCATATCTAGCCAGAGTATGAGTCCGCTTGTGCATACGCAGCAATTTTGGTTCCGAGAAGCACTTTTGACATATTCGGCAGGTGAAAACCTTTGGTCCTACATCGATTGGGTCTGTGCCCTCACCAGAGTCTGACAGAGACTCTCCATCTCCTGATGACTCTTTTACAGGTTCCGAGTCTGTATTCTCACCTACTGACTGAACATGAATGGCATGACAAAGTTTGTGGAGTTTGAGCTGTTTATCACTTGTAAAGCCTTTATTGCAGATGGAGCACTTCAAGGGACCACCTCTCCTGTGGCTGACCATATGTCTCTTAAGGCGCGTCTCCGTCTTGAAGGACTGGTTACATATAGTGCAGTTGTAGTCAGTCTGTCCTGGTTCTTTGGCCTTTATAGAATTATAAAACAACAGTCATAGGCATTAGACATTAGATCATGGATAATGGTAGTACAGAGATTTGCATTTGCAATAACTATTATCTGAGCGCAATTGGCATCTATTTGATGCAGCAACCCCCCCCCCCCCCCCTCAGTAGGTCTTAAGAATCTCAGTTGAGAGTATTAAACCTATATTAGATAATATCTTATTGTATTGGCCTTATAATTTTAACCACATGTGAAGATGACAGAGAAACGGCACATAAAAGCTTACCGGTGCATCTGTCTTCGCTTTGGATTTCTCAGCTTGGAGTTTACCTTCTGGGGGACTGTTACTTTCACCTAAACATGGTCCTGATGATGTCTCTGTAACTTCCTCAAATGAAACAGCACTATCCTCATGTGGGCCATCGTCCTCCTCAGACCCAACATCAGCCACTATCTTCTCTACCTCCTTCTTGATCTGGGAATCTTGAACTACAGGTAGGTCTAAAATATTGTCTAAAAAGTCACCTTCACATGCCTTTCTTACAGCATGAGCTGGTATGGGTGAGTGCTGAGTTTGTTGTCTTTGTTGGTCATGTTGTTGAGCTTCATCTGATTGCTTTTGATGATGTATCTGATGAGGTTTTTGCTGCTGCTGCTGCTGCTGCTGATGGTGTGGCAGTGGTGGTGGAGGAGGAGGTTCAAACTTATGATAAGGCTGGATGCTGGCATCCAGGCTGCCAGCACCTTGACTAGGGGGAGCTGCACCCAGACTAAGTAACATGCCAGCATTTTGTTGTCCTGTATGTAGCATGAGGCTGGAGCTGGTGTAGTGCCGTGGTTGAGGCTGACTTTGATGGCCTCTGTTGTCATACTGCTGTATCCCATATGTGGTAGAATGCTGTGAACCTGGGACCAGTCCACTTGTAGCGCCCGGGTGCACTGCACTATGGAAGCGCTCTCGGAAATGTTTGACTAAGTTGTAGTAGAGTTGGATCTGCTCCAGGTCCATGTAACACTTATTACAAAGCCAGAAGGTACTGGAGCATGCAAGGGAGACGTCCAAGACCTGCTGAAGACATGAACGGACGGTACGTCCTCCGGCCACTTGTACAACGTCATCCAGGTTTTTATGACGTGTGTATACGTCCACTGGTACCTTGCACACCAAGCAGAGGCTGGTTCGATCCAGAAAGAGCATCATATCTAGAAAAGAAAATACAGTCATGACAATATACATGTAAAATATGACAAATGACAAGACTGATCTACATAGGCTACCAGTACTTAGGGCCTAGGCCCATACATGGTGGAAGGCCCATAAGTAGAAAACAGTGTGTTATCGTTATAACTTATATTCTAGCATGGAGGTATCCATATCTCTATTATTCCAGCTAAAACTTTAATGACCACGAGTTGCTCCCCTTATATGAAGGTACACGACCTGTATGTATGATCTTGATTAGATCCCATTAAAAGTTAACACAGTACGTGTACGTATTGTCGTTTAAATGTTACTGGTCCAAAAAGGGTATTTTGAACATATGGTCCCAGGCATTTTTAGACTTTTGGCATTTTAAACGAAAAAGAAAAGTAATTAAGAGTGTTCAGTGTTCTATACCTTTAAGTACACATGACTGGGTGGTCTAGTATATGGTAAGCTGATTGACTTCTGACCTGAAGGTTGAATGTTCAAGACTTGACACATCCCAGCTTTTGCCTGTGGACTTTGCATACCGGGTACCATTCTGAGGCTACTCATACCACTGCAATTACCACCAGGGAGCCGCCGGGAGCTCTGTTTTTTTTTTTAATGAACTACAGAATGCATATGCTCAGAAACCCACACAGTGGGCCGACTTTGCCAGGGAGTAGGCCACCATGGGGAGTAGTCAATATTTATCAACAGGCAGATGCGCGAAATATTTTTACGCCCAGGGCCATCCATAAATGACGTCATACAAAATTTGACTATTTTTGACCCCCATCCCCTGATTGGTCAATGGGTAGTCACGTGACCTTTTAATGCGGGCATGAATTCGCCATGCCAGGGCCCCTTTAAGATGCCCAAAAATCTTTTCTATGGGGATTGGGGAGGCAAATTTGGCCCAAGAATATTTTAGATCTTGTCATTGAAATGAGCGTGATTTAGGTTATTTGAAGGCAGAACACTCCAAGAAGATTTTTAGATCTTGTCATTGGAATGGATGTGATCTAGGTTATTTGGAGGCAGAATGCTCTAAGGAGATTTTTAGATCTTGTCTTTGAAAGGAGTGTGATCTATTTGATTTGGAGACAGAATGCTCCCCGAGAAGACTTTCAAATTCTACATTAAAGATTAGAATTAAATTGGTATGTTCTAGAGGATGGGGGGACTAGAGAATTCATAATGTCTCCAAGTTAATGCAGGACTTTCAGCCCTAGTTTATTGCATGTCCAGACCTTAAGGCAAAATGAAAATCCAAAAGTGCATTCTGGAAGAGGGTGCTCCAAGGAAATTCAGGTTCTTAGTTGAACAAATTGCTGCATGGAAAAGTAGGAGTTCAACATTTAATTGTATCTAAATAGTTTAGGGAATGTATTTCTTCAAGAAAACAAATCTATTGAGAAGGTTATAACTTTGGAACTAATTGGAATATTTACAAAATTCTTTCAGATTTAGAAAGCTGAGATTATGCCCCATGTCACTGTCCAAGGTCTCTGTCGCACATTTTTTGCAATATTGCGACAGCTGCCCACCCCTGAAATAGCATATTGTTATGGGTTAGGGAGTGTTTATCAACAGGGGGGGTGGTGGGTTTTCGCGCGGACACGTGAAAATTTTTTACGCCCCCCTCGGCGACAGTCAAAATTTTTTGTGCCCCCCCCGCCAGAGGCGCGGAAAATTTTCGCGCCCCTCTTTGTTCTATAGTAGCCCGCAGGCTTTTTTGCTAAAAAGAGGGTAAATTTTTTTAGCCCCCCCCATCGGGAGGGGTCTGATTTTTTTACGCCCCCCCCTCAAACCCACCACCCCCCCTGTTGATAAATAATGACCACTCCCTTAAGATAGAGAATTAAAAATAGGAGAGATCATTTTAGTTTGCCTTCATCCCCACTGTCTACACACACACCGTTACAACTTGGAAAGCATAAACAAATGCATTCATTGGATAATAGACCTTTTGCCAGTTGTCGCGCATGCGCGACTTCTACCAGAGTTCCGGTCCCCTGCCGCAGATGAGATGTACATTCAAGCTGCAAACTGCTGCAATTAACTCTGGGACTTGTGCTTTTATTTTGGGTATGGTCTCTCATAGAATGTCTAAAATAAATTTCATCTGATGTTTGATTTTTAGAGAGACCAATATTAATCGAAGATGAATATGTTGCATCATAATATTGGACCCACACCTCAGGTACCACATTCAATGAAGCCACTCTCTCATCCTAGGATCCCTCTCTCAGCTTGTGTCAGTGTGTGTGGTTAATGTTTTTAGGGATTGGTCATTTTTTAACAGGGGGGGGTCGGTGAAATTCCACACATGCGCAGCGAAAATTTTTCCGTCTCCCCCCCTCCGAGGGGTCTGAAATTTTTCCGTCCCCCCTTTTATGCTATAGTCGCGCACTGGCTTTTTCGCTCAAAAGGGGCGAACAAATTTTTGTCCCCCTCCTTAGAGGGGTCTGAAATTTTTTTGTCCCCCCCAAACCCACCAACCCCTCCCCCCTCCAGGTAGCACAGAGACATTGGCATAAGATTTTGACCCCTGTGTTGTGCTTCAACCTGTGCCAAGGAAGCCACTTTACTCCCCACAGACCATCTTTGACCCCTCCCCCCCTTGTCACGTTTTTTTGCCAATTTTCGATATTATTTTGGAATGTTGAGTTACCATATAGAAAATTAATTCCGTCATTCCAGGCCAATCCCCCCTCCTGCATGACATCATTTGTACCCCCTTGTGCATAGACATACTGGTGAGCTACCTAGGTAATAGGCCTCCAAAACCATAGGGTCCAATGACTTTCTAATGATATGATGATCTAAATGAAATTTTGAAAGGTCATTTTTTAACAAAACGGGGTTGGCGAAATTCCACATGTGCGTGGCGAAATGTTTTCCGCCCCCCCCTCATTATTGTACACCAGGGGGGGGGGGGAAGCTGGTGGGTTTGAGGGGGGTGCGTAAAATTTTCAGACCCCTCCCGAGGGGGGGCTAAAAAGATTTTGACCCCTCTTGAGGGGGGGCTAAAAAAATTCACCCTCTTTTTATCAAAAAAGTCCTCGCGCTACTATAGATCAAAGAGGGGTGCGAAAACTCTCAACGGCCCAACATGAGGGAGTGGTCATTATTTATCAACAGGGGGGGTGGTGGGTTTTCGCATAGAGGCGTGGAAATTTTTTACACCCCCCCCTCGACAGCAGTCAAAATTTTTTGTGCCCCCCCCGTGCCAGAGGTGCGGAGAGTTTTCGCGCCCCTCTTTGATCTATAGTAGCGCAAGGGCTTTTTTGCTAAAAAGAGGGTGAATTATTTTAGCCCCCCTCAAGAGGGGTCAAAATCTTTTAAGCCCCCCCTCGGGAGGGGTCTAAAAATTTTACGCCCCCACTCAAACCCACCAGCTTCCCCCCCACTGGTGTACAATAATGAGGGGGGGGGGCGGAAAACATTTCGCCACGCACGTGTGGAATTTCGCCAACCCCGTTTTGTTAAAAAATGACCTTTCAAAATTTCATTTAGATCATCATATTATTAGAAAGTCATTGGACCCTATGGTTTTGGAGGCCTATTACCTGGGTAGCTCACCAGTATGTCTATGCACAAGAGGGTACAAATGATGTCATGCAGGAGGGGGGATTGGCCTGGAATGACGGAATTAATTTTCTATATGGTAACTTAACATTACAAAATAATATCGAAAATTGGCAAAAAAAACGTGACAAGGGGGGGAGGGGTCAAAGATGGTCTGTGGGGAGTAGAGTGGCTTCCTTGGCACAGGTTGAAGCACAACACAATTGACACTCAATCCACATTGATGTAGTGAATTTCCAGCAAACATCCATAGCTTTTTATACTCAGGAATGAATAATAATAAAAAATGCTACTTAAACCTCTCCCTATTATCTAGATATAGCATAAATTCAAGTGTACATTGCAGTGCTTTCACAGCTGCGCCGGGGACCGGAACTCTGGTAGAACTCGCGCATGCGCGACAACCGGCAATCCCTCTATCGAATTAGAGGTCACGTGACACACTTCACTGTTGCTCCTGGCCAGGAAATGTCTTACAACGTGTTGTATTATGGGGAACCGACCCTGAATAACCATTCCTTGTAAAGGCCTCTGCTTCACATATTATCGCCCAGTATAGGCTAAACGGTACATTTAGATCATGCCTGTAGTCTCAGTACACACTCTGCATACTTCTACTATAAACAAGACCGAGGATATACCTACCATGACTCACACTCATATTTTTAGAAATGTAAACTATCCCATGATATTGCAGAATTGCCCTCAATCACCCAGCCAAACACACCGAGCTGGGGGCCTGGCCGCCATGTTATTATGGAGTGGAATAGCGTACCGCCAGGGCCACTTTCGCGCGACCCAACCCGGTCGACCGGGTGACTTGATCTGGTACATCCGGGGTGTAGCTGTGGTGTATGCCCGATGGGTACAGCCAGTCGACCGGGTTAACCGGATCGGGGCACGCGAAAATGCCCCAGATGGGCAGCCGGGCCGTTTCTTGCCTCTCTGTCTACTTGTAGTAGGCTTTGCCGAAGACTACTGGAAGTAGGCTTCTGCCGCTAACCAATCAGACTGCTGCCCTTCAGCAGAACAGTTGCTTTACTCACCTACGCTAAAAGCTAATTAGGGAGTGGTCATTATTTATCAACAGCGGGGGTGGTGGGATTTCGCGCGGATGCGCAAAAATTTTTTGCACCCCCTCGATGGCAGTCAAAATTTTTTGCACACCCCGACGGCAGTCAAAATTTTTTGCGCCCCCGCGACGAAGGCGCGGAGAGTTTTCGTGCCCTTCTTTGATCTATAGTAGCGCGCGGGCTTTTTTGCTAAAAAGAGGGTGAATTTTTTTAGCCCCCCCCTCAAGAGGGGTCAAAACTTTTTTAGCCCCCCCCCTCGGGAGCGGTCTGAAAATTTTACCTCCCAAATTTCACAACACATCATTCCAATGAAAGCATTTGCACAAAAACCAGCTGTCAACATTTCTTCAAATATCAATCATTTCTTCCACTCCAGTGCCCGCAAGGTACCTACCATATAAGTTGTTCCAACAGGGCACGCAGCAATCTGATTGGTTAGCGTGGGGCAGGCTACTTGTAGTAGTCTTCGGCGAAGCCTACTACAAGTAGGCAGAGAGGCAACAAACGGCCCGGCTGCGCCAGGCAGGTGTCAGTGAATAAGATTAGTGTTATTGATTACCACAGGGTGACAGCACTGAGTTCTTTCCCGCCAGCAAACACAGCAGAATCAACTCACAGATTGAGACAGCCAGCAATTTAAGTGCCGTAATTGCAATAGAAATATCGATATGCTTTAATTTTAATGCACATAAGATAGCATTGAGATAGCCTGCCCTACGACTACAGTAATCTTACCGGTGCTGTATGCATATATAGACCGTGGTTCTACCATAGGCAGGAACAGAGGGCATCTTGATCCCATAGAGTTCAATGTTAACCAAAACGAGGCTAGCAGGGCTTAATCCTGGGATAATGCCCTGAGGATAATGCCCTCTCAGACCAATGATGTTATACTAATGATAATTCAAGTTAATATACTCAAAATTACCTATGGTAGAACCGAAATTGAGCCTGGTATGTCAGGCATTATCCCACAATCATGCCCAGCCCTTGGGCATGGCCAGGGGCTGCTGCGCAGCCTGACCTGGCCATGCCCTCGGGCTGGGCATGATTGTGGGATAATGCCCTCCACACCAGGCTCAATTTCTTAGATAAAATCCTGGTACCGGGTACCTATCAAAGGTGAGAGTACGGTAATAATATTATTAATAGTTACAATCTAGCTGGCTGATTCAATCCATCAGGCATATGTGGCATGTACTCGGAAACGGGACCTTATTTCCCCTGAAATAAGGTCCCTTTTCGCATATCCTGTCACATATTCTGATTTCTTTTTAATGGGGCATATAAGGGACAAGTCTTTTATTGCCAGGTGGGGGGGGGGGGGCTTGTTAGATACAATGTATAGGAGGGGTTCATTTTGAAAAAGAGCCCCTTGTTGTGGTGGGGGGCCAAAACTCAATAAACGTTCACACATGTCATTCTATGCGCGTATCTTTCTTTTTTTTTTTCTTTTCTTTCTTTCTTTCTTTTTTTTTTTTTTTTTTGGGGGGGGGGGTCATTTTGCAAAATCAGTTTTTAGTGGGGGGGGGGGGCTGCAATCATTTTTGTCATAGTGATGGGGGCATCGAAAAAAAAAAAAATGGCCAAAATCTATCTAGCCCTCAATGGCGACAATGGCTAGTCCCGTGAACATTGCCTGGCATATACCAGATCTACCGATGCATTCATAACGGTACTGGCGCGTACCCCCCCCCCCCCGACAAAGAAGGACAATTAACATGCACATCGAAAATAAGTTGATCAATATTTATTTCAGCAAACAAGAAGTGTGGCTCTATAGGCCTACAATACGCATCACCCACCATAAATACAACCCTATAAGCTTTCCATATCACCGTGGGTGGTTGTTGACGATTGTGAAATAGAACTTATAAGATTGGATGGAGACAAACGTGAACACATTCTAAATGCGTTCTTCTGTACATAAATGCTGTAAAGTAACAGGGGCGGTCAAGCAGGGAACATCAATAAAGTTCAGCACACACACATTTCCATCAGCTTTATACTTAAGTTTAGTTAAGAAATTGTCGGATTTTTTTTCTGAGATATACTGTAGATTTATATAATTTCCCATAGGCAGCTTTTTGTTTAAACCACCAAACTTGAATTCTCTCTAGTAGACTAATGGACTTAGTGATCTATGAGCTTTATGTGTTCTGTGTTAGCTATTAACCATCAAGTTACATCCCTAAAAGTTATCAAGAGAAAATGTTGGTCAATCTTCGATCAGCCAGATTGTATTTACTAGGCTACCTTCTTGCCAGGGATATGGCCTTAGCTGTCAAAATCGTGTTCAACTGCCACTACTCGCTTATCTATGGGGGATATTATGCTTTCAGTATGTGACCGAAGAAATTTATACTTAGCAGGGTTAACAACTCCAAGTGAAATGGAAAAAAAAACTAAAAAAACAACACACATTAGGACATCTTCATAATGTTGCAATCACTGTTGCGAGGTCATAACACCAGTTTCATCAACCATGATACAGTAGGTGGCACTAGTGTTGACCTAACCAGTTTGGTCCTGCTACAGGGGCACAACAGATTCTCAAGGAAAAAGGGGTGGTGGCAGAAGGGTTGCCACCTGTCATTCCAGTGGTGGACACTGGAGGAGACATAATAAACATCAAAGACAGCACCCCCTACTCATGGGGGGAGATAAACTTTACAGGCCTGTAATAACAATTAACACACTCCTCCATGGTGAGATAATGGTTATTTAATTGGCTTAATGGCCCCAAGGGACCTGTCTTGTGGTCTGTTATGACAACCAACACCACAACCATGCACCCCCTCCTGCCCACTTTTTTAGCTCTAGAAATTATTAAGTCACTCATATTTATCTAAGTCTAAATAAATTTTGACTGAAGATATTGCCATAATATCACAGGAATAGGTAGATAAACCAGATACCACTTGCTGGCAGACAAAAACCAGGAAAACTCGATTTTGACACACTTTCCCAGGAAATCAAGATAGTTTATTACAGAAACCTGGTCAAAACAAAACCAGGAATTCCTGGTAAACCAGGAAAAGTGGCATCTCTGATAAACCATTTCTCCCTATGTAGCTATAATTTCTAAGGTGAGGGAATATTCCTTCCACCAAATTAAGGCTCATCTCTGAGAGGTCTCTCTTTCTCCATAGGTATGGCATAGGTTTCAGGGGCTTGGTGAGTGCCATGCCCCTGTAGCTGGCTATCCTACAAGAGCGCCCCCTTGTGATTGTGACTAGTGAAACTAGTCATTTCTCAAAATACACCTACCGTTTTTGACATACATTTACCAGTACCGTAATATGTGCCATCTCTCTAATGACAAAAACTTCACTAATATCTTAAAAACACATGGGGTGGTTATAATGATGAGTATGGGATTGCAAATTACCCTGTATATGAGCAGAGGTACACTTCAATTGTGATAAAGTATACATAAATCTTAATATTGCATTTATATAATTAGATAGAAAGTAAGTAATATAGTAATTTATAATAACAAGCAAACCCGTAACTGTTTTGTATGATATAACTTTAGTTTTAGGCTACATTAAATTCACAATTCTGTTAGCAGGTCAAATTATCAATAATCTCTTAAGAATTATGCATGTTTTCTACAAGATTTTCGTACTGTCAACATATACAAATGTAGTAAGCAGATTCTAACTTGAGGCTTCGTGATGTAAATGTCAACTTTCAACAGGTAATGTGATTCATTACTGAACATGAGCAGAGTTCTTTTTGTTTCTTCATTTATTTTCTGTCTGATGTCAGGAACCAGCCGACTCTAAGCGAACAGCAAGAAGTAGGTGATCGGACGGGAACATCTCTTCTGGCAGGACACTATTGATATCATGAAGTGCGTCTCTAAACACATACAACACTACCTCTAGCCATAAAAAGGCTAGGAGGACAGAAACAACAATTAGGAAGACAGGAGGCAGGCGCAGACATGGCCAGAGGCGGGCTATGCATGTGCGGCGAATCTTGCGCCCTAGTGTCGGTACAGAGTATAGACGCGGGTTGCATAGGCAGCAGTTGAGTGCCAAGAATGGTCCAACAACATCAGGTGCCCTGCGGTTCATGGCATGTAGCACCTGAAGAAGTGTATATATAAGTTGGGCAAGTAGTGCCACCATTGTTAATAGTGCCACGCTGGCCAGCAGCAGTGTGCTTGATGTACACTCAGTACATGTTGGCAGCAAACAGGCATTCTCATCACCACCACTGACACACAAACCACAGCGGCAAGATGCATGCGGCCCACAGTCATGTAGACATGGGCGTCCCTGCTGTCCACGAGCTGTGTCCCATGCTGCAGAAAGGAAACTGTCAAAGCGTTTCCACCAGACATGAAAGAAGTATCGCTCTCGATATACCGTCCCGTTTCCTGTGACCATAGCCGACTGCACTTTGAATCGTTCAGAGACAAGAATACGATCAGGTCGACTCTCAAGTCCTGGTGTAGGCTGACAGGAGAAAAAAGTAGAAATATCAAATGTTATTATCACCAATTTATCTACTGCACAATAATTCATACAAAATAGAATTATAATACATCTATAACTGAATGCATGCTGAACAAACGTGAACTAAAGTATGTGAGCGTGAGACTAGACAAGTGGGCAAATTGAACTGATCATGTCAATATGAATTATGATTTGAGGAAGTCACATGATATTACTTTACCAATACACTTTTTGAGTATGTGTGTCTTGTATATCTTATAATGTCCATATTCTATACAGAAAAATGAGAAAAGTTGAATGTATACCATGTTACTGAAGGTAAGACCAGAGAGCTGCTTATTAGCTGCTCTCCACCCATCTCTCAGTGAGCTGTCTGGTCCTGCCACCTGGTGACGCCGACGGTACTGTGGGGGGCACCGGTTATTGAGGTCTGTCGCAGCTCCAGCGACAATGAGAATTGGCCACTCATAATCAGCATATGCATTAAAATCACCCATTACTATCACGTTCTTTAGCTTTTTCTCTGGAGTAAAAAGGAGCAGATATATGCATTCATCCGGAAATCCAAACCTCTTAATATGTTCTCAGTTAAGCTTAACTATCATAGCATATACCCTCGCCTTAGTGCAAGCAGGCTGTAACTACATCTGGGTCAACGAGGTAATAGATTCCTCAGTGAGATGCCTCACAGAGGTACCTTTTAGCCTGTTGACCCAAATACAGTTACAACCTTCTTGTATTAAGGTGATGATATTCTCAGAAGACATTTTAGGTAATATCATAATCTCCCGCGTATAAGGCGCAGACCGCGTATAAGGCGCACCTAGAGTTTTGGAAAATTCTCAAAAAGATGAAAACTTTGGTTCTACTGAATGAATTTTCAAAATTCAAAAGCCTATGGGTAGCTTGGGCCATCTTGGGCCCCATTTTGTCCTATTATGACCAAGGGGGCATGTAAGATATCAAAAGAAAGGTCTTGGTGTCCCCCTTGTGAATTCAATGAGAACTAAAACCCCCCGTATAAGACGCGCCTTATACGTGGGAGATTACAGTAATTTGGATTTACACTATTCCCTCTTTCTTAAGTACAGCGAACAGATTCTATGTGGATCCAATCGATAAATAGCATCTATATCAAAGAATGTAGAAACCACTACTAATTATCAAATTGAGCGATGCTCACCTTCTATAAAGCGGAGCAGTTGTGCAGCATTACTACACTGTTGTATACGGTCATACGAGAAGTGGACTACAATGACGTTGATGTCGCCTATTGCGGGCACAGAAATAACTGCACGCAGCAGGATACGCCTGTTACGGTCAGGACTCTGACCGGCTGTTAGGTGATGTATGGAGGTGGTCTTTATTGGGTGGCGGCTCAGCAGCCCTAGACCTAGACAAAAGCATAAACATTTATTTACTAGTACCAACTGTACGTGTATGAGATTTTTTAGTGCTTATTTTTTATAGGCTTACACATTTTTTATCTCAACCTTGGGATAACAGGCACCTCTGGCCTATAAAACAATAAAGGTAGTATATATACCAGCATATAAGTTCTCTAGGATGTATACAATAGCACTTGCTTCCGACATTGCATTGTGTATCTTGAGGAATTGTAGTTTGCATTCACATAGTTATTGTCAAGAATACTCCGGTAACAGAATGTCGTAAAAAAAAGAGAAATACTTGCCTTCAAGTTCCCATCCTGACTTGTAGACGTTTTTGAGAGGGGTAACGGAACCTGCCATTTCAAAATGTCCATGTGGGTATTGGGGCAGCAGATCTTGCAAGTCGCTAACCTGACTCCGTCCTGTGGCTGCATATGCTCTGACCTCTTGTAGAGCTATCACGTCAGGTGCCACCTCCTTTATCTTAAATGGAAAAAGGAAGGGAAGAACTCAGATCTCTTGGTAACAGTGTAGGCGGAAAAAGGTAATGGTTAACAAACACTGGTCTGACCAATTGGTCTGACTGAGGGTTTGCCTTGTGAGACAACCCTCAGACAGACCAATTTAAAGAACCTTTGGATTTATCTAATGTTGTTTTAATGTGATATTTTCCAAATTCCATTTTTTTAAATTAAATTATGATCTTATCATAATTTTTTTATATATGTCCCTTCGGAAAGTAGTCTACCTCAGCAGCCCAGATATCATAACTGTCCCTTATCGAGACTGGGGCCCGAGTCGGAATGCTGCAAATGGCCGTGAAATAGGGGGCATGGAGGTGTGCAATGCCGCTAGGAATGACTGACTACATAGGAAACAATTTCACCCCTTTTCAGCATAAAAGTCCATCCGATGTTTAATTTATCAACAGGATGGGGGTGGTGCCACTGGACTTAGCATATTTTTATGTCAATGTCTTTACCTGAAGTAGACTAGGAACACCTTCTCTATCCCAGGTAGACAATGAACGCCTTCCCTACCCCAGGTAGACAAGGAACTCCTTCCCTACCCCAGGTAGACAAAGAACGCCTTGCCTACCCTAGGTAGACAATGAACGCCTTCATTACCCCAAGTAGACAAGGAATCACCTCAAGCTTGCATGGGTCCATTGTGTACCTCAAGTAGACAAGGAGTCCATAGTGTACCTGATGTAGACATGGTGACCATAGTGTACCTGAGGTAGACAAGGTGCCCTCAGGCAGACACGCATTGTTAGTCAAGAATCACCTGGATTGCTTTGTCTCGTTGTCTACTTGAGGTAGAGAAAGGTCTCATTGTTTACTTGACGTAGAGAAGGGTCTCGTTGTCTACTTGAGGTAGAGAAGGGTATTGTTATCTACCTGAGGTAGAGAAGGGTCTCATTGTCTACTTGAGGTAGAGAAGGGTCTCGTTGTCTACTTGAGGTAGAGAAGGGTATTGTTATCTACCTGAGGTAGAGAAGGGTCTCATTGTCTACTTGAGGTAGAGAAGGGTCTCGTTGTCTACTTGAGGTAGAGAAGGGTCTCGTTATCTACTTGAGGTAGAGAAGGGTATTGTTAGCTACTTGAGGTAGAGAAGGGTCTCGTTGTCTACTTGAGGTAGAGAAGGGTTTCATTGTCTACTTGAGGTAGAGAAAGGTATTGTTATCTACCTGAGGTACAGGAGGGCTTTGTTGTGTACCTGAGGTAGGCAAGGATATTGTTATCTACCTGAGGTAGAGAAGGCCTTCACTGAAAATAGCAAAGTTCAGTGGTCCTTTCAGTATAAAGCTGCTGTTCAATTTCCTGGCTCCTGATTGGTCAGTTTTATTGTCTACCTCAGGTACCCTACGAATGATCAGGTGCTTGTCTACTTGGCCCAACGTTGGCCACATATTGGGCCAACATCGGCAAAGTGAGGGGCCATCTATAAATGATGTCATACAAAATTTGACCATTTTGACCCCCCTCGTCATTTTTATTTTCCAATTTTGCAACGTTTAAGGTAACGAAAATTAATTACGTCATGCTGGGTCTAACCCCCCCCCCCCCCCCTCCAGCATGTAGTCATTTGTGAATAGGCCCTTTTTGTGTGCTACCTGAACCTACCTGGCTCTGGGCCTGGGTTCAGGGCTTGTATCCCCGGCTTGTAGTCTTTCATTTTTTTTTTCTTTTTAGGCCATGGGAAGTCAGGTTTCAGTTTACAGTTAGAGCCTTTTTGAAAATTGATGAGGCTTTTTTTCATTATTCATTATATAGGTACCAGTGCCTGCCCAGTGAACAAAAAGACGTTTTCTGACATTTTTCAATGTAATATGAAAGTTTGCAAATGTTTGTTTCGAATGTTATTCTAATGCTAAAACGTTGACTCATTCTGACGTTTTTCCACATTCACACAAACGTTTTTTTTCTAACATTTTTCTGACATTTTCAAACATATTTTTCAACATTTGAAAACATTAGAGAACATTCCTAAACGTTCCCACTAGCATTGTTTTTTTTTTATTTTGTTATTTTGTGTCGGTGTCCATTGCCTAAACTACTGTGCTGAGTTAACGGCAGAACATAATTTGTTGTGCACATAGAAGTATGTTCATGTAGGACTTTTCTGAAGCACATCTTATACTTATAATCCATGAGCAAAACTCTAGGACTGGTACAAGGGGACATTAACATCAGGGGAATATGTATATTTCTTAGAAACATAAACAGGGTGTCTCCATCATGATTATTTCACCCAATCCAATAGAATATGATTATATTAGTTATATTCTATCAAACTTGACTTAGGATTAGGTTTTTAATCCAAGGACGCATTAAGTGCATCAAAGATATAGTATTTTTCACATTAAAGCAACTTTGAGTTATGGAACCAGTAGACAAAATATCCCTATAAATTGGCCTGCCACCTGGTGTGAAGATATATGGATGATACTAATGTATTAAAATGTTTAAAAAAAACTTTCTACAAACGTTTGGTGAATGTTTTTCTACATTGTAAAATATTCAAAATGAACATCTGTATCCTAACTTATTAGGAACATTAACAAACGTTTCTTGAATGTTGTTTTGATGTTAGAAAACATTGAAATTTTTTTTTTGCTTTAATATGCCTTCATGGATATTTGCAAACGTTTGATGTTTTCTTTATGTTGGAAAACGTTAAAAGGTAATATTCACTTTCTAGCTTTAAAATGACGTTCATGAACATTCCCTGAACGTTTGCTGTTCACTGGGTGAAAATGTCTAGCTTGTAT
This sequence comes from Acholoe squamosa, assembly GCA_949317995.1. NCBI lineage: Eukaryota > Metazoa > Annelida > Polychaeta > Phyllodocida > Polynoidae > Acholoe > Acholoe squamosa. Next base: position 34,268,772 of record OX439035.1, on the reverse strand, counting down.
ATGTCACCATGTTATTGACATTCCTTGCACTGTAAGCTTTAATTTGATACCAAATATGAGCCCTTTGGCTCATTCCTACCATGTCCAAATCCATTTTTGAGAAATTCTGTATTTTTTTTAGATAATGATTAATGAAATTTTCTCATGCGGCCCTCTAAATACGTGCGGGCGGTGGACCGTAAATTGTAACCTAAGGGAGTGGTCATTATTTATCAACAGGGGGGGATGGTGGGTTTGAGGGGGGCGTAAAAATTTCAGACCCCACCCGAGGGGGGGCTAAAAAAATTTAGCAAAAAAACCTGCGCGCTACTATAGCTCAAAAGAGGGGTGTGAAAATTCTCCACACCTCCGGTTTGGGGGGGGGGGCGCAAAATATTTTGACTGTCGAGGGGGGGGGCGTACAAAATCATGTTCGCGCGTCCGTGCAAAAACCCACCACCCGCCCCCTATTGATAAATAATGACCACTACCTAAGTTCCCTTGGCCTTATTAAATCTCGGTCATAATCTGATGAATGATGACTACATACTTCAAAGCCTACTCACCATCTGTGCTATTCGAAGCTTTCGAATCTCCCAGTTGAACATGATGTTCCATATATTGTAAGTAGCAACTACCGCCTGGTCGGCGGCGACAGCGGCGGTCAGCAGTAGCAGGCCCCCGGCCATCCACCCCAGCGTTCCCCGGCCTGCCTCCCGCAGTCTCATCGGGATGTGGGAGTGCTGGCCCTTTTTGGGGCTGTGAAGATCACAGAGTTAAAGTTTCGTTGCTTAAGCAAAGACAACACATCATTTTCATTGTGTGTAATTTGAATACCATTTCAGGGCGTGTATATATCGATAAAAGTGTGAATTTTTAACAATATTCGATTTCGTGGTAAGTTACCTGTGCTGAGCGATAATAACGGGTACAAGCTAGAGAGTCCTAAGAAGATGCCGCTTACATAATCACTGCAGAGCCTCTGGCGCCCCTGCTGCCCTCTGTAGTTGAGTCTGGAACTAAGCCAGGGGGGCCACTCCAAACATTTATGAGCAGGCTGTATTGCGTGAGTCACAGTGTTTAAGCACAGACAATGTTTAAGCACAGACAATTTAGCTACAGCCCCGAAGGCGAATGGTAGGCCTGGATGGACTTGCACATTGCCACATCTAAACTAAGGAAGGCCTACAGGCTACACAGAACAGTTATAGTTTGAAAATTCACAGTAAACCATTGTTTAAGTATAGGAAAATGGCATGGAAAGACATGCAGCTTGCTGAATGGTATGGGCAAATTGTTGATTCCTGATTTAGGTTTGTTTAATTGCAAAACAGCATAGAAAAACTAAGAAAGGCCTACACAGACTTGTTATTTGCTAAACGGCAAGGAAAGACATGTGGCTTGCTGAATTGCAAGTTATTAATTCCTGATTTACATTTGTTAAAAGGCAAATTGGTCACATTGTCCCGACCCTCCCATATGATTTTTTTGGACAACAGACCCATTGGACACCCCACCAGAGATAGAAGCCTAGACCTACCATATAGATCTATCTATATGGGGGAAACTTCTTAGTCTCATATAGACGTAAGTAGGTCACCTCACCCAAAGCGGGTCAAAAATGTTGGGAAACATTGGCCCGACCCTCCCTGATGATTTATTCGGACACCGGACCCATTGGACCACCCAGCCAGAGATAGAAGCCTAGACCTACCATAGATCTATCTATGTGGGGGAAACTTCGTAGGCTCATATAGACGTAAGTAGGTCACCTCACCCAAAGCGAGTCAAAAATGTTCAAACACTTTGTCCCAACCCTCACAGATGATTTATTCGGACACCTGACCTATTGGACCCTCCAGCCAGAAATACAAACCTACACCTACCATAGCTCTATCTATGGAGTGAAAACTTTGTAGGCTCATATAAACGTAGGTAGGTCACCTCACCCAAAGCGAGTCAAAAATGTTCAAACACTTTGTCCCAACCCTCACAGATGATTTATTCGGACACCTGACCTATTGGACCCGCCAGCCAGAAATACAAACCTACACCTACCATAGCTCTATCCATGGAGTGAAAACTTTGTAGGCTCATATAAACGTAGGTAGGTCACCTCACCCAAAGCGGGTCAAAAATGTTTGGACACATTGTCCCGACCCTCCCAGATGATTTATTCGGACACCGGACCCATTGGACTCCCCAGCCAGAAATACAAACCTAAACCTACCATAGCTCTATCTATGGAGCGAAAACTTCATAGGCTCATATAGTTCTAAGTAGGTCACCTCACCCAAAGCGGGTCAAAAATGTTCAAACACTTTGTCCCAACCCTCACAGATGATTTATTCGGACACCAGACCCATTGGACCCCCCAGCCAGAGATAGAAGCCTAGACCTACCATAGATCTATCTATGTGGGGGAGAAACTTCGTAGGCTCATATAGTCGTAAGTAGGTCACCTCACCTAAAGCGAGTCAAAAATGTTCAGACACATTGCCCCAACCCCCCCAGCTGATTTTTTTCGGACACCGGACCCATTGGACCCCCCAACCAGAAATACAAACCTAGCTACACCTACCATAGCTCTATCTATGGAGCAAAATCTTTGTTGGCTCATATAAACGTAGGTAGGTCACCTCACCCAAGCAGGTCAAAAATGTTTTGACACATTGTCCTGACCCTCCCAGATGATTTTTTTTCGGACACCAGACCCATTGGACCCCCCAGCCAGAAATACAAACCTACGCCTACCATAGCTCTATCTATGGAGCGAAAACTTCATAGGCTCATATAGATCTAAGTAGGTCACCTCACCCAAAGCGGGTCAAAAATGTTCAAACACTTTGTCCCAACCCTCACAGATGATTTATTCGGACACCAGACCCATTGGACCCCCCAGGCAGAGATAGAAGCCTAGACCTACCATAGATCTATCTATGTGGGGGGGAAACTTCGTAGGCTCATATAGACGTAAGTAGGTCACCTCACCTAAAGTGAGTCAAAAATGTTCAGACACATTGCCCCAACCCCCCCAGATGATTATTCAGACACCGGACCCATTGGACCCCCCAGCCAGAGATAGAAGCCTAGACCTACCATAGATCTATTTATGTGGGGGAAACTTCGTAGGCTCATATAGACGTAAGTAGGTCACCTCACCCAAAGCGAGTCAAAAATGTTCAGACACATTGCCCCAACCCCCCCAGCTGAATTTTTGGGACACCGGACCCATTGGACCCCCAGCCAGAAATACAAACCTACACCTACCATAGCTCTATCGATGGAGCGAAAACTTCATAGGCTCATATAGATCTAAGTAGGTCACCTCACCCAAAGCGGGTCAAAAATGTTCAAACACTTTGTCCCAACCCTCACAGATGATTTATTCGGACACCAGACCCATTGGATCCCCCAGCCAGAAATAGAAGCCTAGACCTACCATAGATCTATCTATGTGGGGGGGAAACTTCGTAGGCTCATATAGTCGTAAGTAGGTCACCTCACCTAAAGCGAGTCAAAAATGTTCAGACACATTGCCCCAACCCCCCCAGATGATTTATTCGGACACCGGACCCATTGGACCCCCCAACCAGAAATACAAACCTACACCTACTATAGCTCTATCTATGGAGCGAAAACTTTGTAGGCTCATATAAACGTAGGTAGGTCACCTCACCCAAAGCGGGTCAAAAATGTTCAAACACTTTGCCCAACCCTCACAGATGATTTATTCGGACACCAGACCCATTGGACCCTCCAGCCAGAGATAGAAGCCTAGACCTACCATAGATCTATCTATGTGGGGGAAACTTCGTAGGCTCATATAGACGTAAGTAGGTCACCTCACCCAAAGCGAGTCAAAAATGTTCAGACACATTGCCCCAACCCCCCCAGCTGATTTATTCGGACACCGGACCCATTGGGCCCCCCAACCAGAAATACAAACCTACACCTACTATAGCTCTATCTATGGAGTGAAAACTTTGTAGGCTCATATAAACGTAGGTAGGTCACCTCACCCAAAGCGGGTCAAAAATGTTCAAACACTTTGTCCCAACCCTCACAGATGATTTATTCGGACACCGGACCCATTGGACCCCCCAGCCAGAGATAGAAGCCTAAACCTACCATAGATCTATTTATGTGGGGGAAATTTCGTAGGCTCTTATAGACGTAAGTAGGTCACCTCACCCAAAGCGACTCAAAAATGTTCAGACACATTGCCCCAACCCCCCCAGCTGACTTTTTGGGACACCGGACCCATTGGACCCCCAGCCAGAAATACAAACCTACACCTACCATAGCTCTATCGATGGAGCGAAAACTTCATAGGCTCATATAGATCTAAGTAGGTCACCTCACCCAAAGCGGGTCAAAAATGTTTGGACACATTGTCCCGACCCTCCCAGATGGTTTATTCGGACACCGGACCCATTGGACCCCCCAGCCAGAGATAGAAGCCTCGACCTACCATAGATCTATCTATGTGGGGGGGAAACTTCGTAGGCTCATATAGATCTAAGTAGGTCACCTCACCCAAAGTGGGTCAAAAATGTTCAAACACTTTGTCCCAACCCTCACAGATGATTTATTTGGACACCAGACCCATTGGACCCCCCAGCCAGAAATAGAAGCCTAGACCTACCATAGATCTATTTATATGGGGGAAACTTCGTAGGCTCATATAGACGTAAGTAGGTCACCTCACCCAAAGCAAGTCAAAAATGTTCAGACACATTGCCCCAACCCCCCCAGCTGACTTTTTGGTACACCGGACCCATTGGACCCCCAGCCAGAAATACAAACCTACACCTACCATAGCTCTATCTATAGAGCGAAAACTTTGTAGGCTCATATAAACGTAGGTAGGTCACCTCACCCAAAGCGGGTCAAAAATGTTCAAACACTTTGTCCCAACCCTCACAGATGATTTATTCGGACACCAGACCCATTGGACCCCCGAGCCAGAGATAGAAGCCTAGACCTACCATAGATCTATCTATGTGGGGGGGAAACTTCGTAGGCTCATATAGACATAAGTAGGTCACCTCACCTAAAGCGAGTCAAAAATGTTCCGACACATTGCCCCAACCCCCCAAGCTGATTTTTTCGGACACCGGACCCATTGGGTCCCCAGCCAGAAATACAAACCTACACCTACCATAGCTCTATCTATGGAGCGAAAACTTCATAGGCTCATATAGATCTAAGTAGGTCACCTCACCCAAAGCGGGTCAAAAATGTTCAAACACTTTGTCCCAAGCCTCACAGATGATTTATTCGGACACCAGACCCATTGGACCCCCCAGCCAGAGATAGAAGCCTAGACCTACCATAGATCTATCTATGTGGGGGGGAAACTTCCTAGGCTCACATAGTCGTAAGTAGGTCACCTCACCTAAAGCGAGTCAAAAATGTTCAGACACATTGCCCCAACCCCCCCAGATGATTTATTCGGACACCGGACCCATTGGACCCCCCAACCAGAAATACAAACCTACACCTACTATAGCTCTATCTATGGAGTTAAAACTTTGTAGGCTCATATAAACGTAGGTAGGTCACCTCACCCAAAGCGGGTCAAAAATGTTCAAACACTTTGTCCCAACCCTCACAGATGATTTATTCGGACACCAGACCCATTGGACCCTCCAGCCAGAGATAGAAGCCTAGACCTACCATAGATCTATCTATGTGGGGGAAACTTCATAGGCTCATATAGACGTAAGTAGGTCACCTCACCCAAAGCGAGTCAAAAATGTTCAGACACTTTGTCCCAACCCTCACAGATGATTTATTCGGACACCGGACCCATTGGACCCCCCAGCCAGAGATAGAAGCCTAGACCTACCATAGATCTATTTATGTGGGGGAAACTTCGTAGGCTCATATAGACGTAAGTAGGTCACCTCACCCAAAGCGAGTCAAAAATGTTCAGACACATTGCCCCAACGCCCCCCAGCTGATTTTTTCAGACACCGGACCCATTGGACCCCCCAGCCAGAAATACAAACCTACACCTACCATAGCTCTATCTATGGAGCGACAACTTCATAGGCTCATATAAACGTAGGTAGGTCACCTCACCCAAAGCGGGTCAAAAATGTTTGGACACATTGTCCTGACCCTCCCAGATGATTTTTTGGGACAACGGACCCATTGGACCCCCCGGCCAGAAATACAAACCTACACCTACCATAGCTCTATCTATGGAGCGAAAACTTCGTAGGCTCATATAAACGTAGGTAGGTCACCTCACCCAAAGTGGGTCAAAAATGTTCAGACACATTGCCCCAACCCCCCCAGCTGACTTTTTTGGACACCGGACCCATTGGACCCCCCAGCCAGAAATACAAACCTACACCTACCATAGCTCTATTTATGGAGCGAAAACTTCCTAGGCTAATATAGATCTAAGCAGGTCACCTCACCCAAATCGGGTCAAAAATGTTCAAACACTTTGTCCCAACCCTCACAGATGATTTTTTTGGACACTGGACCCATTTGGACCCTCCAGTCAGAGATAGAAGCCTAGACCTACCATAGATCTATCTATGTGGGCGAAACTTCGTAGGCTCATATAGACGTAAGTAGGTCACCTCACCCAAAGCGAGTCAAAAATGTTCAGACACATTGCCCCAACCCCCCCAGCTGATTTTTTCGGACACCGGACCCATTGGGCCCCCCAACCAGAAATACAAACCTACACCTACTATAGCTCTATCTATGGAGTGAAAACTTTGTAGGCTCATATAAACGTAGGTAGGTCACCTCACCCAAAGCGGGTCAAAAATGTTCAAACACTTTGTCCCAACCCTCACAGATGATTTATTCGGACACCGGACCCATTGGACCCCCCAGCCAGAGATAGAAGCCTAAACCTACCATAGATCTATTTATGTGGGGGAAATTTCGTAGGCTCTTATAGACGTAAGTAGGTCACCTCACCCAAAGCGACTCAAAAATGTTCAGACACATTGCCCCAACCCCCCCAGCTGACTTTTTGGGACACCGGACCCATTGGACCCCCAGCCAGAAATACAAACCTACACCTACCATAGCTCTATCGATGGAGCGAAAACTTCATAGGCTCATATAGATCTAAGTAGGTCACCTCACCCAAAGCGGGTCAAAAATGTTTGGACACATTGTCCCGACCCTCCCAGATGGTTTATTCGGACACCGGACCCATTGGACCCCCCAGCCAGAGATAGAAGCCTCGACCTACCATAGATCTATCTATGTGGGGGGGAAACTTCGTAGGCTCATATAGATCTAAGTAGGTCACCTCACCCAAAGTGGGTCAAAAATGTTCAAACACTTTGTCCCAACCCTCACAGATGATTTATTTGGACACCAGACCCATTGGACCCCCCAGCCAGAAATAGAAGCCTAGACCTACCATAGATCTATTTATATGGGGGAAACTTCGTAGGCTCATATAGACGTAAGTAGGTCACCTCACCCAAAGCAAGTCAAAAATGTTCAGACACATTGCCCCAACCCCCCCAGCTGACTTTTTGGTACACCGGACCCATTGGACCCCCAGCCAGAAATACAAACCTACACCTACCATAGCTCTATCTATAGAGCGAAAACTTTGTAGGCTCATATAAACGTAGGTAGGTCACCTCACCCAAAGCGGGTCAAAAATGTTCAAACACTTTGTCCCAACCCTCACAGATGATTTATTCGGACACCAGACCCATTGGACCCCCGAGCCAGAGATAGAAGCCTAGACCTACCATAGATCTATCTATGTGGGGGGGAAACTTCGTAGGCTCATATAGACATAAGTAGGTCACCTCACCTAAAGCGAGTCAAAAATGTTCAGACACATTGCCCCAACCCCCCAAGCTGATTTTTTCGGACACCGGACCCATTGGGTCCCCAGCCAGAAATACAAACCTACACCTACCATAGCTCTATCTATGGAGCGAAAACTTCATAGGCTCATATAGATCTAAGTAGGTCACCTCACCCAAAGCGGGTCAAAAATGTTCAAACACTTTGTCCCAAGCCTCACAGATGATTTATTCGGACACCAGACCCATTGGACCCCCCAGCCAGAGATAGAAGCCTAGACCTACCATAGATCTATCTATGTGGGGGGGAAACTTCCTAGGCTCACATAGTCGTAAGTAGGTCACCTCACCTAAAGCGAGTCAAAAATGTTCAGACACATTGCCCCAACCCCCCCAGATGATTTATTCGGACACCGGACCCATTGGACCCCCCAACCAGAAATACAAACCTACACCTACTATAGCTCTATCTATGGAGTTAAAACTTTGTAGGCTCATATAAACGTAGGTAGGTCACCTCACCCAAAGCGGGTCAAAAATGTTCAAACACTTTGTCCCAACCCTCACAGATGATTTATTCGGACACCAGACCCATTGGACCCTCCAGCCAGAGATAGAAGCCTAGACCTACCATAGATCTATCTATGTGGGGGAAACTTCATAGGCTCATATAGACGTAAGTAGGTCACCTCACCCAAAGCGAGTCAAAAATGTTCAGACACTTTGTCCCAACCCTCACAGATGATTTATTCGGACACCGGACCCATTGGACCCCCCAGCCAGAGATAGAAGCCTAGACCTACCATAGATCTATTTATGTGGGGGAAACTTCGTAGGCTCATATAGACGTAAGTAGGTCACCTCACCCAAAGCGAGTCAAAAATGTTCAGACACATTGCCCCAACGCCCCCCAGCTGATTTTTTCAGACACCTGACCCATTGGACCCCCCAGCCAGAAATACAAACCTACACCTACCATAGCTCTATCTATGGAGCGACAACTTCATAGGCTCATATAAACGTAGGTAGGTCACCTCACCCAAAGCGGGTCAAAAATGTTTGGACACATTGTCCTGACCCTCCCAGATGATTTTTTGGGACAACGGACCCATTGGACCCCCCGGCCAGAAATACAAACCTACACCTACCATAGCTCTATCTATGGAGCGAAAACTTCGTAGGCTCATATAAACGTAGGTAGGTCACCTCACCCAAAGTGGGTCAAAAATGTTCAGACACATTGCCCCAACCCCCCCAGCTGACTTTTTTGGACACCGGACCCATTGGACCCCCCAGCCAGAAATACAAACCTACACCTACCATAGCTCTATTTATGGAGCGAAAACTTCCTAGGCTAATATAGATCTAAGCAGGTCACCTCACCCAAATCGGGTCAAAAATGTTCAAACACTTTGTCCCAACCCTCACAGATGATTTTTTTGGACACTGGACCCATTTGGACCCTCCAGTCAGAGATAGAAGCCTAGACCTACCATAGATCTATCTATGTGGGCGAAACTTCGTAGGCTCATATAGACGTAAGTAGGTCACCTCACCCAAAGCGAGTCAAAAATGTTCAGACACATTGCCCCAACCCCCCCAGCTGATTTTTTCGGACACCGGACCCATTGGACCCCCCAGCCAGAAATACAAACCTACACCTACCATAGCTCTATCTATGGAGCGAAAACTTTGTAGGCTCATATAAACTTAGGTAGGTCACCTCACCCTAAGCGGGTCAGAAATGTTCAGAAACATTGCCCCAACCCTCCCATGTGGATTTTTCCCACACCGGTTCCGTCAGACCCCTCACCCAGTGATAGAAGCCTTCACATACAATAGATCTACCTATGGAGAGAAAACTTCGTAGGCTCACATACACGGAAGTAGGTCACCTCACCCAAACCAGGTCAGAAATGTTCGGATACATTGCCCCAACCCAGAAATCTTAGTATACATTGCCCCGACCCCCATGTGGTTTTTTTCCCCACACCGGTTCTGTAGGACACCTCACCCAGCCTAGACCTACCATAGATTTACCTATGGAGGGAAAACTTTGTAGGCTCATATACACAGAAGTAGGTCACCTCACCCAAACCAGGTCAGAAATGTTTGTATACATTGCCCCAACCCTCCCATGTGGATTTTTCCCACACCGGTTCCGTCAGACCCCTCACCCAGTGATAGAAGCCTACACATACAATAGATCTACCTATGGAGAGAAAACTTCGTAGGCTCACATACACGGAAGTAGGTCACCTCACCCAAACCGGGTCAGAAATGTTCGGATACATTGGCCCGGCCCCCCCATGGAGATTTTCCCCACACCGGTTTTGTCGGACCCCTTACCCTGTGATAGAAGCCTACACATACAATAGATCTACCTACGGAGAGAAAACTTCGTAGGGTCACATACACGGAAGTAGGTCACCTCACCCAAACCAGGTCAGAAATGTTCGGATACATTGCCCCAACCCAGAAATCTTAGTATACATTGCCCCGACCCCCATGTGGTTTCTTCCCCACACTTGTTCTGTAGGACACCTCACCCAGCCTAGACCTACCATAGATTTACCTATGGAGGGAAAACTTTGTAGGCTCATATACACAGAAGTAGGTCACCTCACCGAAACCGGGTCAGAAATGTTTGTATACATTGCCCCAACCCTCCCATGTGGATTTTTCCCACACCCGTTCTGTCAGACCCCTCACCCAGTGATAGAAGCCTACACATACAATAGATCTACCTATGGAGAGAAAACTCTGTAGGATCACATACACGGAAGTAGGACACCTATCCCAAACCGGATCAGAAATGATGGATACATTGCCCCGACCCCCCCATATGGATTTTCCCCACACCAGTTCCGTCGGACACCTCACCCAGTGATAGAAGCCTAGAACTACCATAGATTTACTTATGGAGGGAAAACTTTGTAGGCTCATATACACGGAAGTAGGTCACCTCACCCAAACTGGGTCAAAAATATTCGGACACATTGTCATGCCTTCATGGATGATATTTTAATTCAAAACAGCCAATGAGATTTTTTTTATATACTCTTTATTAGACACAAATCAATGCATTTTCTTTCCATCAGTTTGTTATCTGATTTGTCTCATCGTTTCCTACCTGAAATTATTTATCAAACATGCAACCTTTTTATAATCATCACTTCATTATACAAGGGTAATCCTAATATACCTCAATAGTTTGAATAAACCATATTTCTACTATTATCAAAACATTCAATATTCAATGTGATTACTATGTATTGAAACCTTGTCATAGAATGTCTGTATTCACCTTAAACCCTTTCTTACAATCTAGGCTACAACTCATACATATATAATTGTTTACAATTTAAGCTACACCTCATACACATAATTATAAAGTCTACAATCTTGTAATCCATCCATTTTAGTGAATATGCTATAAAGCATTAAATCATTCATAAATCATATAGTATCTGTGTATTTCAGCAATCAATATTCACATTTATTTTTATGTGTTGAAACCCTGTCATTGAATGTCTGCATTCATCTTAAACCGTTTCTTACAATCTAGGCTACATACATATATATAATTGTAAATTCTCAAAATCAGACTGAAATCCTACAGTATTTGTACCTTTCCAACAATTATCTCAGATTGACCTTCTCATTCACCTTCAATTATTATACTAATTCCCTATCAATCCCTATATAAGCTTTTACATATTAAAAGTTGTTCAAGCACTCATCCAAACATTATTTTCTAGCCTATGGCATCCCATTTCAGGTTAATTTAATTGGCCAGCGATTACAAAAAGTTTTCGTTTCCCTCTACATGTAGGGTATTAAGATAAAATCTGGTATCCACAAAAGTATCAAGTAATGCCAGCTTCCTGGAATAAATTTCTTTTCAATTCTGTATTTGTCCAATCAAGCACTCCTTACAGAAACTCCTATTCATCTATACCAGTGCCAGATGTGATTCTTCGATTTATGGTCAAAGGTATAGTCACTGGCTCCATGATCTCCTTTCTTGCAAAGTTGTTATTTACATACCTCCTGGCTAGTAACATTGTGCTTACAAATAGAAGCAAGTTAATCACATTAAGTATTGTACCAAAATTCGCAACAGCTGGGAAGTAGTCATGTAACTTCAAGTGCATATTTCTCCCACTGCCATGCCACTGTTGCATTGTGATCAATGGAACAGTAACCCTGTGGTGGACCTTGATCTCATGATGATACACAGGATCCATAACTTCATGAGGCCAAGAGAAATTGATTGATTGTATCTTTAGGTGAGTGGTGTTAGCTAGCATAACTTTCGCAAAACCAAGATCAACACCTTTAATGCTCCAGTCAGCTGTCTCAAATACACATAAATTGCTCAGAGTGAGGCAACAGATTCCCTTAATCATGAACTGTTTTGCTTTAGTACCAGGACATCTTTTGATCATAGTTGTTGGTTTTTAGGGCCACCAATTAAGGATACATCAATTGGAGATCTAAAGACTAGAGACCCTTCTTTTTGGACGTTTAGAAATAGTAACATTGCAACTTTTGCTGACCTTACTTAGTATCAAATGTGCTTCACACAGTTCATGCTTTCTATCTATGTCTGGAAAGCAAACTACTGGATCCGAACCAGTGCAAATATGAATTCAGGAGAAATGCCTTTCCACTTTCAGTGGATACTGCTGCATCAGAGTGTCCGTTGAATACCCTTGTATATTTATTCCCGAATGCCACAGGGAAGTATTCTAGTTTGTATTGCAAATTCTGTTCATTTGATACACCAGGTATTTGTACTCTGAAAGCTAGTTCACTTGATTCCTTTTCCCATAGCAGAGTCACTGGTACATATTGATAATACCACTTTTCTTTCAGTGGCACATGGCCCTGTTCAGTCATATATACATGTTATTTGTTGTGATTCTTCTGCGAGAGGTAAATAATGCTCAATCATTTATTTATTCACAATATTGCCTGATGAAGATACTTCAATAGTATCAAAACGTTGCCTACAATGAACTATTTCCTCCATCATCTAGATGTGAATGAAACCCAAAATAAAATTCAACAATTTCAATTATAACTTCTATCTATGGCTGGGGGTCCAATGGGTCCGGGGTCAGATAAAATCACCTGGGGGGTGAGGACAATATATCCGAAATATTTTTTACCCGGTTTGGGTGAGGTGACCTACTTCCGTGTATATGAGCCTACAAAGTTTTCTCTCCATAGGTATTCCCGCTTTGCGGGATTCCTTAGTGGGCTGACCCCTGCTGAAGCTGATGCATTGCGAGATAAGGACTGATAACAGCGAGCTGATGGGTACCAGGTGTTACATAATGCACCCTGAAAAGTCGGCACTGAATGAAAGAATTTTCTCATTGGTCAATATTGTATCCCGCTAGGTTCCTATATAGCTGGGAGGGGTAGCAATCTATCTCTGGCTGGGGGTTCTAATGGGTCCAGGGTCAGATAAAATCACCTGGGGGGGTGAGGACAATGTATCTGAATATTTTTGTCCCAGTCTGGGTGAGGTGACCTACTTAGATCTATATGACCCTATGAAGTTTTCTCTCCATAGGTAGATCTATTGAGGGTCTAGGCTTCTATGTCTGGTTGGGGGGTCCGATGGGTCCGGGGTCTGACAAAATCACCTAGGGGGTCAGGACAATGTATCCGAATATTTTTGACCCAGTCTGGGTGAGGTGACCTACTTCCGTGTATATGAGCCTACAAAGTTTTCTCTCCATAGGTAGATTTATTGAAGGTGTAGGCTTCTATCTATGGCTGGGGGTCCAATGGGTCCAGGTCAGATAAAATCACCTGGGGGGGTGAGGACAATATATCAGAATATTTTTTACCCAGTTTGGGTGAGGTGACCTACTTCCGTGTATATGAGCCTACAACGTTTTCTCTCCATAGGTATATAGCTGTGAGGGATAGCAATCTATCTCTGGCTGAGGGGTCCAATGGGTCCGGGGTTGGATAAAATCACCGGGGGGGGGGTGAGGACAATGTATCTGAATATTTTTTACCCAGTTTGGGTGAGGTGACCTTCTTCCGTGTATATGAGCCTACAAAGTTTTCTCTCCATAGGTATATACCTGGGCGGGGTAGCAATCTATCTCAGGCTGGGGGGTCCAATGGGTCCGGGGTCAGATAAAATCACCTGGGGGGGGTGAGGACAATATATCAGAATATTTTTTACCCAGTTTGGGTGAGGTGACCTACTTCCGTGTATATGAGCCTACAAAGTTTTCTCTCCATAGGTAGATCTATTGAAGGTCTAGGCTTCTATATCTGGTTGGGGGGGTCCACCTGGGGGGGGTCAGGACAATGTATCCGAATATTTTTGACCCAGTCTGGGTGAGGTGACCTTCTTCCGTGTATATGAGCCTACAAAGTTTTCTCTCCATAGGTATATAGCTGCGAGGGATAGCAATCTATCTCTGGCTGGGGGTCCAATGGGTCCGGGGTCGGATAAAATCACCTGGGGGGGGTGAGGACAATGTATCCGAATATTTTTGACCCAGTCTGGGTGAGGTGACCTACTTCCGTGTTGTGAGCCTACGAAGTTTTCTCTCCATAGGTATATAGCTGCGAGGGATAGCAATCTATCTCTGGCTGGCGGGTCCAATGGGTCCGGGGTCGGACAAAATCACCTAGGGGGGTGAGGACAATGTATCTGAATATTTTTGACCCAGTCTGGGTGAAGTGACCTACATAAGTCTATATGAGCCTACGAAGTTTTCTCTCCATAGGTAGATCTATTGAAGGTCTAGGCTTCTATGTCTGGTTGGGGGTCCAATGGGTCCGGGGTCGGACAAAATCACATGGGTGGATGAGGACCATATATCAGAATATTTTTGACCAGGTTTGGGTGAGGTGACCTACTTCTGTGTATATGAGCCTACAAAGTTTTCTCTCCATAGGTAGATTTATTGAAGGTCTAGGCTTCTACCTATGGCTGGGGGTCCAATGGGTCCGGGGTCTGATAAAATCACCTGGGGGGGTGAGGACAATATATTAGAATATTTTTTACCCAGTTTGGGTGAGGTGCCCTACTTCCGTGTATATGAGCCTACAAAGTTTTCTCTCCATAGGTAGATTTATTGAAGGTCTAGGCTTCTATCTATGGCTGGGGGTCCAATGGGTCCGGGTTAGATAAAATCACCTGGGGGGGTGAGGACAATATATCAGAATATTTTTTACCCAGTTTGGGTGAGGTGACCTACTTCCGTGTATATGAGCCTACAAAGTTTTCTCTCCATAGGTATATAGCTGTGAGGGATAGCAATCTATCTCTGGCTGGGGGGTCCAATGGGTCCGGGGTTGGATAAAATCACCGGGGGGGGGGGGTGAGGACAATGTATCTGAATATTTTTTACCCAGTTTGGGTGAGGTGACCTTCTTCCGTGTATATGAGCCTACAAAGTTTTCTCTCCATAGGTATATACCTGGGCGGGGTAGCAATCTATCTCAGGCTGGGGGATCCAATGGGTCCGGGGTCGGACAAAATCACATAGGTGGATGAGAACCATATATCAGAATATTTTTGACCAGGTTTGGGTGAGGTGACCTACTTCCGTGTATATGAGCCTACAAAGTTTTCTCTCCATAGGTAGATCTATTGAAGGTCTAGGCTTTTATCTATGGCTGGGGGTCCAATGGGTCTGGGGTCGGACAAAATCACCTGGGGGGGTCAGGACAATGTATCCGAATATTTTTGACCCAGTCTGGGTGAGGTGAGCAAGTTCCGTGTATATGAGCCTATGAAGTTTTCTCTCCATAGGTATATAGCTGCGAGGGATAGCAATCTATCTCTGGCTGGGGGGTCCAATGGGTCCGGGGTCGGACAAAATCACCTGGGGGGGGGGTCAGGACAATGTATCCGAATATTTTTGACCCAGTCTGGGTGAGGTGACCTACTTCCGTGTATATGAGCCTACGAAGTTTTCTCTCCATAGGTATATAGCTGGGAGGGGTAGCAATCTATCTCAGGCTGGGGGGTCCAATGGGTCCGGGGTCAGATAAAATCACCTGGGGGGATGAGGACAATATATCAGAATATTTTTTACCCAGTTTGGGTGAGGTGACCTACTTCCATGTATATGAGGCTACGAAGTTTTCTCTCCATAGGTAGATCTATTGAAGGTCTAGGCTTCTATATCTGGTTGGGGGGTTCCACCTGGGGGGGTCAGGACAATGTATCCGAATATTTTTGACCCAGTCTGGGTGAGGTGACCTACTTCCATGTATATGAGCCTACAAAATTTTCTCTCCATAGGTATATAGCTGCGAGGAATAGCAATCTATCTCTGGCTGGGGGTCCAATGGGTCCGGGGTCGGACAAAATCACCTGGGGGGGTCAGGAAAATGTATCCGAATATTTTTGACCCAGTCTGGGTAAGGTGACCTACTTCCGTGTATATGAGCCTACGAAGTTTTCTCTCCATAGGTATATAGCTGGGAGGGGTAGCAATCTATCTCAGGCTGGGGGGTCCAATGGGTCCGGGGTCAGATAAAATCACCTGGGGGGTGAGGACAATATATCAGAATATTTTTTACCCAGTTTGGGTGAGGTGACCTACTTCCGTGTATATGAGCCTACAAAGTTTTCTCTCCATAGGTAGATCTATTGAAGGTCTAGGCTTCTATATCTGGTTGGGGGGGTCCACCTGGGGGGGGGTCAGGACAATGTATCCGAATATTTTTGACCCAGTCTGGGTGAGGTGACCTACTTCCGTGTATCTGAGCCTACAAAGTTTTCTCTCCATAGGTATATAGCTGCGAGGGATAGCAATCTATCTCTGGCTGGGGGGTCCAATGGGTCCGGGGTCAGATAAAATCACCTGGGGGGGTGAGGACAATGTATCTGAATATTTTTGACCCAGTCTAGGTGAAGTGACCTACTTCCGTGTATATGAGCCTACGAAGTTTTCTCTCCATAGGTATATAGCTGCGAGGGATAGCAATCTATCTCTGGCTGGGGGGTCCAATGGGTCCAGGGTTGGATAAAATCACCTGGGGGGGGGGGTGAGGACAATGTATCCGAATATTTTTGACCCAGTCTGGTTGAGGTGACCTACTTCCGTGTATATGAGCCTACGAAGTTTTCTCTCCATAGGTATATAGCTGCGAGGGATAGCAATCTATCTCTGGCTGGGGGGTCCAATGGGTCCGGGGTCGGACAAAATCACCTGGGGGGTTGAGGACAATGTATCCGAATATTTTTGTCCCAGTCTGGGTGAAGTGACCTACATAAGTCTATATGAGCCTACGAAGTTTTCTCTCCATAGGTAGATCTATTGAAGGTCTAGGCTTCTATGTCTGGTTGGGGGTCCAATGGGTCCGGGGTCGGACAAAATCACATGGGTGGATGAGGACCATATATCAGAATATTTTTGACCAGGTTTGGGTGAGGTGGCCTACTTCCGTGTATATGAGCCTACGAAGTTTTCTCTCCATAGGTAGATTTATTGAAGGTCTAGGCTTCTATCTATGGCTGGGGGTCCAATGGGTCCGGGGTCAGATAAAATCACCTGGGGGGGTGAGGACAATATATCAGAATATTTTTTACCCAGTTTGGGTGAGGTGACCTACTTCCGTGTATATGAGCCTACGAAGTTTTCTCTCCATAGGTATATAGCTGCGAGGGATAGCAATCTATCTCTGGCTGGCGGGTCCAATAGGTCCGGGGTCGGACAAAATCACCTAGGGGGGTGAGGACAATGTATCTGAATATTTTTGACCCAGTCTGGGTGAAGTGACTTACATAAGTCTATATGAGCCTACGAAGTTTTCTCTCCATAGGTAGATCTATTGAAGGTCTAGGCTTCTATGTCTGGTTGGGGGTCCAATGGGTCCGGGGTCGGACAAAATCACATGGGTGGATGAGGACCATATATCAGAATATTTTTGACCAGGTTTGGGTGAGGTGACCTACTTCTGTGTATATGAGCCTACAAAGTTTTCTCTCCATAGGTAGATTTATTGAAGGTCTAGGCTTCTACCTATGGCTGGGGGTCCAATGGGTCCGGGGTCGGATAAAATCACCTGGGGGGGGTGAGGACAATATATTAGAATATTTTTTACCCAGTTTGGGTGAGGTGACCTACTTCCGTGTATATGAGCCTACAAAGTTTTCTCTCCATAGGTAGATTTATTGAAGGTCTAGGCTTCTATCTATGGCTGGGGGTCCAATGGGTCCGGGTTAGATAAAATCACCTGGGGGAGTGAGGACAATATATCAGAATATTTTTTACCCAGTTTGGGTGAGGTGACCTACTTCCGTGTATATGAGCCTACAAAGTTTTCTCTCCATAGGTATATAGCTGTGAGGGATAGCAATCTATCTCTGGCTGGGGGGTCCAATGGGTCCGGGGTTGGATAAAGTCACCGGGGGGGGGGGTGAGGACAATGTATCTGAATATTTTTTACCCAGTTTGGGTGAGGTGACCTTCTTCCGTGTATATGAGCCTACAAAGTTTTCTCTCCATAGGTATATACCTGGGCGGGGTAGCAATCTATCTCAGGCTGGGGGATCCAATGGGTCCGGGGTCGGACAAAATCACATAGGTGGATGAGAACCATATATCAGAATATTTTTGACCAGGTTTGGGTGAGGTGACCTACTTCCGTGTATATGAGCCTACAAAGTTTTCTCTCCATAGGTAGATCTATTGAAGGTCTAGGCTTTTATCTATGGCTGGGGGTCCAATGGGTCTGGGGTCGGACAAAATCACCTGGGGGGGTCAGGACAATGTATCCGAATATTTTTGACCCAGTCTGGGTGAGGTGACCTAGTTCCGTGTATATGAGCCTATGAAGTTTTCTCTCCATAGGTATATAGCTGCGAGGGATAGCAATCTATCTCTGGCTGGGGGGTCCAATGGGTCCGGGGTCGGACAAAATCACCTGGGGGGGGTCAGGACAATGTATCCGAATATTTTTGACCCAGTCTGGGTGAGGTGACCTACTTCCGTGTATATGAGCCTACGAAGTTTTCTCTCCATAGGTATATAGCTGGGAGGGGTAGCAATCTATCTCAGGCTGGGGGGTCCAATGGGTCCGGGGTCAGATAAAATCACCTGGGGGGATGAGGACAATATATCAGAATATTTTTTACCCAGTTTGGGTGAGGTGACCTACTTCCATGTATATGAGGCTACGAAGTTTTCTCTCCATAGGTAGATCTATTGAAGGTCTAGGCTTCTATATCTGGTTGGGGGGTTCCACCTGGGGGGGTCAGGACAATGTATCCGAATATTTTTGACCCAGTCTGGGTGAGGTGACCTACTTCCATGTATATGAGCCTACAAAATTTTCTCTCCATAGGTATATAGCTGCGAGGAATAGCAATCTATCTCTGGCTGGGGGTCCAATGGGTCCGGGGTCGGACAAAATCACCTGGGGGGGTCAGGAAAATGTATCCGAATATTTTTGACCCAGTCTGGGTGAGGTGACCTACTTCCGTGTATATGAGCCTACGAAGTTTTCTCTCCATAGGTATATAGCTGGGAGGGGTAGCAATCTATCTCAGGCTGGGGGGTCCAATGGGTCCGGGGTCAGATAAAATCACCTGGGGGGGTGAGGACAATATATCAGAATATTTTTTACCCAGTTTGGGTGAGGTGACCTACTTCCGTGTATATGAGCCTACAAAGTTTTCTCTCCATAGGTAGATCTATTGAAGGTCTAGGCTTCTATATCTGGTTGGGGGGGTCCACCTGGGGGGGGGGTCAGGACAATGTATCCGAATATTTTTGACCCAGTCTGGGTGAGGTGACCTACTTCCGTGTATGTGAGCCTACAAAGTTTTCTCTCCATAGGTATATAGCTGCGAGGGATAGCAATCTATCTCTGGCTGGGGGGTCCAATGGGTCCGGGGTCAGATAAAATCACCTGGGGGGGTGAGGACAATGTATCTGAATATTTTTGACCCAGTCTAGGTGAAGTGACCTACTTCCGTGTATATGAGCCTACGAAGTTTTCTCTCCATAGGTATATAGCTGCGAGGGATATAAGCAAATGTCCATGACCAGGGAATAAATTTGCATCGTATTCACCGAGGTGAGGCTGTCCGCATTCAACTCTGCCTATAAGGCATCGTTGAATACGGACAGCCTCACCTCGGTGAATACGATGCAAATTTATTCCCTGGAATGGACATTTGCATTTATGTCATGGCCTAGGGGGTTATTTTGCCTTTAAATAAAGAAAAACAGTTCAGATCTGTTCAAAATCCAAGATGGCGGACACCCATTGAATACAGACACATTGTATTCAATGCCCCCCATTGAATACAGCGGTTCTAGTACTAATCTATAGTGACGGTCGTATCAGCCATGACATAAAGCAATCTATCTCTGGCTGGGGGGTCCAATGGGTCCAGGGTCGGATAAAATCACCTGGGGGGGGGTGAGGACAATGTATCTGAATATTTTTGACCCAGTCTGGTTGAGGTGACCTACTTCCGTGTATATGAGCCTACGAAGTTTTCTCTCCATAGGTATATAGCTGCGAGGGATAGCAATCTATCTCTGGCTGGGGGGTCCAATGGGTCCGGGGTCAGATAAAATCACCTGGGGGGGGGTGAGGACAATGTATCCGAATATTTTTGTCCCAGTCTGGGTGAAGTGACCTACATAAGTCTATATGAGCCTACGAAGTTTTCTCTCCATAGGTAGATCTATTGAAGGTCTAGGCTTCTATGTCTGGTTGGGGGTCCAATGGGTCCGGGGTCGGACAAAATCACATGGGTGGATGAGGACCATATATCAGAATATTTTTGACCAGGTTTGGGTGAGGTGGCCTACTTCCGTGTATATGAGCCTACGAAGTTTTCTCTCCATACGTAGATTTATTGAAGGTCTAGGCTTCTATCTATGGCTGGGGGTCCAATGGGTCCGGGTCAGATAAAATCACCTGGGGGGGTGAGGACAATATATCAGAATATTTTTTACCCAGTTTGGGTGAGGTGACCTACTTCCGTGTATATGAGCCTACGAAGTTTTCTCTCCATAGGTATATAGCTGCGAGGGATAGCAATCTATCTCTGGCTGGGGGGTCCAATGGGTCCGGGGTCAGACAAAATCACCTAGGGGGGTGAGGACAATGTATCTGAATATTTTTGACCCAGTCTGGGTGAAGTGACCTACATAAGTCTATATGAGCCTACGAAGTTTTCTCTCCATAGGTAGATCTATTGAAGGTCTAGGCTTCTATGTCTGGTTGGGGGTCCAATGGGTCCGGGGTCGGACAAAATCACATGGGTGGATGAGGACCATATATCAGAATATTTTTGACCAGGTTTGGGTGAGGTGACCTACTTCTGTGTATATGAGCCTACAAAGTTTTCTCTCCATAGGTAGATTTATTGAAGGTCTAGGCTTCTACCTATGGCTGGGGGTCCAATGGGTCCGGGGTCGGATAAAATCACCTGGGGGGGGTGAGGACAATATATTAGAATATTTTTTACCCAGTTTGGGTGAGGTGACCTACTTCCGTGTATATGAGCCTACAAAGTTTTCTCTCCATAGGTAGATTTATTGAAGGTCTAGGCTTCTATCTATGGCTGGGGGTCCAATGGGTCCGGGTTAGATAAAATCACCTGGGGGAGTGAGGACAATATATCAGAATATTTTTTACCCAGTTTGGGTGAGGTGACCTACTTCCGTGTATATGAGCCTACAAAGTTTTCTCTCCATAGGTATATAGCTGTGAGGGATAGCAATCTATCTCTGGCTGGGGGGTCCAATGGGTCCGGGGTTGGATAAAGTCACCGGGGGGGGGGGGTGAGGACAATGTATCTGAATATTTTTTACCCAGTTTGGGTGAGGTGACCTTCTTCCGTGTATATGAGCCTACAAAGTTTTCTCTCCATAGGTATATACCTGGGCGGGGTAGCAATCTATCTCAGGCTGGGGGATCCAATGGGTCCGGGGTCGGACAAAATCACATAGGTGGATGAGAACCATATATCAGAATATTTTTGACCAGGTTTGGGTGAGGTGACCTACTTCCGTGTATATGAGCCTACAAAGTTTTCTCTCCATAGGTAGATCTATTGAAGGTCTAGGCTTTTATCTATGGCTGGGGGTCCAATGGGTCTGGGGTCGGACAAAATCACCTGGGGGGGTCAGGACAATGTATCCGAATATTTTTGACCCAGTCTGGGTGAGGTGACCTAGTTCCGTGTATATGAGCCTATGAAGTTTTCTCTCCATAGGTATATAGCTGCGAGGGATAGCAATCTATCTCTGGCTGGGGGGTCCAATGGGTCCGGGGTCGGACAAAATCACCTGGGGGGGGTCAGGACAATGTATCCGAATATTTTTGACCCAGTCTGGGTGAGGTGACCTACTTCCGTGTATATGAGCCTACGAAGTTTTCTCTCCATAGGTATATAGCTGGGAGGGGTAGCAATCTATCTCAGGCTGGGGGGTCCAATGGGTCCGGGGTCAGATAAAATCACCTGGGGGGATGAGGACAATATATCAGAATATTTTTTACCCAGTTTGGGTGAGGTGACCTACTTCCATGTATATGAGGCTACGAAGTTTTCTCTCCATAGGTAGATCTATTGAAGGTCTAGGCTTCTATATCTGGTTGGGGGGTTCCACCTGGGGGGGTCAGGACAATGTATCCGAATATTTTTGACCCAGTCTGGGTGAGGTGACCTACTTCCATGTATATGAGCCTACAAAATTTTCTCTCCATAGGTATATAGCTGCGAGGAATAGCAATCTATCTCTGGCTGGGGGTCCAATGGGTCCGGGGTCGGACAAAATCACCTGGGGGGGTCAGGAAAATGTATCCGAATATTTTTGACCCAGTCTGGGTGAGGTGACCTACTTCCGTGTATATGAGCCTACGAAGTTTTCTCTCCATAGGTATATAGCTGGGAGGGGTAGCAATCTATCTCAGGCTGGGGGGTCCAATGGGTCCGGGGTCAGATAAAATCACCTGGGGGGGTGAGGACAATATATCAGAATATTTTTTACCCAGTTTGGGTGAGGTGACCTACTTCCGTGTATATGAGCCTACAAAGTTTTCTCTCCATAGGTAGATCTATTGAAGGTCTAGGCTTCTATATCTGGTTGGGGGGGTCCACCTGGGGGGGGGTCAGGACAATGTATCCGAATATTTTTGACCCAGTCTGGGTGAGGTGACCTACTTCCGTGTATGTGAGCCTACAAAGTTTTCTCTCCATAGGTATATAGCTGCGAGGGATAGCAATCTATCTCTGGCTGGGGGGTCCAATGGGTCCGGGGTCAGATAAAATCACCTGGGGGGGTGAGGACAATGTATCTGAATATTTTTGACCCAGTCTAGGTGAAGTGACCTACTTCCGTGTATATGAGCCTACGAAGTTTTCTCTCCATAGGTATATAGCTGCGAGGGATATAAGCAAATGTCCATGACCAGGGAATAAATTTGCATCGTATTCACCGAGGTGAGGCTGTCCGTATTCAACGATGCCTTATAGGCAGAGTTGAATGCGGACAGGCCTCACCGAGGTGAATACGATGCAAATTTATTCCCTGGAATGGACATTTGCATTTATGTCATGGCCTAGGGGGTTATTTTGCCTTTAAATAAAGAAAAACAGTTCAGATCTGTTCAAAATCCAAGATGGCGGACACCCATTGAATACAGACACATTGTATTCAATGCCCCCCATTGAATACAGCGGTTCTAGTACTAATCTATAGTGACGGTCGTATCAGCCATGACATAAAGCAATCTATCTCTGGCTGGGGGGTCCAATGGGTCCAGGGTCGGATAAAATCACCTGGGGGGGGGGTGAGGACAATGTATCTGAATATTTTTGACCCAGTCTGGTTGAGGTGACCTACTTCCGTGTATATGAGCCTACGAAGTTTTCTCTCCATAGGTATATAGCTGCGAGGGATAGCAATCTATCTCTGGCTGGGGGGTCCAATGGGTCCGGGGTCAGATAAAATCACCTGGGGGGGGGTGAGGACAATGTATCCGAATATTTTTGTCCCAGTCTGGGTGAAGTGACCTACATAAGTCTATATGAGCCTACGAAGTTTTCTCTCCATAGGTAGATCTATTGAAGGTCTAGGCTTCTATGTCTGGTTGGGGGTCCAATGGGTCCGGGGTCGGACAAAATCACATGGGTGGATGAGGACCATATATCAGAATATTTTTGACCAGGTTTGGGTGAGGTGGCCTACTTCCGTGTATATGAGCCTACGAAGTTTTCTCTCCATACGTAGATTTATTGAAGGTCTAGGCTTCTATCTATGGCTGGGGGTCCAATGGGTCCGGGTCAGATAAAATCACCTGGGGGGGTGAGGACAATATATCAGAATATTTTTTACCCAGTTTGGGTGAGGTGACCTACTTCCGTGTATATGAGCCTACGAAGTTTTCTCTCCATAGGTATATAGCTGCGAGGGATAGCAATCTATCTCTGGCTGGGGGGTCCAATGGGTCCGGGGTCAGACAAAATCACCTAGGGGGGTGAGGACAATGTATCTGAATATTTTTGACCCAGTCTGGGTGAAGTGACCTACATAAGTCTATATGAGCCTACGAAGTTTTCTCTCCATAGGTAGATCTATTGAAGGTCTAGGCTTCTATGTCTGGTTGGGGGTCCAATGGGTCCGGGGTCGGACAAAATCACATGGGTGGATGAGGACCATATATCAGAATATTTTTGACCAGGTTTGGGTGAGGTGACCTACTTCTGTGTATATGAGCCTACAAAGTTTTCTCTCCATAGGTAGATTTATTGAAGGTCTAGGCTTCTACCTATGGCTGGGGGTCCAATGGGTCCGGGGTCGGATAAAATCACCTGGGGCGGTGAGGACAATATATCAGAATATTTTTTACTTAGTTTGGGTGAGGTGACCTACTTCCGTGTATATGAGCCTACAAAGTTTTCTCTCCATAGGTATATACCTGGCCGGGGTAGCAATCTATCTCAGGCTGGGGGATCCAATGGGTCCGGGGTCGGACAAAACCACATAGGTGGATGAGAACCATATATCAGAATATTTTTGACCAGGTTTGGGTGAGGTGACCTACTTCCGTGTATATGAGCCTACAAAGTTTTCTCTCCATAGGTAGATCTATTGAAGGTCTAGGCTTTTATCTATGGCTGGGGGTCCAATGGGTCTGGGGTCGTACAAAATCGCCTGGGGGGGTCAGGACAATGTATCCGAATATTTTTGACCCAGTCTGGGTGAGGTGACTTACTTCCGTGTATATGAGCCTACGAAGTTTTCTCTCCATAGGTATATAGCTGCGAGGGATAGCAATCTATCTCTGGCTGGGGGGTCCAATGGGTCCGGGGTCGGATAAAATCACCTGGGGGGGTGAGGACAATGTATCTGAATATTTTTGACCCAGTCTGGGTGAAGTGACCTACATAAGTCTATAGGAGCCTACGAAGTTTTCTCTCCATAGGTATATCTAGGGTAGGTCTAGGCTTCTATGTCTGGTTTGGGGTACCAATGGTAGGTTGATCTAGACATCTATCTACCGCTGGGGGGTCCAATGGGTCCGGTGTCCGAAAAAAAAATCACCTGAAGGGGTCGGGGCAATGTTGACGAACACTTTTGACCTACCGCACTAGATCTATAGCAGCGCTCAGAAAAAGGAAGGAAAATTTTCTACCCCCCCCCAAAGAGGGACCTAAATTTTTCATCCAATTTTCATGCCCCCCCCTCAGGAGCGGTCTGAAAATTTTATTCCCGCCTCCCTCAACCCCCCCCCCCCACTCCGTTGATAAAAAATTAACACTCCCTAATACATACTGTAGGCCTACTAACACCATGACCATTCATGTCAATGCTTTCCAAATACTTCCCCTTTTTGCAAAAACGTAGACTTTCCAATTGTGAAACAACTGAATTTCTATACACCCAATACCCCCTGTTGGTACCGAGGGTACAGGTACGTCTGTATTGCGCAGATAGTCCCTGAAGTTCACAATTTAAGTTGGGAGTGACCTCCCTGTGTATTAGTTCCCAGCTGAACCACCGTGCGCGCCACTGCAGCGCAACTTCGTAGGACTCAATAGACGACAGCATAATAACGCCATTAAAGGAGAGGAACCGGTTCCACACGGGGGCGCCAAAAGTCAACATGGAAGCATCTGGTGGTCGATCTCTGAACTACATTGTACAAAGTTCCCGCCGCACCATGGTACACTTGATGGCTGCACTACACTGTTTTCTCTCTATATTTCTATATAGGATTTGGGCTGAAATAAAATATCCCTGCTGTTCGTTGGGCTTAGCTACTATGATTTTCTTATAGCCACACATTTTTCCTAAAAAATTAGACCCGTTTGCATGGGGTTGCTTTGTGACTTAATTTTCTCTTTACAGGCCATTTCCTGCGGACATACCCAAATCATGCACTTTTGCAGTGAATATTTTGCATTAAATCAATAATTCCTTTTCACCTCAAAGGCCCAATCTAACATCAAATTCCATCTTAGATACCACTCAAACCTGTTAGTATACACTATAAGGATTAATTTGATGCCTCATTTACATTTCCACTGTCGATTTTAGACCAATAATCTTTGTACAACACCCTTCAGTGCGGGTCTAGCTTGTGTGACTTGCTGCCACCTAGCGTCAATTAGTGTAGTGCAACCTAGAGGCAATTAGGGTTGGATTTTTGATGAATATGCCAAGGGTCCAAAACCCCTTTTTCCATAGTCCCAGACATGTTTTCTAATAAATCCCTTAATTTTTAATTTTATGCCCATCTGATGACTCAATTCTCTCTGAGACTTAGTTTCCTATGTGCTGCTGAACCAGGATTCTACTCGCCTTTTCACAAGAATTATCGATTTTCTGAGTACTGGGTGGCATTATGGTCATTTCCCAAAGAAATAAGTGGTATAGATCCATTATATTCCACATGGTGATTACCAGAGGGCCTAACAACATGGACTGAATGCCATCTATACTCTAAACAATCGGATTTATAGAAAAATATGGTTAGAATGCAAGAGAAAAATTGATAAATAAACCTTTAAAACTGAATATTTCACCTAGAATGGACGTTTTCTGCATATTTATATACCATGTGACCTCTTTTTTGTGAATAATCATATTCCCCTGTGTTGTGACATTAAAGAACATGAGGCATGATCACCTCCAGTTACTAATTTTCAAGGCTAGTAGCTGTTTCTTTGTTGCGTAGTCCGGCAGCAGAAAAATTGGATTTTCTCATGTAGCTGGAATGGGCCTCCCATAGAGCATCCACATCCGTATATATGGATGAAAACAATTGGGAAACATGATGTCAATGTCATTTTACTGGGAAAAGCACATATTTAGTGCCTAGAGTTACCTTGGGACACATATTGAGCTTCTAAGTCAACAGGAGTAAATCATGTGGAAATCACTCTGAGGGCTAGACCCCGCAACCACGATTTTTGGCCATTTTGAGCAAAATCCGGCAATTTCTTTGATCGTTTTGGCCTAAAATCCATGGAACTAGTCTAACCAAAGCAGAAAAAAATAATTATGGTGAGATTTGAAGGATTTTGCACAAACAGGTATTAGGTGTGTAGAGGCTGCACTACACTAATTGTTTTCTCTCTATATTTCTATATAGGATTTGGGCCGAAATAAAATATCGCTGCTGTTCGTTGGGCTTAGCTACTACCTAATTTCCCATGTCGATTTTAAGACATAATCATGTCACTGTGTCGATTTTAAGAAATGTCCATGTCACTGTGTTGATTTTAAGGAAAGGTCATGTCCCTATGTCGATTTTAAGAAAATGTCAATGTCACTAAGGGAGTGATCATTTTTTAACAACAGGGGGTGAAACTTTTTTGGCCACCCCCCCATAAGGACAAAAATTGCGCGCGAACATCCCCTTTTAGCCTATAGTAACATGTGAGGTTTTCCACTGAAAACAGATGAAATTATTTTGACGCCCTCCATCAGAGGTGTTGAAAAAATTCTGACCCCCCCTGGTCAAGGGGTTGAAAAAATTCAGACCCCCCCTCAAACCCACCAGCCCCCCCCCTGCTGTTAAAAAATGATCACTCCCTAAGCTCAAAAATGCCCATGTCGCAATGTCGATTTTAGGGGTCTAGAGCCATCCTGTGGGTGTTCCGTCCCTCCACTGTACCCACAGATAACATGATCTGTATGTAGGTCACTCAACCGACGGATCAACAGAGAATTCCAATAATAATTTAATCACTCTAATGACCCCTTTGATCTAGATAAGAATCTGATTGATCTAAGATGTGTATTACAGCCACATGATACATGGATTTGCATGACAATCTTTATTTATGTGACCAAGGTCTAAAACTAAATTTCCGATTATCTTAAAGGGGGGCTAGCACGGCGAATTTCAACATGGGTACTTTCCAAAAGAACCTGCACAAATCCACAGGACCCAGCAAAAATGTTGCAACGTGATTGGTCGAGGGGTGGTTACGTGACTTGCTAAAGCGTGTACGTCTTAGCCGTGCTAGGCCCCCTTAATGAAATATGCTACATTTGTGAAGGTGTCAGCCATTATGTGAAAAGCAATGTCAGCCCCCCCCATTTTTTTTCCCCTCGTGGATAATTTGGACCTATTGAGATAGGAGCTAGGGGGAAGGGATCTAATTTTGATTCCCCAGCCCCTTCTTTAAAACCCGTCTATAATTTAGATCTTGTAAAGCCATCAAGTTTCTTTGGTTTGTATGGAGAATCGAAAGGTGCGAGGATATGTGCTTAGAATTCCACACCTTTGACTGTTGAAATGATCTAGGTTGTACATAACAATCTCAGAGATCAACCAACAAAACACAATCTAAAGTGAGTAACAATTATATTAGTACAACTTCTTCATATCAATGGCTAATGTGGCACCCCAAAAGTAACAGTTACACTGGGTACAGTTTTGGTCAGATTTCCTTCCTGTGCTTGGAAACAGTACATTGATAATCAATCAATGGTGTACGGTGCTGATCAATAACTTCAGTTCACGTCTGTACTAGAAAAGGCCACAGTATGGGGCAAACACATAGCATTCAACATATGGTCAACAAGGGTATGTCAGTATTAGTATAACAATGATGACTTTCAATGTATGCCTATCGAAAATAGTAGTGACACAGCAACTCTTACATAGTATATCAAAATCCAAGACAAATATATCTTTATGGACAGTGTCTTCATATGTCTTGGAAAGAAAAAAAATCATTACTAGTTTACTACGATGCTGTTCTAATATTATGGAATAGACTACCTGGAATGGCAGTCAATGCCTGAGACATGTGGAGACTACTATAAATAATATCAACACAAAAGGCAAAATTCAGAGATCAAACTACAAACCACAATCTAAAGTAAAGCCTTTTTTTTTCATTTGTACCAGATAAGGCAGTGGTGAACATAGGGTACCGACTGAATATATCTGATTCTATAAAAGACATCTTCATGTCCAACATCAGTTATCATAGTAGCATCAAACGTTCTCAGTCGGTTAAATGAACAATGACAGAGTAGCTTTGCAAAGTATGACTCAAAAGATATATCAACCATCATGACTTAACTTCTTCTGCAAGATACTGGCTTACAAGAAGTGAACATGTTATAGGGAGATATAAATCTTTCAAGTATTTCATCAACATGGATTTTTGAAAGTGAGCGATGAGTTACAAGTCCAACATACACCTTGCTTGAATACCTCAACTGACACAATGACTTTTTTTTTTGATAAATCTTTTGAACAATTCAGGATTTTCATTTCTTGGCAATACAGATCTCGAGAAGTTAAATTCCATCGACAAAGTACAGATCAGCTGCATTAACACTTAGCACCTCTATGAAGAAAAAAATAGAATCTATTCTTGGATATATACGCACTAGCTGTAAATAGATAAGGGCTCTATATAAATGGAATCATAAGTTCCTTTAATAATCATTGTTTTATGAATCAGACTACACCTCAAGTCTATCAAAGTGTAAGTCTACCAGACCACTCAGAGTCCTCCGATTTCATAAGCAAAACTCTTGGGATTATTTCTGAAAAAGCTATCGGTAAATACATTTTTCTTTATTTAATTAACCCTTCACAATATCAAACAGTCAAAATTTAAGCGATATGTCGTTCAATTTTGATACGAAGAAAAGAAGGCAGTAAAGTATAGTAAGAAAATATGTCATCAAGGTTTGCTTGTGTGATATTTGATCACTATTGAAACAGATCATTGGAGGGAGTTTGATATCTTTCACAGAATGTATTGCGGTAGTTATCCATATCTATAAGACACCATGAGGTTTTGTCATGAGATAATGTCATCGTGGAAACTTATCATTAAGTACACACTATATCACAAGGGCCGACACCAGGTTTATCACATATAAGACGCTGTTGGCGTTTAGTCATCTTTGCGCCATTCTGGTTCTTCCACAATCTCCTTCAGCGAGATTTCTCGAGGATTGTGTTTTTCCACTGTAAAGAAAATGTACTGTATGTAGCGCTTAACATGGAGACAACATTGATTTTCACTTTATATATTCAAATTCACTCCCTACTTTTTTTTTCTATCCCCAAAGGTGATGAAAGCTTCTTATAAGTCTTTGATTGCAGGGGCAAATTGTAAAGGCCAGATAAGACTTGCTTTTTAAGAGGTGTAGAATCTATTGATTGTTTTGCACCAAGTGGGTTTGATTTTATAAAGTACAATTCCATATTGTAACAGAACACTGTAAGATATAATGATAAAAAAACAACAATTCAATTAACGATATAACTTGGCAAATGTCTCTGCCAACTATTTACATTTTGCCATTACGCGTGTTTCCCTTGGAACAGAGAGCATATGGATGATCAGTAAGGTGTAAAAGTCGCAGGATTGTAGGGTTTATATATTATTATAGTATTGCAAATATAAATCTGCAATTCAAAATCTAGTTTTGAAGAGCCATTAATTATCATTGATGACGTTCTTAACAAAAAAAAAATTGGGGGGGGGGGAGAGGAAACAACACAAAAAGACCCCATCCCTCAAGTCCAAGCCCTCCATTTCCACAAAATCTTGGTCTCCTACTGTAAACCCCCGTGTATAAGTCGCTCATAAATAGGGTCTCCCAAATTAATGGGGGGAGCTTATATGCGGGTGAGGCTTATACACAGGTGCAGCTTATACACAAGTGTGGCTTATACATGGATGCGGCTTATATTTGGGTTTTTAAAGTAGTACATGTTCTGGTATGTATCAGAGAAACATGCTAACAAACACTTACAGTGAGAGTCGAGTTTGAGAGATTCAAAGCGCTGTATGATATCTTCCAGCCGCTCCTCCTCTGGCTCATAGTCCACACCGGTGTAGGCCTTATTCCTTCGGCAGTACTCCAAGAAGCTACAATGTCACACATATAAATGAACTGAAAATTCCTTAGACAGTATCCACTTCCTGGGTTTAAATCAGTCACCTCCATGTAGCAGATTTAGCTCTTAAGTTACTGCTTTAAAGTTACTAAGGACTAGGACGTTAATTACAAGTATTATGTTTGGCCATCTGCGGATGGTTCATGAGGAAAAGTCAAAATCATTATTTAAATACATCTTAGTGATCAAACTTACGCATTCCAATGCTCATCTTTGGAGAGTACGTAGGGGTTCCCTACGACTACCAGGAGGGCCTTAGCACGTGTTAATGACACATTGAACCTCTGCAATATAAAACCAATATGTTGTTCCACATTATCTTGAATTTGTTTGTGGCAATGTCAAGGTGAATGATTTGTTGTTGTCAGAACAAGAACCTAAGCATTGCCATTCAAATTCTCTAAGGGAGTGGTCATTATTTATACACGGGGGGCGGGGAGGGGATGGCGGGGGGGGTGGGTTTTCGCGCGGCTGCGCGGAAATTTTTTTACGCCCCCCCTCGACGGCAGTCAAAATTTTTTGCGCCCCCCCTGCGCCAGAGGCGTGGAGAGTTTTCGCGCCCCTCTTTGATCTTCAGTAGTGAGCGGGCTTTTTTGCTAAAAAAGAGGGTGAATTTTTTTAGCCCCCCCCCCTCAAGAGGGATCAAATTTTTTTTAGCCCCCCCCCCTTTGGGAGGGGTCTGAAAATTTTACACCCCCCCCTCAAACCCACCACCCCCCCTGTTGATAAATAATGACCACTCCCTAAATATCAGTAATTCATTTATAACCCCCCCCCCCCCCCAACACACACACACACGTTGCAAACACATCCCAAAACACATCACTACCGAAAATTCTAAAATTTTGTAGGGCTCTTTTAAAGTATAGTGAAAAAACTACAACTTTTTGTCTGACCTTGGGGTTCTTGAGGAATCCAAGTTTGAACTCCAGGTCCATAGCCAGGTACTCAGGACTGGTACGCACAGTCGAGATCAGGATAACATGGCGCTCCTGCCCTTGAAACTCCTCCACTGAACCAACCTTGACATCATCTGATACTTTGCGCAATTTCAGGGCTTTCCTGATTTTCTGTACCTACAACGCAGGATTAAAAAAGAGATAACTAGGTGAAGACATAATATAAATGCATTCAAAGAATGAGTCCTGTGCAGGAATTAAACACCAGGGTACATTCTTATTTTAGATATAGTGAAGTCTACAGACAGTAGGTAGTCCAAATCCAAGAGCCATTGAATACTTTCTAGATTGTAGTTAATATAACATGAGGAAATAGGCAATGGGCCTTTCTAGAAAACTTGTTACCTGTTTTCTGTAAGGGGAGATGATGCCGATGTCCTTGGCAGCCAGACGGATACCGAGACCCCTGGCAGACAAAAGGTTCTCTACATAAGCCACTATGACTGACGCCTCAGCCGGGTTGAAGAACGATGGGCTGCGCTCCTCACGCTTCTCCTGCGCTGTTACACCATGGAATAGGACTGGGAAACCCCTTTTGGGAAGGGCATCCCATTTACACATGGAGTCACGAACTAAAGGGTCAGCATGGACCTCCAGCTCGCTGTCATAGAAGAAGTTGTTGGGCAGGTTGAGGATCGCGGGGTGTGACCGGTAGTTACGCACCAGCTTGGTGAGCAGCTTAGGGTTGTATGGTGCACCACTGACGGTGGCCTCTTCTATGCGCTTGTAAACATCGCATTTTGTCATCAGGCGCTCAAGGAAAGACATGCCTGATAGACAAGAATGAGTGGATAATGCTTATCTAACGCTATTTTGACAGCTAAGGTAATTTCTATGAGGAGAAAACTAAATCTGACATCAACTGGTGTAGCTAGCCTAAGTATATAATTATTTTGTGCTCCAGGCAGACATAGGGGGCAGAAAAATGAAATAAAGACTCTTGTGAAATGGACTAGGGAACCCCTAATAGAAAAGATTATAATACTATAAAGATAACTGTTTAAGATGTATTTTCACAAAGATTTCCATTTATAGGTACAACCCACCACTGCATGACAACCATACATTTATTACAGTACATGTATAACCTTAATGAGAAAACCAATCATACCTAATCCATGCTTAATGGCAATGGGAGAACGAATCACTGCACCAAGCTGCTTTGGGTCACCAGCCAGCACACACTGACTAGTGACTGACAAGTTGAGGCCGGCCTCTGGATCCATATCACAATCGAGTATGCCTGAGATGGGTACGAGGACCTCGGGTTCTGCAGC
Organism: Acholoe squamosa; assembly: GCA_949317995.1. NCBI lineage: Eukaryota > Metazoa > Annelida > Polychaeta > Phyllodocida > Polynoidae > Acholoe > Acholoe squamosa. Next base: position 34,235,340 of record OX439035.1, on the reverse strand, counting down.
GTGTCCGGCTTCATCCACAAACACATGGGTGAAGTGACCAGCAGGGAAGTTAGCGGACACAATCCTGGTGAAAACATCCATCATAAGTACAATGTATATATTTTGAGTGTCTTGAAGCATGCAGGCTATATTACTTACTGCACAAAATATTAAGTGGCCTAAGCCCTGGTGATGAAATCTACTACGTAGCTTTTCATGTTTAATAAAGGAGTGGTCATTTTTTAACAAGGGGGGGGGGTTGGTGGGGGTGGTGAAATTCCGCACAACACGGCTAAAATTTTTCTGTCCCCCCTTCCAAGGGGTCTGAAATTTTTCCGTTCCCCCCATTTATTCTATAGTCGCGCGTGGGCTTTTTTGCTCAAAAGGGGCGAAATTTTTTTGTCCCCCCCTCTTAGAGGCGTCTGAAATTTTTTTGTCCTCCCCAAAACCCACCAACCCCCCCCCTGTTGTTAAAAAATGACCACTCCCTAACATCAAGTTTGTTTTTTTTTCACTACAAAGGAGAGGCATTATAACTACCAGTTATACATCCACCTGATGAGTACATAAGTACAATGTATATATTTTGAGTGTCTTGAAGCATGCACGCCATATTACTTACTGCACAAAATATTAGGTGGCCTAAGCCCTGGTGATGAAATCTACTACGTAAGTCTTTTTTCACTACAAAGGAGAGGCATTATAACTACCAGTTATACATCCACCTGATGAGTATGACACTTTAACATATAGCATAACTTACCTTCCAGATGTAACCAGCGTGCACACAATAACTCTGTAGCGGCACAGCTCAGTTTTGCTTGGATAGGAGAATTCCCTTCTTGATTTGTTGTAGTTTGAGCAGTCCTTAAAAAATCATTAGATGTTCATAACAACAAGATATATATTCATGACTTTAAACAAATAAGAATTGGTTCTCTGATGAACACTTACAATCATCTGACCTACACATAGATATAATATTTTTTCCATGGAAATGTTGAAAGTATTTTCTTTTATTTTAAACCACTAAAGGTATATATCATAACCAAAAAAACAATTTACCCTGATCTTCTCTGGGACAGTTGCCCAGGCCCGAGATGCTGCATGCAGTCGATAGATCCAAGACTTGTCAAGATGGGTTAAGAGTCTCTCAGCGAGCAGGTCTGCCGCATTGTTGGACGGAGCACAAACCAGAACATGGGACGAAGAGATCCGAGTGACCACCTGTGCAGGTATAAGTTGATGGAAAATTTGCTTTGTCATGAGTATTTTAAGAATGATCAACAAAAGATTTCAAGTATGTGCAACAGTTGTATTGATGTTTTTCTATTCTTCCATTGGAAACTAACCTGTTTGATGGCCTCCACCATGGTGACAGTTTTGCCTGTGCCCGGTGGTCCAAAGATGAGATACGGTGCGGGGCGTGATGACCCCTCCAGGATGGACCTCACGGCCGCCTGCTGCTCCTTGTTAGCAGCTACACGTTGGTCAAAGAACCTACACACAATACCAGACACAATCTCTCATTGTATCAAAGGTTTGCAGACAGACTCCAACTGTAGTGGTTACATAATCTTTCATAAGTTTACATTGCAAGTCTTTTATGTGTATACAGGAGGTGGGAGACATTTATCCATTTGCGTTTCATGCTACATCTTTTTGGGATTATGGTGAAAGTATTAAATGACGGGTGTGTTGGAATATGGATAAACTACAAAAGGATATACCAAACTCACCTGATATTGCCAGCAGGTACCGATCCTGCTGAACTGGCAGTTTGTGGTGTTGGGAACAGAAGGGCTCCCTGGCTGTTCTCAGCTGCCAGCTCCACGGCCCGATGCTGAACCCGCAGCGGCAGGCGGTGGAACTCAAACCGAACTGAAAACTTCATGTTGGGTATGTGCTTGTCCACGAGCCTATTAGAAAAGGACAGAAAGCAACATTTAAGTCACATTCAGAACCATGGCAATGGGGACCATAAGGGAACATCTGAAGCAGTTAGGTTTCCACCATTTTCGGATATTGCTCATTTCAATCATTGTGTATATTGTGCATAAGGCTATTGTCTGGCTATGACATGAAACTAAATAGAAAGTCATAGTCTTGGACTCATTACCAAGGAGGGACCAGTGATTACGTTAGAGAATACTTACTTCTGACTAAATCCAAGGTAGACGTGGTCCGGTCCGACATCATGTACATGGCCCTTGTACTCACAGCCTTCTGGCTTCCCCTTGGGATTCAGTGTGCGCACATACAGGCAGTCTCCTTTGAGGACAGATGGTCGGTTTTCTGCTAATCCAGGCACCTTGAATAAAAGATGGGTGATAATAATTTTACATCGAAATTAAATAGCTGTATATATGAGCTTTGGCTATTCCGACCTAGCGTGTTGAGGGTGGTGCCGACGTGTTTAGCTGAAGCTGGTAACCAACATGTGCCTTACACTAGTTTCAGGGGTCATTTATGAAATACTTGGTGAGAATCCACTCTGTCCTACCCTACACAAAGTAGGACTATTACGACTCATTAAATACCACATGGTGGCTTGAAAATATTAATTACACCATGAAGGGTATGACCCGGGTATGGTTACTGTAGGCTATCACTCATCACATCTCCAGGTGTGGAGTTTTCAGACAGTGGCTTCTCGACCCCTGAAGGTGGCAAATCTCGCGACAATGCATGTGAATTAGGCTTGAGCTAGTGGCTGCAGTAAGAACACACCTGTACAGACTGTCTGTATGGTACTAGAATCTACAGGACAACATGCATCCTCGGTATACATGGCATGATACATTATACACGCAGTTCGTTGTTGTATGGCAATCTATTATCATATGTTAATAGAAAACACATCTTGCTGCAGGAACCTTTACTATCTAGAACCGTTGAAGTGAAAAGTTATGATTGTTATTGCCAGCCACGATCATATTGATGATGGGAAAGCTAGATTAGAAATAAGGTCTTCTGTTGTGCTTTGGTGACCAGCAACCAACAATAATCTTGATTTAGCCACATAACTTACTTTGAGGACAAGCATCCTTGGTTTGGCACCATCCTTGTCCAATGTTACTCCCACCATGTCATACTTCCTTATGTCCACTTCCATTTGGATCTCCTCTATATGAAGTAATTTGGTGAAGCGTGACTTGTGGGTAGTTTGGTCGAGAGTACTTGCAAGGACTTTCCTGGAATTCATAACTTATTATCATATGATTGCTCTAGGTATTGACACGAGAGGGTAGGGTTCTAAACGTAAGGAGAAACAGGTTCTCTTTCGGCAGCGAGCAATAAAACACACATCCAAGGGATCCGTCATTTTAACCAAGCTCAATACTGCAAACCCCAACCATTTGCACAATCAGAAGTATCTAGTTCAAAGTTGGACTTACCTATTTCATTTCCATACTCATAATTTTGACACTTCACTTCTTAACATCATTTGATAAATATCAACTCTCGTAGGTTTTTATAAAGCATCTATGGTCCTTGCTTTTAATCATAGGATCTAGAATCTGGGACTACAAAGTATAGCCTCAGAAAAGTACCGCTGTAGTTTTAAATTCTACATGATATCGTTACCTGGTTTCCTTTGCCACTTCTTCATACTCCGGTGAGCCATTGGAGCGTTTCGGCATTCCATGGTTCAGGAAACTCCTCAGGTTCTTGTCCACAAAATATGACCCCAACTTTATATCCCTCTCAAGATGTTCGCTGGTATTTCTGAATCAAAACAAGCTTTTCTTACATTTCGCAAATCCTATGAAGACTTTTATTTCAATTGTACACACATATATTTCCTTGGAATAAGGCGTTTTCAAGTTACAGCGGTAGCTATTTCACATTTATGGCTTGGCTGTCACCTAAATTCTTCATATTGTACTTCATGATAAAATGTTTTATCAAACCAAAGGGTTAGTAATTTGGTGTGCTTACTTGGGAAGAGGAAGTCCCTCTTCAACCTCCACATCTGCTGGTTTGGAGGAAATGCGTGGAGGTGGGAAGTACTCTGTCTCCGGCTGGAGTTCCTCGATCAGTGCGTTTTCGCACTTGACTGACAGGTAGCGGACAATGTAGAACTCATCCTCTCCATCGGAGTCTGAGCCATCACCGTTCTTGAAGCTGAAGGCCATGGCAGTATGGAAGACCCCAACATTACGTGCCAGGATTGTAACACTGATAGTGTAAGACTTTCCTGCAAGAGCATCACTTAACACTCATTACGGAAGCCTAGGTACAAGAGTATTTGTATAATATAGCTGTTCATCTCAAGTCTTAGAACCAAACGACATCATGGGCACATAACTACCCCGGTACAGAACATAAGTAATTAATTTCATGAAGTCACCAATGCAGCAGAGATTCACTTTTCGCAACTTCTTATTAATTCAATTCAACGTCAAGTCATTTGAGGCATATAAGCTCAAGGTATCCCTGTGGAATGTGCATATTCAAAGGCATGGAGATCATACCAGGATTCAGGATATAGGAGGTTATCCCATCAGTGACTCGTCTTTCGTCAGATAGCTGGAACACCCTCACCCTTCTAAGCATCTCACAGCGCGTGAACACCACCTGTTGAGCACTTTCATTGGACACGGTGATAGTGAGCACTGTTGATCTATTCTCTTCAGTGGTGACTTTAATGGTCCCGTTAGTTAGTAAGTGGTCACTGGTCACCACGATGCCATGCTTATTCTGGACTAGGTACTCCCTGAAGGAAAATGTCAGGAAAGAAATCACATATCCAGAAATACAGTATCTAGAGAAGAAGATTTCAGCAATGATAATGAATTAGATGTTGGCTGTAAAATAGATCAAATACAATAGTGTGTTTATTAGCGGTAACACTAGGTCCCGGCATTAGGTCATTTCAACACTCATGCATACTCTGAGTGGTGTACTGTGGTCAACTTAACTGTTTCAAATTTGCCCAAACTTACAACTCATACTCTACCTTTCTCTTTTGAGCCGAGAAAGCATTTGCTGCACATGGTGCTTTCTCCCTGTTACATGTTTGACGGCCTCCCCCTCTGTGGCCACGATGACATTACAAAGTATGCAGACCAACCCCTTCTCATGAGGCTGCATCTGAGATATGTCAGATGCCGGACGCTCATTCTGATGTAGGCTAAGGTGTTGATCGACCGCCACATGAGCTATTTTCTTCCTTCGGCGTGACCTTTTCTTCGGCTTATTGGTGGCTGTCTCAGTTTCACCAGTGGCAGATTCTCTAGGTGGATGTGAGATCTGGAAGTCATCCTTGCTTCGCTTTAGTAAATACCCTTTGATAACCAGAAGGTACCGGAGCTGTGAGACAGTAAGACTTGGCTCATCAGGGTTGTTACCATCCCATCTGGGTTTAAAGTCAGTACTGAATATCTGATTGATTTTCTCACGTGTGATTTTCCCAGAGGCATTGTCAAGCTCCACTAGGCGTCGATGTAAGCCTAAAGCCTGCTTGAGCTTCTGGGCATAGGAGAGATTTCGTGGCATGTTGTAAGGCTATATGCAGTACCTGCTGAATTATAAGAAAATATGTCATGTATAGAACGTACACTTCTCTCCCGTTTTTTTTTTTTTTCTAGGGTGAGGTGGGGGGGGGGCGTTATTTGCCATGGTCATAAATATCAGTCATACACATGTGGCATAGACTGTAGCCCAGTGATGTTCCCCCACCCGGGGAAAAGTTGAAACCTAGAAAGCAAATGGTACACGCTATTGGATTCTTAGAGCTCGAATGTTTTATATTATTCGACATATCACTCAGGGTTAGATGAAGGTCTTTCAGAAAGGAGCAAGGAGGAATTTCTAGACATCCAGACATGAAATGGTACAATCCAGTGGGGGATCCCAGATAGGCCTAATTGTACTAGCATGTCTGCATTGAAAACTCTAAAATTTGGGATCCAGCTGGCTGAAATTGAAGTTTTCAACCCCAGACTGGCCCAGTGTTTGATAAGTACCCGGTATGCTGTCTTTCTCGTCACACGTTACTGGTGACGAGCAGTCAGCGTACCAGGCAAAATGAACCCCTCCCCTTCACAAAAAAAAAAAAGATTAAAAAGTCAGATACCGGTACACATGTGGAATGATGCTTCGTGATGAGTATGGTAAGCTTACTTGAATCAAATCACCCATATTGAGGATAATTGAGTTACGTCTTATGATCACCACCCCCTTCCCCCGAGGGAAAGGGGCCATCCACAAATGACGTCATACTGGAGAGTGGGGGAGGGATCAAGCCCAGTCAGACAGGATTCACCATATAGGCCTAACTTACCGTCAGCATTGTAAATTGGCATAAATACATACTGCAGTGGGCGGGGGGGGGGGGCAAAAGTGGACAAATTTGGGGAGACGTCATTTGTGGGTGGCCCCGAAGATTTTTATTGGCTTTTTGCTCTTCACCCCCAACAACAATGAGCTCAGCCTTTTACAAAATGACACCCCCTCCCTTTTATGTCCAACAAGCCCCTCTACCCTCCACCTCTAAATAGATGACTCGGCCCTCAGGCCATAGAGTGCAAAAGACGAGAGAACTAACTAGAATCTGTTGGCACTACTGAGAGTTTCCAATGGCCCTAATGTAGTAATGATTCCAACATCTGAGGAATACACCGGCATAGCCAGTTGTTTTAGCCCTAACCCCTACTGAGCCAGAAAGCCTTTGAAGACTCTGTTATCACCAGAAATCTTTTATATAAAGTGTACATTTTGGGAACCCCTTTCAGACCTGATGGCCCTGAAAGCAATGAGACAAATTTTCTATACCAGTCTTTGCCAAAACTCATCGGACACCTGCCATAGCCGTCTAAATGGCTCCCGGGCTGACAGAAATTGTCAGACTGCCGGACCAAATGTCTGTCTGTCATCCCCAGACCTTGGGCTACATGCCATTTTTTTACGGCATCCAAAAACTTTTTGCAAAGACTACATCCCCTCTACTTAAAACATATCAAAATACTCTCCAACTCCTAGCGGTTCAGTTTTTGACGATGTGTGAAGAATACCTGACATACCTCATGTAAAACGTCAGAGTCAGAAATAAAGGAAACTTCAAGATTACACCTTCAAACACTGTACATTCACTTCAGAATTCACATATGATTTGCCAAAGCAATCGTATTTAAAGGGGCCCTGGCACGGCGAATGCATGCCCGCATTATAAGGTCACGTGACCACCCATTGACCAATCAGGGTACTCGCTGGTTCCTGCGAGCTTACCAACGATCTTAGGGTTGGTACCCATGTTGTACTTTGCCGTGCTAGCCCCCCTTTAAGATTGAGGTGAAGAAATTAGAGTGAAATCTATTTCCAAAAATATTTGAATACCATTTGAGTCACTTAGTGGAAGCGAGTCATGAAAATCTCACACATTTTCTGTACCAGAGACTTTAGCCTCATGCACTCAATAATGCTCTCCCAAAGGGCCCCCCTTCTTTTATCTCCGTTCCTCTAGACGTCATGCTATTAAAGCAGATTACAGAGTCGGTATCGGATAACCAGCCCTGGCATTGGATTGAACATCATCAGCCTTCAATAGGGAGATTATCCACACCGCTGAGTACCGCGAAAACGGCCCCTATAGAGCCTGCTGCACTCTAATCTAGGCCTACCTGGGTGGTAGGGAAGTGAGGGGTATGGTCTATGATCTTAAAGCCGTGCCTTGTGGCATTTTTATGAGTATATCTGATGCCCTGAGGGCACAGGGGACACATTGGGCTACATTTGAGACTATCCTCCATTTTTCTGTCTTTATCATAAGGGAGTGGTCATTATTTATCAACGGGGGGTGGTGGGTTTTCGCGCGGATGTGTGAAAATTTTTAAGCCCCCCCCTCGTAGGCCGAGCCCCCTGCCGACTCTACTTCCTACGGGAGCGATAGGCTGTCATCGTCTGGCCTACCCCCTCGGCGACCGTAAATTTTTTTGCGCCCCCCCTGCGCCAGAGCCATGGAGAATTTTCGCACCCCTCTTTGTTCTATAGTACGTGGGCTTTTTTGCTAAAAAGAGGGTAAATTTTTTTAGCCCCCCCCTCAAGAGGGGTCTGAATTTTTTACGCCCCCCCCTCAAACCCACCACCCCCCCCCTGTTGATAAATAATGACTACTCCTAGGCTAAGTGTTACTGCTCACACCCTGGAGGACTGAGCAGCTCAGACTGACATGAAAAATTGAGATGGTTATCATGGAGGTAGGCACATCTTAAAGCTTAATTTATTGCCTGAACAAAAGTTATTATGTTTTAGATTCTATTTTGGGTAGTTTAGAACGGATTTATTGTTATAACTTATATAAGGGGGGGCGGCATATCTAAGAATCAAACTCTGACACCAAGTGACCAACTCAGGCAACTGACCCGCCTCATTCCACTCAGAATTGATGCAACACAGTGGGTTGTCAAGTATTCGTTCTAGGATCTATGTTTACTATATGTCCAAATACGAAGGTTGGTGCTAAAAAGATAGTAAAATGATATTTACCAGCCATGAAATTGTAACAACTTGAAATTTGTGTCGTGAAGCTACCACTCGGTTCGATACGTTTGAAGGTGTTACACCTGACGTCACAGAGTTTACGCTGGTCATCGTACCGTAACAGTCTATAAGGACATACGATGGATAACCAGCCAAAAGGGTTTTCCCAAATTGGCCCTCTGGTGGAAAATAGGACAAACTGGGGATTCCCCTATGAACGTACCTGCCCTCTTGTGGACATAAGATTACATGCCTTTAGGTCACGTGGAACTAAATTCATTTCCTCTATGTTTCTATATAGCATAACACACAAAAACAGCCGCCTAAAATGTTCGTTGGTAAAAATTTCAACCATAGCACGGTTAACTCATCCCTCATACACAATCTGACAGAATGTTGGATAGGCTTAACCCTGAAAATCTTAAATAAGGGAATGATATGTGCAGTGAGTGCCATTCTACCCTATTTTGGGCCTAAAAATCTCCATAGGCCAGATTAACTTTTGCATGCCTCGTAAAATCCCCAAGGCCTGGCATAATATAAAAACACACCTACTATTCCATTTATTAACTATTTGGGAACACCTGTGATTTTTTTCATAATTTTACCAATATTTCTTCTGTCTAATTCTAAACCAATCAGAAGTCAGAACACCCTTCAGTGCAGTCCTGAATACCATATGACTCACGAGAGGGCAGCATTTACGTCCACGTAACCTTAATTAAACAGGGGGTCTTCAGATTAAACTAAAACTTTTTTCCATGAAACCTCAGACTCTGTCCTATCATATCCTGAAGTGAGGTGGTAACAGCCTTTCTTAATGTCAAGATATGAGCGGGTCCATATGTGTAGATCACAGTGAAATTCCTACTGGTTTTCAGTGCTGTTTCTGAGCAGCGACTTTTATCATCAAAGACTCATGCACTAGACAAGTGAAAGCTCTAGAGCTGCCAAACTGCATATATGTATTAAATGCAGTCACATGGTGATGAAGAGGGCATTGCTTTTGCAAGATATAGTGTGGCATTCCCCAGAGAAAATCACAAAATCATGGAAAATATCATATAATTGCTGAAAAATGATTAATATTAGGCCTATGATTAATCCAACTTTTATAAGATGATATCCTATCAGATGATCATTTCTTTAGCTGTGCCTTTTCTGCTGTATGCATTTATAAATATCTATTATCAACATTGTACCAATATCTGCACTCATGAACAAATTACTACTTGTTAATTGGATAATTGCTCGGTCATTGAAATTTTGACTGAACACCGCAAACCTGACCAAATTGCTAGTGGTCCCTATGGTAGGCCCTAAATGGACATCTGTGCATAAAAAGCCCTAGAAAGATTAAAATAAGACTAAAAGTTAATTTTCAGCTGAAAATTTCATTCTGTTGGTGGGTTATGTCCAGAAAAAGTGGTGTTCGGGGCAATTTGTAGAAACTGCAATATTTTGGAAATTACCCTATCTCCGCAAGCAACATTTTCTAAGGTTTTCTCATTTATACACCATTTATGTGGCTATTTTGGTCATATTCCTACAAAACCAGCCCTGCTGTAACAGAAAAATGACTTTAAAATGTGATCTGAAATATGAAGGCAAAATGCCCATACCTCCTATAGGTCACGTGGAACTAAATCCATTTCCTCTATGTTTCTATATAGCATAACACACAAAAACAGCCGCCTAAAATGTTCGTTGGTAAAAATTTCAACCATAGCACGGTTAACTCATCCCTCATACACAATCTGACAGAATGTTGGATAGGCTTAACCCTGAAAATCTTAAATAAGGGAATGATATGTGCAGTGAGTGCCATTCTACCCTATTTTGGGCCTAAAAATCTCCATTGGCCAGATTAACTTTTGCATGCCTCGTAAAATCCCCAAGGCCTGGCATAATATAAAAACACACCTACTATTCCATTTATTAACTATTTGGGAACACCTGTGATTTTTTTCATAATTTTACCAATATTTCTTCTGTCTAATTCTAAACCAATCAGCAGTCAGAACACCCTTCAGTGCAGTCCTGAATACCATATGACTCACGAGAGGGCAGCATTTACGTCCACGTAACCTTTAGGCCTCGTGAATCAATTAAGAAGTGTTCGTTCTCAACACTGGCAACAGTGGAAGGGGTGAAATATATATATATATATATATATATATATATATATATATATTGGGGGGGGGGTATTTTTTTAATAGGGTTGAACCAATGAGTATAGAACCCCTCTAATCTTACCATTTTTTTTTTTTATAAGGGAGTGGTACGGTAATTTTTTAACAACGGGGGGGGGGAGGTTGGTGGGTTGGGGGGGGGGGAATTTCAGAACCCTCTTAGGGGGGGACAAAAAAAATTTCGCCCCTTTGGAGCGAAAAAGCCCATGTGTGACTATAGAATAAAAGGGGGGGGGATGGAAAAATTCAGACACCTCAGGGGGGGGTGAAAATCTTTTTGCCGTGCACGCATGGAATTTCACCAACCCCCCCTGTTGTTAAAAAAATGACCACTCCCTAAAGTGAATCGACATGATGCTGATATGACAAAACTCGAAAAACAAAAATGATCGTAAATCATGAATTTATGACTAGGAAATCTATCTGTGACCTGCAGGAATCAATTTGATGTTGTAGCCTAAAACCTTTTAATTAGAGAATTCAGAATAGACAAAGTTAACGATCTTCTTCACATCAAGACTGTCTGTTGTGAGTGCATTATAGGACAACAGGCAGTCAAGATGTGAAGAAGAAGTTGTCTTTTGTCTTTATAAAACGTTGTACATTTCATTCCATACACTTAAGTACCCAATTAGGGTATGTCTAGACCAATTAATGGCCCTTGAGTTGTTTACAGCTATGGTGACCTTGCTCAGGTGTGCACTGTACTCCTATAATGCACTCAAGGTCACTTCTATCGTGCAGCAGAGCACTGCCAGCCCTTTTATAATATCGCGCACATGTTATACAACATGAAATAAAAATTAACTAAGTGATACATTCAACCAAAAGTGTCCAGTATATAGCTCTGTGTGTTGTCTAACTCTGACATAAGTTTCGGGATACTACTCCTCACTTGAGGGGTGTGACACCAGTCACTCTGACCCTTGTTGTTTCACACATAAATCACAGCTAGCGAAGTCAGCCAAACCATGGGTCGCGTGAAACGCATCTGTCACGATGTTATATTTGTATTTTTTAAATAAGGATTTCTAGATCCCTAGTGATCAGAATTTTACATAGGTGGTATGGTTCTAAGGGAGTGGTCATTATTTATCAACAGGGGGGGGTGGTGAGTTTTCGCGCGGACGCGCGGAAATTTTTTACGCCCCCCCCTCGACGGCAGTCAAAATTTTTTGCGCCCCCCCCGCGCCGGAGGCGCGGAGAGTTTTTCGCGCCCCTCTTTGATCTATAGTAGCGCGCGGGCTTTTTTGCTTAAAAGAGGGTGAATTTTTTTAGCCCCCCCCTCAAGAGGGGTCAAATTTTTTTTAGCCCCCCCTCGGGAGGGGTCTGAAAATTTTACGCCCCCCCCTCAAACCCACCACCCCCCCCTGTTGATAAATAATGACCACTCCCTAAAGGGGAAGGTCTGATCTATCCAATGGTGGGCAAATATATCAGTTATTCTTTCATTTCATCATGATTACAGCTTTGGATGTTTGGGAAACATTAAGATTCTGTCAGCCTTCCCTGCACAAGTAGCTGGAACAGACTCATTTCTTCTAGCAAATATCCGAGATAATGCTATATTTCAGAATAGCTAGAAATAATGCATTATAATATCCAATTGACCAACATATTTCCCTACATTTTGATGGGATTTTGATAAATATCGACTAATTATTAAGAGTGGGCCGGTCTCACAAACTTCTGCAACTTCAGACCAATTTTCCTTAAAAAATGTTAGTTACAAAAGCTATCAGAACCCACAGGATTATTTCATAACATTTCTTTTATCAGAGTATGGTCAGTTTTAATAGTTGTAGTGCTGCGATTTTCTGCGATTTTTAATTTGCTAAATGGATTATATCAAAATATTCAACCAAAAATCATTTAGAGTCCAAATTTCATCTTGGAATTTAAAATACTTATACCTCTAGCAATAAAATGACACTCAGATATGTAAATCTGCAAATATTCAGCTTCACGATGCTGTTTTTGGTTAGCAGATTGAACTTTCCTATCAAAATCTATCAGTAGTTATGTGCACTGATGCTGAAATCACCTGCACACAGTGCATGTTTAATGGGCGGTCTTATCAGTATATTTGGATGAAAATGCAGAGCAGGGAATGACAGAAAGATTTTTACATTCAAGAATTATAAATTGGAATAAAAATGCTTCTAATAGTCGTATCAACTTGATTCAAAAAGTTATGAACTGCTATTTTCAAGCTCTTTCATTTGGCATATGACTCGTTTATTTCCGTTGAAGTCCAAGTTTTGGGCCGACTTCGCTATCACAGCTAAAGGTGTGAATGCATGTGCGCCATATAAGCTCTATGGGAAGATACATTAGATTTGGGTTGTATCGTGAATTGCGCGATACAACCCAGAGGGGCACGATACAACCCAAACAATTAGAAAGTCTTTAGCACGTCCACCTCTCACCATGCGGAAGCTCAACTAGTGCCATTTCCCAAGGGTGGTGATCGCACCCCAGGTCCATATCAGTAGGGGAAAGTGCCTAATTTGGACCCCCTAAGAACCTTTTCCTGTCCAGTGATTATTTCTATGAATTTGAATGTAAAGTTTATACAATTTATGATGGTACCATATAGCTTTATGGTGATAGCATAAAACTCTAGGAATTTGAATTTCTCTAGTCAGGGCCCTGTTTTTCCCTATCTTACGGACACATACGGACTTCCGTATGTTACATATGGACCTCCGTATGTGGGAAAATGACATACTGGGGGGGGTACCAGGTGGTATCCTAAAAGTGACATATGGACGTCCGTATGTGACTTACGGAGGTCCGTATGTTACATAGGGACGTCCATATGTGACATACGGAGGTCCGTATGTGTCCGTATGTATTGTCCATATCTGATTTTATTTTGTATCATTTTAATACATTTTAACATAAGGAAAAACAGGGCCCAGGGTGTGCAATTAAAAATCAAAGCATAATAGTCCAATTTAGGCAACTGGTTGCCTAAATTGGACCAGTTGGTATCCTAATTTGGACCAATATGCACTATTGTTCTGTATTTCCTTATAATTTCATTATAGTGAAAAATATATAAAACTAGGGAACCTTTGCTATATGGTCAAATTTAGGCAACTTTTCATCTTTCTCATTGATATTTTGTTTTCTTAAACATGTCAATGGTTTTTATAAAATTTCATTTTAGTCTAAAAGTATAATATATGACATCTAAAAATTTGAAAGGATTTTGAAAAAAAAATGTTGCCTAGCAACCAGGAGGGCTTAAGTAAGCAGTGATGTAAATAAGATCAAGAGGTCCAAAAACCATTTTTCATGAAAAAATGTGCATAAAATTACAGAAAAATTACATTTTTGGAAGTTATTAGGAACTTTAGTGATATTGACTAAAAAATGGCAGCCTTTCATCCTATTACTGCCACTAGGGGAAATAAGGGTGGTCCAATTTAGGAGCCGGTCCAAATCAGGCAACATTCCCCTACATGTCAAAACAGTGTCTCCCAGCCCACTGTGCTGAATGATTTGTAATGTTTTTTATTTTAAGGTTCAGATAAAAACGTTTTTATCCCAACCTTTTCTGAACGTTTAGAAAACTTTCAGAAAAGGTTGGGATGAAAACCTCTTTTCTTCAACCTTAATTTTCAACCTGACATGCTGGCTTATATAGACTTCAATGTCACAAATAAGCATACAAGCCCTGGTGGCCTAATGGATAGAGCATGGGACGAAGATCTGAAGAAAGCAGGTTCGAATCCACACATGGTTTAGGTTTACATTTTCCCCCACAAAACGTTGGTGGGCGACAGAACCTCAAAAAACCTTGTTTTAACCTTTAAAAAATGTTATTTTAACTGTAAAAAGAAAATTTATCATTAAATTGATGTTTGTTTAGATTCACAAGAAAACATGTTTTTTTTTGGTTCTGTAAAAAACGTTGTCTCAACCTTTGAAAAATGTTTTTAACATTAAAAAACGTTTTTTTTTGTTTGCAGGGTACCTTGTAGCTTTCTGGTGATAGCAAAAATCTGTGAATTTGAACTTCTCTAGTCAGGGTGTTCAATTGAAAATTAAAACCAAATTATAGGTCCAATTTAGGCAAACAGGTGCCTGAATTAGACCGATTGGCACTGGTAGGCCTATCCTAAAATGAACCAATCATTCCAATGTGCATTAGGCTTTAATAAACCTCTCTATTTCCTCACATTTTTCCTTATATTGAAAAATATAGGCCTATAAAACTAGGGAATTTTTGATGTATGATATTACAGTACATATGCTGTTGTTATTTCCATCAATATCGTGGGGATATTTGCTCCAATTTAGAAAACTATGCCTGGGCCCATGGTGACCTAGTGGTCCAATTTAGGAAACTAAATTGGATCTAATATTACAACTATAGTCCAATTTAGGAACAAGCTGGTCCAATTTAGGCAACCTTTCATTTTTCTCATTGATAGTTTGTCTTTTAAAACATGACAATGATTTTTATCAAATTTCATTTTAGTCTAATAGTATAATATGATACCCGGCATCTAAAATTCATTTTAACAAAAAGATGTTGCCTAGCAACAAGGAGGGCTTAAATGTGCAGTTATGTAAATAAGATCAAGAGGTCCAAAAACAATTTTTCACAGAAAATGTCCATGAAATTAGGCAAAAATTATGCCTAGGGGAGCATTAATTATTTATGTCAGGGGTAGGGGGTGAGCATTTGGCAAAAAAGAATAGGTCAAAAACAAAAGCCCTCCCTAAAGAATAGGTCCAAAATGTTTGGCCCCCTCCTCAAGAATAGGTTGAAAATAAATGTCCCCCCCATCAAGAATAGGTAGAAAATAAAGCGCCTCCCCCCATGATGATCATCCATGAATATTCTTTTATCTAACATAAATGCCAAAACCATGCCTGATGCAGTGTGCATTGTGTGATACATGTAATTGTATAGATTGTTACACAATCTGTACTGATGTCACCCCCAACCCAGCGTCGTCATTGACTGGCTGCGTGTATGGAACTCTCCCACTGGCTTGTCTATGTTTAGCACAGGGGTCACCGCGACGCCGCCGGGTTTGTTGATATGTGAATTTGCATACTCAGTGACCATCTGGGCAAAAGTGGGTCTTACAGATGGATTGAATGAACCCTAAATGTGGAAAATGCTATGTTTAGGCAATGAATCTGTGTAGGGATTTCTTCATAATGAACATCAACTGAAAGGGTCATGACCTAGGCTAATATGTGAATTAGCTGCAATCTTTGTTTGAACATCCAGGACCTGTCACAATCTCCATGCTGTAGACATATTGGGCTATCACAGGCGGAGGGGAAAGAGGGGTTTTATGTGCTAAAGTTGGGGTTTTGGGTTCTCTAAAGGGAAGCTATAATATAATCCAACTCGGGTTTCCACCAGTTATAATTCATCTCTTTCCAATCTCCACTCGCTGTTTAACTTGTCCATTGGGGGAATGTTCTTAAGCTAGCGTCAAGTAGTAGAACCGTGTTTAAATCCCACAGCCCATTTGGAAAGAAAACACAATTGGGTAATTCATCTCCAGGGGTTTTATTGAATATGTATATATGCCAATCCAAAGGTCGAATACAATTCAGATTCCAGCGTTGATTTCACATG
Organism: Acholoe squamosa; assembly: GCA_949317995.1. NCBI lineage: Eukaryota > Metazoa > Annelida > Polychaeta > Phyllodocida > Polynoidae > Acholoe > Acholoe squamosa. The sequence goes on along the minus strand of OX439035.1, from coordinate 34,219,071 downwards.
TCAATTTGGTAATCATAATCACACACCTTTAACCAGGAAGATTTGAATAAACTAGATCCAATCTATTTTCAAAGTCAATCATGCCAACATATCTAAATCACAAATAATAACGCCACCACATTTCATCGATAACATCATATACCCAATCGCGGGCGTGAGTAGTTTCCATCGTAGCCGAATATCTTTAAATTCATACAATCATGAAACCTTTACAAATTTCATAACCATTAAAGGTTCTCCCAAATATTGACAAATTCCATAACGTTCATATATCTCCAAAATCACAGGTCTACAAATGTCGTTGAATTTCATAACATAATCATGAGTTTTTATCAGGATGTACAATCACAAACTGCTGGTGTCTTAAATCAATCACTCCTTGGTGAGATGTTAAGTGAGCATTGAGAATATAATATTGTATGCCTAGGCCTCCAATTGAATGAAGTTAAAACTTCAGAGAGCACCCTAGACAGTGACCAAAGCTCCTGTAAATGCTATTTAGAATTTCAATCGATTCCTAGTTGTGGGCTGCCGAATATAAATATCTTCTACTCTAATTCCAGGTCGAACTGTGGATCCCTGAAGTTCCGAGCACAATCCACGCCCCGGCTCTTCAGTTCCAGCCTTATATATTCCCAGACTACCGGTGGTTTTGGTCTTTTGTCACCCTACACCTTTTGGACTTTAAGCCTGGTGAGATTCTAACAGATCCATCTATAGAGGACACACCCATCTGCTCATAAGGACATAATCTCCACTGTCGCCACCCGGACCCCCAGACCTGCAGGGACAAAGTCCAACACACTGACTCAGCCTTTACAGCCGCGCTTGGCATCCTATAGGACCATATCACTTCTAGGCTTCATCGGGTCTAAGGACTTATAGCGACATTCTTTACCTGTTCCCGGTGACATATCACATCCAGAAGTTCTCTTTCTTCATAAAATATGCTTTATAACAAAACATTCATGCATTCTACTGGGATATACCCACAGACACTTAGTATGGAGGAACCCTGCGTCTTTGCATTATTTCCAGGATTACTATTGTAAACCCTCAAACAATAGCGACCAAATTGTCGCCCCCTTTAATTCCCTATAACTCAATATGGTGCAGGTGGGGCCAGCAAATAAGCATGGATTACTGTGCTTTCCAATATGACCGCCATAGTATAGAATAAGCTGCAGATTGGGCCTGCCTAGCCCTCTACTGCGAATTTAGATAAGCTAGTAATAAGACCTCTCTTTTAGTTATAATTCATGGGAGTAGTACTTTAACCTTTTAATGATTAACTTTGACAATAGTAGACACCACCATGGTTGGTCTAGCCTTGACTATAGGTGACAACTGTGAAAACCATATACCATATTCATTCTAATAAGCACAATGATGCTGAAAGTTAATCATTAGATCATGAAAACCTTAATACAAAAATGAATTCCAATTTGTGCATCCCTACAGCCTAAAAAACATTGTTTTGCTCTAAAAAATTTTTTTACCCTCATTTGCGTGATTTGACCCCAGGGGGCTGTGCTTACAGCCCAAAAGGTGAGGGGGTGTACTAATTAGAGTAGGTGCGTTTATTAGAATGAATTCGGTAGGCTCTTTAGCTGCCCCCATGGCCAGATACTTCATGTGTCTTCTGCCCTTAAAGGGTTAATACACCCAAGGGATAGCTGATAGAATTTGTCTCAACTCAGATACACCTTAGATATTCGGCCGCTTGCTTGTAGGCCTAAGGGAGGATTGTAAGCATTATCTGAAACTCCTGTGTGTAAGGTGCATCTTATATGTGAATCAGGGCCCCTCCTCCAACTTATAGAATCAGCCCAAAGTCTGGGTGCATCTTATAGGTGGGAGATATTCACTGTAGAACAGTACTAAACCTTAAAAAATCAGCCCCCATTCGATGTGCCTTATAGGATTTCCTTCAATTCAGGGTGCATCTTAAATGATGTGCTTTATAGGAGATTACAGTATGTTTTCCTGCCATGAACCTTTAAAGCACAATTTGAAGGAGATTAAGTGGGATGAGTTTATGCAGTTATTCTGCTGGGAAATGTAAGGTCGCCAACATGACAAATCTCAGTGTTCATAAGATAGACTCATATATTCTTTGGAATATGGTGCATACTACATATAGTCTCTATTAGAATGTGCTACTTCTAGATAAAATAGGTTAAAAATCAGATGTAGCTGCATGTACTTGTACTCATCAACAAGAAAAGCACAGTGTCATTAGTATTGATCAAATGAAAAAGATGTCTGAAGATAGTTCCATCCAATTAGATTTGACTGAACTGGATTAATTTGATTATCTTTGGTATATCAAAAGGAGTCTCTATGATACATTAAAAGACAATTTATGGTGACGAAATTGGTGGCATTTTGGATAAATACCCTAAAAACAAATGCCCCCCTCTAAGAATAGGTAAAAATCAAACGCCCCCCCCTCTAAGAATACCCTGAAAATATTTGCCCCCCCCTCTGAGAATACCCTGAAAATAAATGCCCCCCCCTCAATTTGCTTACCCCCACCCCTGCCATAAATAATGAATACTCCCTAAGAAATGGCAGCATTAGAACCTAGTTCCTATTGCTGCAACTAGGGGAAACAAGGGTGGTCAAATTCAGGAGCCAGTCCAAATTAGGGAACTTTCCCCTAACCCACTGCTCACATCACTTTGTAATAGATAGTAAAAGTTACATGACTAAAGTGAATGTCTTCATTCACAATTTGAGAAATAATTGGCCTTCTGATATTGGCAATAGCTCTCTATTCTAGGACTGGTGCACTTTATCTGAAGATACTGGTTTGCTTTACCTACAATTTTGAAATCAAGTGAACCAGATGGAATGTGTAGAAATGCCCATTCTACCCTACAGTAGTCTGCTGTGCTCTGGTTGACTGACTCACTGACTGACCGAATCACTCACTCAACTTAATGCCATCGAATTATACGTACGTACCTTTAATATGCCTTAACCTTGTCACTGTGAAGGAGGTTGAAAGTAGTTATACGAGGTTTTCAAAACGTCTGTGATCCTCTACTAACCCGTGCAGTAAAATGACCAAGCAGCACCTGCAAGGTGTGCTATAAGGGCGTGCTGCAAATCAAGGTGCGCCACAGGTATTCGAAACCGAAAACACGATGCAGATAATGCCTATATGCCCCTAGAGCGGTCCATTTACTGTGTGGGTGGTAGGTGGGATGGGCCCAAGGCTAGTTACATGTACGATGCTAGGCTATTTATAACCATTACAAATTTACATGCGCCGTGCCCTTTATCAACCGGGTGGCATCATGCGACCCTTGGATTGGACTTTAAAGGGTTAACGCTATCTATTGAAATGGTTTGTGATAATGGTACAATTGATACTGTCGTTGTACCGTCACAACGTCCAGGTCGACCATGACTGTTATTTTGTACATTGTATTACGATGAACTCAATGTCCAAAATGAAGGGTGTCTATGGATAATCATCTTGTTTTTTTTGTATTCTTTGAGATGATATTCATTGATAACAACGTATAATTTATTAAGATACGGTCCTCCGTGAGCACAAAGAGATCTCCTCTTTAGAATATTGTCTGGCATCTAATTTCTTGACCTTCAGAACTGGCCACAAGATTATGGCTATTGTATACCGCAATAGATTATGGGAGATTAAATCCAGCTATAACATACAGTACTGCAAGTTAATTATGTCCTATGAATAGGGCTAACGATATATATATATATATATATATATATATATATATATATATACGTTTTCATGCTAAATTCCATATCGCATGCTGAACTAAGTTCGTTGTAGACCTGCAGTTTGCACTTCATGTACATTATGATGTGGATAAGCGTGGATGAGTATAGACGTGACAACAGGAGGCACGTCCTCTTCTAGGGAGACAAGCCGATTCATTTGGCGAATACACAAACCCAACTAATATACCTGTGCCCCATTAAAGCAGCTGAAATATACCTTATCCCTCCCAGGCCAGAACCATTAAAGTTGGTGGAGGGGAAACCATATGTCACATTTACATTTTGCCTCATATTTCAGGAAGTGATGAAAAACATGATTAAACAAGCTCTCGAAAGCATAGGGGCCCTTCTCTCAGAGTTGATTAAGCTAGAATCACACTACAAAGGGTGTAAGAATATCTTTGAGTAGCAAAAGAAATCCACATTATGTTATTCTATTCCGCTGCCCCATTCAACAATAAAGATTGGCAAATTGAGAAGATTAAAAGCTTTTTTGAAAGGATAAAGCAGTCTATCTTCAACACAGACTGAAGTCACCAAATCCTGACCCTTACATAATTGTCTCACAGTATTTTGAGTGGCTCTGAGCAGCTCACAAGGTTTCATAGTACTACTACTACACTGAAAAAAGTCTTCCTGACAAAGTGACATGTATACCCAGGTCAACTTGATTTGACACAGAGAGCACACGTCACTGGGACATGTGCACATATGTCACCATGACAACTGTAGCACACAGTAATCCTCATATGATTTGACATGCCTTAAAATGCCACGTCATCTGTGAGTTGACTAGGGTCACAGCCATGTCGAAGGCACTTGACATGTGATGGTTTGACATACATAACTGTTCTAAGATATTCCACTAGATGGGGCAAACAACCACTTTGGTACCAGGATTAATCACTGCCAAGAGGTACTACCAAGACTCAAGACATTTGATGTGTCTGTGTCATTTTGTTTTCATGAAGAATAGATCACTAAGGTCTGTAAATACTATCAACGAATGGTAGTGAATTCTATTTCATTGTTAAATTTGCATTTGTTATTGAATATCAAAATAGACACCCACAATCCTGAATTATTCAGCTGGAAAGGTTAGACACCTTGTGTTTGGGTCAGTGAAAATACCAAAAGATTATATGCTAACCCACAGTCTATAATCTCAGTATCTTCAATGCATGGAGACAGATGGCATTGCCATGCACCTCCATGCCCTTGTCTTATGGACTGCATAGAGGTCCTCAGTCAAGTAGAAGTTCTGTAAATAGGAAAAAGTGCCTTAGTGTTGAAGGCCTGTGGGACTATGATATCCCCTGCCTTCTAATATAGGCCTGCCCTGATTGAACCATTGGTACATGTAGCTATTGACTGCTCTTGACCCTTACATAATTGTCTCACAGTATTACCTAGCACTCAGGTGCATGGATCAGGAATATGTGACATTTCTTCCTTACGCATGTCAAGTGGAGTTGACGAACCAAATGTGAGAGTGTCAACCTCATTTGACATGCCTTCATACATGTCATGTGGGAGACAAATTGTGACCTGTGCAGTATGTGTCAAAGCGATCAGTGTTCTTTTCTCTGTGCATGCACACGGTACGTTTTTGCTGCCTATAGGATATGAAATCCAATTAACTCATCGGAGGCATTCCAGATCGGCATCTGTGCCTCTGTCTGAAGTTAGTCTATATTCACTTTCTGGGATTCCCTCTGTTCATATCCCGATTATTGATCAGAATCCTTTTCTGGCATTTAATATCTTATTGATTAGAAGTATTTTTTCAGACACCAGTGGGGGCATGGCAGAAGATGACGAACCACAGACATGAATTTGCTCTTTGCAATTCACAAAGGTTCAGAGCTTACTCCACGTATCTTCCTGGAGGACCAATCAAATGCTGTAACCCAAATAAGAGACAATGCCCTGATTGGCTTACCTGTTGTGTCAAACAGAAATTTCAATGACCTATTGTTCTTTCATTTTAAATATTTAATCCATTTCTAGATCAGCAACATAAAGCTATTGATATGGAGAATCTACACATATGATTTATAGAAAAATCCCATATATAGTAATTAATTGGCAGGTTGTCAAAATAGACTGTACAGAGAGACCAAATGGTGATCTAGCCCCCGACTACATGAGCCACCTAGCTGAATCTCTTAGTACCAGCAATATGCTAGTCCCGTATACAATCTTTCTACGCAGATATACATCCAAGCAGAGATATAAAGGTACACTCTATCTTTATCTCTCTGATCCAAGTTAGTTGGTCTGATTTAACTTAGTCAAAACATCTCATTAAGTTAGTTACACCTGACTAATGGGTGACTAACTTATGTCTATGTCTAACTTTTGTTAGTCACATCGCATACCCCAATGGGTTTCACTCTCCAAGCAAAATCCTGAAAAGGGTATCTGTAAGCTACTTATAAGGAGTGATAAATGGACAGCAATAGTTCCCAATTGTATTACCAGATGTCACTACTATGTAAAAATATGTGTTATGTAATGGTTCATTCATTGGTGGCTTTGTCGTCGGCCATATTGCCTAGCCCCAGGAAGGACCACCTTATTCACATTGGAGATTTTTTCTTCTTCTTGTGTTACTTAGGCCTGGTTATGTATAATTACACGTTTATTGGCCAGCTGGTTTGCAACAGGATTTTTCTTGTGAGTAGGCCTATGTATCACACAGAAAAAGTGAATTGATGAGTTATAAAATAAACTATGTGGTTGGATAGAAACACACATATACTGTGGTAAATCTAAATAGACATAAAGTTCTACATAGTTGCACCTGCTTCTTTGTGACACATCTAGGGTAACTTGGTTCAGGGGTTCTAAATGGAAAATAATGTGAGGCATTTTGCATGCCTCCTAGATGACGAGACTCTGATTTGTTGGTGCATGAATCCGATATACAGCAGTCAGCTTATACAATCACCATTTGAATTAAACTAAGAGTATTGTATTACTTAGTCAAAACCACCAAGGAATCCTAGTCAAAATCATGTTGGTCAAGGCAAGTTGGACACTTTGACTAACAGTAAGTCAGAGTTGATAAAGGGAAACTCATACATATGTGTATGTATGTATATGTGACCCATCAAGGGAGAACACCCCTCCGCGGGGGATTTTTAATTCCCCATTTGGCCACTAGTGGGCATTGGAGGGGCAAAATTACTCTAGAATCATTATAAAAATGCATTCAGTTAATTTTTGATGCAGAATTCAATGGTTTCATTTAAAATGCACCATTTTCAGTAGAAATGGCCCATATTTGGACGGTAAAATGACCATTTTTCATGAGAAATCTACCTATATGCCTGTTCCTGGTTGCCATGGCAACCATTCCAATAATCAAAATTTGCAGATTTTCATGCCAATTTTTGGGAATACCCACCAAAAACCCAAAACTGAAAAAAGAAATGGAAAATTCCTTCTAGATCAAAATCTATGATAAAAATCATCATCAGTTATGTATTTTTCATGAAAAAGGCTGATTTATTGTGTTTTAGACATCATTTTGGTTTATAATGTATATAGAGCTTAATCATCGATTTCAGATATGAATAATGACCTATGTTCAAGGAGGGGTTCTGACTAACTACTTGGAATATTAAAGCCAATGATGTCTCATTTTAAAGATCTTGAGATGAACTTTGACAATGAATTTCCCTGCAGAGGGGTGTTTTTGCTTGCCTGGTCACATATATATATATATATATATATATATATATATATATATATATATATATATATATATATATATATATATATATAAGTGCATGCTTTGACCAGCTTTCTCTTTAGAAAGTTCGACTAACATCTGACTAAGATTTTGCACATTATTTTTTATGCTCTATGATATCCTGTACACCGCTTTTCCACACATTCCTCTATAAGGGGAGGGGACTGGAGTGGTGGAACATCTCATCCCTTCAGACAGAGAGTTTGCCTATGCCTGATATACAGTGACTATTACACACGTATAGTTCCGCAAAACTTCTGTTACCTTTAAAACCTAAACAATTTATTTTAGTACACGTACAACGAACATCTGGTCATCCAGACCAAGATCATATCTTGGGCAGATGCACCTGATGATTAAAAACAAATATTCCTTTCTTTCCTGCTGACTTGATACCCCATTCATCAAATAAAACAGAATTACGTTTTAGTCAATCTAAATTAAGAAACAAATTTGGAAGACTCTCACTTTAGCCCTTCCACAGGGAGGCCTATTGTTTAGAAATGTATGAAGTAGTTTCTCTTACTAATGGCAGCCTTCAGGCACTTATGTCCTTCTACTACGTATTTTCCTACTTAATTCTAGATGGAGAGCCGTTTGTGAAAAAGCTTGCTTGCAGAAGGGATAAGCAAAATGTACCGTTTCCAGCTATTTGTCACCACAAAAGCTAAACATAAAACATTGACACCATTTCTCCACACTGTAAACAAAAACACACAAAAAAAAAACGTTGTCAAAAACGGTGGAATCCTTATCCCAAAGTTGCCTGAGATCTGTTCTTATTTTCACGGAGATTCCTTGTACTAGTACCACCATACTGCCACCTAGGGCTTCTTGTAAAACCTACACTGATTCACTGGAATACAAATATGGTCATTCACTGTTCAGTTTTACGAGGATCACTGCATGGAAGATTCAACAGTTATTTATTTACAGTGCAGTCATAGAGAACTAAGTTGTCCACAGTGACTGTTGTGCCGTATGCTATTGTCATGAGATATCTTATGAAGGAGGGAAGTAAATAACACGTAAATCTTGCCATTTGCACGGAAGACCTAGATATAGAGAAAGGAGATTCTATTTAGACTTGTTACGAGTATATCACAAGTTAATCGCATGCGATCATGTGTATATCAGATCTTATAACTGAAAAAAGCCATTCCCTACACTATGCCCTAAATCCAACACCATCCATGTTATATAAAAACAAACCCATAAAAAAAACAACAAGGGGGTGAAAGGCATTTTATGTTGTCAGAATTATGCATCTTCAATTCAGGACGTACGTGTTTTCAAGAAAGGGGTAATTCTTCACTCACAGTTGAAAAACATCTAATTCACAGGAAATAAAAATCCAGGTCCTCACTCATAATTATGATAGATAATACAAAACAGAATGCGCCATTGAGGGTATCACTGTGTACAAGGACTATATACTGTCCCTTAGGACCAAGGCATCATCCCATCCTGACTGTCCAAACATCATACATATTCTGCACCCCAAAGCATCTACTACAGTGTTTGTGTCTGCACAACCTCATATGGTGTTCCAGCACACATCATTTAGTCCTGGAGTTCCCCCTGACCCTAATCCTTATTGATACCACTCCTAAAACCCTAATGCCAATAGAGTTTTCTTTATCAGTCCTTGCAGGCTGCATGTGTCAATGTCATAATGGTTAATAAAAAAACAACCGTGAGCTGTTCAATCCCCTTCTGTATATTAATCCTCACCACTCAAAGGGAACCGTGAATGTAGCCGTGGACCTGAATCTCCAAGGCAATGGTTGGACGTAGCATAATAGTGATGCGCATTGTATCCTCAATGAATGGTAACGTTTATTGATTTCTAACTAGATGTAGCATTTTCACTTGGTTCACTTCAGGTGGTTCACCACTGATTAGGAGATAAGTGATGGAAAGAGAAGTGCACATCTATTCTTAATGGTCATATTGTCTTTGATCTTGGTCGCTTATAACTGCGTGGCATTGATACAAAAAAATATGGTAGTTCCCAGCTTCTAGATGGTGGTGAAGGCAGAAATGAGTTTAGAGTGGGGTGATCCGAATAAGAGAAATACACTGGCCATAGGGTTATCATCTGTACAATGCCAGCTTCTAGTTGGATTTAAAGACAACACCCTATTGAGTATTGTATTCAGTGTGTACGTATTGGAATATTTCTTCTTTCTTTTAGGTTTGAGGTTATACTACTTCCTGAAATAAAGGGCCACAGTGAATGAAGGCAGATCCCAGTTCATAATAATAATCATGGTAATTTTTCATATATTGTTATTAGAAAGACAATTCATTTCACATTGATCATCATGAAAATAGCACTAGTATGTGTGTATCTTTTTGATCAATAAAATTCCTTACTACTACTACTACTACTACTACTACTACTACTACTGAATCTTACTTATGTGGGGTAGAACCTTCATTGTACTTACATAGCTATGCAGGGTGCATGAAACGCCAGTACATAATGGTTACTGGAGCGGCTGAATGAATGTCTGCAAGGAAGATTGAGTGGTGGCTATTGCATTCACCACCCGGCATATCAGTAGGGTGTTTCACAAGCCAAAGATAATAATAGTCATAGAATAGCCATTTCTATAACCATATTATGACTATTATAAAGTTACAACCACTCCTATCTTGGTCAGTTCATATTAAGAAATATATTAGAATATAGTAGTGGCCTTTGTAGAAACACCTGCTAGTGTAAGCCTAAAACCAATCTTAAAACTGCTATCACATCTAGTTATAACCAGATGTAAATATTGCCATCTTGTGAAACACCACGCTGTAGGGTGTTTCAGAAGCCGGACATGATAATGAACATTAAATATCTGTTTCTTAAACTGTTAGATTCTAAACTTACAACTGCAACCATTATCATCTCTCACCAGTCATATAGTTATAGACACAGTAAGGTAATGGTAATGCTTTAGAAACACATGCAGTTATAAGCCTCCAATCATTATTAAAACTGCTATCATATCTCCTTATGACCGGTTGTAAACATTACCTGCTTCTGAAACACCCCACAGGTGTACTTCATGACGATTGCCAAGCACCCCACTGTCTACCTCAGCGATTACTGGCATCATAGATGCTTGATGTCTAGTTTAAATATAAATCAACGACCGAATACACACTATGTCTATGATGTAAGAACCTGGTGAGTCAAATCATAGCTGTCATAATAAGCATGCATATCGCTGCCATTTTAAAATACTTTAGATCACCATTAATTAGGCCACTCCAAAACTAAATTGTTTCTCATCGCCGAGCCATGAAAAAGGTGATGAGGGATGATTTCCGTTTTCGTTCCTAAGTAGTTCATTGAGGCCCGATATCTTTACCTTGCTGCCCCATCGCAGACGGCCGTGTGTAAGAAAATAAAAGCATTGTCCAAGAGGCATTATAATAGTAAAGTTATCATTGATATCAATTTAAAAGTGTGATAATATTTATCATTATTCATAGCCAGTTGCATTCCCTGGACTGTATAATCTTTCCTTTGATGCCAAACTTGGCATCTTTTGTTAATTCTTAGTATATCATTATAGGAAAATTCTAAAACAACAACAACAACAACAAACAACCTCAAATGACGTTTATTTTCATCTGTCAAGGACGGTAATGAGAAATAATTGTTTTTAATCTAGAGGGGCCCTAGCAGAGTACCTATTGTGTCATGCTCTGAAATTGATTCCCATGTGTAGGCATGCAGATTGCATCAAATCAATCAGGTAATCCTGAATCTACAACTGGAAGGAGCACATTGAAATCCTGGGTGGAAAGTGGTTGGTAATTGTACTTCTCTACAGAAACAGCTGACTTAAACAAGGCACCACTTTACATTGTTGTGAGACAAATCAGAAGGGCCTGTCAAGATGGGCAGAAACCACCAATCACCATGAACGTGATGTCTCTATGGTAACGTGTGATCAGCCATGAGCAACAGATTGGTACTATTGATCCTTACTTCAGTATGGAAGAAATAGAAATAAGGAAATGAAGAAGAGATGTAGTGAAAAAGAAATGTAGCTGAAGTGTAGAATTATTGGGTGTCAAAGGCCAGCTTCATTGGTCTAAATAGCTGTAGGCTGCAGACAAGTCACATTTAAGTCAGCAAATCAAATGTATCCCAAATGTGCCACATTGAATCGAATTGAAAGGGGGCTTTGATTGATTTTCAGATCATCAAATCGGGAAGATTCGGCTGATTAATTTTGGTATCATATTTCTCTCTAACCTAACTTTTGGATTAATTATAATTCAAAACCATCTAAGGAACACAATATCCCTGTCTATTCTTTAACGTTAGCCTCGGTAGAATGGGCTAGAGTAGGGGGGGGTCCCTCTCTTAAGTAATGATATGGCTTCTGGAGTTTTCTCACCTGGCAGACATCATTAATGTTTGCCCTGGTGTAAGTCATCTACTGTACAGGTAGCTATGGCACATGTATATTTGCCCTGGTACACCCTGTGGATAACAGATGTCAGTAAGTGAGGTTGAATCCTTTACCAATGGTATACTTGTTTCACCATTCCCCCCCCCCCCCATTTCACATAGGTTCAGGCTTCAGGAGAAGACCATTGAGCCTTGGCCAGTGGTATAGTGGTAGGAATGTGCAGCAGTCCAGTCCAGGCTGAGCCCAAACTTGAGATAACCAACTTTGGATAGGATCCTACATTACACTGTTTCTGGCGATCGAACGTTTAATCGTTCAATGTCACAGGATGTCTATGAACCTATATATCTGGTTAATGACAGAGGTAAGTCGATCGGCTGAAATTCTGCTCGTAGTTAGCTTCAGGCTGAAAAAAGCCATGATCTAACCTTATGGGAGTCTCTTCGAAAAAAAAGTTTCGCCTTCAAGACTTTAATTTTGCGCTATTGATAAGTTAATCAATACATGGTTGATAAAACTTTGCTTAGGGCCATTGTCCGGTGCATTGTCAGAGCTGCTTATCACTTGAATGCCTCACCGTTCAGTAGTCCCCCGGCTGTCAAACCAGTATTAAGACATATTGCTCTATAATTATAGTTTTCAGACTATTGAGACAGGAAATATCAAAGCTGTAACCTGTAGTCAATGCAATCAGGAAGTGAGCGTTGAAGCAGAGGGGAGCAGCTCACAACTGCCATTGTGAGTTGCTCTTTGTGCGCCTCATATGGTATTTACCTGAGACCCAGTTGGACTTTGAATGTGTTTTAGTGGGTATTCTTGTGGGAACTGCGTCTGTTGTAGTGCAATGATTACAGTGGGGAGGTCTACCTTAGTGACTATGCATCGGGGAACAAAATCCATTAACTTTATTCAGTCTACCACTGAATTATGTGAGGCACTTTTAATCACATTTCCATCATCCCTATTGAGACTTGCTTCAGACTTGGAGGAATAAAGTAGTGAAGAAAAGATGTAGAGAAAAAAGTAAGTTAGCGATCAGAAAATATTTGCGTAGATCTATTGCGTGTCAAATACATGTATGCACAATATGCCAGTCCGTGAATGGGCATGCCCTACAAAGTCTTCTAAGAACCATCTGCACGCATACCACATTTTAGCATTCCTTTACCCAACTTATGAGTTGTTTGTTGACCCGGTGACCAAATCTTAATTTTCTATGATTCCTCCATACTTTCGGTGCTATTCGTCTGATTAAATTGTCTAAGTCTACGGTATATGTGGCCCACTTCATGTTTCACTCTAAAGATCTATATATTTTTGTAGAGAGACATGTTTCGACCTGTCAGTACTTCAATTAAATTAATTGCTATTTAGTGACTGGGCTTAGCAATTGAACAATATTCCATTATACATGTAGAAAACAGGATACGCGTGCATGACAATAAATGTGAAAGTGCAGTTGCGGGCAATTAAAGTAATTAATAGTCTTTGATACCAATTCCTTTTGAAGGTGATATATATGTGTATTGAACAACACTTATCAATAGATCCGCCAAGCCTTTGATCAACTTCATAGTATATCGATAATACTATACTAATTACTCTGTGGTTATTGGTCCGTTGGAACACCCCTTATCTATATAGAGGAATTATATAGATTTATCATAGGTGAGAATAGCCTTAGTGGTAAATATCAATACAATGCGGCAATCAGTTGAACATGCTCCTCCAGGACATATAGACTGGGTGAGGCTTTATTGGTGATCATGGGGGTGTAGTTCCATGAATCCCCACATGAGGCAGCACTTGGGATCCGGCCAGTGCAGCAGTGGTGTTGATGTTAGTGGCGGCAATAAGGCTCGTGGTCGGGATCCGGGATGATCAGACCTGCCCCGAGCCACCACCAACACCACCACCTACTCCGGATTGATCAGCTGCCGTTACTCCAGCTGGTGAACCCTGCCACCCACCCTCCCTCCCTCCCACACACCCACCCTCACACTCACCAACTCAACCCTGGCCAGTGGACGGGAGGCACAGTTACTCAGAGCGTCACCATTCCCTGGAGTGAAGTAAAGGCAATGGAGTAAAACTATTGCTGAAACACTTAGCCCACTCTACCAGGGGTACAGTGCCCACCTGACGGGGCAGCCACAGGTGTGTTAACAGCCATATAGCGATGTAAAACAAAGAAGGCTAGAGGAGATTTGGAGCTGTCTGTATATTGGTACATTCCTACTGGGGCAGGTTACAAGGACTTAGAGAGGAGAGTATGTAGGCACGTACTGACCTCACTCTGCCCCTAGGTGATGCAAGTGAACTGGACCATTCTCTAACAGATGCCCTTCTCTGGCCCGACGGCAGGACCGTACGTACAAGGTAAGGCACTCAAGGGAAGACCTACTACTAGCCGCACAGATACAATATATGAAGAGACGGCTAGGAAGGAAGCTTCCAAATTTTGAATTTAGATAAAGGTCTGTTTCAGGAGAGTAGAAACCAATTGGGGAAAAGACCAATATCATCTAGCACTATCAATTTTATAAGTGAATTCCTTTTTTCTAAAGCAGCAAGGATCAGTACTCCTCTGCCGTAAAACGAAAAGAAGATCCAGGAAATCTTGTTCCTATCAATACATATAATACAGCTAATGTATTAGCATTTCATAACCTTAAAAGATTACTTGAAGGGCATTCAAGATTTTCTCTCATCCCTGTCAGACCTCCCATTTCCAGGAAGGGATTGGCTAGCTTGTGCCCAGAAGAAACTGGTAGACGAGAACACACTGCTGGTATTTATAACGTCCCTTTGAGCAACAGTGTACAGGGCACTTTCAATCTGTAATCATATTGTAAGAAATTAATGTACTTGGCCCCGAAAATAATGCTTATCCAGGGATAGTCTTGAGAAACAGTGGCTAGCTCAAAAATGAGGCCCCGTTTAAAATAGGGAATAGGCTCTTGCTGTCTGGAAGCCACATCGGATCAGCTCCCAGCACACAGGAAAGTTACACTGCAAGGCTTTAATTCTTCTCTATAGAAGCCCGCTGGGAGTGAGGGCAATTCTCGTGCCCTGCTTTGCAAAGAGAAAGCAAGAGTTGAAGAAGAATACCCTGAAATCTCCTACTCCTCTCTTCTCTGTTCTATAGCTAACGTTGTACACTTTTGGCGGAAGTGTCAGACCGGAAGCCACCCTTTCCCTGCGCTGTAAGTGGATCCAATGTCGGGATTCTCTAATTGGACTCCGGGGTCCGTGAGGGTAACAATAGCCCACGTGACGGGGTCCAAACTGCGCGCCCACCCTTCTCTAGAGACACATGTATACTACCAGGGGGCGTCTCTAGAGGACGGCATCTTCCCAGCAATCCCCGCGGCAATCTCTCCTCTTGCAAACAAGTAGAAAAAGTAAAAAAACAAAAAAACACGCGGCAATCCGATCTAATTTCGTTCCAGGCATACTAGCTATATTAAAGACCAATTTTATAGGTGTCTACGTAGTTTGAAAACCTTTCAATTCTCATTGTGGTTGTGTCTAGCTGGGTGGGTATAGTCTACAGCTAATGTAGTTAACAGAACATCAATGGGTTGCGTCACGACTGACCCAGGTCAGTCTAGGTTCCATGGATTATAGCTATTGTATACATAGCTTATGGTTATTCTCATAAGAGAAATGGTGATAAGCCCACCAAGTAAATCATACGTTTTTGCATTTTAAACATTGTAATACATGCAGATGTTCTCAAGATGAGGCCAATCACAAAAATATATGTAGCATGTTCCATCAAGAACAATACACAAATCACATAGCATACTGTTTCCCTTTTAACAGTTTGAAGCCGCTTTCCAGCAGGAGAGCAATTTTTACTTGTATGTTAGGTCACCGTTTCCCCTCGACCTGAGTTAATCTATAACCTAAACTGGCCATTTGTGCACCACTACATTGGCAGGACCACCAACATACATTAATAGCAGTTGATTACATAGGCAATTTAAATGGTAATAAGCCCTAGGCGGACTTAATCGTGGCCGCAAAATACTTAGCCTTTTACTGCAAGCTAAAAATCGGCCATCAAAGATAAACATTGGCAGAACGAGAGGCGGAATAACTTCAGGCCCCTTTATGGACGTATGGGTATAAGGTGGGGAGGTTAATGTACACTCACTTTGTTGGTGCTGGCAGCAGACCCATGCTGTTATAAAAGCCACATACTTACCTTCTCTTTGTTCATATATGTACACTGGAGTCTATGACGTCCACAGGAGTCAATTCAACCCATTACCCTCACTCCATACCACATTTACTTAGTAATACACGCCCCCTATCCATATCCTCCTCACTTTCGTTATACATTGTAAGATACCATTAAACTCTATCCCTGGGACTCCACCCCGTATGCACTCCCAGTCATACATTTAGCCCCCCCCCCTTTTTTTTTATTCCATCGTTCACATGGGTTCTCATCCTAAATGCCCTCTAATCCATCCACCCCTCCTCTACCACAAGCCATCCCTTCTCTAAAGCACTAATCGGAATGTTAGCTGGTAATGCCCACCCTGTGCTACTGAGAGAGTGTTGCTTCCTCCAGTGGCTATACTCCTGCCAGCCAACGTGTCGATATTATCGGCTGTAAAGATATGGTGGCAGAGTGGTAATCAAGACAGACCTGTACATGCGTCATATTATTAATGAGTAGGGCCTGAGATCGGCCATATCCGTCAGTATAGGCATGTTGGTGATTTACTGCGACCTCGGGGCCTAAAACGGCTATCTATTATAGTGGTGAACCATACGCATTGGGCCCCACGCGGCGCCTCCCATGGGAAACGAAAACTGCAGGTCAGGCAAGCATCCTACAGATTGTACGTGTATACATTTCCCTATACCTTAATGCACTAGTGTATTCATATTCTCTGCTTATATTGTAGTTATCGGTGCCTGTTATATCTAGTATGATTTCAAATGGCCTAAGCAAATCTTTCTGCCGTCATTGCAAATTACAGATTAGCACGTTTATTCATCGAGCAGATATGGATAGAGCTTTGCAATTCTTTGGTTCCTGAGGAGAGGACTGTCTATTCCTTGTATTGCGTCTTTTCTGAAGAAAGCCAATGATTATATAAAGGAGAATATCTTGTAGTGTAGACAATGTATATTGATAACGGTGAATGAAATATGCCCACAGGTATGTGAAAGACACATCCCAGCAAATTGTTGTGAGTCCTCGTCAACCTGTGTGAAGTGGCTCACACATGTCGCTAGATGTAACACAACGTCGTTATAGCACAAGATCACCAGGAATAGCAATTGCTATGCCACATGAGTCTAACACACAGTGGCGAAAGATGACGGAATGAGTTATCACTCAAAAAGGAGTCACTATTGATGACCAATCATGGCGACAGATGACAACAATTTTCTGGGATCAGACATATCTAAACAATAATTCCGCATGTATAAATTTACGTTTCATTCAGGAGCAAAAACCGAGGAGGCTATTGGAGAGCCATACCAATAACGGCTTAAACAAATTGGACAGATTAGGTTTCTGCTAAAGCATCCAGCCTCTAATATATTATACTTATAACATCATTGGTGAAGGATGCAGGATTGTATTAAAGGGCTCCAGTTATGTGGTAATCAATCATCAATTTTGGTGTACATTTTGTGGTCATAAATAGTCTTCCCACCATTCCCAACTAGATATCCTGCGACTGCATTGTACGACTGGATTGTAATGTTATCATATGGCGTGCTTCTGTTACAACCTGAACAACTCAAGTCGTACCATATTAAGAAATAACTTCCTGGCCAAAGTCGTGAGAAACAACCATTTCTGGTGTAATCTGAATGAACTCACAAACATCCTTAAAATTCATATCAGGGTACATCCCTCGGTACTGAGGACACTTAGAAATGCCATGTATGCAGGACATCCATTGCTCTCAGTTTATTGTGTAACGGCAGTGTAAATGGCTTGGTGGGGAATTATGCAATATGTGACACATAACAACAGGCCTAAATCCTATGCCCAGGTTTGAGCATGATCCACCAGCTCGATGGGGGTGAACTACTGTCTCTGTTATAGCATACCCGTACAGCACTATAGATCGATGCAATCATCACAATACCCCACTTTTCTACCAAAGATCACCAATACTGGATGCCATTTCTCAAAAGGTGACGAGAGGACCAGGCCAAATCGTACATTTTACACTGCTTGCTTTGCCCAGAGGCACGTTCCAATATTCCGTCTATACAAATGATAGTGTTTACGGTGCTTAAACGTGTAGCACGGGATTTACAGTGTATACCTATCTGCTAATGAACGCACTCTGTATGTTCAACATATGACCATTAAGTTAACATATTGAGGGCTAGCATCAACTATAGTCAACACCATGATAGGCCTAGCATTGACTATAGTCGACACCATGGTAGGCCTAGCGTAGACTATAGTCAACGGCCATTTACATAGGATTTGTATAGGAATTGAAAATAGGCCCGTCCTCTAGGAACTATACTTTTTTCAGAGGCCGTCCCATGGCCTGGGCGACCATTTTTGCTCTGCCCTTGTAGGGTTAAGGAATAAGGGTTATGGATATAGGCGTCCTCTCAGGAACTTAGTTCAACATCACGAATCTCACTGGCAATTGCGGCATGTGTTGTCAAAGATTCCTCCCCAGTATTGGTGGCTTAGTAATTGTACAGGAGGCCATTTCTCAATGTACTACGACTACACACAGCCACTACGATTTAAAAATGGCAAGAATAAGCCAGGCTTTCGTAGGAACTGCCCTACGACTGCTCACTACGATTAGCAGCTATGCAGTAAATACATAAGGTTTAGTAGGGCAGTCGTACTGGTGCAGACATTAGGGACTACTAGTGCATGGTACTGTTATGGCCAATTTATTAGGTTCTCACTCTGATTTAAAGGGCAGCAGTCGTAGTGTGTTAGGAAATGACCTCCAGACAGGGTTTAATAGAACAGCCAGAGTACTGCAAGCACTATCAAATGCAAACTTGTACATGTATGTTAGAATATTTGTGGCCTTCATGAGAACATAAGAAGAGAAACCTGTCGTCACTTATAAATGATATGATATACCTGTAGGCTCTCCTTGTCCCTTCAAATCGGACGGGGTGATTGGAGAACGCAGTATAACAGACTAGTATGTGGTCATCGTATTGGCCACTAGCTGGTCTGGAGCTGGTTCCGGTGACACACACTGATAAAAACTGATAAGATAGGACCAGTATGTCCCTGGAATTTGGTGTTAACCAGGGACAAGGTACCCATCATGGTATGTCTTATCAGTGGGGTTTACCTCAACCAGTGAATGGCAGCTCCACTAGGCCTCCATACTGAGTCCTATAGGATTGGTCTGTTCATACAGGTTACCCTCCATGGTCTGTCAACGTGTGAGCACTAGAGAATAGGTCAATATAAGCTACATCATTTGATTTAAGGGATTTTGAGGGATTTGATCTTGTGCAGTAGCCTCCAGAATATACGGCATACATGAATACCTACCAGGAGACAGGGAAGGAGGGTTAAATGGGACATTGGGATCAATCAAGTCCTACATCACACAACCAGGAGGCTTTTATTGAATTGAATTCGTCTTTCCAAGAAAGATATCGGCTATAAAGTTCTTGATAATACATCTGTCTCTTCACATGTCTACGCTCCTTTTTTTTTAAAAAAATCTTTTTTCCCCCAAGTGTATTTCATTTGGCTGAATGCGCTTCACACATGCAATAACATTTTGCAGCGTTGTGTGGCTTGACATATTCAGACGTTGGTTGTCATTATTATTTATTCAATTATTCAAAAACATAAAAAGTCGATAGAGTGTTTATTGACAAGGGCGGTCTGTTTTCCATGCATGCATCTGAGATCATCAACACAAGATATTGTATTCCAGTGGCATGCAGTTGCCATTGTCCATATCGTACATTGGGATAGCACCGTAATTAGACTTTACAAATAGCTCTACAATACAGTAACAGGGTGGTACGTGATATGTCAAAAATTCATTATTGCATGTAGTGGGTATCTAGAACATAATTACTTTGAGTAGAATACGTCATAAAACATAAATCATAGCACTGTATGCACGATATCACCAGTGGGTATTGTGCACAGATGATTATAGAGGACCCAGGCAATTAGAGTATGGGTAAAACAAATAAATCATTGCATTTAGTAGATGTGATTGTCAATGAACTACAGTGTGCAGACGGGATCAATGGCGTATCTAAATCCATTGGTACTGACATTGACGTTGGGGAAGCACTGAATAGTCTTAAAAGCATGCAGGGACATATCAATTTAGTTTGCAATAAGGATAGCCGTCTATAGCTAGTATAATCATGTTGGGACTCAACGTAACACTATATGACATGAATCTATATAACCAGGACCTCCAATATTCAAAAGGCATGTAGATGTCAACTCAATTATCAAAACATTACCAAGAATTCTACGAAAAGCTACAGTGCAAACCTGTACGTGCATTCTAGTTTTAATGTTAAAGGGAGTCTTTTGCCTGTACTTCCTCACGCTGCCTTTACCATATCAGGAGCATAGTTCAAAACAATAGTAGATTAACATTATTGTTTTAAATGAACTCCAGCTATAGGCTTTAAGTGCTGTGGATTTCACAAAAAGAAATCTGTGATAAAAGGGTCAATTTGCAATTACATTTTGCAATAGTATATATACTGTAGAGGTTCATCATGATACGATTTTAAGCCTACCTAACGCATTCTGCATTCAGTCGTGATACCTTT
This sequence comes from Acholoe squamosa, assembly GCA_949317995.1. Taxonomy (NCBI): domain Eukaryota; kingdom Metazoa; phylum Annelida; class Polychaeta; order Phyllodocida; family Polynoidae; genus Acholoe; species Acholoe squamosa. The sequence continues at coordinate 34,198,320 of OX439035.1, read as the reverse complement.
AAGATGGTGTGTAATGGACCAGGCCTAGAATGGAATGAATGTAAGATCACTACAATGCCATGCTTATTGGATATGGAACAGTGAAGTGTGGGCTTACATGCTAGTTCAGTAGCATTTACTTTTTTAAACCATACGACTAAAAATCATCCACAGACTAGATCACCATCACAGCACCCCTTAGCCATCTTCGTCCCATGATCTATAGAACTATAGTTAGAACCCTATCCTTATCGGGATTTGGGATCGGCGTAATGGATTCTGACGTCACGAGGGACACCTTAGGTACCAGTGCACTGCCCAGCCTGAGGGGCAGGGAGGGTCTGCTGATACCCCAGGGTTTTGTTTTATTCATAAGTTTGGCCATTAGGAAACAAGGCACAACGGTCTGGTGAAAAAGTGGACAAGTGTGGAAGTATTCAACTACATGATCCAAGTGAGCAGGGATGTAGGAACATTGGCAAGCAAATCTCTGGTTTTTGGGTTTGTGACGTTCTCTTCTCTATCATCGTGATGGAAGGGAGCTTGCTCTATATTTGACATTTGTCTATATCATTACAGTCAGCACTCAGTATCTATAACCTGGCAACCAATATCGGATTCATATAGAGACATTCTCCCGATAAGATTCTACATGTACATTGCGAGTTTGCTGCGGGTAGAGGTAAACGAAAAATCAATTCGTTGGAGCACATCATCATTATGTTTATTTGCAAAGTAACCATTAAAAATATTATATCATCCATAATCAATTATCCAACGCGGATGGTAATATCGTCCTAACATCAGACCCCATACATAGTCAAATGTTCTAGTGCATAGAATAGGGACGCGGTGGGAGAAAATGCATTATTGATAAGCATCCAATTGTAGGTCAAACACAATTGTAGTCATGTTAAATACATGGATTCTCCGCCAGTACACGGGGCTGCTGTTGCAAAATTGATGGCTTTGCATGTTCTGTTTGTCTGCTTGAGCTGTATGGACATTTTCACAGTGGTATGATAGTGTTAGTGTTATAAATATATGCATAACACTTGGCAAGGTAAATGTTTCCCTGCACATGTATGTGCAGGATCAGGGATGGAGCACACTTTTGAGCTCTGTATAATGTACCTTACATAGACCAGAAGAACACGTATTATTTCCTGCCCTTGCATTTAGCTATATTATATACAAGTAGAGCAGGAGTGTAAATAGAGGGGAATTCTAGAGTGAGATAGGGAGGGAAAGGAGTATTCTGCACGCGTCATTTTAAGTGATCCTGTTTGACCTAATGAAAAGAAATCTTGGCATGTGGAGCCCAAAGGCAGCTAACGCCCATCTCCCTTTACCAGCTGAGTCTTAGGGAGCAACCTCCGGGTTGATTTACTCCTCCTCCAGGATTCCCCCTCCCATCACAGGCACATTCTCAGCTTCTGTTCCACTGGTTGGCTTTATCTATCCCCCTCTTCTTCTTATCCTCCAGACTCCTTGCTCCCATCTCCTATCTACTAATCCCGAGGGCTTATCCCTGGCGTTCCTCTCGACTTCATTTAGCCTTGTCCATAAGCTTCGTGACGACTTCTCGTATACCTCAATGGGCCCGTGTGACGATGTCAATACAATGGTTGGACTTGAAATTATATTGCCCTTCTCCATTTCACGTGTCCGCTGGAACAGGGGTTAACTACATTACACAAGATGTCCATTTACTTAGTTGCTTTTTATAACATTGCATATCAGTGGGATTCATGACCGGCCTGTGCACCCAATTTGTTATTGATCTGAATCTTTATTTCCACTTTGACTGGAAATGGCAATACCTGAATTCAAAAGATCCCACTCCAAGGGCTTGATGATGAATGTACATCTCATTGGTAGCCAATCCAAGATTTTATAGTGACGCTAATCCAATGACATCAATATTTCAGAGTGGTCCATAATAAACATCTGGCCTTGCACTGTAATCTGCCGTCAGTCTGGCCCATTCCATTCACCTTCCTGCTTGATATACCGGTACCTGCCGTGCTCCCAGCATCACCTGCCTGCAGCCGCGTATATAATCTTACCTAACTAATCTTACCCCACTAATTTACTCGTCCCCTAAACCTTTAATTCTCCCCCCCCATTTCCACCTTCTGTGCACACCTGCCAGACAACCTATCCAAGGGAGCATACAAAGAGGGACCACAATCTGCGCCCCATACTTAATCACTGCCCTCTACGTCTACTTTGATCAAGCTGAAAGCCAGCTCACCCACCACAGCGCCAGATCCCAACAAATAAATAGGGAGCTTCTAGCCTTACCGCCTTAAGCCAATATGACTTGGTATTATGTGCTAAAAGCAGAGGTAAATGCACAGAGCCACTCTTGCCAAGTATATATACTCCCCACATGGGGACTTCATATAGATATAAAGCAGCAACTTCAGAGGCGCGGAATCCTGCTATGGGAAGAAGCCACCTTGTGTGCGTGGAATCTCTTAGGATAAGAGCTTCAAAGAAAATGTAGAAGAGAGAGAGACACTGCTTTGCCGAATGATGATAACGCGAGATGCGTGTGTGTACCTTTAAAAGAAAAGACCACCCTATTTTCATGTTGAGGTATTTTGATAGCCTTTGTGCAAATAAAGAAGATTTTGGCATACTTATTAAAATATGCACTTCTCTAAGGGAAAACAGCAGGTCTTTCTGCTGAATTGTATGATATCACAATTGACAAAATGCAGCAGGCACTGCATTGAATATGTATGGAGGCTGTTGTAAAACATGTTTATAGATAGAATACTGAAGTGCACAACATTATGATATCATTTAGGAACCCTCTCCTGGGTTATTTAACACCATTTATCAAAGAAAATTAACAACAATGTTCCAAGCAAAGATATGGAGAGCAATTTGCTGTGGTCTAGCAGTCCTGTACAGTCACAACTCTGCTGCATTTGGTCAATTGTGACGCCCTACAATGCAGCAGAAAGGCCTGCTGCTCTCCCTTATAGTAATGCATATTTCAGTAAGTATGCCATAATCCTGTTTATTAGCACAAAGACTTCCAAAATAAATCAACGTGAAAAAAGGGTGGTCTTTTCTTTTAAGAAAGGTGTAGCTTCAAAGAAGGATATCTTATCTAAGCACCTCATATCGGATAAGGTCTGGAGCTGAAAGATTCCCACCCTTGAAGTAATGACAAAGTGTTAGCAAACTAATATATTGGTTCACGCTGAGAAGATTGAAAAAGCACCCCAACTTCAAAGATTATTATATATTAGGATATAGACATGCCTAGATTCCTCATATGTTCTCTATGCTGGGGCTCAGGGCATGGGACTGTTAACAGTCCTATGTTCATCAAGTTGGGAAACTGCTCTGGGGACATTTACTGTCAGAATAAGATGGAGGAGGGTTTGCTCGGGTGGAACTGTAGAGAGACAGGAAGGTATCCGAACAAGGCAAGTCAATTAAAGGGACTGTGTGACTCATGCCATACACACACTGCTTTGGCTGAACGCTGTGCAGGAGTAGACAGCCACAATATTGTTCTTCAATCTTAATTAGGTCAGGAACTGGAGCATGGGGCTGACCTATGACCATCACACGCACGTCCGTTAAGGATCCAGGAGGGTCAACCGTGCACGGAATAAGGAAACGTGCAGAGAATCGTGTCTTGGAAGAATGTATTTTCGCATGTTGTTATAATTGGAAGGGGTTACTTTTCATATGCTATAGAAAAGTAAATTCCTATTTCCTACTCCAATGCCGTTGAAATCTGTCTAGGCCCCACCTCTCAACCAATCTCAGTGGGGCTGGACTCAATAGATAAAACAGATTTCTAATCAGCGAATCAATTTCCTGCAGAATTCTTAAGGGCCATTTTCCACCACCCGATATGTTACCCTTATCGGCCGACAATTGCACCACACTACCACCTCGGCCAATGGGGATGCCATAGGCTCTAATGGTGGGGCATGGCCTCTGTCGGCCGACGGTAGCATTCACCAGGGGTCTATCGGCCAATAGAGGGGCCATATCGGGTGGTGGAAAATGGGCCTAAGGGGCAGTGGTACTTATAATGGTAATGCTGTAAGTTTGTATCCCCCCTATATGAGCTACTAGATGCTTTTTCGTAGGGGCAGGACCGAATTATTGATAGGTCGAAAATCTATTCCGCTTTATTTCTATATTATACGTGGCCATTTCTCATTTTAACAATGATCATTGGGTTATCTTAGTTGGGCATTCAGGGAAGGTTGAATTTCAACATCAAATATTCCCACATCATATCGGCACCTTTCTCCTGTATTTTATGATGTAGTTCCCAGGTATAGAACGACAGGAGTAGACGTAATGTCTTTCATAAACATGGGCCAAGCTAAGTCCTTATAGCAATAAGATATATGTATAACAATACAGTACACACGAGGTCACTATACGTGTATGTAAATCACTTAGACCAGTTCGGGTCCCCATTGAGAGGGCAACGAACCTGTTCTACAGTGTATACAACAGACGCCCATTATACAGCGGGTTATAATATATGTGCAACACGACCAACCAATATACTGCTGGGGTCCTCAATCTAATAACATTAAAACCCAAAGGGAATTAATCTTAATATAGCATATACCCCATGCTATGAAGATTTCAGAGCTGATGGATGTAGTCAGTCGAATCAGATCGATATGGGGAGATCAGGGCATGCACCGCCCACAGCCTGTTCCTTCACATTTATACCTTATGCCATAATTCAGCTACTACAATACTTATTGACAATCATTGATCCATTGATCATTCCCACACCCACACTCACAACTCCAGGCCTTTCACCTACATCCATAGCGTTACGTATACATTGTATTACAATAACGCTAGCGCTAACAGGAACTGCAATATAAGGAGGTTGCAATTCAGAAATGGCAGTTAGATTGAGGCAGTTTCCTGTAATCAGCCCTCGATTTTATGTACAGCTCAATGATTATTCTGTTTCCCAGCTCTTTGTCATTGAAAGGAATCTGTGCATTGGGAAACTCTTGTTGGCTTAAACTCTTTACATATAGAAAAAGCCCTGAGTAAATATTTAAGTTTTTCAACTATAATCCTCTAATGGGTCAGAATGTGTATGAAATCTTTCAGCGCAGGCTTTCGTCACATCTTCAGCAGAATCTAGGACGATGAAAGCAGCTTTTTGTAGCAGTCTGCCACACAACTGAACACCACAAGGAGAATGTGCTCTGTGGATTTATTAACTCGTGTGATGCCTAAATCAGGACAAAGGAACGATACATAACTGATACTCATATTCTGGCGTGTTATCACATGTATCACATTTATAGTGACGCCATTGCGTAGTGACATCGCTTCAGCTCGGCCGGTCACTCTAATTAGTTCGGCAATGAATTGGAAACAGGGCAGTGCAGTGTCGGGAAGGATTGGGGAAGGAAGGACATGCAACATGGCACTCAGTTAGGGCTGAGACGATAGATCCTCCACGGGAAGCGGCTGATAGGTCCCGGAGATGATCGTATCGCCCCCCGGACCATTTGTACTAATGGTCGGACACACGCCAACCAGGGCCTACCAGACAGCCAATGAGGGCAAGTGCCACAACTCCTGCCCAGAGAGCTCCATCCTAGGGTGAAACTGCCATCTGAGAAAGCTGATTGAAGGACTGTTTGACAGTCAATTATTGCAGACAAGGGGCGCTGGTCATGAGGGGCTTGTCTCTCACTGCTCTGCCTTTGTCTTTTTACCTTTCCATGATGTCATTTCCCTCTATGTTTGTCATTCATCATTGTATTCACTTCTTTTCATTTGTGTCTTTATCATGGCTTGTCTTGTTGTCCCTCGTCTCTACTATCAATACAGATAGGATTTTCATATGACGGATGGGATAGGCGCTCTTGTGACAAAAAGAAACTGCCCTGAGATTCCCCAGGAGGTGGTTGTAGTAATATGGTTATTGTCTACTGATTATAAATACTCCTCTTGGCACCCAGCCAAACAAGTTACTTCTCCAATTGACAGCAATGCCTCTGCGCTGACTCTTTCCCCAGACCATACTATAGTGGGCACTAAGTTGTGTCCTCTTAAGATAAGGTGTTATATAGAAAAACATCTTAGAATAAAGACACCATACCGAGCATACCTGGGCCACACGATGCCTTGTCTGTACCATGTTCCTCGCCTGTGCACTACATATATATGCTGACACCCATAATGCCCTAGGCTTAAAAGGTAAAAATGACCCTAATGATTTATATCTATATTACGCCTTCACCATTGTAAATGCTTTATGACTACATTACAATGTGACCATATAGCACGTAGATATAAACTCCTCTACAGCACGTTCTGCTCTGATATATTCCTGGCATTTAGTAAGTTAACCCGGAGCCACATACTTAGCAGTAGGATGTTCTTGGCAAGGCATGACCTGGGGGACACTTTGTCTCCCCTTGGGACTACCACTCTGTGATAATACAATCGGGTCGCCATAAGTGAACGTCACCCAGCATCCTGCCCACTTTATAGCACACCCTTGGCACAGCACCAGTTTAGCTCAGTCACGTGACAGCAGCACCGATAACACCCCCTGGTGCTATCTTGGTGAACCAGGGCTATGGTCACTGGGTTCCAACGCAGGATACAACTTGTTACATCGGTCTATGCCCTGGGGGCATTCAGTGCCGCCCCCTGTGGTGACGCGTATATTTTCGGGACTGCCGCGCGGAATTATGCATGCCCTGAGGGCATATTGCTGGCCCTCTAGAAATCAGCAATTTACCAATGCTAGTCTATGCCCTCAGGGCATTGTGTATCGGCCCTCAGGGCATATGCATACACAGGACCATTCCTGACCTCTGGATCTAGATGTTCTGGCATTGACCAGAAAAACATGCACATGCCCTGAGGGCAACATACCCTCAGGGCATATTTCTTGCTTCTTTAAAGCATGATTGACCAAAGCATGCCCTCCAGGCATGTAGTACAATTCCACAAGTTGTACTTGTAGGCTAGCTACAAGAAGGGCCTAAGTATGCATACCCCCCAGGGCATATCTTCCTTCTCCCGGGTTCCTTCTACAGTCTACAAATGTTACTCCTCAGGGCATAAAGTTGATGATAAATAAAGTGATATTAAACAAGGGTATGCCCTTGAGACATCCATGCATGCCCTCAGGGAATATTGGACTTTAAGCTAATCAGGGGGGAATTAGGAGCCTACTAGGCTGGGGCACTCTCCAACCTTCGACTCATATGACTATCAGTGCATTTCCTGGCGCCATTCCCTGGGGCCATCATCACACATCATCCATATTATGGATGCCCCAGGGGCATGGTACAGAGAACAATGGGGGACAATGCCCTCAGGGCATTCATAGTAAGGATAATCGTACATGCATAAAAAAAATTGACGATGCCCTGGGGGCATCCATGTACTAAACGATGCCCCCGGGGCATAGTCCAATACCCTATATAGGCCTACATGTCCTGGGAGCATCATCCTTACCATGGATGCCCTGGGGGCATTTTCCCAGACTCGCCATGGGGAGTGTGGGAAAGGGCACGCCTCAGCCACTGCTGTCCGCGTAATTTTCGCATCACTCCCACGCAGCAGTCTGTAGGCCCCCAGGGCATAGTCCGATGTAACAAGTTGTATCCTGCGGTTCCAACAGGCTGGTTACGGTTCTGCAGTAAATCATATTACCTTCGTTTGTAATACCGTTAGCATGTACACCATGTTACCCTACTTGCCAGGTTGGCACAGTGGACCAACTAATTCTCAGCTGGACAGTTTCAGTGAAGCAGGCAACAATGAAATCCTGATATAAGCTGTAAATATGGACTGCTCTATGCTCAATTTGTAAGACCTAGAGGTGTTTTGGAGTAACGGCGACTTTCTTAAGGATATGTACCGTAAAGAGCTACCCATTACATGGGGGTATTGCATACATGTGACCTGTGTCATGTTATAAGCATTTTCTCTTATGTCTTTCACTCTGGCATATTCTGTATGAACATGGTCGATTGCTCCCTTTTCAGCATGGGGCCCATCAATCCCCCACATAGTCATACTGATAATAGAAACTTCCAAATTATATTTATCAATGGAACCATTATACAAATAGCCTAAGGCTAATAAGGGTTCTGATAATTAGGACTCTCTAAAACAGACCAATGCAACTTCATTAGTCTTGGAGCAATGTTGTCCCCAGACCGACCAGCAGTATGATCCCCAAGTGTGGGATCAATCTGGCCCCAGCTCGACCACTAGCGTGAGTTGTCTCTGCCGACTAGCGTTTATGGGTAAAAGTAGTTCTGGCTGCTGGTTGCTGTAGTGGTTAAATGTAGGCAGGTATAGTGCGTAGTAATGTTCCCCAGAATATGGGTACCCACAATCCCCAAACACGAGGGAGGGAGTTCCCTGAATCCTGACCGGACGAGACTGGTGTGGTATCAACTGGAGTAAAGTGGTAGGGACATGTCCTCGTTTATCCTGGTGCCGACAGAAGGTAGACTAGCTGGTCGGCTTTACTAGCCTCTGAGAAGGGTCTCAGATTACAGGCCCTACATGCTCAGACTTCTGAGGAGGCTGCAGCCACTGCCTGGTCCCAGTCGATGACTGTTGCCTTACAATGGTAAGTGCTTTGTTGCCTGCTTATGGTAGTAGCACATAGGCCTATTCTGAGGTAGCAGGTTGTCCCATGGGCGCGGCTATTGCTGGAGCTTGTTACCAGCGAGTTCTACTGATAAGACCTATCAGATGGGTACCAGTTGGCCCCCGAGAGGACCGCCGTGAATAGTTTGGATTACCTCATTGGCTAATAATTAGGCCTGCTAAGACCGTATAGTGAGGACAGCGTGGTAGTGGACAGAGAGACTAGGCGCAAGGGGTGGGATATACAGAGAAAATGAGTGATTATAGTGCTGTCATGAATATAAATGATCACGACAGTATACGCAGGGGCGTAGGAAAAGGGGGGGGGGCCTGGGCCCCCCAAATCATGAAGGAGGTGGGGCCTGAATATGTCTGGGCCCCCCCAATATTTTCCAAGAACTCATAAACATAATGGAAAAGAAGCTAAAACTTTACATCTCAAATTAGATTATTATGTTGATATCATAGGGAGAATGGGAAAGTCATATCCAAAATTTACCAAAAATCACTTTTCTATATGAATTCTAAATATGGATATTATATAGACGTCATCGCGCATCAGCCGACAATTCAAGGTGGTCATGATGGTGCCCTCGCCAGGCCCCCCCAACGAAGATTTGCTTCCTACGCCTCTGATACGATGATGTCTATTGAGGTGTTGATTGATGTCTAATGAAACTGGAAGAGAGGAAATTGGGCTAGAGCGATTACTATCATAGATGAGAGTCCAAAATTTCTCTCTATCCATACTCTAAAGTAGGTTCCTACTTTTGGACTCTGCAGGCGTAGGCGAAGTAGGGCTTCGGGTGAGGGGCATATGTTTATGATATAGCTAGTATAGGTTATCACGGGGGACCTTCCCATATTTGGGGAGCCCCCTCACTTTGCCTATACCAGTGTACAAGCTACGTACCAGCGTTTGGAATTACGATAGACCTTTGTGGGTAATGCCTTATCACAAGTAAGTAGTATACGGAAATTAAGCCACATGAGGGCGTGTACAATGTATTACCCAGCAGGTGATGGGGGGCGAACCAATTGGTACACTGTCAGCCCGCCACAAGTGTTTTACAGTAACGTGCTTCTTATTCCGAAATACAGTAGTGGCTGCTGTAGGTACAAAACCAATTCATGACCTGATTTGGATCCTGCTGTATGCACTACAGCGGTATTTATAGTCTATTTACATTTCCGAGAGTGTAGGATGCCACGATGTAACGGATACATGTAAGTAGTATATGGAGAGCGTGCTTTTTTCGAGGACGCAGTCACAGAGTGGACGCGGAGAACAAAAGGACTTAACCCCTTTTATATTGCATACAACTGGAGGTAAAAGATAGTTACAGGACTTTTAACATCATTTAAAGGATAGCTAGTCAGAAAAGCCTTCACGACCATGAGTATAATATCGCTCATAGTAAGGTACCCGCCACCTATTGGTCAGCAGTAGTCACGGCGAAGTCAGTAAGAATAAACCTTTACTGATAATGCATCAGATAAGGTGCTCTGTAATACAGGTGTATTTGTTATTCAGCATTGAAAGAACAAAGGGGCGATACCGACCATTTTCTGGCTGATTTCTGATCTCTGAGAGCATGCTGTATGGAGGCTAAGAGACATGGTGGGAGTCGGCTGATAGCTTAAGGTGATTGATTCCCCTAGCAAACACAGTCTTCTGACTGCTAGAATCCCTTGGTATACACACATGGCTCAGTCAACTCATGGGGTAACGGGATGAAAGTCAGTTCTGTATCCCTACTCTACTGTGCCACACTGTATGCATTAAATATAGCGGAAGAGATGGCGTTTGGTGTTTAGCACAGGCAAGTTATGTCAGACATAGGTTGACGCTGGCGATGGCAATAGTTACCGTACAAGAATTAGCATTTATAAAGATATGTAGTCCTATATATATATATATATATATATATATATATATATATATATATATATATATATATATATATATAATTTATAATATTCAAATGGTGTATAGAAATCTATTTCCACATAGAAAAGGTGGTATCATTACTATGTATTCAACGAATACTGTGAAAAGCTTGACCTATGATTCCATATTTTAATGTATCTGATACATAAATTATAAATACAATCTTCTATTAATTTCTTGATAATCCTTTAAGATAACAAGTGTCTTGTTGCTGGTCTTGTGGTTCCTGCTTGCTCCAGTCTTATCTGACATATACCAGGAGGTTAATTCAGAAGGCTCTGCCATCACTACCTATGAGATGTTAGTGATTTCCCTCTCTTATTCCTTACTGCGATGGTAAGGCCAGGCTGCCTTCTTTCCTGATAGCCAGCTACTCCTTAGTGAGCGCTGTCAGTGTCAACCCTGCTTTCACTATTCCAAGCAGGAAATAACTGTGCACATTGGCAACAGGTCCACAGAGAAAAAATAGTGGTGGAAGACAAAAAATAACACTGGGAAAACTTGTTCTCTCAAGAGTGGCTACACTGGGGTTCTGCTAATTATATATACCCTGTCGGGTGCACTTGACCCTGAAATGTCTTCAAGTGCATCACCCATGTATATATATCATTTAGAAGTGTTCTTCTGAAGGAGGGCTGAAAGACAAGAGGTGCATGAGAGCTTTTGGTCAGTCATATTGGACCTAGGAACTGGTATACATCACCTGTTTCTGTACGATCAAATTATAGCTTGTTTTTTTAGTAGTACAGTGCCCCCACCCCTGCACCAACTAAGAGAGAGAAGGGAAGCATGACGTTACTACACAGAAAAAAATAATGTTCAAAACATTAGTCAGATGTTAGTCAAAAGCACATGCCCAAGTGGCCAAGTTTTTCTTAGTCAAATATGACTAACCATTAGTCAAAGTGCCCAACCTGCCTTGGCTTGCCTGATTGTGACTAAGATTCCTTGATGGTTTTGACTAAGCATGCAATCTAATACTTTTGATTTTAATCAAATGGTAAGTGTAAGCTCTATATAGGATCCACATCCCACAAAACATTGTAGCATCATTTAGGAAGCATGTGAGGTGCCTCACATCATTTCCATTAGAACCCCTGAGTCAATTTACTCTGGGTTTCCCACAAAGAAGCAGGTACATCTGTGGATATTTCACTTATCTAGACTCCCACAGAAAAGGTGTAACTGGTCGAAAATCATAGAAGGTTTGCATATGAAGAATTTGGAGGTATTCCAGCCCCTACTCTTCGAATTTTAGTTTCCCCCTCTATTTTTTTGGCTCAAAGTGTCAGGCTGAATGAGATCTTTGTGTTACATAGGGGTTTTGATGGTCCCATATGAATATTTTGGGCTCCAGGGGGGTAAAATGGGCCCAAAATTGTCTGGGCGAAATTGTGTCTGGGCGAATGACATTTAGGGGCCTAAGTTACAAGCCATATTGGGGGCTTCATTTCCTACAGAAACAATCATCATACCTCCATGAAAATCTCAGGTCCAGACTATTTCGACCTGTAGATTAAGAAAATCACATTATCATTTATGTCAGATGTGTCCTTGCTATCATAAAAGAAGCACACTTATAAGAATTATTTTTCATGATTCTGGGCACATGTCTGGGCGAATGACATGTGAGGCCCCATATGCACACTTTCTATGATTTGTGACCAACTACCTGTCTACCTAGTTTATTTAACAAATCATCAATTTGATTTATTTTGTCAAGCTTGATGTTATATTGAATTGCGAAAGCCTCAAATGTATACAGTGCCTGAAAATCACCATAATTTTGACATCTATCAAACAATTGATGGTACAAAGCCACCAGAAAAATCCTGTTTCAAATCACACTGCCACCTGGTGTGTAAAGGCAACACTATGCCACTATACCTTAGTCAAAGTGACTAAGGGATCCTAGTCAAAGTGACTAAGTGCCATTGGCTAAGATAAGTTAGCTTGCCTGAAACTCCCCACAGATACCTTGTTCAAGATTGTGCTTGGAGAGAGAAACTGATTTGGGTAGTCAATGTGACTAACATAAACAAGACATTGTTAGTCACACATTAGTCATATGTACAGTCATGTCTCTATAAACTGGCCACCTTTGTTTGAGACAAAATTTGGCTTGTTCCTGAATCGGGTGGTTCTTTGAATCATATTTACAATAGAAATTAATGGTTATAATCATATCTGTTTGGTGGTATAAGTGGTTGGTAAGTGAATCAACCGCCTTATTAAAGACCATTATATCAAGACTTGACTGTACTAACTAAGATTATTTGGCCGTTTCAACTAAGTTAAATTAGACCAACTAACATGGATTTTTTTCTGTGTATGCCCTTAATGCATGAGTAGACTCAAGAGCCCTCAAGGACTCTCAGCAGGTGCAATCACTTTTGTGATGAGGAATGTCCCCCACACAGGTGCTCTTGCACTCAGGGGAAACCACTATTGTTTCTCAGAATAAAATAAGAGATGGCGTTATTACTGGAAGTGGAATAGTGAAGGACTGCATAGTACTTGCTATTCCTGACGGGCCTAACACCACTAGCTAATTTAGTGTGGTAACACTAGGTCTTATGAGATGGTAAGAGATGTGCCTATGGTAACATCGCATAGGTAGCGATGGCAGACCCTTTTGAATTAACCTCCAGAGCTACATTCCCAAGCTTGCTTTATCATGTAAAACGCCACCAAGTATAGACATGGCTTCTATCTGTTGTGGGAAAAGGTAAAAGAATAGAGACGTTAACAATAAGCCCACACCGTACGGCCATATGAAATGAGGTTACCCCATAAAATTTAGATAAGGATAGTCTTTAGTGCCTGATATTACAATCACGTATACTTTCTAACAGTCTTATAAGTATGTGGTGGCAAGGGCTGCGTCTCCTGCTAGAGATATTCCATATGCGTACGATACATACCAATTCCATCATCCTTTTTCTTGCACCATACCAGCACGAGGACCAAATTTCTCGGCTTCTGCTGCTTGTTATCAATTGCAATTGACTGCTTCGCTTCCTTTCGTATATATAACCGCCCCCCCAACACACACACACACGCACCATGCTTTAACAATATACCATACATCCCCACAGTAATGCATCAATCATGTAGGATCGCCTTATCGGCTGAATCGTCATAGATAAAAACATTGGGATAAAGTCGTGGGTAAAAGATAAGAATGTAATTTCCAATTCATTTGATATGTCAGCAGCACTTACTTAAACAGAATTTACTATGGCATAATGGAATCTCTCAGCAGCATCTCTAAAATAATTCATGATCAAAGTCTTGCAGAGGAAGCGCGATATCCTGAGAGAGTTTGCCTGATTGATTGAAGTGGACAGGGGATAGGCTCTCCTTACACAGGGGAGAAGTAGATTATGCAGGATTTACATATCCTTTGGGAGAATCCTTTTGAAGTTCTCAACAATCCTAGGCAAGAATCTCTTGTCTGTAAATGATTTTGCACCTATAGGCTAAAGTTTCCTTTTCGGAAATATTGAACGTTATAAAGATCTCTGGCAGAACCCAGAATGTCTACACCAGTGACAATATACATCGGATGCACGGATGGTTCACTGTGATAGAAGGGGGGGGACGGCATTGACCTGAGTGAGGAATCTCTACCAAGTTATAACAGGAGCCTACTTGCAGGCAGTAGCAGTAACCAAACCTCAGTTCTCTTTAAATACTGCTGATAATGACTAGACAAATAAGGACTTAATCACCATCGACAGAGAGAAACTAAAGCTGCTGTGCCGGCTCTGTTATAGCTGCACAGAGTGAGGGCCGCCGAGGAAGGAAGCCCCACAGGAAACCACGTAGGTCGCTCATAAGTTGGACTGCAGACTATTTACAACTAATTCATTACGTGGTCCTTTTGTAAACCATACATCCAAGATCACTTAAAGATAAGGATTCTCATAATACTAGGCCAACACCTTCTTAATATCTCATTGTGGATATAGTCATATTTTATCCATCAAGATCTGCACCATTCTAATCAGACGTCTTTGAACTCTAGTCCTTTGGACTGGCCTAAATCCACTTCGCAACAACTAGAAATTTTATCATGTACCTCATTCAAAAAGAAAACCATGACACTCACATTTTAATATCAGCATCAACGTCTCCACATACCCGTGATAAGTAAGACTGGAGTACAGGTTATGCTGGTTCCTTACAATTTTTTTCTATATAGTATTACTCCCTTTGAAAATAGTATTGTAAACATGTAGACACAGCGCTTGAGCTATAATCATTTTGTTTAGTACTTACAATATTTCAGATAATCTACTTATCAGCCGAGTAAAAGGCCTAACTGGTCAGGGAGAACTTGGAGAACACACATTATACTGTCGTTCTAGATGGACTGTTTGTTGTGATTTATTTGAAAGGATCAAATCAGAATTCAAAATGCGCAACTCTCCAAGGACAGGATCTAAGAGGATTTCTTCTAGGGCTGGGTTATCAGTTCTTGGCTTAAAGCTGCTATATCGTCATGTCCATGGGGAGCAATCCGTTTTGATACTAACCAGGACACCTCTCTAGAGAAATCCTTGCAAAGACACAATCCATTTGGGGATATTCCCCTGGACATTTCTAATGGGACGTCACCACCATTCCTCATTCGTATCTAAGGGATCCATATCTAGTAGAACAGCCACTCGACCCTTGATGTAATATAATATTAAAAAAAATGTATCGCAGTATCATGAGTTAGCTAAGGTTAGGTAAGTACTGGGAATATCATTGGTTCTAAGAATCAAAATAGTTGTAATTGCTCGACTGTCCTTTCCTCATTGGTCTGCCCAAAATAATTTGATAGATGTTAAGTTGCCTTTTGTGGTTCTCACTTACAGGACCATATTCAACAGAGTATTAGAATGTCTACTATCCAGCCTTTTTCTACCTGCACGATTAGAACTTTACTTTCAATAGGAATCGACCAATAATTCAACGCAAAGGCAATGAACGCACTCAACAATCTGATGTTGAGGTGTCTGGGATACATACATACAAGTGTCTGGACCTTGTTTCAATAGTGTCCACGACAGGACACCCACAGATTGTAGTGGGAGGTGTATGAAATGGCTCCATATCAATGACCTCATAGTGAGCTACATTCAGTACAGACCTCAAAATAGGCCCTGCTATGTATTCAACTGCTGGTTTCATACAGACAACTATGAAGTCATAGCACCCAGTCGTACAGGCCAGGCACCCATACTAAATGGCTAAATAGTGCCTAGTCGTACCTCCCCCATTGTATGGTTTGTACTCTACTATTCAAATGAGCATCTATATAATTATAGGTGATCCCACCTGGTTACAAGGGTTACAAGGGTGCACACATGGTCAATTATCACGAAAATGGATCATATTGTTAAAGGTGGTCAAATATATATCTACAAATATCATAATTGTACAGAAAGCTTCTATTTGGCAGCAGGTTCCTCTACCTTCAATGTGATGTTGAAGATACATAGCTTCCTCAACACCTTGCTATATACATAGTAAGGCCCATCGACCTCTATGAGTGGCCTGAGGTCAGGGCATTAGTCTATATATAGGGTACATACATAGTTACAGAGGAAAGAGTACAGGTGGGGTGAATTTGAGCAAAGGAGTGCAGACAGCAGGAGCTACGACTACCCACTATGTATTCACGTAGAGGGTTGTCAAACCAGGGTCCCTTATTGAGTCATTGCTCTGGTGGCTTTTTAGCTAGCAGGCAGTACAATCACCCAGTAATGTAGCCAGCTATTTAGTCACTATGGCCAAAGTCCTAAGATCACCTGGTAAGATTTGGCCCTTCTCAAGTCGTAGGGGCCTGAACCTGTAGTAGACACTATTGAAACAACCTCCTGCTGTCTAACTTGCAGTGGACGTGAGACAAAATGCAGTCGATTATACATTGCAACTAGCTTGAATACTTTATCTCGACCCATAAATGATTTATAAAACTCGAAGGCAAGGGATTATTTTAGATTCCTCTATGAGCTACCCAGTTGCCTCTAAGATGGTCGCAGTGGAGGTTGAATGTTGGAGAGAGTTCTGAGTTCAGGAAAAATATTTTGTTATTTACTGCACCTTAGTTGGGGCTGGATTTTACCAAAACTGTACCAATTTGTTCTTGCTCTCATGGAAATACCCCCACCCCCACATAATATCACTGGCAAAAATTCTTAATGGATATATTTCAATCTGTTTGGTGGTATAAGTGGCTGGTAAATGAATCAACCGACTTATTGAAGACCGATATATCGAGACTTGACGGCACTATGAATGTTTTATTATAAATGTTAAGTGCTTTACATTCGCACCTCATTATAAATCACCAGATTGGACAGTGAGCATTACGCAGCATACCGTCTCTATGCCATAGCCTATTCCTGCCATTAAAAAGCAATCGTGCACCTGTGCCACGAAGTAGCATCTCTATGAATATGCTAGTGCACCCACCCGCGGGCTTTATTCATACCACGGAATAGCTCGTTATATAGATTTCAATACCATTGGCGGTAAGGCAGCTGGGCAATGAGCTACTTGAATAGCACTTGAATAATGCATTTGTTCCATTATCAGGTTCAATAAATATCACACAAATTCCATTTAGGCCTTTCAACTCCATCAGTGGCCACCCAAATGTAAACCACAAAAAGTTGGTGTATCGACTAAGTACTTTCATGGCCACGAAAAGCCCCTTTCTTATGCAGTGAATCCAAGGGTGCGTCAATTCCAAATGAACGATCAGGGGTTATATCAATCATTGTCTATGATTTAGTTGGTCCAGGAGCCTTGATAATAGGTTCTGTTTACATTTAGGAAATTGTACCGTTTAAAGACACTTTATCCCTTTAACGGAGCTGATATTCTGAAATAACGCACACAATTATGATTGATTGGCCCCGTATAGACTCGTAGCTCAGTGGCTGTGCGGTTCTACATGTCCTTTCTCTGAGCAAACCACCGAATTCTAGAATATCCCCAACTCATGGAGCCGGAAGGCAGTCCTTGTGTGCTGTGCCTCTATGCTTAACTTGAGCAGCTGATGAATGGGTGAAAGTGAAATAGACCCCGAAGCCTTTGAATATAGATCATGCTGCATTTCCCTCCACAAAAGGAGACATAATTTACTGGAATGAACAGGTCACACTCAGAACCTCTTGTAGACCTCAAGCCAGGCCTCTAATCTGATGGTCAATTGTAATTTGAAATTTCAGGTTATCTAGCAACGAGTGTATAACGTATTAGTAAAACTATCCATATGGGTGTATATTGTGATGTATTGGTTTCTCTTCGACTACTTTAGTGGGCATTTTCGAAAGGGTGTCAGGGTTCTCTTTGTAGAACCGAAGCCGAACTCAGTCGTCTTTTGAAAATATGCTTCTTCAAGATCAATTTTAGGGTCATTAAAGGATACTCAGTGAGAATTAGGGAGGGGTGTAACTTGAATTCTATCCCTTAGAATCAGTGCTTATTTACCGAGACCTTATACAGTTACTTTCACTTTAATCCATTTTCGGTCCTAAAAGCAGCTTTCAGGGATGCACAACGATTGTCAAGACGCCCTCTGGAGACTGGCATTCAGACGTGGCATGGGTTATGTGGGGGCGACAGTGAATGCTGGTTGTTCAGGGGGTTCTGGAGGGTGTTGCTCCTATAGTAAAAGGAAGAGCTGGCTAAAAATGCCCTCATTTCCAGTCCTTTCTTTTCATGTAGCTATAACTTGTCCCTTTTGTTGCTCACAAGTGGGCATTCAGGTATGGTGCTAAAAAAGGGAGATTTGAGTAGGTACCTAGTTGGGAGAAGTCAGTCAGTATAATATATTATAGAGTGTGTGACATGAGTAGGTACCTGATAGTGCAGCTCTCTCTGTTTTAAACAAGGCAGGTGACTTTTCAGACTAATGTGGTGAGTGCTAGTTGAATGGTGAAGCAGAGCGTGACTTCTTTTGAAAAGAGGGTACCTACTGACAGCTCTTTTTACCATAGGAGCAACACGCTCCAGGAGGGTGTTGCTCCTATAGTAAAAGGAAGAGCTGGCTAAAAATGCCCTCATTTCCAGTCCTTTCTTTTCATGTAGCTATAACTTGTCCCTTTTGTTGCTCACAAGTGGTCATTCAAGTACGGTGCTCAAAAAGGGGGATTTGAGTAGGTACCTAGTTGGGAGAAGTCAGTCAGTACTATAAACTATAAATAAACTATAGAGCGTGTGACATGAGTAGGTACCTGGTAGTGCAGCTCTCTCTATTTTAAACAAGGCAGGTGACTTTTCAGACTAATGTGGTAAGTGCAGGTACTTAGGTGAAGCAGTGCACGACTTGTTTAGAAAAGAGGGCACATACTCACAGCTCTTTTTACAATAGGAGCAACAGCCTACTGGAGTGTCAAGCTAGGCTGGAAACCAACCCCTGAATTCCGCTCCCGCTACTCTCCCACTGCAGACCGCAGATGCCCGGCGTAGTGTCAGGCGGGACAATCAGACGCTGAGACTGCTTGCACAGCGTCTATATGGAGCTGTATTAGCAAGTCACGTGGTACCAATAATGGGGTCCCAAGGGCCAGGTAGTCTAAGGTTAAGTAGATTACTCGCCCTTCTGGCACACGGATATTCTACAAGAATTGAAGTAAAAAGACCAGGGATTTTTAAAATGTTAGAATCCTCAAATAGATGTACAAAATGACAGAGTTAAGCAAAATGTATGGCAAATTGGCTGAATCATGATGGATAGCAATGTGGTACTCTATTATATTATGTGACTGTCCTCCAATCTTTCGTTTTTTTCTGTGTTAAGTGTTTCATTTATCTTCCCCATGCTATTTCATTTTCATAAGTATTACAATCAAAACAGTACACTGCTTACGCACAATTCATTGGAATAGCCATGGCAGCCTCCTTTCGTATCAATATATGGAGTACGAGGGAAGAGGGCTAAATATATTGGATCAATTGACACATAGTGTGTTATCGTGTCGATCCTTTCACGTGGAATACTATTCTTCTATATCTACCTCGATCCTCTATTAGGCTGAGAACCGTTTTCATTGATTTGAATAACTTAAATTATCAACATCTATAAAACTTATAAACTATAAATGAGGACAATAATCCATGTTTGAAAATCTTGCATCTATTAGTGCTGTATATAGGAGTCGAAAGTTCTAAATGAAATCCATTATATTTCAATATTGATGGTATACATTTTACCTCAGCCAGACTGGGTGTCTCAGGTAAGGTCTTCCAGCATCCAAGGTATTGCATGCGTACATTGCCATTTAAGATGCATGACTCTAAAGTCTATTATTCTTATTTAATAGCCTGAAAGGGTATGTTCAATCCAACACGATACTTATATTAAGAATATACAATTTAATCAGACCACAATTTGAAAGGATCTTACAAAATGTCATTATTAGTCTGCACCTCAATAACTGTCATGAATTACACATTAGTAATAAGATCACAGTAATGGTAATTGTAGGATGTATTATAACGCCTACAAATTTATTTTGGGATAACTGCTACTACCTACACAGCAGCATTGCAAAAGTCGCAGTGGACCTTAGCCATATAAGTACAATAATCGTAAGCGCCACTTCCAATACATGTAACACAACATAGGTCTATTAATTTTATATTTTGCCTTATCATCATGAATGTATAGGTGTATTAGGGCAGCGTCCCTGGTTTAATCAGCTAATAGTTAAATAGAGGATAAAGATCAGGTTTGTCGGTCTTCATCTGGATTTGGAACACTAGCTATATTTACTATCAGTATAGAAAATGTGTGAATTCCTTTAGCCAACTGTGGCATGATGCTTGAGGCCGTATCCAATGTTGTATGAGATGCAGTGGATACGGTCTCAAGCATATTACTTGAATTGGGATGGACTGAGCGGCTTATACTGAAATAAAGCTATACTTTTGGGACATGTGTGTAGCACAGAAAGACAGGTTGTGTCTAGAGAAGAGCCTATACTAATTACACTGGCTGACTAAAGGTTTTATTGCTTGGCTAGTGAGTTCATTTTTGAATTGCCTTTGAGTCGTTCATTTTGGTTCCACAGGGAGCGTCGTTGGCGGATACGTCCCAGGTAATGTTTGGCGAGTGGCGTGACATTGCCTGCATCTAACTAATCACCTTTTCCTCACTCCTCAATGATATATCTACATCTGTACTCTGTCTTCTTTGGGTTTGGCCAAATACAAATGAAATCTTTTCAGACTCTGCTTTATGCCCTCTATTATCAATGGAAAAAAACTATATTCGCAATTGATACATCCATCCGGATAATGATAATTCTGACTTGTAAATCCCTGAATGAAAAATATGTGCAAATTTACCTTCAGATATGGGACTAATGGTGGACCCATTAAACTTAGAGCCAATTAATCTATCATCAGTTGGTGCATGTATACATGTGCCATGATTCATTGAAGGCATAATATAGTGTGCCTTTTAGCCCCCAATCCGGAAAACAGAGTATATCCCGTCCCTCATAAAGGTCATCAATATCTACCCCAAATCCCATGCACTGAATTCAATTCTCACACTGAACCTATTTTCCTCAATATACAATACTTATTATTCATAGCAACAACAATGGTTCTTGAACTGAAATAATTGTTTCACCAATTGGCTTCGTTTTTTCCCCTGCTATCTTTCATCTTTTGGTTAACACCATTATGGTAAAAAACCTCTAGATATTACACTTTTGGTATACACTTTCTAGGGGATATGATCAGGGTTCAGTACGTATTATCAGCCAATCAGACACATAACTATCGTCCTCTTTCCCTTTTTCATAAATTTCTCTGTCTGCCTCTTCTTGTCTCTGCCTCTTTCTGTCTATTTCCTTCTCTCTTTTTCTCTGTCTGACTGGATGATATGTCTGTCTCCCTATCTCTGGCTCTCTGTCCTCTGTCTGTCTCTCCCTTCCCCACCCCCGCTCTCTCTCTCTCTCTCTCTCTCTCTCTCTCTCTCTCTCTCTCTCTCTCTCCCCCCTCTCTCTCTCTCTCTTGGCCTTTCAACTGGCTTGCCTATGTCTGGATTCCCAACTACTAACACTATGGCGCCGGAGTTAAACAGTGTGGAAGCTGAACATGAATGGTAAGAGAGATGGAGTGGGCTGAGTATTGAGGTTGAGTCTGACCACTGGCCACCAATAATCAGGTCCTCCAAACTTGCTGTCACCCACCTCCTAACCCCACACTTATTAATGAGTCTCTTATTGCTTTACTGTAGACTAATATCACTAGAGGCTTTATATCAGTTCTAACACAAACACTACTAATTCAAGCACCCAGATAATACCATTTTCTCAGTCAAATAGCACAGAAGTCAAGAGCTTTTTTATATGAAATTTTAAGCACTTTCATATTAATCACATTTTTATCTAAACCACAAGGCTATTACCTATGTTCTATGTAATCATGTATGGTCAGTTTTGGCACATTTTACAGTCACAAGACATCAGGCAGATACAATGTACATGTAAACTGTTATAAGTCGGATGTTATTTGCAACAATCTTTTAAAAAGTGGGTAAATAGGGAGCTATTGACGATAAAAAATATCTAAAAAGCAGGACCCGTCAACAAGTTGTTTCTGTAAATGAACCCTATTGTCTTATGCTATTCATTTGATCCCTTTTGGTTCAAGTAACTTACAATATGGTATATCATTCTACTGAAGCTTGATCCTAATTTTGTCCTGTCTGAGATAAACAGAAAGTACAGCTGGTGAAGTCAACACAATCCTTAACTCACAAGTAGCGTTTATATTTCAGCTGTTAAGTGAGAAGTGATGCATCTTTTATTATAAAACTAATGGGTATTGATTACAGCGTTGGTGGGAAGGGGGTCATACACAGTAGGCTACAATTGAACATATGTCTAGTACATATTGATCGACCCTTCACTAATTAGTATCAACGAATGGTTCTATTACATACACAAGGACCATTATGTGTGCTGTTTGTAGTGTATTGGCTATAATATATTGTATGCAGTTGTGCTACAATGGAATTTAACAATTCAAAATTCCAGGAACTACAGTTCTACCTTTGAACTTTATAAATGGGCAACTATTGTCCTAAACCAACAGTAACAGACCTGCAGGGCTTTCTTTACATGGTACGACTGCAAACAGACAATACGATTTGAAACCCTCTGTAATTGTTTATCATTACACTATATGCTCCATTACGGCGGAAATATTAAGTGAGATTGGTGTGTATTTCAGGCACAGCACTGCCGTGGTGGGCGGTGGTGCTGTGGACAGTCATTGGGTCGGTGCTCTTCCTGCTCATGGCCGTGGCCTGGTGCATTATGTTCGGCGACCAGTGCTACTGTGCACCCAAGTGCTCAGATGAGGAGAACGTCGACGACATGGATGACCTGGTGCCAAGACCACCAAAACGACGCTTCTGGGTACCCAGGTAAGCTGTATCCTGGAGTAATTAATGTGATTTATTTTCTCCTACCTTGTATTAAATGCAGTTATTCCACTACAGTCAGGACCAATCCCTCGATGGAATCAATGAATTGTTCAGTAAATACTCAGTAGTTGAGATCAGACTTGTGAGCGTCGATGTGTTCACTTTTTGAATCTACTCTTGCTCCTGTTCAATAATGGACACAATCTAGATTAGTCTAAAAAGGTTCAGATCTGACTGATTCTATTGCCTGTAGTGGAATAGCCGCCTATATAACAGATGTAGATCTTTTATATGAATGCATCATTAAATACACTAGACACATTTATTACGCTGATAGGTTAGATTCCACATTCTATAATCAGTTGTCAACTTAACTGTTATGCTCACATTCGTGTATTACAAATGTAATTGTCTACCCATAAAAGCGCCTTCTTACATACCATATCGTCATGTTCAAGCGCCCCGGCAGTCTTTGATTTGTCGGCCCTGTTTCCCCGGGCGCTGATACAAGGCAGGCGCTCATTCAGAATGCAGTTTTTGTGCTTAAGAAATAATTCATGACCCCTCTACCCCCAGCGCTTATTTCAGACAGGCGCTTATTCAAATCCCGGTGCTTAAACACGACGATACGGTAATGTGATTTGCTCGTCATTACAAATTGAACTACTCAATATCAATTCAGCTACTGTAAATGAGATACGTCCTATGATGTGAGCTGCTCATGTACTTATTATAGATAGCTATTTAAGATGAGATGAGTTTTTCTCCGTTATAATAATGAGCTACTCGTCGTATAGTGAGCTGCTCATTTTGAATGAGTTACTCACTCTAGTGCAGCTGTTCCTTACTATAGGCACTTTTGCTCACGTACGTTGTGCCACTTCAAATCTGCATTTGAAGTAGGCAGAATTGCCATTTAAGGGAACGTAAAGATCTACAAATAACCCCCAAATAACAAAACAAATGTTTACATTTATCACGAGGGGTTACTTGTAAACCTGTCGTGCATTTAGTCTCTGTACAAATCAACGAGCAGTATCCAGAAAGGAATTGTAATTTGAACCCCCTTCAGGCAAATCTATCACATCTCTGGTCTAGCAGTGGGGAATCTTATTCATTCAAATAACATCTTATAACCCTTTATTTTCTATGATATCTAATTCCAAATATTCAATAATGCTGTCACGTTCATAGATCCTATGTGAAATATTTGTTAGCCATAACCAGCCATATCTGGCAATTCATTAACCACTATAGTGAATCCATTTCGGTGGTGTAATCGACATCGGGAGCTATGACCTGACAAGGTGTGTTCCTCATTCAACAGGATGCTTAGAGTAACAGAAAGGTAAGAGGTGTGCATAGCTTTAAGAAATAATCAGGTGTTAAGGTCTTCATTCCTATCTTAGACTGGTTAAGGTGTCTTCGTTGAAATATTTTAGGGTTAAGTGACTGGTGGCTTATTCAATATCTAAATCATTAATTATGACGTGCTATCATACACTGTAAAAAAATTAATGTCGCCAAAATAACGACGGAATCCTAGTTCCAAAGTTGCCAGAGATCCGTCGTTATTTTCACAGAGATTCCTTGTACCACCGTACTGCCATTCTTGTAAAAACAACACTGGCTCCCTGCTATATAATCACGGTGGTTCATTGTTTAGTTTTACAAGGTTCCCTGGGAGATTCAACATTTATTTCTTACAGTGCACTTAACATTTCTTTTCTAACCTCAGAGGTTGTTCATCTCAAGCAAATAACTGAAAATATATGAACTATGCGTTGAACACACTTGAGCTGAATCGATGTTGAGTCGATGACTATACGTCGCCAGTTGATCCAAAGTTGAAATATGGTTGAATTTGAAAGTTGAAACAACATCATCAAATCACCCATGATTTAATATCCAAGAGCAGTGCTGCCCCAACATATATGTTGATTCACGATTGATATTGTTTCAACATTGATAGTTACCAGACATTTCAATGTTGATATACAGCACGGTATCAACAATTAGAATAACAGTGTTGATAACAAAGTCTATGTGGGCAATATTTTCAATGCTGATATGCCTTACCAGGGTCAGATGCTCAAATTGGTTAGGTTGACAACGTTGAAATGGTAATATCAAATCAACGTTTATAACAAGTTGATCAGCATTGTGAATACATATCGGCAGATATCAGCCAGCTGTCAACATTAATTCAAAGTTCTCTGCCCAACAGTTTAATATACTGACAATATTTCATACGATCCATCTTCTAGCTTATGCACTATATTCAAAAGTATGTCATACTAAAATGATATTTATCACAATGATTTCGTCGTAATAGTTCATATAAAAGTCATTGAGACCAATATTAACAACACCATGCATTTGATACGCTTTTGTATTTGCAATGAGAATACAAACATTCGCATGCAAGATAAAATCCTCTTCTTTTTACAAAACAAATGTCCCCTTAATGTTTAAAACATGAGGAATTATGAAAATCAACATAACCTTCCAGGCCACATTTTCGGAGTAGTTAGGGCCGAGGAATCTGCTGGATTTTCAGAATTGATTGAGAAATGGTTATCCGCAATAGGACACACATTTTTATTAATCCCCCTGCGGTACCCCTCGGCTGTTCATCATCAAATAAGAATCAAATACCGCCATCTGGCAGGGAAAACATGGGGGTCTTGAATGTTTCAATTCGAATTTCCCAGGATCGTTGTCATTCACAGAGCCAAAATTGGAGCTACTCACTACAATGGGGAAGAGCTTCTCACCTCACAACTTTTATGAAGACAGATTGCCTCATTTTGGCAGCAAACACAATGGTGGATTATAAAGACATCAGTGTTACAATTTTAGTTGTAATAGTTGGTGTGAGCAGATAGGTGTAGGGAAAGCCAGATTAATGCCCATTATTAGACTCGGAAAGTTTAATAAAATGAATGGGAGAATGTATTGAGAGGACATTTGTATCTACCTTGAGAAAACATGAGGACTTTGGCAGCAATCTACATACAACGATCCATCCACAAGGGATGAAGAGCTGCATGGGTGCTTTGTCCATGGTACCCTATTTCATGGCTCGATAAAAGAAGGCATCAGTGGTGTTTACTCGAGGCAGACCTAAGCTCATTGGGTTTTACACTTTGCTTCATTTCGTGAACTAGGCCTACATAAGCATACGGCGTGCTGGAGATGAAATGAGCATTACCACACCATAACTTCTCATATAAGTATCCAGGAGGGGGCTCCTTATTACATGAGGGAATGAGAAAGCACACAGAAACGGTCTCGGCTATAGGCCTAGTCACATAAATTTTGTCCTCCACCTGGTCTCCCTACTGTGTGATACTATTATGAGAGATCTGTTTGTTTCAAAGAAATGATAGCTTTCTCATGTTGTTGATATGCAAACATCTGCGTCCACCTGCATGGAAAAGGGTAGAACAATCCCTTGCTGTTATATCCTACTTTGTAGTAAATGTTCAGAGTAGGCACATTCAATGCCTCAATTCACGTAGTATTATGGTGTGTCTCGGTGTGAACACTATAGCTTTTCATCAGGTGTACAGTTTGAGTAGACTTCAATGAATTAGGACCATCATGAGCCATGCCGTGAGAGGTTTATATAGCTACATGGATAGAGATCTGACGCCTAAATCCATTTCTTGTAATGACGAGGGAGATCATAATGCCACTTAGACGTCAAGTGTGGATGGAGCCCATTCACCTAAAGCTATATAGAAAGGCATCATATATTCCCTTTCCTTCCCTTACGTAAGAGGCTGAAGAATGAGGTGCTCAAATTAAAGTCACAGTAAACACATTATTTTGCCATCTATACATCACCGAAAGGAGACTGATTACCAAACTATTTGATGGTATGGCAACAAGTATACATTCAAAATATAGACATAGTTGTTGTGTTACTACCCTGTAAAACGCTTCGGGTATGCCAGAAGCTAAAATCAACCATAAATTTGCCATCATTTTGAAAGAGATGAGATTATATTTATGAACTGGAATTCCTCAGAGAGAACAAGATGCAAACAGATGCCTTCAGGAGTTGCCATAACTATTGACAATAACGACTCAAATAGATATGACCTGCATCCTCTTTAAAATTTGGTACACGCCATTGCAACTTTAACTTCACGTCTGTGCATTTCACTGAAAATCTGTGCCAACTGAATGAATCGTTGCTCATTTGACTCAAGAGAATTGCATTTGCTATACATCGTCATGCCAAACCACCCATGAAAAATTATATCTCCTGATAAATCAACATCAATGGCGCTTTCCCCTTCTTCACACTTCTCCAACCGCCCCATGAGAACACTATTGAAGATCATTAATGGAGTCTCCAGTATTGAAATACCGCAAATGAAATCATTAGCTTCTTCTAATATCGGTATAAGTGGTGTGCTCGCATGAGTGGGTACTATTTCACAGCCTCTTTCTCCTCTGCATGGGGCTGGCAAACAGAAATTGAGACGGAACGATGGCAATCAAACTCTTGACGCAACAGCAAGTCGAGGCAACAATCGCTCTCAGTGAAACTCCCTATTTCTTTTCTGAGGCAATTCTCTTGTGGAAATGCGATGCTCATTGGGGTGTGTTTGAGTTTGGAGGAACTGATGGATAGACTCTGGATGGGGCAGTGTTTCGATGACCCTAATGGCCGAAATGTGTCAGTAAACATACACGTCCTTGAGAAATGGATCGACCAGGCTTCTTCAAATTAGTCTTCCCTTCAGGACAGTATTGGAGGAAGGTGGTGTGGGATAGGAGGTATAGGGAGAGGCTGCTCCAGGGTCCCCGGGCCTCCAGTTGCTATCGATCGAGGCTGTCAATAGGCTTGGACGACATCGGTTTGCAATTTGTATTTACACAGGCTGGGACGGATCAACATGTCAGAGGTGTATTCCTGCACGTGTAGGGACTACTTGACAGCGCGCAGTAATCGATCATATATAGACAACCCTGCGTGAAATACCCACCACAGCACGTCTGTTAGATTCACCTTCAAGCACTTTCACCTATACCTGCATATCACATGTCAGTTTAAGTCCCTTATTGATCCTTTTGTACCATTGTACATGTAGTTTAGCCATTTTCATAGCATTACACGCTGTGGCACCAAGCACCAATGCACATAACAAAGCTCTATGCATTTAGTCTTAAGCATCTGTAATTTACTCAATATTGGCACTATTCACACCAATCCATAACTGCACATAAGCTGCATCATTCTCTGTCTTCACGGATCTATCTTACACATGTTACCGATTAAGCTGCTGGTAGCCCTAAGCCTTCCTATCCCTTCCTCCCCCTCTCACCCATTCTTCCCTCTCCCCGCTGCCCTCTAATCCTAGTGCCATATCCATCCCACTACCACTCATGCAGCTATCTACCATGTAAATCCATAGAGCCGTAACAGCTTGTCGGCATGATCTCCCTGGTGGGGTGGGGAGTTAATTAACACGTCCTTGTGCATGTTGCGAGAGTGGCGATAACACAGTGTCCATAGTTATCAACGCTTTAACACAACTAACCACAGTCTACTGTCAACATCAATTTATGCCAGAGATAGAGACGAGGTCCACACCTCTATAGATGGGTCTATTATAGATAGGCTTGAATCCATGGGAGAAAAAACGCCCTGCATGCGGTGTTCCATATTATAATCGAATCTAAAAGGTTTAGAGGTACAATGTGAACATGAAATTAGTTTTGTATACGCAATAACTTTTCAGATATGTGACAAGTTCCCGGGGACAAGTTGAACAGTATAGCGTGTAACAATGCTTCTTGTTACTTGTAAAAAACTACACTGGTCCACTGCAATTATGATTACAGTGGTCGACCATTCAATTTTACAAGGATGTCTGGTAGCTTCAACAGCTGTTTTTTTTTATTACGGTGTATGCATATTTGGCACGACAGGCCATGCCCTCTATCAAGGTAATTAATAAGGTTTTCAATTAGCCAATACTCAGTACCCCAGTGATTCTAGATATATGACCCACGGCGTGATATCAGTGGACAAATTGTCATTGTACTACAGAAAAGCGTATAATTCGATTCAAATGAAATTCTGCGATAACCAGTTATATAATTCTCTTGCACTTTTCTTTTTCTCTTCTTATTCCTTGGATATCCATGCAAAACTGCAAAATAACAAGTACTGCCAATCTTAATTCTAATGATTTTCACAAACAGAATGAGCAAATATTTGGAATGCCTGATGCAGTTCCACTTGTCCCAGGGATAATGCTTCCTCAAACCCTCAAAGTGTGTAATGTCTACCCATATATAGCAGTGCACACATGCTAACTCAGGTTACAAGGGTAATCGATCTATTTGTGTGTGTCTACGTCCACATAGCTGTGTACATAATTCATGTATACACCACTTAGCATTGTCACCTGCTGTGCACTCCACAACATGCACTGCTCTCATATGCTCTCATTACACGAGCAATGCATTTGTGATTTTATTTAGCACTCCTCGTAATGAGACAGGCCTCCCATCCGTTTAGTCATAAGGCCCCTTCATTAAGCACTAGTCGTAATTTAGAACACTAGCTCTTACTGTTATAAATCTGTGAGGAACTACTTGCACACTATACTTTTAAGACACTAATTTGTCTTGGGATGGAAGGGTGCAGAACTGTATTTGCTCTAATACCTTAGAAAATTAGTTTTAGGATATATGTTACAATATAATATTATATAAGGGTACACTACTATTGCCAGTTTATTTGTGGCTATTTTTTTCAATTTGACCTCCTAGTGGCTTCCCTTGTGGCTTCGGTCCAGACTACACATGAGATATTTATACATATTGGCAGTAGTTATTGTACAACGCCTTGATTGTTTAGTCATCAATAGTACATTGCCTTCCACCCTTTAAAGCATCAATAAGTTCTTATTCCACTGACTGCCATGAGCCCTACAGATACCTGTCCAAATAAAGCTCCATAGCACACCC
Organism: Acholoe squamosa; assembly: GCA_949317995.1. Taxonomy (NCBI): domain Eukaryota; kingdom Metazoa; phylum Annelida; class Polychaeta; order Phyllodocida; family Polynoidae; genus Acholoe; species Acholoe squamosa. Next base: position 34,168,288 of record OX439035.1, on the reverse strand, counting down.
TGCAGTAGTCGATGGAATAGTTGGCGTTGATAGAAGGATCTCTGGATTAAGTGTTCCTGGTAGGGCTGACAGGGGAGGAGGGTATCAGTGGTTCTCATCGGTCCAACCACCTCTTTCTCCATTAGGACAATTAACCCATCGATCCACCCTCTGATTCTACCCCTCACAGTATACTCTTCTTCCTCTCGGTCCCGATGGGAGGTCAGTCTGTGGGCTGTGGCCAATTTTAATTGACCTACTCTCTTGCACCTCAAACAGTATTATACCATAAGTAAGAACCGCCTGTTCCAGCACTAGTACTAGCAGATGCATTTAGAAAAGTGGAGATTTGATTCTTGTATTTAGTTGGGGAGCCAGCTCCTCGATATGGACAAGTGCTGGTGTTGAAAGTAGCACAAGGTATGAGATATGGATGTGGGTATTTTGATAGTGCTGAATCTTGATCTGAGGTGCGTATCTTCATATCTAGGGCGGAACAAGGTCAAATTAAAGGTCAAAGGTCACGATCTGGTATTTACTATAGAACATACGCTGGACATCTGCGGTCTGTATATTTATTCTCCAATGAGATAATTCCAACGATTAATCCCCGCCTCTCAGGGGCGGACTGGTACCCATCTGATCTTATCAGTAGAACTTGCTGGTAACAAGCTCCAGTAATGGCGGCACCCATGGGGCGACCTGCGAACTCGGAATAACTACCGCAGGCATAGGGCTCCACCCCCCAACCCCTCTCCCCTTACTTCCTCCTGTGTCAAGGTCAGGTGACAGACAGGGAGAGGGAGGATTACAGAAATATAATCTTGTTATATCAAAGAGATTCTTATCCTAATCCCTTAATTGGGGGTGATTAGTGGATCTTTATTCTGCACTCTGTCTGTCTCAGTCTCATTTCACACTCATATGTAGTCGGAGAGAGGCGGGAGCGGAATTCAGGGGTAGGTTTCCAGCCTATATTGGCCACTAGCTGGTCTGGAGCTGGTTCCGGCCACACACACTGATAAGAACTGATAAGATGGGACCAGCATGTCCTTGGAAGTGGGTGTTAACCAGGGACAAGGTACCCATCATGGTATGTCTTATGAAAGGGTTTTAGCTCAACCAGCGAAATTTAAGATGGTGGTTCCACTAGGCCTCTATACTGAGTCCTATAGAACATAGAGAGGGCCTTGTTCCATTCATTAACACTAGAGGTCCTCAGTGCAAGGTGGTTTCCCCATGCAATGGTATCCAAAGTTGATTACGATGCATAGCAATAGCATTGTGACATTTGGCCTTTATTTTGACCTTGTTCCGACCTAGATATGAAGATATCCACCTCAGATCCAGATTCAGCACTATCAAAATACCTAGATCCATATCTCATATCTTGTGCTGCTTTCAACACCAGCACTTTTGTAAATATCGACATGTAAATATCTAAGTGGGCGTTTGCACAAAGGCAGAACCTTAAGCCAGACATTCAAATGGAAGAGTGCTAGGTCGTATACCATTAAAAGTGACTTTCCAAATCTTCAGAATCCAGCAAGCTGTTTTCTTATGATCAAACGGTGTAAATGCCTTATCATGGGAATGGTATGTCATTCTTACGGTATAAACTGATGAAAGCTTTTTTGAGAAATGACTCTATCTAATCAAATCAGAGACTTTAGGATAGTGAAGCCCTAACAATCGTCTTCTCCTGTTATCATTATGGATTTCTGTTACTAGACGTTGTATATATATTGAGAATAGAGTAAGAGAAAGAATAATCCATCAAACAAACGGTGCTACTGTTTGTCCAAGGAGGCCTGCAACTTAACTTATGGACAGCACATATACGGTGCGTTTACCAATGCCGATTGGCATGGGGTGATTGATTCACATTGATTTACCAAACCTGATAAGAAACTGATTAGGGTAGGAGCAGATCCTGTAGATCAACCATCCCCGCCATTACTGATAAAATCTCCCATCCCAACAATCCCATTTACGTCCGGTCCTGGGTCCAACAAATTGCTTGGCAGTGCTTTTTTTTTGTGTTGTAGTGGATACCTTACTAATACACTTCCATTTTGGTATGCCAATAGAGATACACTATCTCAAATTGGAAATGTGTTCACTAACGCTGATATTGAAGTAATATTTGTATCTAACCTACCGGCAATCAGTTTCTATCAAATTTTATGTCTTATTGAATATTCTGAATTAAGCCAAGCAGACGATCTGAACAGAGATGAAACCAAGAAACTTATACGTATTGCTAAGGATACCTTAACGCAGAGTTTGTTTTGTGTGTATATTATGTTTTGTAAGCGAGATAATACTGTGATCATTGAAGAGAATGAGTAGTTCCACCTATACAGGAGATAACACTCTGTTTGATGCACATAATAAATAAAACAATAGGTCTCTCTATAAGGCTATGGTCCTATTATCACACTGAAAACCTGGAAGATCCAAAACTAGTCAGCAGTGACCACTTTAGGTCCTCAAGTTGACGATACCTAAAACTACAACTTTAGGTAGTCAAAATGACGACTTTAGGTCATCATCCTGACAACCTAAGTCATCAGTATGACAACTCTGTACTGTCAGTATTGTCATACTGACGACTCAGGTCATCAGGGTGACGACCTAAAGTCATCATTTTGACTACCTAAAGCTGTAGTTTTAGGTATCGTCAACTGGAGGACCTAAAGTCGTCACCGCTGACTAGTTTTGGATTTTCCAGGTTTTCAGTGCACCCAGTGCATGTGGTGAACCTATGTTGGCGCCATATACTGACTGGAGTGGTTGGCCTGGGTGGGTAGACTGGTAATGTAATCATGGCAATGTGCCTAAACCAAGTTCCTCATGACATTGAACTGATGTAGTTACACTGTAGACCTATGGGTGTTCCGTACCTCCACTATACCCACAGGGAACCTATTCTGTATGTAGGCCATTTTACGTATGGCTAGGGTCACACTGGTTGTGTTTTCCAACTGATATTTAATTACTTTTAATTACCCCCTTTGATCTAGATAAGAATATGATTGAACTTAGATGTGTATTAGAGCCATATACAGGTATGGGCCTGACCCCCCCCCCACCCCTCTCTACTCCCCCTCCAGATAAGGATCTGATTGAAGTTGAATGTGTATTGGCTCTGCCTGTCCCCAGTCATCCGTCGGTAAAATGGCGTACATACAGAATATATTACCTGTGGGTAAAGTGGAGGGACGGAACACCCATAGGTCTACAGTGTATGATGTAGTATGCATGAGTTTGAGCACCTGCTTCTTCTATATTCCAGGAGGGGGCGCTACAAGTCGGCGATAGTAGCAGACGAGGAGAATACGAGCATGGATGAGTTGATGATGATGGAACCAATGACACCTGCCCACCATGGAGAAACACCTGGCAGGCCTCACAGCCCTGGAGGGCAGTATCGGTCAGGGCCTTACACACCAGGACAGGCCAGACCAGACTACCATATCGACAGCGAATAGATATGGATATGAAGAGTGGTGGGAATGACAGCAATGGGATAAGAGTGAGAGTGTATAGAGTTAGGGTTGGGTGTGAGCATGAAAGAGGGAGCTGGGTAGGTGTTCTGTGCTAGGGGGTAGGATTGGGATATAAAGCCAAAATTGAAGAAATGGTAACCTACTGAGGTAAAGAAAATCTCCATATAGAAATATAGGGAGGGGACAAATGTGTAAGACGGAAGGATTGATAGTGGGTGGGGCTAACAAGGAACAGTGTGTAAATAGACATAGCTAATACACATGAAAAACGAAACCTACATTTTCTGAAAACTCCAGTCCCAGCTCAGATATGGCCGAAAGGTTTGATATGGGCATTTGGAAGGTCATGCCAGTAGACTAGTAAAGCACAAACAATGAGGCTTGTGCACAGGATAGATGATTCCGGGGGGGGGGGGTCATATTTAGAGATATATGGATAAAGAGTGCAGAGGCAGTGGGAATGCCCGGCAGGGGTTTAGTCTATGTCAAAGTGTATCGTGAGAAAATGGCTTATGAGGGACGCATTTGGGGTAATCTGAAAAAGATCTCTATGAATCAATGTCAAAGAGGTGTGATGGTACAGCATAGATCTAGATATTCCCATAGATTTTGATGGTATCAGAAATAAGATGGGTCGTTGGGAAAGGGAAAACTGCACACTATATTTTGTATGTAGATGGACATATCTGTACTAGTAACTAAAATTGTTCAGCAGCCCAAGAAGCATCTTTCGAATAACTGAATATGAACTGCGAAAATGTAAAATCAATACTTGAAAGAGAGCATCCTTAAAAGTGCGAAGTGGTTTTAACATAATTGTTGGAAAATACAAATGAAAGAGAGTAAGGGAATGGTATTTTTTTTTTAACAAAAGGGGGTCTGGATGACACAAATGAAGAAATTGATATAAGATAAAAATCTACGGTGAAGATTGGTGTGAAATATAACTCTTTGAAATGGTCAGTAAAGCTGAGGTATGGTCATATTTTATTCGTTCAGCTTTTGTAAAAAGTACCAGGGTATTACATATGGTTTGTAAAATAATTCAGCGTTCGTTGTCTATGCAACTATCGCTGTATTGATTAATAATCTGAATGATTCTGCATCTGTTTATAATTGTACTGGCACTCTGTTGCCTTTTAAGCTATTGTTGGACAGCCATTGAAAGTTGATGCGTATTCGATTACCAAAAAACCCTAAACATTCAATACTGAAACAAGTCTTTTTGTAGTCTATTTGCGGAAACAAGTTATTCCGTTTCTCTGTGGTAGGCCTATCTATAGAATTTATATAATGAAGCATGAGGAAAAATTAATCCAATGGTATATTCTGTATCCCCAAACCTTTTAACTTCCCAAATATGTTCCGATCATTTCACTTAATGTACTAAAATGCCCCTCAGAGTTTGTATCTTCACCACATTGCATCAAATGGCGGAATATTATTCATGTAATCCTGTATCATACCCATTCCTTACTGGATGGCGTTCAACTACAGACTGTACAAAGTGGGATTGGCAGTTCTGTTGTGTATCATTTTATAAAGAAGCAATAAGAGGTAGTTAACTGAAATAGGCCTAGATGATGCTAGGTGAGAGGAAACTGACGCTTCCTATGGTAATTACCGGGCGAAATGTACATTTTGATATACCACTATGTATGTGGCGTATAGTGTGTTTGTGGTTGTACAGAAATAACAGACTTGTTGTAAGGACCAGTGCGGTTTAATGACTGTTATTTCTTATCACTAAGGTGTTCATAAATGGTCTGATATGTATTGTATATGATTGGATCAAATATTATCAATTAATATTCTCTTATATATATATACTCTGTGGTATTATATAATTAAGGTGTGTCATAGTAAAAATGTAAAGCATCGAAACAAAGTCATTTTGATGTCTGATTTCCATTTGGAAGATACGATGCATGACCATACATGTTATACATGATTCAGTATCTAGAAAAAATGTGGTACTATAAGGAAAGGGATATTGTTTGACAGTACTACAACGACTATAATAATGTCATTCATCTTCCCTACGTGGCATCATTATCGCAGTGAGCTTACACTTTCCTTTTCGTCATATGGCCACGGCTTTTAATGAATTAAGGAAGAAACGCCACAGTGGAAAATACTTGGTACTAACATAAGCGTAGTGATATTGAATTTGATATAAACTTTTGAAATAAAGAAAATGATGTTTTCGAAATAAATATGGAAAACAAAAGTATTTATTGGTCTGCCTTCTATTTTATCGTATTACATGTAGTGCAGGGCTAACTATCGACTATAGATTTCCCTCTCGAATTGAATTCTACCATGGGCTTTTTTAATATGAGCATAGGGCCTATGTATTTACTGACGGTCTCCCAAGATTCACAGAGGACGCATTTTAATAAAATTTCTTCAGGGATGTACGAACGCTGATAATCACATCAGCATGCCTAGCTTATTCCATGAATATACGATAAATAACATCTGGCATCTGAAAATTATCATGAGACATTAATCATACGTCTCCTCTAGAACACTGTACCATCCAATAAATCAGCTTCTCTGCCATTAAAGACACCTGCTGCTACAAGATGGCGCTAGTGGCTTTGTAAAGACAGGCAACGTGCCATATACCAGTTATTCATGATCCTCCCGCGAGGTGACGCCACTGTTTCACTAGATAGGCCAGACCACGATAGTGGAGGCTGCTATAAAAGTATAAGTTGCTTATAATCTAAAAGCTATTGATACGACATGATGGACGCAGCATATTATCAGCTCCAGTTATCTGTTTCTATTAGACAATGGTCTAACATCGTCCCGTGTGATTAGGCCTACAACATATGTTACCTCCCATAGCGACTGCAAGAATGAGACAGGTGTTTTGAATGGAATATAACATCATGTGACTGTAGCATTTAAGGTCCTGGTCTGCTAAATCGTGCGAAAAGGATGTATGGATAATTATATGGAATGTTCCCAGTCTGCACATTTCTTTTGTCACAATCTCTACATGTACTTCCTTATACAAATCCACCCAACGTCTCCACCGCCAACCGCTGTTCCATCCAGAGGACATAAGTCAGATATAAATATAAATATAGTTGGATACGTATTAAAAATATATACAATCATGTGGCATTTGTTTCTCATCACCACGTGCACCCCAACCTCCGCTCCCTTGTGAAATTCAATGTAGTAGCCCACAGTGTTATTACATGACTCTTATTACATGTGTTGTTGCATCACACATCAGATTCTTTTTTTTTTCACATATCAGCATCAAATTAAGTATTGTCGTAACCAATTTCAAAGTCAGATAGCATATAGAATACATGGTAGGTTGAATGATTCATAAAATGGGATTTTGACAAAACTGGGACAATCATGGAATATTTTACAGGGCATGCATAACCAGTTATCGGCTTGTCTGGGATAGTGGGGGTGGGGGTGGGGGGGGGGGGGCGAAAGAGTATGGGGGTACTGTAATTGCTCGTTTAAGCGCATAGATCTGCGCTTATAGATTCCAGCCCGATCCCTATCAACTCCCTCCTATGCTAGTAAAGGACATGTAGTCACTTGAGGTTCTATAAGGAGACATCTTTTAGGTTCCAGTCAAGTCTTACCCCTGCACTCACAGGAGACTAGCTCTAAACTTAGTCCCCTCTATTTAAACGAGTAATTTTGGTACATGTACTGTGAACTGTGTCTGTGCAGAAGGTAGTTTATGAGTGGACATGGACCATTGGCAGTACCTTGGTCAGGTGGGGATGTCGATCTGACGGTGGGGCTATTGGTTAACTGCTATCCTATATAAACAATGCAGTTCTGACTCAAGTGACAAAAGATTATCAATGTCAGTCAGTTCTGTGCTTATTATGATGTAAATCAGTATTAGGCCTACACACTACATGTTGGGAGGACAACAATGTCAGAAAGATAACACACGATGAAACTATACCACATAACAGAATATTTGCCCTACTTATGAAGCAATGTCAGCCAGAATACTCAACTATAAATGGGAAGTAGGCAGGACGATCCAATACAAAATTTTATCAGTGAAATTATTTGGTCAGGGCCCCACTTACAGTGTGTAAGTGCACGTTTAAAAGATAACCACTCCACATGAAATTCTTCTTGTTCCCCTGTATGATTTAACTGCATTCCATTCCAGAGTTGGTTGGCCAAAGACCTACCGGGGGGTATATGTTCCAGTGGGGGGATTGAAAGTGTGTACCCCCTGCCATCCCTATTAAGTAATACACGAAGCCTCTTTCTTTTCATGAATAAGAACAACCCAAGAACACGCAACCACGACAGCTTCTTCCGTGACGTCACGAACTTAATGTCACGCTATGCCCGGATGTAAGTAAGTCGTCCGCCATATGGCTATTCTGTAATATTCTTTTTCATCTCAAAGACCATTTGCTCTATTTACAGGAATTGCTGATGTTGATTTGATGTCCGTATAGTAAATTGAATCAGCGAATCTAGGTGGGGTCCCACTGGGATGCTGTGGATAGCACATTACTTTAATCAAAAGGAGTATTGCCTCCAGCTATATGAAACATATTGTTTGGTGTTCCACGCAAAAAGGGTGAATTTAAACACCAGACTTGGTGAGGTTAACATGGGGATAAAGAATGCATAATATAACTGCTTATTAAGAGTACATGCTCTTACAACAGAAAGCAGACTGCATATATATCAATGGAAGTAGAAAAAGACATACACGTAACAACATAATATGAGCAGGGAATTTACATACCGGACACTTTCCTTGTTAACATAAAACTCGATCTGGTGGTATGATAACATCAGAATTGCGCATTGGTATGTTATTGTAAAGTTCTCCCCATTATAAAAAACATGTAGCCGAGATCTATGGAGATATATTTGCCCTCAACTGTTTTTGACTTTCAAAAAGTGAGACTGAAACCTTAAGTATTCAAAGAATGCATAATCAAAGCAATAACTCCTGCGAACCGACTGCTGCTATGAAATTAACAAAATAATCAGAAAACAGTGTTGGCTAGTTTGACTAATATTTAATATTTTATAAAGCTGACAAAAAAGCCACTATACTAGGATTGGATGTGGAATGCAGGTCAGGTCTGGCTAAAAACCACCTGCCGATAACTGGTGCCAGGGTTCGACACAGTCCACAGACTCCAGGGCCGCCCATGAGGTCACAGTCTTGCAACAAAGAAGGTTTTATGGGACGAGAGTTTATGCTCCAGTAGTGATGATATGACCTCCAATACTAGTAAAAAATCGACTCACTCACTTGTTTATTTCTTTTATTCTAATGTGGCTTATGGTTCACTCTCTCATTCCACTTATATTATTTATCAAAGGAAAACAAAGTCCATTGCAGGAGCAGAAGCAGGTTCCTAAGTGCTAAAATGGCCTTACCTCTCAAAATTACCCTCTCTGAGGAATGGGAACCATATGAAGTCCTTATGTGCTAAATTGACCCTGTCTCACAAATCTTTCGCAACATAGGGTCTACCTGAAGTCCTTAAGTGACAATTCCATCTATATGTCCCTAAATTTGAAAATGTCACTCAAACCTTTTGCAACATAGTGCCTACCTAAGGTCCTCAAGACACAAATATTTTTTATATATTCCTCCAAATGTCATACCCCAAATTCACTGAAATGTCCCTAAATCTCAAATTGTTATACTTCATTACTTACCTTTCGCCACATTTGGTAATCTACACCACTGATAGATGTTGTATATGAACATTTCAAGCCTAGGTCAGTCGTATCTGAAACCTCCCCAGCCGGGAGGGTGATGTGGGCAGAGGCAGTGGGGCTCTAAACCTCTGAGAAAATTCTCTCCCATTTTCTATTACCCAAAGTCACAAAATCATTGATAAGTTATAAGAAAAAGTTACAGAAAATGTAAAACAAATCAAGAAATGACTTGATGAAATATAGAAAAGAAATCAGCCTATTTAGTAATAGAAATTACCTCTTTAAGAAAAACAGAGAGATTTGTAAACCAGGGGCCAGGAGTAGAAGGCCTCAATTGGACCCGTATCTTATCTCTTATCTCCGATCTTCTCAAAAGTACTCCCGACTGACCACCAACTGATTTTGTAATATTTGTTAGATAGGGGTTGATTGCACATGGTCCCTATATCTCAAAATTTGAAAGATAGGAGTTTGAAGGACAGTGAGTTTTTGAAAGATAGGGGCCTGACATGTCCCTAACTCTCAAATGATCACTATCACACAACTAGTTGTGAGACAGGGGCCTATTGGACATTGTCACATGCAAACTATTTCTATTTGGCCGTGGGTTTTAGGGGTCAACTATTCGCGAAAAATCTCATTTATAGTTTGTGATGGTTATCATGGAGAAAATCTAATCCCATGTTCTCTCACTTTTTTCAAAAATAATTTGTCATGTATTCCCAAAGTCTCTCTGCTCTCGCTTCTATCAAGCTCATCACGACCCCATCTGGACCCACTCCTTATCCCACTCGACAACCCCACATCCATTGCACTTCGTTTGTCAAGGCCAAAATCAAGCGGCGTACGCCAGGCGCACAGCGGCGTATCATTGCCTGAGCACCCGGCGTGTCATCGCTCCAGTGGCCATAATGGGAGGCCAGGTGAGGCTTGCTGCACACGGGGATTTATTTAGGTCAGCACAGGTAGAAACTCCCGGCGTGTATTGAGTCAACACTCTGGTGTACCCGCCCACCGTGTTGCACACACCCACCACCACCTGTTCAGGTACAGGGGGTCCTCTTCCATCCCAGCACCACCCTCCTCCATGTCCCAGCCTACCACAGCTCCAGGAGGTAGGCACTTGGACACGGTAGAGTGATAACACAGGAGAGGGACACTGTAGTGTTTAGCACTGGTCTGGGTTGTAGATGGATAGACTGTCAACTGGACATAGGAGCTAGGAGGACACTCTCACTCAGGGACTTTCCCAATACACCATGGTTAGAGTAAGCTACCTGTGATTGCTGGTCAGCCCTGGAGTAGTGACCACTGGTCACACCCACCTTAAAACACTGGATGACTCACGGCCTAAGGTAATATTTATATTCTGTTCAGACTGTTGGTCGTGAGAACGTGGAGCCTGCAGGTCTGCGTCATGGGACGAAAATCTCAGAAACGTCATTTGTTAAAAAGCACACATAGCTGCACCTAAGTAGGCGCAAAGCCTTTAGTGTCAAATTGTGTCTTTCTGAGCGAGAAACATTCAGGCTGGTACAGACGTGCACCATATTACAGGTATACATACTACCAGCATCATGGACTACAGCTGAAACAGAGAGGTCTAGGTGACGCAGGACATTCCCACTACTACCAGCATACCTGTACTCTAGTATCAGTTCACAACGTGCTTTATGGGCAGCAGACGAGTCCTTGTGACACATGTGTACAGTAAGACTACACAAGGTGACTTTAATGGTGACAAACGTAAGGAACAACGCATCCTGTTGAGGGACATTTATGGTAGTACAAATGTATACAGCTGACAACTCTGCCACGCTCTGCTTCAACGTCAAGCCTAAAGCTACGTGGATGTGTATTCACTCTGCTGAGGATTAGACAGTACTATATAAACTAGACCCCAACTCTGTATGTTGGCTGTTTAACCCTTGGGCTGTTTAATAATACTTTGTTCTACAGTTGTTATACGGGTCTCACTGCTGCTGTATTTATACATCTATGCACAAGGCCCCAGGGATAGTGTACAGCAGCCTCAGGGAGAGTTGTAACGGTCATGGTGTCTGGATACTTGCATTCATAAGTTGCAGGTACATAAGGTGTGCATACACCATAGCACTCTGCTGTGTGAACCTAATAATAGGACCCAGGGGTGAGTACTGAATCTTGTGTGCTAGCACTGAAAACCAATCAATACAGGCATTGATCTGTGATTGATCTTACCTGCCCTATTACGCCATTACCAAGCCTCTTGGCAGACCCTGGAGAAACAGAGGCATTGCTGTAAGGATCTACTGGGTCACCACCTCCCTGCCAAGTACTTAGTGCCAACTATATGACTATATGTGGAGTTGGTGTGTGGCCAGATTTAAACCACAGTTATGTAAATAGATCTGAAGTCTGAAATAGAGGCACTGGACTATATTGTGGGGTCTATTCTTCATCTGCATGCCACGTATTTGTTACATTTCTATTTGTATGGTATGAATGAAAGCATTCACTCTACCTGTGCTTACAGTGGGTGAATACCACAAGGAATATATAAAAAAATAACTATTTATAGATTGCATGCTTTAGTGGTGTAGCCTGGCCGCGTGCCACAAATACCTGCCAAAATGATGACCCCAATGGAGAACCACGGGGACAACAACAACACAGGCCCTGGGGAGACCTATGGAGGGGTGTATGACAAGACCGATATTACCCCCGACCATTCTGTAGCACCTGGGCCGGTGGACACTGCCTGTATCAAAGTCAGTGAGACCATAGAAGTTACCCCGGTTAGCCATCTCAATGGCAGTATGACGTCAGAGGGGGAACCCGAATCGGCGGAGGGGGGTTTCCCCATAAAGTACTATGAGATCCGGAAGTCGGTGGCGGGGATTCATCGTCGGGCATGGTCTAATGTCGCCCTGGCGGCGTTGAGGAACTTGCTGACCTGGGCCTGTGTGGTGTGTCTCTGTGTCATGCTGGCCAATGCTAGCGTCATGGCCACCTGGTCACACAACGCCATTGCCGCCATCGTCGTCGTCTTCAGCATAGGGCTCCTTGGTCTGGGCTTCCACGTCTTCCGGTCCTACCTGGATCTGTCCTTCAAGTACCCGACCGTCATCGGCCGACTGCTGCGGGACGCCATGTCACGGGAGGAGTTCCTGCGCATGATCCAGAACCGCCAGATGTCACCGCCGGAAGTAGTCCTAGAGGTGGCGCTCAAGAATGGAGCCGTCTCCTATGAGAACCCTCACCATTGGACGAAAACGCATGCTCGACGCACGCGCCGCGAATTAAGCTACCGGGGCTGGGCCGACCAGAGCCCTCCTGTCTCCTCCTTCAAGTGGCCAGAAGGGCGCTCGGCGTGGCTGGCCGTCGCTAAGGACTTCCGGTCGCTAGATCGGGCTACTAAGAACTCCATAGAGTCGGAGGTGGCCGAGTTCCGCGCCGAGACCGGCTTCGACTCTAATAAGTACTTTATGACCCTGGAGTATCTGCTCCAGTGGAAGGAGAGCGACTCGTCAGACGATGCTGAGATGCTCCTGGTCTTTGAGGACGTCCGGCCAGGCTTCTATTCTATAGAGTTATACAAAGCATTCACTCTAATAGCATTAGACTCACTGTACAGAGCTGTATTCCACATCCTCACACGTAACTTAGACGACTATTACATAGTCAAGTTTATAGAGCGGTAGTTGACGAGTACCATAACCAGTGATAACTTTTTACCTACTGTATAATTATATCGCCAGAGAAACACTAGACAGTGACACACATGTAGCCATTCATAATACTAGTGAGGTCATATCCATGCCTGATGGATTGCTCGATTGTTATGTCCAAATGCATTTGTTAAAAGGGTTACATCAACGTAACATGGGGTCAGAATTACGGTTTTGTACAAAACTCTGCCAATTAGACCAATTAGCCCAAGAAGAGAAAAGTGGTTCCATCCACCAAATCCTATTGGTATTTTTATGTAACGGCTAGCAAGTGCCATGTCTCTGATGATTTGGAGCAATATAGGACATTTACAGATGAAAACACAAATGGAAGGATAATTTAACATTTCACTGAGTCTCCATGCAGTTACCATAAATCTGTAAATTATGTACAAATGTAATCGATGGCCAACCACCGGTCGTTGCGTTATTGGAACTGAGCCGAAGTGGGCTTCAAAATCATCCCACGCACAATAAGATACAGATCTGTGACCTTATTTATTGGAATCTTTATGTGAAATAATGGGCAAGAGGCCCACAATTTATATATGGCAGCCTATTGAAATGTGAAAACTACCGATAAGTGCCACTGGCACCTGTTTCTTAATGCAAAATGTGACTCAGATATTGCCACAGAGAGAGTTAATATTTCCTGTATATATACATGTTTATTTCTATGATGCTATTTCACCGTACTTCGCCGAATGCCTCTGATTCTGTTCATAGCATATCATGGACAGTCACACTATCAATTGCCTGAAATTGACGTTTCCCAAAAGTATGATACCTTTGGATGGTTCTAGTGAAGCATGGGTTAAATACCTTCTTTTCTCCAAGATGCTTTCCTTTTCTAGTAATGTACAGATATATACGTGCCTAATCCCACCGACGAGTAGTTCTCATGAGCCGTCATCTCTGACGTTATACATACTTCTAACAAAACTTGAAAGTTGAAGGGACAAGTAAAGTTCTCTTGATCTAAGTGATACTGCCCCATGGGGCACTTTGGGTTGGAATACAGATGAACATAAGGTTAAACATTGTAAATACTCACATTTCTTGCACAATCTGGTGTAATGTGAATTCATCACTGTAACATATATTCTTCGTTATTTTATATTCGTTTTATTCGAGGTAGTGCTTGTTCATTTTATCTCCGCTGTACTACTCACACTTGATAGTATTATACACGTGCAGATTCAATGTTAAAAAGAGGATTTTTCTTCCCCTTTCTTCATATAAATGCACCTGTTCAGGTTGTAGCAAAATAGAGGGTCGTTATCGACGGCTCTTAGGAATCTTAGATTGAATTATGAATCAAAGCAAGAGCACATAAACCAGTTGACAGAGATCCCCTTTTTCTGGCCCAAATGTAAATCATAAGGATACCTCCAGCACTGCTAAAATGGTTATTTGTTGATGATAATTATGATAGACTTGTGACTGGTAATTGGTTCAACCACTGTTATATATGAGTTAGTTTAACATTCCGTGTCCTGGTGCTATATACTCTACACGATGTATACATCCTTTTAATTGGGATCATTACTAATAAAACATACGTAGATGGCTATGTCATTATGAATGGATGTTCCTACCGTTTAAGGCCTCTACTGGGCGTATTGGTTCAAAATGTATTTTTATGACAGTGTTATCAGATACCGATCCTGAGAAGAGTGAAGGAAGCAACTTAAGGGTATCATGTCCTGAGCTTTTGTCAGGTTGGAAAATGTCGGGTTGGTCATGGACAGAGACCTTGTACTACGTAGTGGTACGTGTATATAAGTTCTCTGGTCATGGATTCAGGCCTTGACAACCTTGTCTTTTACCCAGATGTTCAGCGTTTTATATGGACTACTTGAATAGTAAGTTATGCTGTTAACTAAACGATAAAATAAAATGTTTTGAAATACATCGCGATTGGATTCTACTTATTTCAGGACCTTCCTTGTTCACAATGGAAGAATAAATTATTATATCTTCAGAGATTCAGACTTCCCAGGGCGTGGCACATACAGCAAGCTAAATGAAACTGGCCTCTTGGTGGTTATTCAAACATTGAATATATATTTCTTATCATGTCTAACGCATGAAGTATTAGGCATGGGGAGAGGGCTGGACAGACAAAAGATGTAGATACCATTCTAGATACACCACCAGTCCTAGCAATCTACAACTCATCTACCTTAACAAGTACAAATGGCAGTATTGCGCTAAGATTATATCATTTTGCCTTAATAGAAATTTTGGGTATTGGGTATTCAATTAAATACCCAGAGGTCATTTCTTAAGGTCCTAAGTTCACACACACCTACCGCAGCAAATACCTGCATATGGAGCTATTGCTATACTGGAAGAGTGCAATCGTATACATGTATGTAAGAAATAACAGTTCAATATTTGCATGAAAATACATCTGCATGTGTGTCAGAATGATGATGTCATTAGAAAATGACTTTAATTATAAAACACAATGATTCAGAAAAGGCATTGCACATCGAAATATTACTTGAATAAGCAAATTAAAATGACTCATAGTGTATTTATACCTTGATCTACAACAGTCTCAAACATACCACATGATATCTTTATTCTGCTATAAATCATTTTGTTTCATATGCAATCCATAGATAGTATCACATTGTTTGGCCTTTCTCCAGATTTTCCTTTGGTATTTTACACTTGTACAATTATTAATATGAATTTGAATTGGGGCATATCAAGAGGAAGGGGACATTTCGCTAAGTTTGATAAAATCATTTGTCGGCTGTTACAAAATGTATGTCAAGTCGGCAGAAGTTGAAGATGATGGGAAATGATATTGTGTCCAGTATATGTATTTTCAGTGGTATGATGATCACATAGTGGACCATTGTTAAAGCTACATGGGTGTCCATTTGTACATAATCACTATGCAGGTCTCCACCCGGTGACAATGCACTCTTTAACATGCCATGCAGGTATTATTCAATGACCCAAGAATAGCCATTGTTATAAAGGTCAATAATCAACGCCCTGAGCACAATAGAGCCATATATCAGGGCCAAAGCGGTTAGTCAATATCAATTACTTATAATACCCAATAAACTGTAGAGGGCACAGGTAGAACCTCTAAGTAATGGGCATTATAAGGCACATAAATGCAAAAATTTTCATTTAAGAGACCTTCATTTGCCTTTATTTTCAGTGGAACTCACTGCCAATTTAGGGACTTGGAAATATTTTTTCCAAATAACAAAAGTTCACAATTTTACCCTCCCATGTGATAGGCCATATTCTTTTCAGAATATATTTAGTTATGTCTCTATCATGAGTAGAAGCAGAGAAATCAATGGGAATGTGGAGGGGTTGGGTAAGCAAGCACCTACTATTTTAGTGTGCCATGCTTGACTGCTTTAATTTGCCTCTCTGGGTGGAGAATCAGGGAGAACTGTAAGATGCGTTAGCAACTATGAGAATGGAATTCCAAATTTTTCGCAACAGCCTCCAGGTTACCTTAAAGAATACGCTCTTTGCTCACTAAGCCAGGTTTATCCAATTGATATATTCCAATCAATCTTGCTTTCTTTCAGCTAAGCTCCTTTGAGCCATGAATTGAATTACCTAAACCCACATCAATCAACATTTAAGTTCTCCATGCTATCCTGGCTGCATCCTTTGGGCAGACTTGGATGAGGACTGTTTCTGAGTTCCAGAGATCAACTCAAGGTCACGCGACCAGCCGGTGCGTTCGGGCAGCGGTTTTCAAAGGATATCTATTGCATTATGGGTAGGGGTGACCTCGAACGCTAACTACACAACCTTAGCTTGTTCCCTCCACCCCCTTCCACCCCAGCCAGGTCTGGCTAGGTACCAGCCCTTAACTATGCTTGGAAGTGTAGTAAGTTGACTTGGGGATCAACATTGACCCACATGGGGCAGACCAATAGGGGGTGGCCTTACAAACCAGCATTGATCCCTCGGCCGTACTCCGAACGCACAGAGTCATCTACAAACCTGCATAGTGCAACACGACTGCAAATCGGTCTCAACACAAAGGCCGTCATGCCTACTTGAAGGGGACGACTTGAAGGCTACTGGACTGGCTCCATCTGTTGTCTCTTGATGGAATCATTTTCAGATTTATCTGACATCGTCGATCATGGTTCTCCTGGGAATTCCAGGTACTGTACCCCAACAAAAGCTGGAGCTGCCACCCTGTGTTGTCATCTGCTTGATCTCCCTGATACAGTATGAAACAGCGTTGTATTAACTTTAGTTAAGGTTGATATAAAATGTGTTTTTCGAATGTCAAAACATAAGCACCAAATAATGTCGAAAATGCGATCATATATACCAAAAATGACACCTTAGAGTGTATTACTTCTGCAAGCAATGGTCACGTATTACAGAGAATAGTATTGCTGATATAATTATGTAGACATGAAAAAATTAAGGAGGAAAAATTAATGTTTACTTAAGTGAACTATGATTATCCACTAGACCATATGTATGTGCACCATGGGAACACGCCACTACCTCAAAGACTTATCTTTGTCCTAGCCAGAAGGGTGTAAGGAATGGGAGCATTACTTTCCAAAGTTTTGAATCATTCTCCAAAACAAACTAAAAGTAGGTACCCTGCCTTTTCAGTTTGCATTGGCAGAGATTGCTTTACCTGTATCTATCATGTAGGCCGCCCCTTGGCTTATGCCACCAGTCTCAGAGGCCTTGTAGCTTTCATCCATTCTACATTGACATGTTTGTTATGTAAATTACATCGATCACTGGTGGCGAGGACAGGGTTCAACACTGTCTCACTACACATGTAAATCAGTGAGCAGTTCTTTAGCAGATTACTTAACTGTGGCATAACTTTATGCTATAAAGTCCTGGCCCTTCATCTAGAGCCATATAGCGGGAACCTGTGATATAGCTGAAAGACTGTGGCGGTATAGGCCTAGCCAAACGTGTAGAGTGAAGAGATAATTGCCCCCTAGTCCTAGAAGAATATCAACTTTTCAATAAACTCTGACTTGTTGCCCTCTTGTGTAGATAATTTGAGGTATACACGTAAGGATCATTACACGGGCGTGGACTGGTTACCAGGTTTAGTCTGTTTAGGTGTTATCCATATGCTATGGAAGGGTGAGAAACTAAAGGGAACAGTGCTGCCCTCTGGTGCTTTTATTTGCTATGCACAGACCTTGATTACGGAGGTGAGGGGTTACTTTCGCAAAGTCACCACTCACCTCCATAATCAAGATTTGTGCATTGGAAAAAATCACCAGAGGGCAGCACTGTTCCCTTTAGTTTCTCACCCTTCTATAGCATATGGATAACACCTACTACACAGACTAAACCTGGTGACCAGTCCGTGCCCGTGGATCATCATGTACATAGCGACTTTAGTTACAAAAGTATCCACAGGGTGGCAGCTCTGCTCTGTGCCTTCTCACAAATCAACAATGCATCACAGTACCTATTACCTCTAAGGACCTACACTGCAAAAATGGTGTTTAGATCCTAAACACAATTTTAAACATAATTATTCTTGTCCCGTTTTTCTAATCACTTTAAGTTCCTAAACATGTTTAGCCAAACAATGTGTTTGGCTCAAATGTTTAGAAATCTAGGTGCTTAGGTTTAAAATTTTGTGTTTAGATATTTATGAAATTTTGTGTGTTTATGAAATTTTATGTTTAGATGTCTAAATGATTTAATGGAAACTTTGCAGACAGTTGCATTAAGAAAATAAAGGATTATATTTTATTTGCTTTCTCATTTATCTTGTGGGGCACATCAGGTGTTTAGAAGTCTCCAAAGATGTCAGTCATGGGCATATACATTCATGTACACCCTTATGTACATGCTGAATCAGAATGGGAGACTTGAGAAAGTACAACAGTTTGGCAGGAAGGATATTGCTTTGGCCTTTACAAAATAACATGAAATCGGTGTCAGTCATGAAACGTATTGAATTTTATGTCAATGATGGTGGTTTAAGCTAAAACCAGTCATTTCTGTACTGCCATTTCTATTCTCTTGATATTATATTAAAATGAAACAAAGATCAATATGGGATTTGGGGACATTTGTCACAACAATTGATTGTGATTGTGTGCTTATAGTCCATTCACAGGTAGTGCTGCTACCTGGTGTGTATCTGACATACAAGTGTCTAAACATATATGTTTAAATCTAAACACCTAATTTTCAATGTGTTTTAACTCTAAATATCTGAACATGTTTGGCAAAAATGATTATGTATTTAGAATAAAGCTGTTTATTTACTAAATGTGTAGTTAATGAGACACCTAACTGACCTATGTGTTTAGGTTTTAAACATGTTTAGACCTAAACATGTTTAAAATCTAAACACCATTATTGCAGTGTACTGTGTTCCATGTCGAATTCAATGAATCCCCCTGTTATGTCAATAATCATTTTTTTCCTCACATCACTAATGATCATGCCACACGTTGATTATGACAAAATACCCAATTTAGCATGTCGAATCTCGTGTTCTAGATACTTTTTTTTTGTAAATAGCTGTAGATAAAAATGATAGAGACATGAATTATCATTTGGCACTAATGGTGGAATGGCTCAACTTTCAATATGAAAGCAGCACCTGCTAATGTTACTCACACATGCACAGAAGCCATTAGTGCATTTACATCAGTTATACTAAACCGTAGGAAAAAATAATGCACGCTGATGTATAGCTTCGCTTAGATGTAGCTGAACAGCCTCATCTTACAGACCTTTTTGATACTCCTGCACATCTCTACCAGTGCTTTTAAGGCACAGTATAAGACCACTCAGTGCTGATAACCCATCTCCTGTACCCCATGTCCATTGAGTACCCGAAAACCTCTGTGTGCTATTCGTCTTAGTATTTGCTCCTGTCGGCTGACCGAGACAGCTGTCTTCCTGTCCGGAGCATCATTTGTGCACACTCAGGACCACTTGTGTGCACTGCAAAAATGGTGTTTAGATCCTAAACACAATTCTAAACATATTCTTGTTTTTGTAATCACATTAATTTCCTAAACATGTTTACCCAAACAATGTGCTTAGCTCAAGTGTTTAGAGATGTAGGTGTTTAGGTTAAATCTTTGTGTTCAGATAAATGAATTTTTGTGTTTAGGTGTTTAAATGATTTGATGTAGAGTTAAGGTTTGCAGACATGTATGCATTATAAAAAAGAGATATATTTTGTTTGTTTTCTCATTTACTTGGGGGGGGGGGCATCAGCATCATCTGTCAACCTCACTTGCATCACTTGCATCATAGACATCTGATACACCTTCAATGTCCCCAGGGGTAGTGCTCAGAGAAAGTACAACAGATTGGCAGGAAGAACATTGCCTTATCTATTCCAGAATAACATCAAATAGGTGTCAGTCATGGAGTTTATTGATTATGTTATGGTAATGATGGTGGCATGAGGTGAATCTAGTCAATTTTCTATTGCCCTTTCTATTCACATGACATTCTATGAAATGAAACCATGATATACATGGGATTTGGGGACATTTGTCACAACAATTGATTATAACTGTGTGCAGATAGTCCAGTCAAAGGTAGTGCTGCTACCTGGTGTGGATTCAACATCCAAGTATCTAAACATATTGATGTTTAAATCTAAACACCTATTTTCAACTGTCTCAACTCTAAACATCTAAACATGTTTAGCGTAAATGTTTATGTAGTTAGAATAAAAGTGTTCATTTCCTAAATGTGTAGTCGTTGAGACACCTAACTGACCTATATGTTTAGGTTTTAAACGTGTTTAGACCTAAACATGTTTAAAATCTAAACACCATGTTTGCAGTGTGGTATTATCATGAAGATGGAGAGTAGAAGAAATATCTATAAGAAATAGGGGTTTTATATTTTGAATCGTGAAAAATAATCATGTCAAAGCCACAATCAAGAAGAGATAGGCCTACCATCTCCAGAAACCTTCCTCATCTGAACAGCGAGGCAGCATAGGACAGTTCTTTTGAATACAAGAGGGAACATGGCTTCATAAAACCTAGATCTTTTGATTTTGATATAGGATAAGAAATAGGAAGATAATAAGACAAAACTAACTAAGAGCGTGGTCTCTATTTCCCCTATGAATTAAAGTTTAATATCCAACGACATCCCATTCCAAAATGATGTGTTTTCACAAAATGAGGCACATGTTGCTTTTTCAGAAGTGGAGATAATTAGGCCTAGGCATAAAGGCTAGAAATTATGATTTTCAAGAATTTCAAATTTCTTTTAGCTACCAGGATCATGTTTCAATGGTTTCCACAACACAATGGACTCAAATCATAGTGGGAGGTATAAAAAATGACTCCATACCAGTGACTATACATAGTGAGCTACAGTACAGGCCTCAAAATAGCAGCTGTTATTCATTCAACTACTGACTCAATACCCACCACTATGAAGTCATAGCACCCAGTCGTAATGGCCACTATTGGCTACATAGTGTCCAGTCAGAACTCCTTCATGGTCTAGTATGCAATCCTGTGTTCAATGAGCATAGGGCTGCAGTAAGGGACGAGTCATTTATTGCCAGATGGGGGGGGGGGGGGCTTGTTAAAGGGGCTCTGAGCTGACTGAAAAGTAAGTTCCACTAGGAGGCTACTTGGAGAGCACCACCACAGTGACCTCTACAGTGGCAAAAGGCAACTAGCATTCATGTGACTTGTACTAGGTCATATGACCTATTCTTATCCATACAAAAATCATGACTAGCAAATCTGAGAGTTTAGAGAAGAAACTTATAAAAGAAGCCTAAAGAGAAACAGGTGATTTTCCCATTATTTGGGGCTAGGGGCCAGCCTCCCCAGCCCCCCCCAGAAAATCTGAAAATTCTCTACGATACTTTCTCTAGACAACTTGGGAACACATTTTTGGATAAGTATAGCAAAAATATATAGCAACACTGGACAAGGGAGCGGGAGATTTTTTCCATGCTTAGGGGCCAGCCCCCCCCCCAGGAAAATCTGAAAATTCTCTCAGATACTTTCTGTAGACAAGTTAGGTGCACACTTTTGGATATGTCTAGCAGAAATAACAACACCAGATTTAGGATAAGGGAATTGGAGATTTATTTTCCATAATTTCGGGTTAGGGGCCAGCCTCCCCCCCCCCAGAAAATCTGAAAATTCTCTCAGATTACATTCTGTAAACAACTTGGGTGCACACTTTTGGATAAGTCTAGCAGTAATAACAACACCGGATTTAGGACGAGGGAATGGGAGGTTTTTTTAGATAATTTGGGGCTAGGGGCCAGCCTCCCCAGCCCCCCCAGAAAATCTGAAAATTCTCTACGATACTTTCTCTAGACAACTTGGGTGCACATTTTTGGATAAGTATAGCAAAAATATATAACAACACTGGATTAAGGACAAGGGAGTGGGAGATTTTTTCCATGCTTAGAGGCCAGCCCCCCCTCCCAGGAAAATCTGAAAATTCTCTCAGATACTTTCTGTAGACAAGTTAGGTGCACACTTTTGGATATGTCTAGCAGAAATAACAACACCAGATTTAGGATAAGGGAATTGGAGATTTATTTTCCATAATTTCGGGTTAGGGGCCAGCCTCCCCCCCCCAGAAAATCTGAAAATTCTCTCAGATTACATTCTGTAAACAACTTGGGTGCACACTTTTGGATAAGTCTAGCAGTAATAACAACACCAGATTTAGGACGAGGGAATGGGAGGTTTTTTCGATAATTTGGGGTTAGGGGCCAACCTCCCAAGCCCCCCCCCCCCAAAAAAAAATCATATTTTATATCACTTTGTGCAGACAACTCAGTCTAGGGGGAAAACCTTTGGTTATATTTACAGCAGAAATAACAGCTACAGTTTTAGGGGAAGAAGGAGGTTTTCCCATAATTTGGGGGTTAGGGACCAGCCCCCCCTAGAAAATCTGAAAATTCTCTCAGATACTTTCTGTAGACAACTTGGGTGCACACTTTGGATATGTATAGCAGAAATATATAACAACACTGGATTAAGGGACAAGGGAGTGGAAGATTTTTCCATAATTCAGGGCTTAGGGGCCAGCCCCCCCCAGGAAAATATGAAAATTCTCTCAGATACTTTGTGTAGACAACTTGGGTGCACACTTTTGGATAAGTCTTGTAGAAATAACACCAGATTTTTTAGGGCAAGGGAATTGAAGACTTTTTTCATAATTTGTGGTTAGGAGACAGACTCCCCCCCCCCGAAAATCTGAAAATTCTCTCAGATACTTTCTGTCGACAACTTGGGTGCACACTTTTGGATAAGTCTAGCAGAAATATATAGCAACACTGGATTAAGGACAAGGGAGCGGGAGATTTGTCCATAATTCGGGGCTATGGGGCCACCCCCACCTAGAAAATATGAAAGTTTTCTCAGATACTATGTGTAGACAACTTGGATACTTTTGGATAAGTCTCCCAGAAATAACACCAGATTTAGGACGAGGGAATTAGAGATTTTTTTTCATAATTTGGGGTAAGGGGCCAGCCTTCCCAGCCCCCTGAAAATCTGATTGCCTGATTGCAGCCAGTCATACCATATTGTATCACTGCAAGATGGGGTACATCCGAGACTCTGAAGTCTGACTATGGACCACCCTTACAGACTAGTTTTGATTATGCAGCAGAAGGATTTTAATCCCGAAATTATGGAAAAATATCCTGTTCCCTAAATTTCAGGGGGGGGGGGCTCTGGGGGTGAATTACCTCAAACCCAGAATATTGGATTCAACTTCTCCTGCCCCAACACCCTAAATCTGTAGTTCTTTTTTGCATTTAGAAAGGTTTTACAACTAGATCTGTATAGCATCTGATGAAAAAAAAAATGCAAGTTTTCTGGGGGGCAGGTTCAAAATTATGGATAAAATCTCCTACCCCCACTCCCTAAATCTGTAGTTTTTTTTACTTGTGCTCTAGGAAAGATAGCAGCTTACATTAAGTTGTCTATAGAAGGACTCTGTGTGAAGATTTCTGGAGGGGGGCTCTGGGGTGAATGGCCCTGATCCCTAGAATGATATAGAAGAAATCTCTTGCCAACCACACCTTGAATATGTAGTTCTCATGTGTGCTCTAGAAAGGTTTGCAACATAGATCGATGAACCCTTTCGTAAAAATTATAAATTTTCTTGGAGGGGGGCTCTGGGGTGAATGGCCCCAAGCCTAAAATTATGGGGAAAACAACTTCTGCCCCCACACCTTAAATCTGTAGTTCTTATTTATGCTCCAGTAAGGTTTGGAACTAGATCTAAAGTTTTTGGTTAAAATTGTAAATTTTTTGTGGGGGGGGGGCTCTGGGCTGAATGGCTATAAAAGAAATCTGCCACCTACACCATAAATATGTAGTTCTCATTTGTGCTCTAGAAAGGTTAACAACCTAGATCTATAAAGACTTGGGTAAAAATTGCAAATTTTCAGGGGGGGCTCTGGGGTGAATGGCCCCAAGCCCAAAATTATGGGGAAAACATCTTCTGCCCCCCACACCTTAAATCTCTAGTTCTTATTTGTGCTCCAGTAAGGTTTGCAACCTAGATCTATAAAGACTTGGGTAAAAATTGCAAATTTTCAGGGGGGGCTCTGGGGTGAATGGCCCCAAGCCCAGAATTATGGGGAAAACATCTTCTGCCCCCACACCTTAAATCTCTAGTTCTTATTTGTGCTCCAGTAAGGTTTGCAACCTAGATCTATAAAGACTTGGGTAAAAATTGCAAATTCTCAGGGGGGGGGGCTCTGGGGTGAATGGCACCAAGCCAAGATTTATGGGGAAAACATCTTCTGCCCCCACACCTTAAATCTGTAGTTCCTATTTGTGATCCAGTAAGGTTTGCAACCTAGATCTATAAAGACTTGGGTAAAAATTGCAAATTTTCAGGGGGGGCTCTGGGGTGAATGGCCCCAAGCCCAGAATTATGGGGAAAACATCTTCTGCCCCCACACCTTAACCCTTAGGTGCCCAAGCGCGCATTTAAGCGCGGTTTTGTGCTTAAATGCATGTATATGGAAAGAAATTTTCATCCAGACACTTCTACTGGTCCAATCTGCAAAGTTAGACCCTCTATGGAATGCTTATGACCTCCCGATTATGAAACAACTATTCATTTGGCTGTATCTGCTTTATATCAGGCAGAGTGTGTCAAAACTTTAAAATGAGTTGTCATTTTATGTGATTCATTAACAGGAAACCCTCCAGTTAAAATCTGATATGGTAACAAAATGATGATGGATCATACACACATAGGTTCCACTATATTTTACAGCAAGTGCTCATATCCTAAAGATAAGCCATGCATTGTTTCTAGTACAACATATCATGTTTCCTGTGTGCCAGTACATGTAGATGCATGCAGGCAAATCAGCTTTCAAAGGTCTCAGGATTGGAGGGATTATGGATATATATAGAGACCAAATACCACTAAATGACAACAAATGGAATGTTTTGGTAACTATGGTTACTAGACCTGACCAGTAGTATCACATCCTTGACTGAAAGTCTTCACTGAGTTATGAGAATTAAGAAAATGTAATATGCCAAGCCCTTATCAAGGTAGAAGATCGAAATTACACATGGTCTTATAAAACAAAAAATGAAATCGTGAAATAATGTAAGATCTTCAAATAATTCTGGGCACAAAAAGGTTAAATCTCTAGTTCTTATTTGTGTTCCAGTAAGGTTTGCAACCTAGATCTATAAAGACTTGGGTAAAAATTGCAAATTCTCAGGGGGGGTTCTGGGGTGAATGGCCCCAAGCCCAAAATTATGGGGAAAACATCTTCTGCCCCCACACCTTAAATCTCTAGTTCTTATTTGTGATCCAGTAAGGTTTGCAACCTAGATCTATAAAGACTTGGGTAAAAATTGCAAATTTTCAGGGGGGGCTCTGGGGTGAATGGCCCCAAGCCCAGAATTTTGGGGAAAACATCTTCTGCCCCCACACCTTAAATCTCTAGTTCTTATTTGTGCTCCAGTAAGGTTTGCAACCTAGATCTATAAAGCCTTGGGTAAAAATTTGCAAATTTTCAGGGGGGGCTCTGGGGTGAATGGCCCCAACCCCAAAATTATGAGGAAAACATCTTCTGCCCCCCATCTTAAATCTGTAGTTCTTATTTTTGCTCCAGTATGCATGGCTTGCAGCTATAGTTCTTAAGCTTTTGGTGAAAATTGCAAATTTTCTGGTGGGGGGGGGGTCTGGGGTAAATGGCCCCAACCCCCATAAAATCTTCTGCCCACCCCTTCCACCCACAGACACATCCTATAGTATTTCTCAATAGTGCTCTACAAAAGTTTGAAACCTAGATGTAAATGCACCCAAGCCCAGTCCAATGTAACATCCATCAGCTGGGTTGGCTGGGTGGTGGGCTGCAGTGGTTACAGTGAGGGTTTTGGTGGTGAGGCTGAGTGTATGGGGTGCAGAGGGGTTGGGTGGCTGGAACCAGGTCACAGTGAGAGCTCACTGGTCAAGCAGCACAGTGGTCTGAGTGACCTGGGAGTGGTGCAGTACTGCGGCCTGGCCACAGATCGGCGGGTCTGTGGCGACCTGAATACCGTCAACTCAGTCCCCCTTTAAATATAGCAGGGGCATTTTGAAAAAGAACCCTTGGCAGGGGGGGGGGGGGAACCCAGTAAACCTTCACACTGGGGGGGGGGGGGTCAAATCTAAATATGGGCAATTCAAATACCTATAGCAATGCATCATTCCACATGTATATCAATAAATGACTTGTCCCTAACTATATAAAGGTGATCCCACCTGGTTACACGGTCACACACATGGTCAATTCTCATGAACATTGATCATAGTTTTAAATAAGGTCAGTGGTCATGATTCTGCATACTGTTTATTTTTTCTAGGACCCCATCTATATAATGTAGAACACAATTAATTGGAATAATCTTGCAAAATCAATGCATAGGCTAGATCAAAAATGCATAGATGTTATGAACCCACAATCTCTCAGAGGATGATTGAGGACAGGGATGCTATATATAGGAAGGCTCCTCGACCTCTGTGAGTGGCCTGGGGTCAAGAACTTTTGGATCAATAGTCTATATATAGAGAATACTTGTATGATTACAAAGCAAAGAGCACAGATTGGCTACATTTGAGCAAAGGAGTGCAGAGGGCAGCAGCTAAGACTACCCACCAATTATTCACATAGAGGGCTACCATACAAGCACCCCTTATTTAGTCACTGCTCTGGTGGCTATTTAGCCAGCAGGCAGTACGATCACCCAGTAATGTATTTGGTCACTATGCCCAAAATCCTAAGATCAGCTGGTATGATTTGACCCATCTCCAGTCATAGCTGGCTGAATTAATTAATTAAAAATCACAAAATAAAGATATTTTGATGAATCAAAAAGCAGATTGTGTGCGCTGAAGATCTTCTCTACACAGATGGAGAATGACCCCACAACCATTTAGCCGGACATGTGCCCCATTTCGTGAAAACACATCACAGTTGACCTCTAGATTCCTTGCCTTTAACAATGACAGATTTAGTATTGCCTATACCTGGCACCATGGATTGTAATCTGTCTTGGGTTACTGACACATTGGTCCTTATCGTTTGTGGTTGGGTGAAAGGTTGGCTCTGACTGAGTCCTTAGTGATGGTTAGCATGAAGGCTTTGGATGGAGGTAAAGGCAGTGACATTGCATGACTGTGGCTCATGAGAGTCCACAACGAGCTGTTCCCATTCACCCAGTCTCATAAGGTGACAATCAGGGCCCATCTACATCTGTCAACCTCACTTGCATCATAGACATCTGATACACCTTCAATGTCCCCAGGGGTAGTGCTCAGAGGATGAAATACCCTCTATGAGTTGTCAAAGGGAGGACTACACCTTCTACGTCTAGGTACAAAAGGAACTTCAAGGGCTCACCCGGACATATTAACCGTCTCATATCTCCATAGTTTATGCACATTTCAAAAGCCTCTTTTTTTTAGCAATAAAAAAAACTTCAAAAATGGGCAGACATTACTCTGTGGGAAATACGTTAACTGCTCATTTTGTCATCTTCAGCATTGCAACTTACCAGTACTCTGGGAGAAAGTTGCCCCGTGTCAGCTACTGTTGTTCAGTGCATATAATCTTCTCGTAGGAACTCATTGCGAGTATGCATTTATAACAATGGGCTCTGGTGGTGGTAAAGAAAACACAGTGAAAGGAAGGGCAGTACAAACGGCTGATTTGACCCGAAACACTTTTATTAAAGAAACTTTCTTTTTCTTTTTGAAACGAAAAAGAAATAAGTCTCTTAGTGCACCGGTAGAGACCAATTTGTGAGGTGTGTGTCCGCTCATAGCAGTCAATGAAGTGTGCCAGTGGCTGGCACCACACAAAGGCAGCAGTAGAAATAGGTTAGGCTGACCTCTGGAGGGTGTTTCTCCTATTGTAAAAAGAGCTGTGAGTATGTGCTCTCTTTTCTAAACAAGTCATGCACTGCTTCACCATTCAACTTGCACCCACCACATTAGTCTGAAAAGTCACCTGCCTTGTTTAAAATAGAGAGAGCTGCAGTACCAGGTACCTACTCATGTCACATATTTGTCCTTTATATAACAAGACCTTTGTCTCCGCTCATATACAAGAGCACTGAGAGTGATTTCCAATCTCCATACAGTCTGATATCGTGAAGTGGCAGGCCTAACCGACTAAGTTGCTGATCCACGTCTCAAACTGTGGGTCCCAAATGGACCTTGTAAGCCAGCTGCAACTGACAACTTCTTGAGATGATGCAGGTACCAATGGTAAGATGGAGGTTAATTGGTACCGGGTTGTACAAACAAAGGACCTGTTTTATGGCCACACAGATAATGCTTCAGGTGTCTTACAGGACAAAGCACTAAATCACTCTTCATTACTGGAATAACCAATTGTCTTTCTCCATATTGAATTGTCTTGGATGAATTGATGACTAAGTCCAGTCCATAGTCTGTAAAGACAACATTTTCCACTTGTAACATGTGAACAGAATCAGTAACATGACTCTTATGTAGCAAACTCCTAAAACTAAGGGTGATCATACACAACAACAAGAGATGATTGATTGATTTGAGTTTTACAGCACTTTAGCGGCACTAAGTGGCTATCCCGTGCTTCACAGGTTGATAATTTAACAGAGGAATGTGTCAGTGCCTGCGCATATGTGCACCACACACATCCTGAGGGGATAGGAAAGAGAAGATATAGACCCTTTTAAGTGGGCTAGGGAAGCCCGACAGTCGGTGTAGGTAGAGAGATAGAAAGAATAGAGAAGACCCATTTGTGAAGGGCTAGGGAAGCCCATTGAATGAGAATGAAGGTCAGAGGATAAGAGAGGACAGAAAAGGGAGACCAGACCCCTTTTAAAAATGGGTTGGGGAGACCCGACAACAAGAGATGGTTAGGACGATCCAGATCCAAACAGTCATATATACACAATAAGTCTTCAGGTAGAAAAGGCTTCACTTGTGTGGGGGTGTCCCCTAATAGCCTCCTAGCGCCCAACCTTGCACAGCGAACCATGAATGAGCCCTTTGCTTCACAGGTAGTGCCAAACCAATTATGCAATGACCAAATTGCACTGATGTAGTTGGTAATTGATGAGTTTTTAAACTGGAAGGTCAGGTAAGAGATATACAGACATACTGTCTCAACATCAGCTGGCACAGGAACTAAGTCATATAATTGGCAGAAGTCTGTGAATTTCATCCATTGCGATTGCTTGGTTTTCCATGTTGCTTCAGACCAGGAGGCAATTAGGCCGGGGGCTGATAGGGCCCACCATGCACCCCCCCACATCCCAACGTGACGGGTATTTTTTCGATCCTTAGGGTCCCCTGAACAAGATTCAAGATGTTAACATTAATTATCTTGGGATGCACTACCCGTTTTGGCTCATTATCCATGTGCGGGTTGAGACCACTTTTGGGTCAATTTTGGTACCATGTTATTCAAGGGGTATGCTCAGTCCCCAAGCTCTAAGACTATCTTACCTTGTCTGGATCCTGAAGCTATTGGTCTTGTTGGAAAGAAGACATAATAAGCCTTTCATTAAGCCCTAATATATGTTTTTAAGTTCAGATTTGAGTGTACCATACAGTCAGGAAGATGGAAGATTGAAATTACAAAGTTCCTTTTTTTTTACTGAAAATCTTAAATACGCTCCAGATACATGTATAAAACTTGCCCTTATCCTTATCTAAGCACAATATTTAATATGATTTATGTAGGCCAAACCTTTCTGAGTAATATGAGACATTTTACAGAATTCTTTGATGACAATGACACACGTTATTGCCATGGACACAAAGACACTACCTTGAGCAAATATTGAGCTGTTCCATTTAAAAAATCTCCCTCTTTATGTAAATGGCTTTTTTCCATGCTGAATCTTTATCAATTTTCCTGATTCTTATGCTAAAATGAGTGCTGGTTGAGAATATGCATGTTTCTACATCATAATTTAATGGCAAGGCTGTATATGGCTGAAATTCAAAATGGCTGGCAATAGATTCAGATGTCACTTTGAATTACATAAATGTGCAGTCTAGAAAGTAGATTGATACCTGTAGGCATATACTATGGCTTGTGCATAGTCTCCCCTCAAGGACATAGTTCACTGATTTCAAATTGCATATAGCTCCCTTGTGCACATCACATAGTATGGACATAGGTAGAAATGATTGCTATGTCATGTGGTTGCCTAGCAACTGCAGCTTTACATAGAATCCCATGTACAAATGTATGCAGATAGTCACAAATAAGTGTATGGTCTCGCCTCAGGTATGTAATGCAACATACAGTTCTTAATAGTAGCGTAGGTTGGGAAAGGGAGCCTTGATGCTAAAGGGCATAGTCATGATTATGCTAGAGCATTGTTCAAATAGAATAGTCATCTGGATAGGAACTACAGGCTTACTTACTCTTACTGGGGATGATGAGTGCTAGGATCATTCAACAGACCTCAAATGACAGATAACTTTTAAAGTAAACCTGCAGTATTATGATTCTAAAGTGATCAGTAAGAGTCTGGCTTGGTTAAGAAAATCAGTCTAGTTGTGTGGAATTGTTGGCCACAATAACACAATAGAAAAAGGTAGTAAATGTGTGTTCGGATGATCTGAGGGTTGTTGTTGTTGTTATTCATTTATTTATTGCAAGCATTCATACTCCCAAGATGGAATGTTTTACTTCATGACAGCTCAAGTTAGAGATAGGCAGTGAGATAAGGAGGGGGGTGGTTATTTTCCCCCAGATCCTGAATAGTTCACTTGAACTCCACTAGATGGGAGTTTGAGATCTCCAATCACACTTTATATTTTAAATATCTGTTTAGGAGAGACAGTAAAGCATTGGGGTGAGGGGGTGCCCCTTGTGAGTTAGGGCAAAAACAGGGGATGATTGTCTCAATATACAGGCAGGTTGCCAGCCAATTGTCTAGGATGGCTAGCATGATCTTAATAGCTACTTGTCACTTGGTGCCTATATGTC
The DNA here is from genome assembly GCA_949317995.1 of Acholoe squamosa. Lineage (NCBI taxonomy): Eukaryota > Metazoa > Annelida > Polychaeta > Phyllodocida > Polynoidae > Acholoe > Acholoe squamosa. Next base: position 34,136,894 of record OX439035.1, on the reverse strand, counting down.
AGATGTCATTGATAGTGGTCACACATGCAATAAACCCCCCCATTAAGTATTCTGTCCATTTGCAGTTATGTATCCATCACATTCACTCAATATACAATGCTTTATTCTCTCCCATATTAATTACACCTTCCTGCAAAATGAATTACAGAGTTAGTGGTCAAGTCTGTGATTGCTGTTTAAAAGGTGCAATGGACACTGTGCAATGGCACTGTGGTGAGCATCTCAATGTCTAAACCCTGGGTTATTTTAAAAGATGGCTATCAATTGTCAAAGACAGGTAGATGATCTCCATTCATATAATCGATGGAGAGAGAGACTGCAGATTATAGTGATGGTGACAGAATCACAACAGTAGCTTCAGGTGCTTTCTAGATATGATAGGAACAGTTTGTACAATATGAATGACACTTCCCTCTTTTATAAAATAGACCAATCCACCACCATGTCCACTGTGAGTGATGTGAAATGGTAGAAGATACTCAAGGTCTGTGTGCCAGTGGCCTTCAGTAGTATTATCAGGGTCAACTAGTAATTCACTACACCAAATGTGTTGGGGATAATAAACTGCAACAGATCAACATGCCTTCTCAGAACTGTCCAGCAGCATAATCACCAGCTGTTGGGATCACACTGCTATGAGAGAAGTTGAACCAGAATGTAATGTTCAGAGATATGTAAGGATGGATAACACTGGGCCTGATGCTCTGATGAGGGAACAGATGAGAGAATATCCTGATAATTGTACAATTGTATTCCAATCCTTCTCTTTCATTTTCTCTATATATGTGAATGAAACCAGCACTGTCTAAGGTCAATGCAAATTCCACCTTGCACCTACTTTCAGACAAGTAGGCTGACCAAGGCTTTTGAGATAATCAATTAGGCATGCAGTACATTATGAGGCTGAGAGCCAATATTCTGTATTCTAAATGTGTGTTATCAGTACCAGCAATGGTAATTTTTGATGATATGACAGTGGTTACAGGAATCTGATATTGGGGGAGGGAGGAGGGGACAGTTGTTAGGAATTATAATCCTGTGTAATCATGGATGATCTGAAATACATATGCATAGATATGTATATACAAAATAACACAGGGTGTGGATGTGGCAAATATTTTATCATTTTATCATTATCTTATCATATGGTCTATGTCAATTAGATGATTTTAAAAGGTAGATTCACATCAAACACATGACCTTCCAACGTGTTATATGTGTTTCTATTTTGAGATGTGGACAGGGGAGCTATACATACAAGTTCTTGAGGTGAGACCATACACTTATCTGTGACTATCTGCATACATTTGGACATGGGGTTCTATGTAAAGCTGCAATTGCTAGGTAACCACATGACATAGCAACCATTTACTAGCTATGTTCATACTGTGTGATGTGCACAAGGGAGCTATATGCAATTTGAAATCAGTGAACTATGTCCTTGAGGGGAGACTATGCACAAGCCATAGTATATGCCTACAGGTATGAATCTAGGCATTGTTGCTATGCAAAACTGCTATTGCTAGGCCACCACACAACCTAGCAACCCTTTATCACCTATATTTCTAGTCTATGATGGAAGTTACAGAAGAGTTATATATAAGTGTACATCAGGGGGATATGTTGCTGAAAGGAAACCATGCAGATATGAGCATTCAAGCATATTTTCAGGCTTGGTTGCTATGCAAAGCTGCTGTTGCTAGGCAACCACACCACTTAGCAATAAAACAAAAGCAGCACTGTATTCTACTCAGCTGATTTATAGGGGGTAGGACCCACCAGATACCTTCTAGACTGCATATTTATGTAATTCAAAGTGACATCTGAATCTATTGCTGGCCATTTTGAATTTCAGCCATATACAGCCTTGCCATTAAATTTTATGATGTAGAAACAGGCCTATTCTCAATCAGCACTCTTTTAAGCATAAGAATCAAGAAAATTGATAAAGATTTAGCATGCAAAAAACATCTATTTACATAGAGAGGGAGATTATTGAAATGGAACAGCATCGTATTGGTTCAAGGTAGTGTCTTTGCATCCAAGGCAATAACATGTGTCATAGTCATCAAGGAATTCTGCAAAATGTCTCATATTATTCAGAAAGGTTTGGCCTACATAAATCATATTAGATATTGTGCTTAGATAAAGATAAGGGCAAGTTTTATACATGTATCTGGAGCGCATTTAAGATTTTCAGTAAAAAAAAGTAACTTTGTAATTTCAATCTTCCGTCTTTCTGACTGTCTGGTACACTCAAATCTGAACTTAAAAATATATATTAGAGCTTAATGGAAAGCTTATTATGTCCTCTATCCAACTGGACCAATAGCTTCAGGATCCAGACAAGGTAAGATAGTCTTAGAGCTTGGGGACTGAGCATACCCCTTGAATAACATGGTACCAAAATTGACCCAAAAGTGGTCTCAACCCACACATGGATAATGAGCCAAAACGGGTAGTGCATCCCAAGATAATCAATGTTACCATCTTGGATCTTGTTCAGGGGACCCTAAGGATCGAAGAAATACCTATCGCATTGGGATGTGGGGGGGTGCATGGTGGGCTCTATCAGCCCCCCGCCTAAATCCTAAGTTCATTTAGTCTGAAGACAAGCGTTGATTCTGGAAGAACAACATGAGGCAAATGTAGGGCTAAGACTGTGACACATGTTAATGTGCTTGTGGTCATTTAAACGTGAGAGGCTATCAGCTACGGTGTTCTCAGCTGATGGAATTCTGTAAGGAATCAATTTAATGTTCAGCAAAATACATTGCCAAAACATGTAACCAGCGCATACAATTAATGTTTGTTGAGCGACCTGTGGCGATCATGGTTTGCACCTGAGTATTGCCAGTATAAATTGCTATATTCCTATTTGATAGCATGGTAGACCAATGTGACAGTCAACTCAATACTGGCCATACTTCTAATACATCTATTTGATCATCTGTCAACTCAGATTCGGAAGGATCTGACACATTATTTGCACACAACTCATAATCCTTCTTCCAATGACCCAACATCACATCATCAAGGGTGCAAGCTCCAAAACCAACTTTACTAGAGTCAGTCCAAACTTCCATATCATTGATTACAGGTACCAGACATTTTTCACATCCATTAAACCAGGTTAAAAACCTGTCCGACCACAATGAGTCGTCTTTGTAGATACTAGATAGGCATAGACGCCTTTTTGTTGGAGTGGCCTTTAGGAGGTTAAATAGTCTGTGAGTAAACATCCGCCCCTCTTTAACCACTGTGGCACAATGGGATAACAATCCAGTTAGTTGTTCCAGTTCTTTACGACTACACAAGTTTTTCCAACTAATGAACGAACAAGTTCCCTGGCCTTGTTTAATTTCTCAGAGGGAAGTCGTAGTTTCATTTCAACTAAATCCAGCTCAATACCTAGGTAGGTTACCTGTTGACTGGGAGAAGTAGCCTTCTTCCAATTTATGTTGAAACCCATATATCTCAACAGGTTAATCAGGATTTTTGATTTTCTTGGCAATCCGAAAATGAGGAACCGGGAATATAGAAGTCATCCAAGTAGTTTACTACTGGAATGTTGAACCTGGCCATGTATCTCCTGACAAAATTAGATAGGCTGTTGAAAATATAGCAAGCGCTTTTTATGCCGAAGCATAATATGGGCCAAATTTTTTAATATAGCTCTTTTACCTCTCACATAGCAAAAACAGTGAAACTCAAAATTAGTTAAAACAACTTTATTACATTCAAAGGGCAACGTATATATACTGTATACATGTGGGTAGACCATGCATTTAGCATTTCAGTGGGTAAATCTTTAAAGTCATTGTGTTCTATATTCATTGAAGTTCATACAATAATATCATTTTGCTACATCAGTCCTCTCTTAAAAGATTTTGTTGACACATTCACAGGTGCATTCATAATCATTAGTCCATAGCGTCTCATTAAAAACAAATGTCAAGAAAAATCATTTAGTCACGAGATTCTCAACAGAGCGATGATGAATAGAAATCTAGATAAATTGCATGTGCAAGCTGCTATTAGCAGTGTGAGTCCTTCTATGTTCTATATCACCGAGAAAGATGTACACAATACTTCAATGCATGCTCCCTTGTGTTTCTACCACCACACACCAGGGGGGATTGCTAGACTATATAACCTTTGTCTACCAAATTCCCGCCACATTTGGCCAACTCACCTGTGTACATGTTATTTTTTTCCGACAAAAATGATTCCGACCCCCCTACTAAGAACTGATTTTGCAAAATGGCCCCCCCCCAATCAGATACACATGTGGAATGATGCGTTGCGCTGGGTATTTGAATTGTCCATATTTCGTTTTGACACCCCCCAGAGTGAAGGTTTATTGGGTTTGCCCCCTCCCCCTCTCAACCAAGGGAGTCTTTTTCAAAATGACCCCCCTATATCTAACAAGCCTCCCCCCCCCGCCCCCACTGTCAATAAATGACTCATCCCTTACTGCAGCCCTATGCTCATTTGAATAAGGTATTCCTAAACTGGCCCCTCCCACTCCTTCATGCTCTGCGCACCCTGCGTCTCACTCCTACATCCTCGGTACCCGTACACCCTGCGTCTCACTCCTGTGGAGGGGGGGGGGGAGCAAATCTTTTTCACCCCCATCGGTGTGGGAATTATCTACCTGTTTTTAGACAAAGGCCCTCGTGTTACTTTAGGTCAAAATGGCAAACTCACTACCCCGACCCATTGTATTGTTTTTTCCCCGTTTTTTTCCCGTTTTTTTGCCTTTTGCGGCTTTGTTTTACCCCACAATATACAATGAGAAACCATATCCTGATTATAAACATGGTGCCACCAAGCCTACATGTCAATCTTCATTTCACCCTGTAATAACATTGTGAGTTGATCCAGCAGCTAGGGTTATGATGTAAGAGATTTATAAGTGGGGATAACCAAGTGGGATCACCTATATTATCATTATATAGTTACTGCAGCCCTATGCACATTTGAACACAGGAGTGCAAACTAGACCATGAGGGAGGTATGACTGGTCACTATTTAGCCAATAGTGGCTCCTACGACTGGGTGCTATGACTTCATAGTGGTGGGTATTGAGTCAGTAGTTGAATACATAGCAGCTGGTATTTTGAGGTCTGTACTGTAGCTTACTATGGAGTCACTGGTATGGAGTCATTTCTTATACCTCCCACTACGATTTAAGGCTGTCCTGTCATAGGAACTATTGAAACACGATCCTGGACCTTGTTTCAATAGATTCTACGACAGGTTCAGCCTGCTATGACTTGAGATGGGTCAAATCTTACCAGGTGATCTTAGGATTTTGGCCAGAGTGCTTTGTAAACCCTGCGTCTCACTCCTACATCCTCTGCCCACCCTGCATCTCACTCCTTGGGTGGGGGCAATTGTTTTTCAAACCCAGGGATGTGGGAATGATCTACCTGTTTTCAGACAGAAGCCCTCATGTTATTATAGGTCGAAATGACAAACCCACCACCCCCCCACCCATTATAATTTGCTTTCCTCTGTTTTTGCCCCTTTTTTGGCCACAGTATACAATAGTACTATAACCTGATTCCAAACATGGTGCCACCAACCTTACATGTCAATCTTCATTTTCGCCCTGTACTAACATTGTGAGTTACCCCAGCAGCTAGGTCTATGATGTAAGAGATTTTTAAGTGGGGGTAACCAGGTGGGATCACCTTTCTATCAGTATATTATGGTTACTGCAGCCCTGTGCTCATTTGAACACAGGAGTGCAAACTAGACCATGAGGGAGGTATGACTGGTCACTATTTAGCCGATAGTGGTTCATACAACTGGGTGCTATGACTTCATAGTGTTGTGTATTGAGTCAGTAGTTGAATAATTATCAGCTCCTATTTTGAGGTCTGTACTGTAGCTCACTATGTAGTCACTGGTATGGAGTCATTTCTTGTACCTCCCACTACGATTTGAGGCTGTCCTGTCGTAGAAACTATTGAAACACGATCCTGACCTTCTGCAGTCTTGTCCCATGTCAATGACCCCCGTGGTGGACAAGGATGATACCATTGAATGTAGGAGAAATCGAAAGGTACAGGGTTTCAATAGAGATTAACTCCCGGGGATTGACTATATTGTTGGGATCGTAGATGATAAAGCCATGGTCATACGTATTTCGTTCATGCATATTTCATTCATGCAGAATTACTAAAATTGGTGAAGAAGGGATGGGGATTCTTATGTATATAGTAACATAAATATAACACCCTCTGCATCATAAATGCAACCGGTGGTATAGAGTATCCCAGAGGTACCATACTCCATACAATATCACTACTGAGATGTTCTGAAATCCTTTGGCTTTACCTAATAAAGCTTCACCTGCAGCTCTATTTTGGAAATTCGAGGGTAGACAAAGAGGTACGTCATGTTTCATTCGATTAATAATCTTGTATACACTAGTCACAAGGACAAATGTTTAGGTTGACAGCATGGAAAGGCGGAATAGCTTCCACGAATGTGTTGGGGGACACTTATTGTCTTACTGGTAATAGCAGGTGAATAAATCATGTTATACCATGGTTATCACGTTGTTGAACGATTTTACGGTGCCGAGAGTGGATAATGAAGTTCAAATAGTATGTGCTAAATGAACCCATTTTGATACAAGTTGTTACATTGGCATATGGTCTGAGGTCATTCTGTAGTCACAAGCACTCCTTCCCAGCAGTCCTACTATGAACATGCCTCTCGGACACACACAGACGTAACATTTTGCATGTAGGTAGTCCGGTCCACTCATCAAGGAAGACGCTCTGTTTTGAATCGAATTGGTGCTGTCCTCAATGGAATATGTCTAATTTGAGTTTAATATCGTATCCCATCATGGATTCTATACTTGCGGGACTTAAATATCTATCCATAGGTTCAAGGATTAAGTGAGAATAAGTATGTAAATGCTTTAAAAGGAGGGAAATTTCTTCATGGCACACCCGTCTTGGCAAACATACAAATCCAAAATGGCCGAGGGACGGACCCATCGACTCGCAACAAATAACATTGGATTTCATGGTTTTAAAAGGTACAAATATTTAATTCAATGGTGGAAACCATGGTATAAACATCACATCATTATAGGTTCACTTGGTGATTCTATCGTCTAGATAAGAAGCATAAGGCCGAAGGCCGAATGCTTCTTATCTGACGATAAAATCACCTCGTGAACCCATAATGGTGAACTATGCCCTTACTAAATTACGGATCTTGTTGTACAGTGCGAGGGAGGGGATAAAAATCTTCTCTTTTTTAAAAGAAAAACACCATCCTATCTTTTGTGTGTTTTGGTGGCCTTCCATTAAATATCAAAGATTTTGGCATGATTGTTGAAATAATCTGTCACTTTAGAGTAGAGCTGCAGGCAGTTTGGCATATCTGTTATATATAAATATATATCTATCTATATATATAGAATTTATCTCGCTACCAGGGAAGAATATACTGGTAATATACGGACATTAATATAATATTATGGGTGATATGGTATATGAAGAATGTAATGATGAATATATAATACTGAATGATCTCATCACAAAACACATGAGTTTGGTAGGTTACTGACCTTGGGGCTATCAGCACCATACATGCCTTTATTAATAAAACAACTATAATAATTAGTTGACAATAAGCATAAGTCAGTACAAATTGAACAATATAATAACAATAGTAAATATAAAGTTTAAAATTTAGGTACACCTGACGTGGTGTCACCTGTTCAGGTGAGAATGGCCAACTGATGGTTGATTCAAAGTAGCCCCTTATAAACTGGAGGACTGTTTACCATGACGTCATACGATGACATCATAGATATCACTACGCTCTGCAAGTAGTCCTTAACTGTCCGCGGCTAATTATATATATATATATATATATATATATATATATATATATATATATATACACGAGTATATATATGTATTTTATATATGTATAGCCAGTAGGATTAATGCCAAGGTAGAGTGCATAGATAGTAAATAGAACAGGTTCAGTATTTCGCATAATGAAAATCTTGTTACAGTATAACAGCTTAGTATCTACCGTAATCTCCCGCGTATAAGGCGCAGTGTGCGTTTATAAGGCGCACCCCCAACTCAGGGATGGCTGTTTCACGTAGAAGGCACACCCCAGATACAGTAGTAAGGGTAGGCCTTTCCAAGATAGGTTGATGGGATTCAACACCTCTAGTCATGTATTTGCTTTAACCAAAGAAAAGGTGTAGCTGATACCATGGTGCTCTTTATACCCATAAATTAATGTATGGAGCATACCATTCTGCTATCCATAATGTGATAATCAAGAGAATAAAGATGAACCATTATAGATTACTCCTCTGATATTACAGTCTGGTGATTCATAGAATTAACACTAGGTGGCACCACTTAGATGAACTTAGATAACTCAAAAAAAAATTCAAATGATATTTAGATAATGTGATGATATAAATTCATTTCCTAGTTAAGTTCTACTTCTTACCACACCTCATTTGTGGCATTCTGAAAAATATATGATCAATATCCTACTTCCAAAGTTCATCAATTGATAGTAGAAGGTACCCGCGTACATGGAGCACTTTAAATCTGATTCGCGTATAAGACGCACCCTATACACGGGAGATTTTGGAAATTTGGTATATTTTATCACATATGAAGCTTTGCACTCGAACACCAGACAGCTGAGTGACGCATGTAAAGAGAGGCACCGGTATGCTTTGTATAGTACAAAAAATGGAAATACCAGACACAGCTAAGAGGGGAATTAGATTCGTTCTTTAATCACAGACAGCATACGTTCAAGATCGGCTGAAGGGGCTATCGTAGGTGAGCCTAAACCAGTCATCTCCATTTTCTCAATGCAGCTTTAATTCCAGGGTGTTAATTCAGAGGGGCATGATCGCAAACAGGCCATCTCCCCAAACTATATTATTAAGAAGGAAACTCACTCCTCAAAGAATGAGCTGTGATCGGTGTCACAATTCCTGAACATGGTACTGTCTTTATTTGGAAAATCGCAATATCCCACATACATGTCGTGGCTTGTATACAAGGGTGGATCCAAGGGTTGACATAATTATTAATGCAGTGTCAAGTGTAAAAATTACAGTCTTGATTCAATGGGGGCAAAATGACAAGTACTGCTTCCCTTGACGACGAGAGTTTGACTTTCAGCTGATTGCTGTTTTATTTTCATGTTGGATTCATGGGAATCGTGCTAACACTGTACACCAAACAAGTGGGGGTTCCCATGGCAAGCATCCTCATGACTTGCATGTGTTTTCTATACATTAAATTTAAACCTTCATGAACAATAGCAAATAAGCGGATACATAATTACATAGTTGCAGCTGAACCTAATAGGGGGAGTTTTGTTACTCCTGTATCAGTGATTCAAAAGCCCGCTATGTGGCCATTCCATTGATAATCCATCTTCTGTACCTTCTCCCCATAGGGTAGCCATCGGCAAATAGGGCCAGGAGGGTGTTGCTCCTATAGGAAAAGGAAGAGCTGGCTAAAAATGCCCTCATTTCCAGTCCTTTCTTTTCATGTAGCTATAACTTGTCCCTTTTGTTGCTCACAAGTGGTCATTCAAGTATGGAGCTAGAAAAGGGGGATTTCAGTAGGTATCTAGTTCGGAGAAGTCAGTCAGTATAATATACTATAGAGTGTGTGACATGAGTAGGTACCTGATAGTGCAGCTCTCTCTGTTTTAAACAAAGCAGGTGACTTTTCAGACTAATGTGGTGAGTGCAAGTTGAATGGTGAAGCAGAGCGTGACTTCTTTTGAAAAGAGGGTACCTACTGACAGCTCTATTTACCATAGGAGCAACACGCTCCTGGATGCTATTTGTCTCAGGAGGGTGTTGCTCCTATAGTAAAAGGAAGAGCTGGCTAAAAATACCCTAGTTTCCAGTCCTTTCTTTTCATGTAGCTATAACTTGTCCCTTTTGTTGCTCACAAGTGGTCATTCAAGTATGGTGATAAAAAAGGGGGATTTGAGTAGGTACCTAGTTGGGAGAAGTCAGTCAGTATGATATACTATAGAGTGTGTGACATGAGAAGGTACCTTATAGTGCAGCTCTCTCTGTTTTATACAAGGCAGGTGACTTTTCAGACTGATGTGGTGAGTGCAAGTACTTTGGTGAAGCAGTGCATGACTTGTTTAGAAAAGAGGGCACATACTCATAGCTCTTTTTACAATAGGAGCAACACCCTCCAGTGTTTATTCCCATGGCCCGACCTAGACAGCTGTCCCCCCACCTCAGAGCATCACTCTGGGCACATTGTGAACCAACTCATTTTCTCATCACCTTCAGTGAGAGGAGTAGTAGAACATTTTCTTATGCTGTAAAATAGAACCTACCTTTATGTATGCAGTGCTCAATTAACGTATTAGTTACAGTGGGTGTGAAATGAGGAGGAGTGTTCATTAGACATTTGAGAAATAATGAACAACTATGGACATGCCTAGAGGTGTTACATGCTTTACGTATAAAATTAATTCTTAACAGATGGAGATGTGAGGAAATATAAAGGCATTGCAGTGCTTTTTTTATGGATGCTGAACAATGGCGCTAATGTTTCTCTGTCCTTTGATGCTGTAAATGCATTATAGCAGTGGGTTGAAGGTTTAGACTTGACATTGTGCATTCTATGGGATTCTGACACTCTATGATTAAAGATTTCTCTTTTCAAAGATTATAAGATTGGGGGGGGGGGGCATGCCAAGTGCAAGAAAATATTGAATGTTTAGATAAAAATAGGTGCAATCTCAGGAATCCCGGCGCAATAGGCTATCATATGCTAAGTATCTTTTTCTAAAGATAGCACCTAGTGTTAGGGCTAAGGAATTCTTCATAATATTATGCGATATTGCAAGAATTTATCCTCCAAGAAAAATTTGAAAGTTCATACTCCACAAACATTTAGAAATCGGGATACACGAAGGCTACAGTATGTACCGAACTTAATCATGTACTTACAAATCGTCCTTAAAAAGCAGCAATTCAACCTTGTGTCGGCAAAGAGCTCAACATTTTCCATTGTTTTGCATCGCCGATGCAAAACGATGGTTCACAATGCTTTCCGAAAGGTGGCTGATTTGATTTATCAACATATTGACCTCTATGTCTATCGGCCCGACAATTATAACCTATCTTTTCCCCTTGGTGGAATAGGGCAAAATTGTGATATATCCTCTTGGCCGATTTTTGAAATTTCTATCGGGCCCCTATCAACCCGACAAAAAGTCGGGCCAATGGGGAGCCAAAAATAGGAGAAATTTCAGAAATCGGTCCACTATCGGCCAAACAATATCAATGAAAATTATTGGTTCTGTCGGAATCACCGCTTTAGTCAGTGGATGGTTATTATATAACTGTTTCTGTTCCCCTAGTTTAGGACCCTCTTTGCCAGTTATCTATAATGTTGTCATCTGCAATACGTTGCTGGCAGCTTCGGTGGTTATTTCAAAATAGTGATAAAGTAAATCTGTTTTAAAATAATCTCCTGGTCTTTGTAGATGTTGGAAAGGTTGGCTCTGACACACTATTTGGCTAAGTAAGTCAATGTTTGTGTGAAGACTGAGCAGGCATAGCTATATTTATGCTCGTGTGAGTGGCCACTGTCCATTTCCATCGATTCTGCTTCGTCAGGTCACAACCAGGCCCCATCTACATCAAGAGGCCCTACTGATTACAGCATCTGATTCCGATACATCTTCAGCGTTCAGAAAAGAAAAACTCAGATATCGATGTCTATCGAAGGGTATAGGCCTATACGTACCGCATCATTTCCAACACCACGCATGGGCTGGATAATTCAGAGGAAGACAGAATATTGATTATCGTATAAAAAGAATTATACATTCATCATGCATTAGTCCTTCAAAATTGAACATCTCATAAGGGAAGAATGATAATTCAAATAACCTACGGAGGAGAAGAATGATGTCTATGAACCATGTCTTATTGGTACTGCAGGTAGGTACAGAGTATGCACAAGGAACTTAGTAGGCTAAAAGAGACTTTTTATTACTGGGAACAATTGTCTATATCCCAGCACCAGGATCTACCCTAGAGGCTCCCAGTGGTATATATCAGCTTGCAATGTGATTTGCATACATACACGCAACTTACCTGCTTCTGTAATGGGAGGAGCTTCCTTCTCTGACCTTCTGAAGGAGTCTTCTCCTTGGTGGCATGACCCCTATGGCGGTCAGAATAACCTCTAGCCAAATACAACCATGTGCTGATGTCAATGGAGATTTTCTAGACAGTTGGTGTATGGGAGAGGAAAGGGCATGCATATTTCTGCATTATTTATAGAGGTAGAGGTTATGGGGTAATTCAAAAGTGAAGGCCATGGACGATAAAGAGCAAAACCAGGACCTTCATTGATAAGGAAAATGCATCATAGGTTCTCGAAAAGTAAGGTATGTCGAGAATGAAGTCCTGAGACAGTTTTGAAATTTCCCAGTCAAGCCTTCTGCAAATGGAATTCCAGAAATAGAAAGGCCGCGGTGCTGACTACAGAAGGGGCACCAACAAAAAGGGAGCTAATGCATTATTCATGAGAATTAACTTTGGACTTGAAAGTCATGTGTTTTCTTTAGTCTGAAGTGTTTTTGAGAATGGGGCATCGCCTTCATGAAGATAACATTGTGAACCTCAGTCAACTACAAGGCACTTTAGGGTTAGACCGGGAATGCATTTCTTAAGATGGTATGACTAGACCCCTTCAGATAGTGGGATTCATCACATCCATGCCTTTGAAGCCCCACATCTAGTGGTCACCAATGGTTGCACTGGGGTATGTTTCAAAAGGATTAACGATTTGGCCCTTTTTGTGATCGTCGACGATCACAATTGTAGGATTTGTACAATTATGATTGTAGATTTCAATTGCACAACACAAAATCGTTCAGATGCCAGGACAATGCCCCAGACGATTTACAACTTCCTACTAGAATTTGAATAGGTGAGGCTCCACTACGCGATTTTTTCAGAGAATCGCAGCAATTCTCAGAAAATGGGAGACAAATATGGGTTAAAGAGTAGTATTTGTTACCATTACAAGGTAGAATGTGTAGGTTGAGGGAGCTATTTGTTTATCTGGGGATGTGATTGTGTGCTTGTGTTGTCAAAGAGATGTTTTTGTTTACTAAATCAAGCTAATGTTATGTAAACATTGCAGACTTTCACATTGGGAAATCTCTGCAACTCAATATCAGACAGGTTTGATTTTTACAGTACAAGACCCTGCGATCTGTGTGACTGCTGTGTTGTTATTTATATTTTGCTGTGTTGATGTTTATATATTGAACTCCCACCCAATCACAGAGTCTATGCAGGTGAAGGTTAGTTTGTAAATATAACACACAAGGAGAGAGATCACCCATGAAATGACCCCTGAAATCTCATGTTTACATTTTTAATCTCATGTTTACAATATAGGAATATAGGAATAGCTTAGGCACTATAGGGATAGCAGTTAGTGAGAATGTGCCAAAAGATCACGTAGTGGAGCCTCCACTAATGTGGTGATTGTAGGGTCATTTGGTGATCGACGATCATTATAAAACATACCCCAGGTAACACTACCCTACCAAATCCTATGTAATTTTTTTCACCTAAGTGCTGGTCGTACAGAGCAGTTATAACACATTACTTATGATCATCCACTCTAATTTTGAGGGTTTAAAATCGTAGTGACTGTGCCCAACCATATCATGTTGAAAAATGCTCTCCCGACATACTGGCAGCTTACACCTTTCATTTGTCTCTACCTAGAGGTTGCGAAATAAAGTGGCTTAATATCAACATTGACAAACACCCATCCCACTCCCTACGTCCCTGTTCAACGACATACATTTCCGGGTACTACCAGTTCAATTAAGAAAGCAGGTTAATAACAGGCAAAACTAAAAGTAACCAGGAATCTAATAAACTTGCACTATCCTTAATCAGCAACAGGTGTAATTCAATTTCAGAGCAGGCTTCCAGAATTGGCGTTGACTACCTCTCCAGCGGAAATTACTTTATTCTGCCCACCTTTGTTCTAAAAATAGAATGGATAAGTTACAAGGGAGTAAGTGAGCTACTCATGATCAAAGAAATCAGTTGATAGTTGCAAAAGAATAACGATCCTTTAAGGTATTACAATATGTATGGGTTCTTTTAGCGTTGGCCTTATTACCATTGCAATGGCAACTTCATCTTATATAGTTGAACCCAAACCGTACGAAAGTGTAAAATGATATCATAATGGCCACAGCCTCTCCCCCAGAAACATATATAATACACGAAAACATAATGCTAATGGACGTTCTGCTGAAATCCGTTGAATCAGTTTGATTATTTTATTGCCAGAAGCAGTGCCTACTTTTAACACCTTGTGAATTATGGATATGCATTTTTGAAAATGTAGTAATTAGACCCCCCCGTAACACAACATCACACACTTCATGAATCGAACTCTCCCCTATAAGGACTCAGTTTCGAGGCCTAGTGGAGCCACCATCTTGAATTTCGCTGGTTGAGCTAAAACCCACTGATTAGACATACCATGATGGGTACCTTGTCCCTGGTTAACACCCACTTCCAGGGACATGCTGGTCCCATCTTATCAGTATCATCAGCATGTGTCACTGGAAGCAGCTCCAGACCAGCTAGTGGCCAATTGTGCTACGCATATCTATAACACCTCCCTTACCTGTGTCCCTTTGCAGAAAATCACTAGCTACATGTAATTTTAATCAATGTCCAAGGCCACCGTGGAAATGATTGTGATTTGACAGAAAGAACCAAAACATCTATAGTTGGTTTCTTTATTCACATTTGGCAGAAGGGGGATAATGATACTGGGCTAATATACAATGAGGATCCATAATACCCATTGAACTGTAAGATGTTAATTACACATGTAATAGTGAAAATATAGGAAGTCCAGGTGAGATGATAATACTGATGACAAAAATGTCTGAATAATGTTCACGTGTTTGAGCAATAGCTCACTGACACTGATATCGATTTTATGATAATGACCTGCAGTGAAATACTGTAATAGGGATGGAAATATCTCCCACGGACGATTGGGAAAATGGGTTTTAGAGCCTAAATCTGCTTACAAGTAGAAGTCTCTCCTGCCATGAGGGCTAATAATGAAGACTGTATTCTATACGTATGGATTACAGGTGGATATGGGGAAGTATTTTGTGGACAGCAACATTTGTATATCCAGTCTCTACCTAGTGAGACCGATGACAGGAGATTCCCATATTGAGACGCTGATGGGAAATTAGATCCAGAGTTCTGGTTTGATGCGCACGCAGCACGATCGAGGCTGATCACCATGGCGCCTGGTGGGCGAGGTTGGAACCATCTAATGTAACCCCTCCTCACCACTGCGGGTTGGATATCTCCCTTACACGGGCAGGAAGGCCACTATGATGGATGTCACACCAGAGGGACTTATCTACCCTCGAGCAGGAGGGAAGGATTAAGAACGGTTTGGCAGCCACCTTGCTGCCATTCTATTCCCCTAAAAAGTCCTCATTTTAACCCCCAGCTTCACCACCATTGAACAGAATGCCTGATTCAAGCATGACTTTCACGTTGAATTAAAATCGATAGTCATTCATGGATCCTCCCCTTGTAGCTGTCCTTTGGATCTGTGACCAGGGGGCTTAGATAATATCATGAAGAATTGATGGAGAGGAGGGTCAACAACTAGAATCTCCCAGGGTGCATGTCAGAGAGATAAGCCATGCCTGGGACTATAGCCATGAATGAATTCATGAATGGTGGGAGACAGGATGAGCTTGACTGGGGGAGAGGAAGTAATGTTAGAGTGGTATTTCAACACAAGATACGGTATTAGAATTGGATAGAGGGGCTCAGTATAGACTCACAATGTAGGGCATAGTTGTGAGCTGCTCATTGCAATCCGGGTACCTATCAGATAAAGCCTCATTATTTACAGTTGTATCAATATATCAATCCTGTATGGACACCAAACAGAGAAGTGCCAGTGGGCAACCAAAACCACCCTGTGTCACTTAGCTTGCCATATCTTACCACCCACTGGGACTAGATGATCATGCACTGTCGACATCATGATATCGCATTGTTGTTTGCTTTAATGGGTCCAGATCCCACTGCGCCATAATACTGGTCTACAGTGATTAGTGATATGAGTTCAGTTTCGCGGAGTGTCAGATTTGATTCAGTGGGAGGTTCATTCATCCATACGTTTAACATCGCTGTCCAAATGTGATTAGAATTACAACATATCAAAATGCTTATTTGTGGACTAAAAATAGTAATAGTCCATGCTAGACCGTAAGTATCGTTATCTCTCCAATCATATTACATGCTAGACATCATTTCAATCCTCATAGTGATAACAGCTCGACAATCCACCGTCAAAGTAATGAAATACACTAATACCACTGTTGCTTGAAGCATGTTACATGGACATTTCCTTATGTCTCCTTTCCCTCAATGTCCATTGGAAATAAACTAACCCTCCCTCTCCTGGCCGCTGGCCGTCACGACTGTCCCTGCTGAGACCCTGAATAAGACTGAAATCGAATTCCAGAATACAAGTCTTGGTAGCGAGACTTCCACAATAGAGTGACAAACCAGAAGCACACTCCACTGGCAATGGCATTTAAAGCACACTGCAGAATGAGATAGTCCTTGACGCTGGTCTTGACGAGGTCACACGTCTTGACGTCCCTGTACTCATATACCTTAGCTGATGGGTCCAGGCTGAGAACACACTGACAGTGGCGGCTCGCCTTAAGGGTGCAGTCACCCACGTAGGAGGAGATCCTGGAGCCGTGGATGCCAGGGAAGACACTGCCAATCATACAGACGAACACACAGACTGATGACAGAGTGAAGCAGGCGCCCTGTATGGAAAGACAAGACATAGAAGGTGTGTTAAAACAGTATTATTCATTGTCAGAGGAAAAAAAAGAGATAAGGGGAAGGGGGGTGGCATTTAGAGCCAATGATTATGCTTCTGCAGTTGAGTACAAACACCACTTCATCATTAAAATTTAATGTCGTCCATTCTCGCTGGATTAAAAGTTTGAGTACATTTCATATTCTCGATAGGCTATATAAGACTGAAATTGAAATGTAGATGTGTGTATATATATATATATATATATATATATATATATATATATATATATATATATATATATATATATATCAACTAAATGCACCCAACATCATTCAAGACAACAATAAAGAACCAAAGCAGTGGGTGTGAATGCAATTAGCTTTCTCCTATATATAGTTGCTAGTTGTTTTCCATGACGTCACACATACCAATGCGCGCCCTGGAGGGAAAGTAGTACCGACCACTGCACATATTAATTATATATATATACACGGGTGTATATAGTTCCATATATATATATATATATATATACATATATATATATATATATATATATATATATATATATATATATATATACATATGCCTCAAATTATTATGTATTATGACTCAGCTTTATTGGTATTAATCCAGACCAATATAGCCTGTCAGCCTCACTACTCTGGTGGAATTAGTCACATAAGCACAGGCCTTTGTTTTTGGGCGGTTTCCAGCACAATGTTAAACAGAGGTTAATTAGGCAAGAGGACTGTATGGAAGATGGACTGTTGTGAACGAACCCGTGTATAAGTGATGGCGACTGAGCGGGATGGGTTTCAGCCAACCAGGGAAATATATATTGCCACGTTATCTCACTCCATCATCTTCATTCTCCATCACTGCAGGACAAAAAGGTGCTACACCATCCCCATACTGTGCTTACATAGAGAGGGAATCGGGATGGGGACTGGCTCTATTGTCACAGGTAATAAGGCTTCTCACTATCTGAACTGACATAGATTCTGTCTTTCCTACTACTTTGGGGAAGATCCAGAAATTCCACACCGATTCTCCCTATTCAGGCTATGTCTATTCATGCATGGCACTAGACAGAGTGGGTGGGCTGGTCAGTCGTGCATCTAATCACATAAAGATTCATGAGCAGTTCCTGCACGCTGTAGTAATCGTGACGGAGTTGCTACTGGTCTATTGAGCCCCATGATGCGAGCAGCTCTAAACAAATCAGCAGTGAAGCTGGTTGCTCTGACCACAAGTCAGTCAGTAAATAGCTCTCTGTCTATTTGTCTCTGCAATCCCTTTCTTTTCCGGTCCCATGGATGGTAGAGGTAGCCTAGATCTTTGATTCTCACTGTCTCACTTCATCACTGTATTCAAATGTCCTAGCCAGCACTCTCTGGAGGGTGTTGCTCCTATAGTAAAAGGAAGAGCTGGCTAAAAATGCCCTCATTTCCAGTCCTTTCTTTTCATGTGGCTATAATTTGTTCCTTGTGTTGCTCACAAGTGGTCATTCAAGTATGGTGCTAAAAAAGGGGGATTTGAGTAGGTACCTAGTTGGGAGAAGTCAGTCAGTATAATATACTATAGAGTGTGTGATGTGAGTAGGTACCTGATAGTGCAGCTCTCTCTGTTTTAAACAAGGCAGGTCACTTTTCAGACTAATGTGGGGAGTGCAAGTACTTTGGTGAGGCAGTGCACGACTTGTTTAGAAAAGAGGGCACATACTCACATCTCTTTTTACAATAGGAGCAACACCCTCCTGCATACCTGGAGGGTGTTGCTCCTATTGTAAAAAGAGCTGTGAGTATGTGCCCTCTTTTATAAACAAGTCGTGCACTGCTTCACCTAAGTACTTGCACTCACCACATTAGTCTGAAAAGTCACCTGCCTTGTTTAAAACAGAAAGAGCTGCACTACCAGGTACCTACTCATGTCTATAGTTTATTATACTGACTGACTTCTCCCAACTAGGTACCTACTCAAACCCCCCTTTTTTAGCACCGTACTTGAATGACCACTTATGAGCAACAGAAGGGACAAGTTCTAGCTACATGAAAAGAAAGGACTGGAAATGAGGGCATTTTTAGCCAGCTCTTCCTTTTACTATAGGAGCAACACCCTCCAGACTTAGTTTTTAGGGATTGTTTGTCTATGTGTCTGCCGCCCCCCCCCCCGTGGATTATTGTATTCTTGAGTCTCTTATGATCCTCTCTCTGACTCTTATCGCCCTTCTCTCTGAATGTTTATAAAGTTAAGTGGATGACTACCAGTCCTTTTATACCCTGAATCATCACTAGAATTGTTCCTCATTATA
This sequence comes from Acholoe squamosa, assembly GCA_949317995.1. Lineage (NCBI taxonomy): Eukaryota > Metazoa > Annelida > Polychaeta > Phyllodocida > Polynoidae > Acholoe > Acholoe squamosa. Next base: position 34,117,637 of record OX439035.1, on the reverse strand, counting down.
TATAAGTCGGCCATTGCGTATACGTTAGGTGAGCTCCCCTGGGTGATTCCTGTGTGGAAGACCAATCGCCACCCACTAAGTTATCTAGGGATCCCCAGCTGAGGCTCCAAGCCTCCCAAATTCCTTTGAAACCATCTCATTACACAGAATCACTGACTCACAAAGGCCCTACTGCCAAATAGTAATCCCACACCCTCCCTTGACTTCCCATTGTGCCCATGTGTCCATGTATTTGCACACATTTGTACATCCCGGTCTATTCCTGAGGGTGACCAGCACAGTATGTTGTGCCAGAAGCAGGCATTAGGGAGACGAGAGGGCCCTCACCCCTGGTGCTATCAGACACATATATGGGAACATAGGCTGGGGGCAGGATAGCAGGTCCTAATGGACTCGATGGCTGATAACAGCGCCGGCCGGACACTAATCACCGCCTGGAGAAAGGTATGGCTCCACAGACCATGCACGCCCATCCATGGTAACCAGTATAGTCGGCCACTCAGAGATCAGTAACTGGAAACTCTCCAAACCCATCACCTAGATACATTTCTGTTTGATGGTCAGCCTGATATACACACAACAGTACATCGATGTGTACCTCATATACCATAACTGAATTATTTTTAAATTGCTTACAACTACTTTTGGACATGTGTGAATTTGTATCTATTTGATATGTAAACATACATCTCAAATCACACAACTTCGCGTAATTCCTGGTCATAATACCAACTCAGAATCCTTGAATTTGCCCGTGCTAGTGGATCAACAGCTCTCTCATACCACAGTTCCCTAACTTTGCAGGCAGATTCTGTATTCTGTAGCTAGGCCTACAGCCAAACCATTATCACAGCTGTGTTACTATTAAAGGCAGAACCTTTGCCAGCATAGTAGAGGGTGCAATGGTAGGATTATTGAAATAATCTCCAGAGTGATAGGTGATAACCAGAAGAAGATTTATATATTCCAGCCACTATATTCAACCGTAATTAATGATGACATTATGTGAACAATAATTTACTTAAGGATAGTTTTAAATTGTCTTGCACAATAATCTTAAATAACCTATTTACCTTGACCACAAAGGCGTTGATGTTCCTGCTATATGTGACGAAGTCAGTCGCACAGAATATGGTGCCAACAATCCCAGCAAGTAGAAGCTGAAATTGCAAAAGAGGTGGAAAGGTCAGCCTGAAAGTTTAGTAACCTCTAGTGAAAATCTGTAGAAAGTTTATCTTGCTATCAGGTGAACACACATGAGACGCTGAAATGAATCAATATTGATATAGTGTATGTATACATAATATTTGGGTATCAACAGTTGATGCAAGGTTGAAATGGGGTCGAATCTGAAAGTTTATACAACATTTATATAAAGCTTATACCACTATTCTGCCACCTGCCTTACTGTTATGCCCTCTCCTACCAGTGCATTATAAGAGGATATACGCACATGTTCATTTCCGGGATTTTTGGATATACTTTTTCGAGGTCAAGTTTGGGAAATTCTGGCGAAAATACAAAGTCAGTCTAGCCATTGTTTCAATGTGAAAAATCATCCCAACTCATAGGAGAATTGAACCCCGGCTGCAGTGGAGGTAGGCGCAAGCCTTGGTCATAGCGCCACACTGAACGGTGATGAAATCCAATGCGAAAGTAAATAAAGTCTACACTGCAAAAATGGTGTTTAGATTTTAAACATGTTTTTGGCCCCGTGGCCAAATAGAACTAGATAAATTCACTCTTTATCTGAACAAGGTACACTCTACAATTAAATTCACTGTGGTGACTTCCACCACCCATGTGGATTTTTAGATACCACAGTTTCGATAAATAGTGAGGGTAAGTGGGAAACTGACCTATACACCAAACCTACAGACAGTTTCTCATACCTGCATTTCAAATCTGCCCATACACGACACAGTATCAGAGGAATTCCCTACGGGCAATTCCTTAGAATACGCCGTGTATGTTCAGATGAAAAGAAATTCCTGCAACATTGTATCCAACGAGGCAAACATTTTGTCCTTAGGGGATACCCTGCTGCCCAATGCCCCTGGTGGCATAAATGTGAGTGACCCCGGGATCCATTAGATGACACCAGCTATTTGTACAGTGGGTGATTGCTACGTAGAGTTAACCAATCTCCCAGGAGGAGTTGCTCCCACACAACAAATAGCACAATAAATTCTTATAGTATTGGAAATTCAACACAAATTGTCCATCCTGTCATATTCAGTTGACACCCCGCGGAGTCAACACCGACCAAGCCCATTCAACACCAATTCTCCATTCAACTCAATGGAAAATTGATAAAATGTGCACTTGTCATATTTTAAATTAAATAATTTCTCTATTCTGAGTGCATTCCACCTTGCACACATAATAAATTAATTATTGATTTTTATTGTCCCCAAAATACCATTATTTTGAACACAATAACAATCATTCCCTTTCCCCACCTGAAAGGGTACCGCCAAATTATTTTCAAAATTTTAGGTCTACCTAGAGTGGAGAAATAATTTTTATTTCAAAGTAGTCTGAAGATCCCCTAAGGTGAAACCGCCCGGTTCCTCAAATTAATCCCCAGTGACAAGGAACCAATCAGAGGCCCCGGTACATGCTACCCTAGCAACCGTTCCTCTAGCAACAGGATCATGACAACCAACTTTGCCATGATTGGTCAATACTGGTCACATGACAAGCACTATAAAAGGGCACTTTTTCAAAAAGGTGCCATTCCAGCGGTAACTGCGAAACTGTTCACATCTACCCCGTACTACCTTCCTTTTGAAACATGTTAAGGTCTAAACACGTTTCTTTTAAACACCTAAACATTTTTGCTAAACATGTCTAGATGTTTAATATTAGGTGTTTAGATTTAAATATCAATATGTTTAGATAGTTGGATGTCAATTACACACCAGGTAGCAGCACTACCTCTGAATGGACATTCTGTACACAATCACAACCAATTGATGTGCACAATATCCCCAAACCCCATGTTAAATATGGTTTCATTTCATTGACATTCATCAGAATAGAAACAGCACTAGAGAGTTTACTAAATTTGCCTTACACCAGCATAATTAGTCTAAACTAATCAACAGGTTCCATGGTAGACACCTATTTTATGGTATGTTTCAAAAGATAAAGCAATGTCCTCCCTGTCAAGCTGTTGTACTTTCTCAAGTCTCTCATTCTAATGCAGTGTATACATATATGTTTATATACCTGTGGCTAACGTCTTTAGAGACTTTGCATTTGTAAATACCCGCTGATGTTCCTCAGAAAGTAAATGAAAAAACAAACAAAAGATAATGCTTTTTTTCTTAATGCATTCATTTGTGAACCTAAATTTCCATCTAATCATATAGACATCTAAACATAAAATTTCACATCAGAAAAATTCTTAATCTAAACACCTAGATATTTAAACACCTAAGCTAAGCATATTGTTTAGCTAAACATGTTTAGGAGGTTAATGTGATTACAAAAATGTTGCAAGAATATGTTTAGAATTGTGTTTAGGATCTAAACACCATTTTTGCAGTGTAACCTGTGGTCCTAGTCCTATGTTTACACTCAGTTTTCGTCTTGTTTCCAAGCTTGTCATGTTATAATATCAAAATCTCAACAAGTATTCGATCCATAGATGAGGAATGCGTGCTAATTTTCTCCATTTTGTTCAATATAAATAAGAATCCAATGATTTTCCATCGTAAGCGAGTCGCGGTCTGCCATTCTCGTCTCCCTCCTTGTCCGACGAAAGTGTGTCAGTTGCCCGGATGTAGATATAGGTCAACACGCCGCAGTTAAAAAAGACGCGGAGAATGTCGGACCGCGACTCGTTACGATGGAAAAATCAATGGATTCTTCTTTATTTTGAATATATTGGACATAATAAGTATGGAGGGATCATATAGACTATCTAACGATGTGTACGTTTTAATATCTCGACTTGTCATGGTTGGATTTGATACGAAAAGTGTGTGTAAACACAGCGGTACCTCTCCCGGCAAGGAACAATAACAATGGCTTCGCGCAGAGTGACCCAGGGCGTATTGCTTGCACTTACAATATGTCTTCTCCTGGCTTTATTCTGGGGATATCAGGTAAGAAATTAATACAAAATGGAGGAAAAGGTGGTATAAACGCAATATGACATAAATATGACAGCCCACGGTTTGTATATTGACAATAATGCACTCGCCTCCGGCTCGTGCAATATTTGTCAATATACAAACCTTGGGCTGTCATATTTATGCTATATGCTACACGCTAATGTTGACTTATCTGCTCTATGCTGATTCATTGTTGATATGATATTGATTCAATGTTTAAAGTTAACACAGAGTTGTTTTGTTGACCCATCAAAACCAAATCAACCGTAAAAATGGCAGTGTTCATTCAAAGGTCAAAAATGAATATTAAACCAATGTTGAATTGACAGGTTCATTTCAGCATTGATATGTCTATCTATGCTCAGATGTTGAAGTAGGAGCTGGTTAAAAAAAAGACGACCCCTTTTTCATGATGGCCTCTTTTGGTAGGCTTTAATGTGAATGAAAAGATTATGATATATTCTATACATCATCTGCTATGATAAGGACAGAGAGCAGGTTCCTCTGATGCAGCCTATATGACGTCACACCTGATCAGGTGCTGCATCTGGGCTGTTACAAAAAAGTAATTAATTGCAACCAGCGCCTTTGGCACTGGGATAGTGTAAACAGCCCACGTAATGTAAACGGTCCTCAAATACAGGACTTTCAACTTTGATTGCTTAAATTGCTTGTCCCCCCCAACTTGAAATCTTCATCTGATCTCCCTCTCAATCTTTCACGATGGGGTCATTTTTTAGCCCCTCCCCCCGCCTTGAAACTCAACATGCTTATATCCAATTACTCAGGATCAAAATTTGCGAGTCCCCCCAAACTTGCAATTTATCTTAATGGGATCTTTTTTTTTTCTTTTAACCCCCCCCCCAACTTGAAACTCAAGATGCCAAACTCCCAGTGACACAGGTTCAAAATTTTACTTGTCCCCCCACCTTGAAACTCAACATGCCGATCTCCAACTACACGCAGGTTCAAAATTTTCAAAATTCAGACCCCTCCTGATGGGTGTGTCAAAATTACTACCGGTATTATAGATCACAGAGGGGCAGGAAAAATTCTCCTTGCCTGCGGGGTGGCTCAAAAGGTTTTGCTGTCAAGGGAAGGGGGTACCCTGCGTATCATGCATACCCCCCAACGGAGGGCACATAAAAAGTTTTGAAACCCTACCCCCACCCTGTGTCTCAATTTTACGCTTTCCGCAGACCCTGCGTCTCACTCCAATACCCTTCCCCCCATCCCGCATCTCACTTTTGTAGACACCTTTACTTTTACGCCTACCACAGACCCTGCGTCTCACTCCAAGACCCTCCACCCACCCTGCTTCTCACCTTAAGGGAGTGGTCATTATTTATCAAAAGAGGGATGGAGGGTTTTCTTGGATGTGCAAAATTTTTTTAGACCCCCCTCAATGGCAGTCAAAACTTTTTGTGCCCCCCACGCTGTAGGGGCAGAGAATTTTTGCGGCCCTCATTGATCTATAGTAGTGCACAGGCTTTTTTGCTAAAAGGAGGGTAAATTTTTTTTTAGCAATTTCCAGACCCTTAGTTTTGGGTAAAAAAATGTCATGTGCGAGGACTTCCATGTAGAAGTTCAAAAATTATTTCCCAAGCCTCTATCCAACCAAAGTAAATGAGCTTCGGACACATACATGTTACATAGCCTTAGAGCACCCGATCCAAAGGACAGCACATTCCCTGCAATATTACTTGAGAAAATGAGCAATTTCCAGACCCTTATAGTTTTGAGTAAAAAAAGGCCATGTGCGAGGATTTCCATGTAGAAGTTCAAAATTATTTACCAATTATCTATCCAACCAAAGTAAATGAGCTTCGGACACATAGACTTAGAGCACTCAATCTAAAGGACAGCACATTCCCAGCAATATTACTTGAGAAAATGAGCAATTTCCAGGCCCTTATAGTTTCATTTAAAAAAAGGCCTTGTGCGAGGATTTCCATGTAGAAGTTCAAAATTATTTACCAATTATCTATCCAACCAAAGTAAATGAGCTTCGGACACATAGACTTAGAGCACTCAATCTAAAGGACAGCACATTCCCAGCAATATTACTTGAGAAAATGAGCAATTTCCAGGCCCTTATAGTTTCATTTAAAAAAAGGCCTTGTGTGAGGATTTCCATGTAGAAGTTCAAAATTATTTACCAATTATCTATCCAATCAAAGTAAATGAGCTTCGGACAAATACATGGTCAAAAAATGTTTACCCCCCTCGGGAGGGGTCTGAGGCTGTTCCATCCTATTTATACCATCCCTTCCCCTTTAATAGTATAGGCCCTACTGTGCCGAGGGTACCCAACCCACTGAGCGCGGACCTACATTTGCGCAGACCTGTGGAACCCAAAACATCAGTTTAAGATATGTAATCAAAATTCAGAATGATTTCAAATGTTTTTTTCAACCCTTGTATGCATTTATATGTCATATTTATGCTTATGTTTTTATGAACGTGTTTCGGCCATGTTTGTTTTCCTTTTACCCCACAACATAATTATGATGGGATACTATAGCCTGATTCCAAACATGGTCCCACCAAGCCTCCAGCACAATCTTCTCTGGACTCTTTCACCACATGCCACTTGGGGCCAGCATACACCTTATGATGTAACACTCAGCTTGTGACGTCACACCCCGCACCATAACTTTAAAAGTATTTGTAACAACATAGACTGCTGCATCATTATATCAAGTAGGATAACTCAATGGTGTTACATGTATCAAGTGCTAATAATTGAAAGACATATGCAAGGAATGTTGAAGAACAATTATGGGGAACATTTATAGGTAAATAGATAGTACTGTGCAGTCACCACAGGCTATTTCAGAATCATTTTATTTAGTATAAAGATTATCAAAAGAGGCAATCAAGAAAATGGGGTGGTCTTTTCTTTTAACAAAGTTCTTGATTGGAATGGGAATGAAAATTCAGTAATGAAACAGGTTGAGGGATCCTCGTTACGGCTTTCATCTGCAATACAAGTGCAATCAGGACTTACCACCACCTATGCACTCAATGTGCTATATGTGGCTCCTATATAGACATTTTAACACAATCAGACCTGGTTACCTGGTCCCTAACTTACAAAATGAATAATGTGGCAGGACTGGGACCTTGTATGGGAAAAGGCCCTATCAAGTATTTGTATGATTCATCCCTATTATTAGGCTTCTTTCATTACTGGAATTTGCGATTGTCGTCTTGCAGGCGTATCTGGTTTCAGCAACACATGTGAATGGGAACACCAAAAAAAAAAAAGCAAACCATTAGACGGGGAGATGGATGTAGGAGAAAGCAGCGTCATGTGACTACAGGCATAGAAGGAACAATCTCGTCTCTGATCAAGCAAACTCATTTAACATTAAGTCTTAATTCCTGATGATCAAAAGCTAACTGATGGTGTGAGACGAGTCTGAAATCTCATTTGCGGGTAATCCACCACCTTTTTGTCTCGCCGACAGTTAAAATAATGGGAGCTATTTTTAGGTCGATTCCTGCCAGAGCGGAAGCTTCAGAGCTTTAGAAGTTCTACTAGCGATGGCGGAAGGCTAGAAAAATGGGAAATACATATAATTGAGAAAGGTAATGGCGGCGAGTGAGTGGATAGGGGATTGGCTTGATGTGTGTGTTAGTCAGGGGTTCATGTTTCTGTAATGGCTAGGGACTGTGAGTGATTGAATGTCTTTCTTACTGGCGCCACCATGCGTTATCATTATGCGGATTGTCATTCCATACCCCACAGTTCAATTATGGCGCACCCTCAAGGAATTATCCCTATGAAAAACGCCACCACTATGAATTATAGTGACGGAGCGTCGTGATTTTGCACCTAATCGAAGGGTGCCAGACCCAGGGTCTGGGTGGCGGATCGGGCGGCCTTTGACAGCTCTGAGCTGCTCGCCAATCGCTCTCTGTGTGGGCAGATAAGGGGAGCAATTCGTCATCAACAGGCGGTTCATACTGGCACATTTCATTTTAAAGGTATGTTATATGAGGCCTGTGAAAATGGCCTCTTTATATGATTCCATGTGCGGCTTCACATGCAATAACGTGCAACTTGGCTTCAGACGGAAGTTCAATATCCGTTTTAACACTGCTATATATCTAGACTCTGCCTTAAAGTGCTTAAAAGTAAAATCTGATGGTCAGATGTTATTCTGGTTTGATACATAATTCTTTTCATCTATCACCCTCTTGTCATCAATATGAATCTGTTAGCTCACGCGTATCTTTGTTATTCCAATATAAGAATAATGTAATATTGAATAAAAACGGTCTACAGTTTACAGGTCTTGCTGATAAGCACAGAAAACAAAATCTTACTTCGAATTTCAATTCATTGCCCTTGAAAAGGGAAGGCTCCGTTATATATCTTGCCTCTAGACCATCCCATGGATCTTACAATGTGATTATGAATGCATTAACACTGTGAGAATGAAAAGTTGATAAGCTTTAACATTGTAGAGCAGAGCAGAGCCCCAAAATGAATGTCAAATTAGAAATATAGAGCCTCTCTAATCATGGTGCAATGATTTGCTACCATACTAAAGTTGATGTTCCCAGACCGTTTGTGTTGTACTAACATTTTTACATGAGCTCAAAATCCAAAATCTATGTAGAAAAATTCATATTTCACTCCTCCAAAACAAGACCTTTACAGCTTTTTCAAATTAGTGGAATTACGAGGACATCATTTGTATGCATTTTAGCAGGGGCGTATGAAAAGGGTGGGGGGGGCAGGGGGAGCCTGGGCCCCCAATAATGAAGAGGTTCCCTATATAAGCCTATATAAAAATATAGCGGGCCCCCCAACCGAGACCCCTGCCCCCCCAATAAAGATTTGCTTCCTACGCCCCTGTATAGTAAAAGAAAAAAAAAACTGTTAAGTCACTTCATTAGTTACCATACTCAATCTCTCAGAAATACGGGCGTTCTGAAAAAAGATCCATATGTGAAATGGCTAATAACAACAGCAAGTCATTGCACCTGATGCAGTCATTGCACCTGATGCAGTCATTGCACCTGATGTAGTCAGTGCACCTGATGTAGTCAGTGCACCTGATGCAGTCCGTGCACCTGATACAGGTATTCACACAGACTGCCCTGCAGAGCATTTCAAAATTATATCCATAGATATCATAGATATTTTGAAATGCCTTCCTGGGGACATCTGTGCTATGTTACCCCATGAGGCTTAGTCTAAATTCTTCCTAAGATTCTGGTTGTTCTCTATGATACAAACATGATATTTCTCTATTCTATTTGAAACAAACTTCTTCACAAAACTACCTTTCTTTCAGGGTGTTTTCTACGAGGGGAACTGTGATCTTTAATACCATATTTCCCTAAAATCCAGGCCCTTTAAATAGATTGCTATAGTCCTCATCTACAGGCGAGAAAAGCACCATACACAAACACTGTGCAGTTCCATCTCAGTATTTGGCTTTACTTGTCTGTGAAACAAGTGCTGTAGTGCAGCCAAGCAAGTTGATGTATTGGCGCCACGAAACATCCTAATGCTACTCTTATTACATTAGAAACTGAAATCGTTGTACAAGTCTATTGCAATATGAGCAGACCTAGCCAACTCTTAAATGATCACCAAATTTCTTTCTATTTCTTCCCTACATTACGCCTGGATTGTTGAATAGAATGGAATTAGACGTAACGGGACAAAATACAGCCCTTGAGTTTAGTATGGCCCTATTACCCTTCTTGTAGGATTGATTTTGTAAGTTACATATTCAGGGTTATTTGGATATCTATGTCTCTAGAATTAACCAAGTAATAACATTGTAATATCGGATTTTACTACTTGCATGTACAGATGTCACGAATTAATCATCATGTACTAGTAGAGATCAGATATGCCACCGAATCTATGATAGATTATGACCACTGAGGAGTTTACACAGGGTATTTATCTTTGTACTTTGGGTATACCTTACATCGCAGCGCATTACATGACAGGCAAGGTGTAAAATAAATCGCACTTTTAGCTGAGCAACGTACACCAGTGGGGGATCATACAAATTTAATGAAGTGGCTTTGTTATGAAATAGAGGAATATCAAATTTAACTGAATCTCTTTGTCGTTGGTGTTTAATGCCCTGTCTTCATCTTAAGTGAAGGGTGGCCCTAACAGCCATACTACATTTCTTCCTATAGCCAACCTCAGTCCACCTTTTCACATCCATTCCATAGTTTAAAGCCAGATTGAAGGACACCGGAATGCATCTGGTCAGGAGGCCATTTCTTAAGGTACTACGAACACTCAATGCTATTCCTATGGGGATTTTGGTAAGACTTAAAGGCTGCAGTCGTAGGCGGTTAAGAAATAGCCTCCTGACACAGTAGGCCTAAAGGGATTAAACAGTGACAGTTTTTCTTGTAGTCTACCATCGGAAGACAAACAAAGGTCCTCAGCTGAGATGGTGTTACATTTTAATTTCCTTCCAGACGCATTTTTCCCGTTTAATTCCCAGTTGTAATTATGAAAACGCCCACAGGATCAGCTGTGTTACTAGTCAAACATTTCAAAATAATTGGTTTAATTCAGGGGGTGGGTAAACTAATATTAACACAGGGTTACATTGTTAAACCACTTGATATAGAAGTTTCTGAATGTGCTTCACAATAGCGATGAATAGAATAATAACATACGGAATCCCGAATAATCAATCTCTTTGGACAGTGCTAGCAGAAAGCTAATAACACTAGTAACTCCTATTTTTTTCTGGTGCTGGTTTGAAAAGGGTTGTTTCATCTTTTAACAGAGGGGATGTACTTTATATCTGCCCAACCTCCCTCATCCGAGTCCCTGGTACATCCTGTCTGTCTACATGCAAGTGTGTCATTTTAAGGCCCAGAGCCAATTTGTTCAGTACATAGACCTCTTATAGCATGCCTTCTATTGGCTGGAAGCGGGTCTGGAGCTGGTTTCTGGTGACATGCACTGATAAAAACTGATAACATGGGACCAGCATGTCCCTGGAAGTGGGTTTACCCATGGACAAGGTTCCCATCATAGTATGTCTTATCAGTGGGGTTTACCTCAACCAGCAAAATTCAAAATGGTGGACCCACAGGACGTCAATACTAAGCCTTATAGACGTGAAGTTCAAAGGCAGGGGGTGATATCTATGCTGACTAGGTGCTAAAGAGGATGCAAACCAATGCTCGTAATGTTGGCGTCAGGAACAGAATAAGCGTGGCAGCGCATGAATACCTTTTTAGAATTCCTTGGGAGGCAATCTATATGGCACACTGCAGACTCAAAGGTTAGAGGCTGTATGCGCTTCTTACACTCATACATCTCTCTGCCAAGTAGCAAGACAGAACTACAACCAACAGGGGTGGTCCAGTCTGAATTCACAGGTGTTGTCAAGATAAAACCACATCATTCCCAAGTCTTGTCTTCGCATTCAAAAAGCATCTTTCAGGCGGGGACAAACTCGGTGGGGAAAACTGCAAAAATTACCATTACCATTTTGAGTGCAAATATAAGGCGATGACAAATACCACGCTTGTTTGAAATCGTTCTGGTTTCAATTCTAGCTTTTGGACAGGTTTGACAAGTCAGAACTGCTGTAATTCAATGCTCTCTCTTAGACACCAACCGTCTGAGGAAATTGCAACTCCAGCAAAAGAAGCAGTTTGGTTATTTCTTTTACTTTGGAAAATAGGGATTTAGAAAACCTTGGGTCTTAACATTTAACTGATGTTACAGCCTGTAGGAAGCTGCATGCAAAAAGGGTTTATGATTGGAAACTTCATTCAAATAAAATAATATATGTTTGTTTGAAAATATAGATTGTTAATTAATATCATAATATTTTTCATTATATCTGACCAAACACTCTATGTGATGGAACACTACCCTTCCCTTAGGATATCTAGGTATCAACCCAGAGGGCACTCACCACCAGATTGCTTACCTACTATGGCACCAGCCCCAAGGAGCAGTGGCGGCTTATGCATCAGGCAGGTAAAATTGAGGCTGTTTTGACATATGTATATTTTTTACAATTATCTAAGGGAGCATTCATTATTTATGGCAGGGGGGGGTGCCAATCTGGCAGAACGAATATGTCAAAACAAATTACCCCCCCTCCGGAATAGGTTGAAAAAAAGTGATCCCCCCTTAGGAATGGGTTGAAAAAAAATGACCCCCCCCTTAGAACTGATTGAAAGAAAATGATTCCCATCACATTACCTTATACATATAACCATGTTCAACAAAGTCTATGTACATCAGGTCTCTTCATTCCTGTCATATTAGGAGAATTTGAGGGACTAATGCACTTTAGCAGGTGCTGAAGTGAACCCTTTAGCTACCTAAATGCTAACCCTAACGTGCACCAAGATGTGCGCCAGCTAATGTGTATTCTTATTGAATTTAAACCATTCAAATTATGTGTTGAAAATGGGATGGCCATTGTAGAATGTCGTAAAAGCTATGAGCTGTTGACCAGCTTTCATTTCGGATAAATGCAAAGCCTATCTCAAAATGGTTCCAATCTTTTGAAAAATTGAAATGTGAATACCTTGCCATTGATTGATTAACATCTGTAATAGTACCTATTTTGAAGGCTCCTCCATAGGGGGTGCTAGCATGGGCCACTACTGATGCAGTTTAAGTGGGTACTATATTTCCCTGTGTATGGCATTTCGGAACATTACCATACTTTAACATAATGGTATTTATATATATTTTCAGCTATATCAATTTCACCTACCCCTATATTTGTTGCAAAGAAAGATAAAGGATTATAGAAAATATCTAAAGAACCCAGCAAATTGTTGTGACTCCTCGTCAACCTGTGTGAAGTGGCTCACACATGTCGCTAGATGGAACACGACGTCGCTATAGCACAAGATCACCAGGAATAGCAATGGTGGTGATCACATGGCCTCACCTCAGATGGCGAGGATGGTGATCACTCAGACTCACCAGGGATGGCGACGCGGGTGATCACTCACCTCGCTAGATGAAACATGCACCTCGTCATAGCACATGTTCACCAGGGATGGCGAGGATCGTGATCACTCATCCTCACCAGGGATGGCGACATGAGTGATCACTCATCCTCACCAGGGATGGCGACATGAGTGATCACTCACTTCGCTAGATGAGACGCACACCACGTCATAATGCACATTCACCACGGATGGCAAGGATTGTGATCAGTCACCTCGCTAGATAAAACGCGTACCTCGTGATAGCACAGGTTCACCACAGATGGTGAGGATCTTGATCACCCACACTCACCAGGGATGGCACCATGAGTGATCACTCACCTCCCTAGATGAAACGCACACCATGCCATAGCGCATGTTCACCATGGTTGGCGAGGATCGTGATGACTCACACTCACCAGGGATGGCAAGGCGGTTGATCACTCACCTCGCTAGATGAAACGCGCACCACATCATAGCGCAGGTTCACCATGGATGGCGAGAGTGGTGATCACTCAGACTCACCAGTGATGGCGACGCTGGTAATCACTCACCTTGTTAGATGAAAAGCTCATGATCATCGACATTGGTAATCATGCAGCCTCACATCTGCCAGATCAATGTATGTTTTGCCAGGGAAGGTATTGCCATATGTATCTTCCCTCTAACCACGGACAAGGTGTTCATGTTGATATTTCCCTATGTATTTTTCCTGTAACCAGAGAAAAGGTGTTTATGGATAGTTGCTTTCATTTTAGAGATACCTCTATCTAAATTCAATTGATATTCTCTCTATATAATCTTGTTTGATTCAACTCTGAAGTATTACATGGAAATCAGTGTGAAACAAAGCACATTTGATACGTATGGGACTTATACTTCATGCCCACACTTCCTAGATAGGCTACATGTGGAACAGTGGTGCTGTCTCAACACCTTTGGCAATGGTGGTGATAAGTTGCCACTGTGAGTGAGAGTGAGTGACAGATGATGCAATCCTCAGAGAGCATTGACTTGGAGTGACACGAATTCACTCATTGAGTGAGACAAAGGCTGGCAATGGTGGTGATAAGTTGCTATTCTGAGTGAGAGTGAGTGACAGATGATGCAATCCTTAGAGAACATTGACATGGAGTGACACAAGTTCACGTATTGAGTGAGACCAATGTTGGCAATGGTAGTGATAAGTCGCCATTATGTGTGAGAGTTGACGCCAGTGGCACGGGAGTGGTACATAATCACACAGTGAGTCAGACCCATGTTGGCGATGCTTGTGATAAGCCGCCATTCTGAGTGAGAGTTGACAGGCAGTGGCACATACTCACGTAGTGAGTTAGATCCATGTTGGCGATGGTGGTGATAAGTCACCATGCTTTGTGAGGGATGACAAGGGGTGGCACATACTCACGCAGTGAGTGAGATCATGTTGGTGACTGTTGTGATAAATTGCCATGCCATGTGAGACTGACACACAGTGGCGAAAGATGACGCAGTGAGTTATCACTCAGAAAGGAGTCACCATTGATGACCAATCATGGCGACAGATAATGACAATTTGCTGGGAATGATGTACAAACCATAGATAAGTCTTGAGCAAACTGTTTGCCACTCCCTCATTTCATGTAGAGAAATATAAGCCTGCCATGTGTAAAAGCCTGCCCTGTTTATAACCCTGGTAAATTTGCCACTTAGTGTGTTTACAAGCCTGTCTGGACTTATACACAGGGAAATACGGGATGTCTTAGCCAGCTTTATCATGTGACCTATTCCTGACTAACTGTAGTGATTGAGGCACTTGCAGCTGTCTTTTTCAAAATTTGCATATACAAAGACAAACTTTTTGAGATTTTTCTAGTGTTTCAATTTCATTCTGATCTCATTTTTTAATATTAATTTAGTAGGTGTTATGGATAGCAATCGCAACAGCATCGATTTCAAAAGTGAAACTAAGGGTTAGAACCTGGAGATTCTGATCAGTAGCTGCTGTGATTATAGTGGCTGAACTTTTAACCACCAATAACTTTGCTGGTACCTCTCAGCTCAAGGGACATGCATCAGTCCTGTTTGTGTCATACCCATGCCAACCCCTTTTCTATATATACTTCAAGAAAGCCACTGCTGTCATCTATTCTGATGGTCCACAACAGATTGGAGAATGTTTACCATTCTCTCTTTCTTGACAGAAGACCCTTGTGCCAGATATAAGAAGATAAGGTGATTTGATAATGTTTCACTGCTCCTGACACCCTGAACTAATTACCTGATACATAGAATAAGAAAATGGTAATTGGAATTACAGAAAAAAATGCTTTGTGATCTCTTTTGGCCACCAAGATTATTGAAAATGATATCTGCTTGTCTTTTTCAAGAGTTTTCCTACAAGGAAAGCTGAAAACCATAGTGATTTTCATCTTCATCATCTATTTTTTAACACTGAATACAGTGAGAGTCCCAATCATATAAAGCGCTCATGTTATGCCTTGGTAAGGAGATTCACTTCTTAAAGTTTGGAATTTAGATATTCCCTAAATAGCGATGCATAATTACCGTAATCTCCCGCATATGTAAAGGCGCAGCTCACGTATAAGGTGAACCTCTAACTCAGGGATGTGTGTTTTGCATATAAGGCACTCCTACTGCTTCTGGATTGATATTTTGAAAAACCCTTGTATAAGGTGCACTCCAACCTTTTGACATATGCTGTAAGACATAACCTTCCAAACTTTGGTAAAAGCCAACCTACATGTACATTGAATAAGCCTAAGTTGTGGGGAAAGCCTTGCTAAGGTGTTACCGCAACATTTGAGGGTGTGAGGTCAGCATGGGATGGAGTGAGGATGGCATTGGATGGTGTGACTGCCACATGGTTGAAAAAAATGCCCCCCCCCTCTGAATACCTCTAAAGATTTTGACCCCCGTCATTTGCTCACCCCCTGTGCCATAAATAATGAACGCTCCCTCAATAATTAAAATCATAATTGATGTGGGAATAAAAGAATTGATTCATTACATTCATTCCTTCAGGACATTTATCTGACATTACACTGGAAGGTGAAGGTAATTATCTCATCATGTAACACTCCTATAAATATGAAACACCAGACAATGCAAAAGAAAACGGAATTTTTTACTTTTCATAAGTGTCAGCGATAACATAATTGAAAAAAGGCCACCGGTTGACCTTTCAGGAATCTTCAAATGCTCTAGCTAACCAAAACCTGGTGGCAATTGATTTCTGCCACACTGGCTATCACCAAAATACTGCTGTATGAGCACTGATTGTGAACTTGTTGTGTTGATGGGTGGCTTGGTCTATGCCATCCAGCACTCAGAGGGCCTTTCATAGTCAGTAGCAACTGCCCATTACGCAAATTAGCTAGGTTATACAGCACTAATGAGAGGGACCAACTAGATACTCACGCATATGGAAGGTCTTGATTGATCAAATTGGAACATCACTGATTTGACGTTCTATTCAACATCTAATGTCCTTCAGGGTGTATCAATAGGCAGGGATTGAATGTGAGACACTCTTTTCTATTGACCATAAAGCCAGGAGCTTAATTCAAAACATCCTGGGATCCCAACCCCAGCGATCTTAGTGTAGGCACATATCATAAGACCTGGCTGGTCTACCCTATGTAATGCAGTGGTTGCAGGCCTGTCCAGAATAGCTAGTCCTGGGATCACTTCACTATTCCATTTCCACCACTAAGATCACTGCGATCTTAGTGAAAGAAATGCATATTGGTTTCACCTTAGTACAAGAGCACTTACAGGGAACACTCCTGATCAAAAGAGTGAATAGCCTGCTGCACACATAAAGAGGGGAGGGAGGACGTTTGCTGAGTGTCCTTGAGGGCTCTTAGGGCTACTCATGCGTTAAGTGCACTGTAAGGTAATTCTTCCCTTCTCTCTCTTTGTCCTGGGGGGAGGGCACAATGCTTCTAATAGGCAAGCATAAATCATACATTCATGGGAACAACTCTTGAATACTGTACGGTGGTCAACTGCACCCTGTGCTCTTTTGTTAGCCCATATGGGGACCGGGAACGATGGTATAAGCACTCTTGTGAAGAAGAGTGACTCCACAGCTATTCTTTATTTTGGGACTCTTACCCCTGTGCCTAGTCAGTTCTTCTTGGAATAGTGAAGGAGGGCTGAGGCTAAGATCGATGCGATCTTAGTGCTGGCTAGGATATGTGAACCCAGTCAACTCTTAAGATCGCTTAATAGGATAAGGCTGATTTATTCCTAAGATCGCTGGGGTCGTGATCCCAGGATGTTTTGAATTAAGCTCCAGGACATGCATGCACATTAAAGGGATAAGAAAAATGAACTGTCAAAAGTGACCACTCGAATCGCTTCTGACAGCACACTATGCTCCAGTCTGTCCTTAAAGGTAAAATACTTGATAATGTTAAATCATTCAATTATCTGGGTATTGTGATTGACAGTACTCTCAATTTTAAAACTATGTGTGAAGAAAAACTAAGAAGTGTTCGAGCAAAAGTATATCATCTAAGAAAATTAAAAAAGAATATTGATGGTGCTTTGTGCATCCGCTTGTACAAACAAATGATGCCAATTAGTGAATATGGGTCAGTATTCCTACAATATGGTCCAGCGACCCTGGTGAAGAAATTGCAAACATTGCAAAATCAGAGCCTGAGGCTGGCGTGGGATATTAAAAACCCCATTGACATATCTAGAAAGGACATACACATCCTTAGTAAGTGTGAATTCTTGAATAAAAGACATACGGTGCAGTTATTAGTGGTAATGCACGGTCCATCATTGAAGAATCCCGATTTAATCATGGTTCCGGTTCGTAACCTAAGAAGTGCACAGAGAGTAAATTTCAAAATAAGCAGAGCAAAGTATGCTAAGTATGAAAAAAGTCCCCTATTCAGAGGTAACTTGCTCTGGAAAAGATTGGAAACGCAACATACAATCTGTAAGGCACACCCACTGGGCACATCAATGTTGATTCAGTGTTGAAACAACATTTGCAATGTTTGCATATCAACATTGATTTAGGGTTGAAATAGAGTTGAAATTGAAAGTTGAAACAACATACTCAAAATCAACTGTGATTCAACATCTAACCATCAGCGCTGATTCAATGTTTGTGTTTCTATGTTGACTCAACATTGTTTCAACAATGTTGAAACAACGTTGACAGTTGTTTTGTTGACATATCAACGTTGAATCAACATTGTATCAACATTGAAATCAATATTGTTGATTCAACATTGACAAATCAATGTTGAATCAATGTTGAGTTGACAACAATATTTCAACATTGATATGTCAACTGTTGACTGGATGTTGAAATGGTGATGGTTGACAACGTTGAATTACAAATATTGAAAAAGTGTTGAAAACAGGTTGATCAACACCATCAACATAACATCAACTGGTTGTCAATGTTGATGCAACATTGTGTGCCCACTGGGCAGTTTCTTGATAAATGCAAGAAAGAAATAACATGTAAGCGGTGACTGCATTGCTGTGAGTTTCTTATATATGTACTATTGGTAGTGACCATATTACTGAGTAAATGAAAAATACTTGGTTGATCCTGATCACATTGGTAGTGACCTCATTACCAATGTATGAATTATCAGGGTAACCCCGGTATATACTCTTGATAAAGAACTGATAAACAGCACACGTCTAGCCATTACTTTCTACCATGACTATCATAAAAAAAACACTTTTTGGAGCGAAGCTTGGATGAGAACATACTGTTTAAAATGATATACATATCATTTTAAACAGTATGTTCTCATCCAAGCTTCGCTCCAAAAAGTGCTTTTTTTTAAATGATAGTCATAGTAGAAAGTTATGGCTTCACGTTGTGGTCATGCATCAAAAACTCTCTGACTTGTAGCCTGCCAAAGTGAAAGAAAATTGCCAAATTTGTTCTTTTTTGACTTTTTGTATTTTTTACAAGTGTCCTGTATTGAATAAAGAACATCTATCCCAAAGTGATTTTTTATATTGTATATGATTATAGGTATCATTTCCATGAGGTTTGGACATGTTACTGAATGAGAATTTTTGATCATGTGTCTTTGAAAATGGAAATCTATAATTTGTAACATCCGGTACCTAAATCTAAATCAGTTATATTACATGGAAAAAATAAAGCTTCAACATTTTTGTTATTACCTATATAAAGGGACCTATTATCCCCTACTTTGGTGAAAAAATTGTGTGTCTATCAGCATTTGTCTCCATGTGAGAGCAGCTTATGTGAAATAATTCTGATAAAAGTACCGGACGTTATGTAACGACCAGTACTTTTATCACCATGTAAGAGTCAGTCTCCTGTGCATGCATAACTCAAATTTTGTTCCATTTTGTACTTGAAGTCAATAATAGACATATTGGCCTTGCTATTGCATGGGTTTGCTATGCATAATGGGACATTCTATATTACTGATAGCAACTTTAATCACCTCCATATTTCATCATTTTGGTACCAGATGTTACATGACACAAAACAAGCAATAAAAATGGAACCGGATGTCCTAAGTCGGTATTTTTTGGTTTTCTGAGCTGAGGGGATGTCCCTTCACAAATATGTTAGGGTTATATAAAGTAGTTAGAAAATTAATTTTTAAGGACCTTCAAGGGCAAAATCTCACTTTCTGGTAACCTGACCCATGTACTATAAATTCAATACTAGACTATTCCTGAGGGACATAGAAGTGTTTGAGTGGTACAGAGAAACACTGAAACTGGTATTTTGGTAACATATAATATACATACGGAGTGACAATTAAGAACCATTAATTGCATTATGGCATCTACCTGGCAGCTGTATATGACAGAGGAGGTAATGTTTCCTGACATATCTATATTTATTTAATCTATGGGTAATACTGCATGAGTTTCTGTTGGAATATACAAACGTAATTCTATATTGGACCAATACCATCGATCCCTATAGACACTGTACAGAAATAGGGCCTATTAGTTTATAATGCAATCATCCCATCACGTATCATAGCAATTTTACTCTATGAACAGTGCTCGATAGTCTAGTCTCAGCAGACGCCTGTTTGGTGTGTTTTTACTATTGCTATCAACTATAAAATCCTATCTAAACGTCATGGGGCACGGCTTTTTACTTACGATTGACAAACAACATATATGATATGTGGCACAGTGTGCTCTGCAGACTCAATTGCCACGTCTCCGGCATAACACCACGGTGCTTATAGAGTTGCCTTTAAAGCAACCAAGGGCAAGCATAATGAAATGATAGTGTGCACTCAACATGTAAAACA
The DNA here is from genome assembly GCA_949317995.1 of Acholoe squamosa. NCBI lineage: Eukaryota > Metazoa > Annelida > Polychaeta > Phyllodocida > Polynoidae > Acholoe > Acholoe squamosa. The sequence goes on along the minus strand of OX439035.1, from coordinate 34,097,242 downwards.
CGAATGATAACAAAATAGGGGTACTTTCAATACAGCCAAACATGGCAACCTCTATGATGTTACATCTGGAGGTTAATTCAAAAGATCCTGGAATTTCTACCCCTGCGATCTTAGTGTAGGCATATATCATAAGACCTGGAGGTTAATTCAAAAGATCCAGGGATTTCTACCCCTGCAATCTTAGTGTAGGCACATCATAAGACCTGGCCAGTCTACCCTATCTAATGCAGTGGTTGCAGGCCTGTCAGGAATAGCAAGTCCTGAGATCACTTCACTATTCCTTTTCCAGCCCTAAGATCACTGCGATCTTAGTGAAAGAATTGCATAGTGGTTTAACCTGAGTACAAGAGCACTTACAGGGAACACTCCTGATCGAAAGAGTGAATAGCCTGCTGCATAGATATAGAGTGGAGGGAGGACATTTGCTGAGTGTCCTTGAGGGCTCTTAGGGCTATTCATGCGTTAAGTGCACTGTAAGGTAATTCTTCCCTTCTCTCTCTTTGTCCTGGGGGCACAATGCTTCTAATAGGCAAGCATAAATCAGACATTCATGGGAACAATTCTTGAATACTGTATGGGGTCAACTGCACCCTGTTGATAAACACTGTTGTGAAGAAGAGTGACTCGACAGCTATTCCTTTATTTTGGGACTCTTACCCCTGTGCCCAGTCAGTACTTCTTGGAATAGTGTAGGAGGGCTGAGGCTAAGATCGATGCGATCTTAGTGCTGGCTAGGAAAAGTGAACACAGTCTAATCTTAAGACCGCTTAATAGAATAAGGCAGAATAATTCCTAAGATCGCTGAGGTTGCGATCCTAGGATCTTTTGAATTAACCTCCTGATTCAGATTTGGGCATTTTCATTAAAGTGCAATATTTGTGTAATCTTTAGTTAGTGATGGTAACACACTAAAGGTACCTACCATTATAGAGGCAGTGGTGAAACTGCAAGTATAGGCCTAGGGCAGCTACCACAGAGGATTGTAGTAGCCCCGCACAGTGGGAGTGTTAAGCACCATTGAACGCCATTACAATCATAGAGATCAAAGTTACAAATGGTATGTCAACTGTATAATTGAAAGCTTTGAATTAAATCAAGCTTTGGTAGAAGCTCTCCCCAAACACAGCTTCCTTAAAATTGCAGAGTAAGTTTGTAGGTACAGCTCAATAATTACCACAGCATACTATATTTTAGGCAGACCTGTCAATGTTAGTACCTGAGTGCAATGTTAGGCTGTATCGAAATAATCTCCTGGATGTTAATACAAAACAGTGCTAATTTACCACTGTTTTGAATTAACCTCCAGGAGGTTAATTCAAAAGATCCTGGGATTTCTACCCCTGCGATCTTAGTGTAGGCACATATCATAAGACCTGGCCAGTCTACCCTATCTAATGCAGTGGTTGCAGGCCTGTCAGGACTAGCAAGTCCTGAGATCACTTCACTATTCCTTTTCCAGCCCTAAGATCACTGCAATCTTAGTGAAAGAATTGCATAGTGGTTTAACCTGAGTACAAGAGCACTACTTACAGGGAACACTCCTGATCGAAAGAGTGAATAGCCTGCTGCATATATATAGAGCGGAGGGAGGACGTTTGCTGAGTGTCCTTGAGGGCTCTTAGGGCTATTCATGCGTTAAGTGCACTGTAAGGTAATTCTCCCCTTTTCTCTCTTTGTCATGGGGGCACAATGCTTCTAATAGGCAAGCATAAATCAGACATTCATGGGAACAATTCTTGAATACTGTACGGGGTCAACTGCACCCTGTGCTCTTTTGTTAGCCCATATGGGGACGGGGAACGATGATATAAACACTGTTGTGAAGAAGAGTGACTCGACAGCTATTCCTTTATTTTGGGACTCTTACCCCTGTGCCCAGTCAGTACTTCTTGGAATAGTGTAGGAGGGCTGAGGCTAAGATCGATGCAATCTTAGTGCTGGCTAGGAAAAGTGAACGCAGTCTAATCTTAAGATCGCTTAATAGAATAAGGCGGAATAATTTCTAAGATCGCTGATGTTGCGATACCAGGGTCTTTTGAATTAACCTCCAGGGGTACTCACAGGCATCTGTACCTTACAGTATTAGGTACTCTCTCACAAAACATATAATATTATGCAATCCTACCCCCCCCCCACAATGAACATCAAGTATGATATTCATGGAAACGAATTGCTCTTACTGTCAGGAGAAATGCCCTCCAGAATGCATTGTACATACCATCTAAAAGAGCTGTTGAGGCTCATCAGGCAAAGACATCATCACTTCCCTGTCTACTGCAATGTACTTGCCGACTTCTTTAGCTGTTGACAGTCACATACACTGCTTATGGTGCATTAAGCCACACTAAGGCTCCATGGGTCAATCATTATGAAGGCACGTGACATCTCCATGACCATTGGCGAAGCATATAGATCACCCCCATTGTGTGCCCGCTGACGCTAGACTTGGAGAATGTAAGATCTACTAGGTATAGTTTCTTGGCATATCTTTATTTACGACAACTGCCTTTATAAGGCCTCAATGTTGTAAGGAGGGCTTGTTACATGGCTTCCTCCTTCCTCCTGCCAATCCAAACCCATTATATCCTGATCTATGTCACGGTTGTGATGCAGAAATGGAGAGGGTTGTGTGGGAGTAAGGAATAGCTTGTAGCTTGCATCAATGCAAGTTATGCAACTTTTACATGATATGGATAAGAGAAAGGCCAATAGGACACTAGCTTAAATGTCCCGGGGCAATGATTAATAATAGGAAGAAATAACTGTTTTACTCTAATTAATTGCCATTTCATTTAACAGGGGAAAGGAGTCAAACAGACGGACAGACAGATAGGTAGATCGATTGATGGATAATTTGATAGAAAAATGTTGCGGTAGGAGCAGGCGCATACACAGTGTGTTGTTCACAATGGCGTGCAATCCTTCAATAATGTATAGTCTTCTATGTAAGCCTATAGAAAGATTCACCTCTTTCTCGCCTACCCCATAGGAAACGTTTTTGCTATGTCCCCTATTGCATGGAGGTTCGAAGCAGGATGTTTTTCTTTTAAAAACAGTAAGGCAATTTGAAATTAAATGACGGGACAGAGATGAATAATAATTCTCTTCTAACAGAACTATAATCCATGTGCTAGTCAGCTTCAGGAAACACCTGCCTCTTACATTATGCAATATGCAAATCCTGAGGTGTGCCCATGTGTCCTCCTCAGCTGCTCCTGTGTGATAACCTGCAGTATAGCATCTGTCTTTTGGATTTTCAGTCAATAGAGCTCAAGCTTCGGCATCGACTACAGCAGATGCCATCCTATTTGTTATTGGCATAACAAAATTATCAGATAATTATGATACATTCTTTTCACTTTTAGTTCCAAGGATGAATATGAATAATAGACACATCTTTCAGAGTGTTTTTTTCTCAGGTTTGCAGTTGGCCAAACAGACTGCGAAAAACCCTGTCACTGGTAATTCCTTTTAATAATAGAACATGTAACAGCTCCAATCGTGATGTATGAGGCTTCCATGTCTGTTGCAATAATTACATCTAATTTGATATTGTAAATGTTTTACTCCCTCTGGATCCTGGCTTTGGAAGAGCAAAGTTGTGACCCCAAGCCACATGAATATGTAGTCTGCACAGCCAAAAATAACTTTCTTATTTTAAAAAAATTGCTTCTCATTTTAAGTAAAATTAACTTAAAACAAGTTTGTCCACCAGGTAACAAAATTTTACTTGTGTAGAGGTTGGCGGAAAACGTCCTGGAGAAACCGGGAGTCGAACCCGGGACCCTCCAACCTGCAGGCGGAAGCTCTACCGCTGAGCTACCTCCCCGTCTGACATTCTCTACCTTCCATCTACATCTGGATCGGTATAATACACACCTGGGGGCTTGGATCTCCAGAAACGGGGCTGCTGGCCTTACGGCAGAGCTGGCCCCTACACTCCTCCCTACCTACGGGGGGTAGCTTATACCGGCTGACCAGCCCCTGAGGGCTGGTGCAACCGGAACGGGGACAGATGGCATACCGCCATGGACTCACAGCCAGAGCTGGCCCCTACACTTGAAATCTTGGTTAATTCAAGTAATTCATTCTCAAATCAGGATTCAATTTTCTAGAATATTTCTTAAAGGAAGTATATAATTCTCATGGAAGAGGATTATTTCAAGATAACTTATTTTCTTAAAATAAGTTATATTTTCTCATATCCATTATTTCAAAAACATTATTTTCCTTGTTTGTAAGGTGGATATGGTTTTTGTCTACTATGAAAATGCTTTAGAATTGGACAGAGCAGAAGGCTACCTCAATGACAGAAAATTTGTTCTAAACTTGATTTCTCTGAAAGACAAGATGACTAAGGAATGTTCCTCATAACTAGAAAATATTTCTTATATCAAGTTTATGTTCTTGGATAAGAAAATCATTTTTGGCTGTGTGGGTCCTTCCGTGCAACTCATCCCAGGTGTTTCATGATCATTTCAGCTAACAGAATGTTTTCTTTTCTTCTAATGTGTGTGTGTGTGGGGTATGAGGGTTTAAATAGAGACTAGCCGATGGCTGAGCGTTGAGGCAATACTTTTAGAGTGACAAATCGCTTCCCCTACGTTTTATCACAGTCTCTAGCTAACAGCTGTGTATAATGGTTCAAGTAATGTTTACTTTCTTAACTGTCTGAAGCCAATTTACTCTACTGGGTAATATTATTACAAAAAAAGGATCCTGCTGTATGCAAGGGATAGAGGCAGCATGGCATGACAGTAGATCATCCTCAAGTCATTCTCCATAATGTGGTGGGTCAAGGCTATTTCCATATAGCCCCATTGGAGTACTGCACTGCTACGAATAGAATAGGCAGAGCATTATCAATCAGCCATGAATAATCAACGAGGAGGCTTTTTCTGTTTTGGGAAGATAATTCTTCATGTATGGGATTATTTGATGATTATCTGATGATTATTTTTTATCTGATGATTATCTCCACAACTATGCATTTCTAAAAGTAAAATCGTGAGATTTTCTCAGAAAGAGGTTGAAACACAGTCTCACGATTTTCCTTTAAAAAAATGCCTAGTCGTGGGAATTTGAGAATAATCATCAGATAATCGTCAAATATTCACTGAAAATTGTCCTCCAGGTAGAGCGAACAGGTTTTTTGTTTGATTTGGACAAGGTAATTCTTTACATAGTCGAAGAGCAAAAGTGTTTCTATTTTGATAATCGTGTAAAAATGGGGACCATTTATAATCGTCACAAAGATCATGAGGAGAATCTCAACCATCATTATGAGAGTCTCAAAAACTAGAGATCATTTCATTTCTGTTGTTGTTTTGAGGATAATGTCACAGTTCCAGGACCATATTTGAAGATCATATGAAGACTATAAAGTCTTGCTGATGGGGGGAGGGTACTTTTTGGTTTAGACCTAAAAGTAAGTAGTATTGTTTTTCTAAAACATGATAAATCTTTCAAAAAAGGACACTAAATGGTTATAGGGTACTTATTGTTGCAGGTTAGAAAGAAAAATTTAGATTTCCAAACATTTTTGTACCATTTTGATCACTTGAGATTATATTCTAATGTCATAAAGATTGACAATAATCGTGAAATAATAAATCTAATGATAAAAACATCTTGGAAATTATTCTCTTTTTTCAACAATTATTTGACGATTACCTAAAGATTATTTTCAAACCTCCGGGATTAGGCCTTTCTAAAAGGAAAATAGTGAGATCATGTTTCAAGCTCCTTTTTAATTATTTCATGATTAATACCTGTATTCAAATGTTAATTTCTTTCGATAATTTCTTATCTAAAGAATGAGTACCCTATAATCATTTAGTGTCCTTTTTTGAAAGATTCTTTGTGTCTTAGAAAAAAAATACCACTTACTTTTAGGTCTAGACCAAAAGGTAACCCCATCCATCAGCAAGACTGTATAGTCATTGTAATAATCTTCAAATCTGGTTGTGGAACTATACCATTATCCTTACAACCATAATATAAATGAAATGATCTCTCGCTTTTGAGACTCTCATAATGATCCTTGAGACTCTCATCATAATCTTTGTGACGATTATTAATGGTCCCCATTTTTACACGATTATCAAAATGGAAACACTTTTTCTCTAAGACTATTTAAAGAATTATCTTTTCCAAAACGGAAAAAGGCCCCAGAAGGCATAAAGTCCCCGAAACGATGCCATGATACAGTATTGCCATCCACTGTGTCAGGTACTACCTATCAAAGGATGTGCCATCTCTATTCTCAAAGCAATAGACCATCACTATACTATACACTATACGACAATAAACTAGGGGTACATATGAGCTACGAGATGCTGTCGGCATAATAATTTATATCTAGTGGAATGTTGCCAGTATATTTTCTTGGCACAGTAAAGATTGGGGTAGGGAACAGTGTGTGTGTGTGTGTGTGTGTGTGTGTGTGTTTTTATCATTAGATTTCAGTCAAAACTTGCTACATACCAGATTGTAGCAGATCGACAGGACAAGGGAGAAAATGGGTGTTTTGGGAATAAGGAATGAAACACAATAGAGAAATGGGTTGAGATATCATATGTATACGGAAATAATAAAAAAACCTCAAAACTGTTTGATCAGTTTTTCTATGTCAGATGCATTGCAGTGAGTGGATTAAGGGGGATGGATTAACATAAAATGAGTATATTGGAAGACTTTGAAGGGATGCCTAGAGGGCCTTGCCAAAAAAAGCAAACATGCTCACAGCATATTGCATAGGGTAGAGGCACCCATTTCGGACGCTCCTGACCATATAAAAGCTGACAATGCTTAATCCTCAAATCTTGCACTTTAATCTAATTATGTATTATACCTTCTATAGCACCAATGGAACAATAGGATTTAACCACTTATATTCATGAAGAGGTTCTGATAATTCTCTCCTGTACATATGAATAAAGGAACAGGTAATATTTTGTCTCCAAAACATCAAATTGCACCTAAAGTCAGACAGCTCATGCTAGATATGACCCTACAGTCGGACACTTTTTTTCTAATGTCTATAGACACAGTGGATAACCTTACGTGAAATATATTATGAAGGAATGAATCATATTACTACAGAAAATAAGCTGATACCACACTTCACTCCAGGATAGTCTCAGATGATTGATTTTGCATACCCTTAACAGATCAGTCTGCAGATACAGATGCACACGACCTCCCTAAAGCAGATTAGGGTCTGGTTGAATATAGTTGTTATGCACTGGGTAAACCAAACACACAGATATAATACCATGACTGGGAGTAAGTCAAAGGATTACCTTTCAAACAAAATAACAATTGTAAAACTACATTAACAATGATATAATTGTGTCCCAGACAGGGTGCAATTGGTGTCCGACTTTACCCAGCAAATTGTCGTGATTCCTCGTCAACCTGTGTGAAGTGGCTTACACATGTCGCTAGATGGAACACAACGTCGCTATAGCACAAGATCACCAGGAATAGCAATGGTGATGATCACATGGCCTCACCTCAGATAGCGAGGATGGTGATCACTCAGACTCACCAGGGATAGCAACGCAGGTGATCACTCACCTCGCTAGATGAAACACGCACCTCGTCATAGTGCATGTTCACCAGGGATGGCGAGGATCATGATCACTCATCCTCACCAGGGATGATGACATGAGTGATCACTCACTTCGCTAGATGAGATGCACACCATGTCATAACGCACATTCACCACGGATGGCAAGGATCGTGATCACTCACACTCACGGGGGATGGTCACTCAGGTGATCACTCACCTCGCTAGATGAAACGCGTACCTCGTGATAGCACAGGTTCACCACAGATGGTGAGGATCTTGATCACCCACACTCACCAGGGATGGCGACACAAGTGATCACTCACCTCGCTAGATGAAATGCAAACCATGCCATAGCGCACGTTCACCACGGTTGGCGAGGATCGTGATGACTCACACTCACCAGGGATGGCAAGGCGGTTGATCACTCACCTCGCTAGATGAAACGTGCACCACGTCATAGCACAGGTTCAGCCAGGATGGCGAGAGTGGTGATCACTCAGACTCACCAGTGATGGCGATGCTGGTGATCACTCATCTTGTTAGATGAAAAGCTCATGATCATCGACATTGGTAATCATGCAGCCTCACATCTGCCAGATGTTTTGCCAGAGAAGGTATTGCCATATGTATGCTCCCTCTAACCACAGACAAGGTGTTCATGTAGTTATTTCCCTATGTATTTTTCCTGTAACCAGATAGTTGCTTTCATTTTAGAGATACCTCTATCTAAATTCAATTGATATTTTCTCTATATAATCTTGTTTGATTCAACTCTGAAGTATTACATGGAAATCAGTGTGAAACAAAGCACATTTGATACGTATGGGACTTATACTTCATGCCCACACTTCCTAGATTGGCTACATGTTGAACAGTGGTGCTGTCTCAACAACTTTGGCAATGGTGGTGATAAGTTGCCATTCTGAGTGAGAGTGAGTGACAGATGATGCAATCCTCAGAGAGCATTGACTTGGAGTGACACAAATTCACGCATTGAGTGAGACCGATGCTGGCAATGGTAGTGATAAGTCGCCATTTTGTGTGAGAGTTGATGACAGTGGTACACACTCACACAGGGAGTGACACCCATGTTAGCGATGGTGGTGATAAGTAGCCATTTTGTGTGAGAGTTGATGACAGTGGCACACACTCACACAGGGAGTGACATCCATGTCAGCGATGGTGGTGATAAGTCGCCATTTTGTGAGAAGATTAACAAGAAGTGACACAAACTCATGCAGTGAGTGAGAGCCATGTGGCAATGCAGGTGAAAAGTCGCCATTCTGAGTGAGAGTTGACAGACAGTGGCACATATTGACGGAGTGAGTGAGATCCTTGTTGGCGATGGTGGTGATAAGCCGCCATTCTGAGTGAGAGTTGACCGGGAGTGGTACATAATCACACAGTGAGTCAGATCCATGTTGGCGATGCTTGTGATAAGCCGCCATTCTGAGTGAGAGTTGACAGGCAGTGGCACATACTCACGCAGTGAGTTAGATCCATGTTGGCGATGGTGGTGATAAGTCACCATGGCTTACACATGTCGCTAGATGGAACACAACGTCGCTATAGCACAAGATCACCAGGAATAGCAATGGTGATGATCACATGGCCTCACCTCAGATAGCGAGGATGGTGATCACTCAGACTCACCAGGGATGGTGACGCAGGTGATCACTCACCTCGCTAGATGAAACACGCACCTCGTCATAGTGCATGTTCACCAGGGATGGCGAGGATCATGATCACTCATCCTCACCAGGGATGATGACATGAGTGATCACTCACTTCGCTAGATGAGACGCACACCACGTCATAACGCACATTCACCATGGATGGCAAGGATCGTGATCACTCACACTCACGGGGGATGGTCACTCAGGTGATCACTCACCTCGCTAGATGAAACGCGTACCTCCTGATAGCACAGGTTCACCACAGATGGTGAGGATCTTGATCACCCACACTCACCAGGGATGGCGACACAAGTGATCACTCACCTCGCTAGATGAAATGCAAACCATGCCATAGCGCACGTTCACCACGGTTGGCGAGGATCGTGATGACTCACACTCACCAGGGATGGCAAGGCGGTTGATCACTCACCTCGCTAGATGAAACGTGCACCACGTCATAGCACAGGTTCAGCAGGGATGGCGAGAGTGGTGATCACTCAGACTCACCCGTGATGGCGATGCTGGTGATCACTCATCTTGTTAGATGAAAAGCTCATGATCATCGACATTGGTAATCATGCAGCCTCACATCTGCCAGATGTTTTGCCAGAGAAGGTATTGCCATATGTATGCTCCCTCTAACCACAGACAAGGTGTTCATGTAGTTATTTCCCTATGTATTTTTCCTGTAACCAGATAGTTGCTTTCATTTTAGAGATACCTCTATCTAAATTCAATTGATATTTTCTCTATATAATCTTGTTTGATTCAACTCTGAAGTATTACATGGAAATCAGTGTGAAACAAAGCACATTTGATACGTATGGGACTTATACTTCATGCCCACACTTCCTAGATTGGCTACATGTTGAACAGTGGTGCTGTCTCAACAACTTTGGCAATGGTGGTGATAAGTTGCCATTCTGAGTGAGAGTGAGTGACAGATGATGCAATCCTCAGAGAGCATTGACTTGGAGTGACACAAATTCACGCATTGAGTGAGACCGATGCTGGCAATGGTAGTGATAAGTCGCCATTTTGTGTGAGAGTTGATGACAGTGGTACACACTCATACAGGGAGTGACACCCATGTTAGCGATGGTGGTGATAAGTAGCCATTTTGTGTGAGAGTTGATGACAGTGGCACACACTCACACAGGGAGTGACATCCATGTCAGCGATGGTGGTGATAAGTCGCCATTTTGTGAGAAGATTAACAAGAAGTGACACAAACTCATGCAGTGAGTGAGAGCCATGTGGCAATGCAGGTGAAAAGTCGCCATTCTGAGTGAGAGTTGACAGACAGTGGCACATATTGACAGAGTGAGTGAGATCCTTGTTGGCGATGGTGGTGATAAGCTGCCATTCTGAGTGAGAGTTGACCGGGAGTGGTACATAATCACACAGTGAGTCAGATCCATGTTGGCGATGCTTGTGATAAGCCGCCATTCTGAGTGAGAGTTGACAGGCAGTGGCACATACTCACGCAGTGAGTTAGATCCATGTTGGCGATGGTGGTGATAAGTCACCATGGCTTACACATGTCGCTAGATGGAACACAACGTCGCTATAGCACAAGATCACCAGGAATAGCAATGGTGATGATCACATGGCCTCACCTCAGATAGCGAGGATGGTGATCACTCAGACTCACCAGGGATGGCGACGCAGGTGATCACTCACCTCGCTAGATGAAACACGCACCTCGTCATAGTGCATGTTCACCAGGGATGGCGAGGATCATGATCACTCATCCTCACCAGGGATGATGACATGAGTGATCACTCACTTCGCTAGATGAGACGCACACCACGTCATAACGCACATTCACCACAGATGGCAAGGATCGTGATCACTCACACTCACGGGGGATGGTCACTCAGGTGATCACTCACCTCGCTAGATGAAACGCGTACCTCCTGATAGCACAGGTTCACCACAGATGGTGAGGATCTTGATCACCCACACTCACCAGGGATGGCGACACAAGTGATCACTCACCTCGCTAGATGAAATGCAAACCATGCCATAGCGCACGTTCACCACGGTTGGCGAGGATCGTGATGACTCACACTCACCAGGGATGGCAAGGCGGTTGATCACTCACCTCGCTAGATGAAACGTGCACCACGTCATAGCACAGGTTCAGCAGGGATGGCGAGAGTGGTGATCACTCAGACTCACCAGTGATGGCGATGCTGGTGATCACTCATCTTGTTAGATGAAAAGCTCATGATCATCGACATTGGTAATCATGCAGCCTCACATCTGCCAGATGTTTTGCCAGAGAAGGTATTGCCATATGTATGCTCCCTCTAACCACAGACAAGGTGTTCATGTAGTTATTTCCCTATGTATTTTTCCTGTAACCAGATAGTTGCTTTCATTTTAGAGATACCTCTATCTAAATTCAATTGATATTTTCTCTATATAATCTTGTTTGATTCAACTCTGAAGTATTACATGGAAATCAGTGTGAAACAAAGCACATTTGATACGTATGGGACTTATACTTCATGCCCACACTTCCTAGATTGGCTACATGTTGAACAGTGGTGCTGTCTCAACAACTTTGGCAATGGTGGTGATAAGTTGCCATTCTGAGTGAGAGTGAGTGACAGATGATGCAATCCTCAGAGAGCATTGACTTGGAGTGACACAAATTCACGCATTGAGTGAGACCGATGCTGGCAATGGTAGTGATAAGTCGCCATTTTGTGTGAGAGTTGATGACAGTGGTACACACTCACACAGGGAGTGACACCCATGTTAGCGATGGTGGTGATAAGTAGCCATTTTGTGTGAGAGTTGATGACAGTGGCACACACTCACACAGGGAGTGACATCCATGTCAGCGATGGTGGTGATAAGCCGCCATTCTGAGTGAGAGTTGATCGGGAGTGGTACATAATCACACAGTGAGTCAGATCCATGTTGGCGATGCTTGTGATAAGCCGCCATTCTGAGTGAGAGTTGACAGGCAGTGGCACATACTCACGCAGTGAGTTAGATCCTTGTTGGCGATGGTGGTGATAAGCCGCCATTCTGAGTGAGAGTTGACCGGGAGTGGTACATAATCACACAGTGAGTCAGATCCATGTTGGCGATGCTTGTGATAAATCGCCATGCCATGTGAGACTGACACACAGTGGCGAAAGATGACGCAGTGAGTTATCACCCAAAAGGAGTCACCATTGATGACCAATCATGGCGACAGATAACGACAATTTGCTGGGTAGGTACAATTTCAAGGTACTATAAGGATAACACCCACAATGCAATATTAGTAGTGTCTGTAGGCTTGTCATGTAAAAATAATAGCAAAAACATATATAATTTCATTGACATGCATAGAAGTTCTATAAGCATGATTGTTAGGACACAACTGATTGGCTAACCAAACCAGTTTTCCAATTTGCTCGCAGTCTTTGATTATCAGAATCTGTCCAAAACACCTTGTGTTAGCACACTTGTACATCCACTTTTAAAGAGCCCTATATCTCTTATGCTGTATTTGTTAGAGAGGATAATGGCTTAGTTTTCCTGTCTAGTGCTTGTGATAGCAGAAGTTCTTATATTTATTATATAATACAGTCCAAAAGGTGTCCGACTTTAGGTATCTGTCCGACTCAGGGTGCCTTTACCCTAGTGCACAGAATCGAGTCGATAAGAGATTCTCCCTTGCTTTAAACGTGCACTTTATCACCAGCTGACATGCTCATGTTTTCATGAAGATAGACTATTGGTTTGCTTTTGTAAAGAAATAAGAAATTGTGTGCTATTTTGCACGTATGTACAGAAATAAGTCAAGTTATCTCGTGGTACAGATATGGGCGGCTTTTAAACTTGCTACCAGGAGACAGGGGAGATGTTGAGGGGAGAATATTCAGGGAGGGGGCTCATGAATAGCCTGGGAGTACCGGTGTATGATTTTGGGCAGGGGAGAGTAGCTGCAGCTGTTACATGTGATCGAAGTAAGGGTAGCTTACAGTATGACATCTTGTGGTCGGATGGTGTAAGATCTATAGGTGGGGATTATCCATGGACCAGTGCCACTGTCAGACGGCACCTGTATGCCTCTGATAACCCCCTTTTCCTACGCCCCCTGTAGGTTCTGCAGGGCATTCTCAAAGATATAGGCATTTTTATGGTGCTAATACTGCTACATAGAGAATACACTTCCCCATAAGAGGATGCGATGTTAGGCTGTTTTGAAATAACCTCCAGAACACGTGACAACTAACTTAACTTTTATTGAAACACTGGAATTTTTCAATACTGTGGTCCTAAGTGTTTAATTCACTCTGGCTGCAGGCCTAATCAGCTCGAGTAAAGGATGCCGCAAGGATGCCACAATGGTTCCTTACGATTTTACATTTATTTGTGATCATGATACAGCAATCCCAGCTAGCACAACTCATGCAATTTACGTCGTTCTTACGTAAAAACTCATGTTATTTACGTAAAAAAGACATCATTCAGATGAGTAGTGCTAGCAGGGATGCGATGCAAAGGAAGAGCTACACTTTCCGGACCGTCAGTAAAAGCTCTAGTACATGATATATAGTCAAATTCACGCTAAAGACATGCCAAAAAGACATTGTGCTTTCATCAACTATGTAGCCATTTAAGGGTTGAAACCCATTGCAAGTGATTTATTATTATTACGGTGTTAGACATCACTCACAGCAAATTAATCATGGGATAAGAAGATTTTTAATCAGAGTCGCGTAAAATGACCAAAATTATTCTCAAAGCTCATTGCTAAATTAATTTGCTCTGCCATTAATAACTTGAAGATAGTGAGAAGAAAGAGGGAAATTGGATGCCATCTCATTCCCGCAATGTTCCCGTGAGAAGACCCTGTTGAGATGAACTTAAAAGATTCCCAGCTTTAAGCATCAAAGATATTCATATTATTCACATGTTGCTCACGTCTTTAACCATCGGTTCAGCAGAGGAGTCGCCTATCGCTAGCTTTTTGTGTTAATGAAACTGATACCTCAGCAAGCAAGAGACCCATTGGAAGATATACATGGGCCCGACACATTGGAACAGGAAATACAAAATACCCTATTACTGCTGCAGCATGGAGCCCCCCAAGAAGTGAACACCCATCACAATTTTTTCTTACAGCATACACCATTGGAAAGCTCTGAATCTGTAGATTTCAAATATGGTAGGTGTAAAAAAAATCTAAAAACACTATTTTTGGTGAAATTAGGTTAAAGAAAAAAAGGTTTTTGATTCAAATTAAATCACTTTATTTAAAAAAAAAAATCTTTTTTAATAGCATATAAAATGCCTCTACCAAAGTATCTTATGAATACTTGAGGGTTATAACAAATTGTTATGATTAATGGGGGGGTTCTCAGACTAATACATGACATTATAGTTGAAAGAATTGGAGGGGTAGTGAATTCTACATAATTAGGTCAGTAGGTCAAAGGCAGATTCCATAGGCACTATTTAAGCCCTGCAGTACAACAATATAGCCCTACCTGGGTAGCTGGGGACTAAGGGGCATGGTCTATTATTGTAAATTGGTACCTTGTGGCACTTTTATGAGTAAAACCTGATGCCCTGAGGGCACAGGACAGAGATTGGTCTACATTTGTGCTATCTTCCACTTTTATAACAAATGTTACGTCTCATACCCTGGAGAATAGAGCAGCTCAGACTGACATAAAAAGTCAAGATGGTTATCATGGGGGTTGGCATATCTGAAACCTTAATAATTGTTACAAACAAGAAAGTTGTTATGTGTTAACTAGATTAAGTAGTTATGAACCGATATGGGGCTATGTAGGGGTATATCCATGAATAGATAACTGATTTTCATGATGAATTCCATGTTATCATGTCATTAACTCACAGTTGATTTGTCAAAACTATTTCAGAAAGTAGCTGAGGATTGCAATTTACCGCAAACTGTACATTGATAATGGTTATTTGTTATCATATATGTGAGCCAGCAAGCAGAAAGGACAGTTACTGCGGGATTTAGTACCAGATTTAGCCACCAGGGGGCACCACTATGGACTAGAATAGGAAAGATATGACTAAAACTGTTATAGGCTACTTTTTTATGGAGAATTCAATGGTTTTTGATAAAACGTTCTATTTTGGGTGGAAACGTTCCAAATTTGACATGTAAAAAGAATGTTTTTGGGCCAAAATAGGCATTTTTGTTGATTTCTGTTGCCATGGAAACATGATTTTCATTCTAAATAGGAAAATCAATGATTCCATTTGAAGGAACATCCCACAAGGTTTACTATGGCGAAAACAGAATCAAAATACCATTTCTAGATCAAAAGTTATGGGCAAAAGAATAAAAATTTATACGAATTTAGCTTATTAGCATAAATTATGCTAATTAGCTATATATCTCATGACCAATTAGACATAGAGCTTATTAACCCATTGAGGGCTAGCATCAACTATAGTCGACACCATGGTAGGCCTAGCATCGAATATAGTCGACACCATGGCCAGGGCAACAATTTTTGCTCTGCCCTTAAAGGGTTAACATTCTTGAAATGGTCACACCTACCCATATCTAGCAAGCCATTCCTCCAAAACTAACAGGAGTATCTTCTCATGCTATGTATCACTGTAAAGCTAGTGATTTGAATTTTAAAGTTGACTTTTAGCACAGAGCACCCTTTCTCCTTGCCTCTACACATATAGGTTGTTTACCTGCACTGCTCAGGGCTGTGAAAACAGCCCTTGTAGAGTACACTATTATAAATGTGGAGTAGGTGACTTTGTGTGCAGGATGACCAATTTCCCCTGCAGCTTGAATGGAAAATGTCTCACAGAAAACTACTGCCTTTATCTTATATTTACTTCAATATCTCAGTCACTAGATAAGATATCAAGGTGTGTTTTTTCAAACATATTAAACCTCCCATAGATAAGGGAACTAAGGGAATGAGGCCAGGCTGCTGTCAGTTTCAGTGATTTTGTCAATATCTATTAGCACTGAGTCACTATCTATTTAGTCAGCACTAAATCACTATCTATTTAGTCAGTACATGCAAGCTCTTAATCACTATTTTTCAGCTATTTGGTCAAAATATGCCACTACTTCACCATTTTCAGCATTTAGATATTGTATGTCAGCTTGTAGTCAGTATATTTGTCAGTGATTTACACAATGCACGCTCTACGATGCAGACACTGGGTCATCTGTGATGTATCACACATTCAATCTTTTATATTAAGAGAGTAATGAATGGGCTAACGGGCACCGAATTCGGTGTATCATAGTATATCAAAACTCGTTATGGGAGTAGCAGCGAGAAAGCTGGGGGGTCACAACCCAGACTGCAGGGTATTTTCACACTTTTAATGTATAGTAGTTATATGTGAGTGACCTCCCTTTGTATCATATCAATGACTTATAGAGACCTGGTTCTAACCAAGCATTTCTCGTCAGTCCCTGTGGCGCACTGCATGGGGAGTTGGATTTGGGATCAGAAGAGTGCAGGTTCGATCCCTACTTCTGGCAATGAAAATTTCGTAGGTTTTAACATGTAACATATGACATATAAGGACATGTAAGGAGTGCTGATATCCATGATATCAGCACTCCTAGAACATGCATTATTGACAGGTATCAGAACGGGAATATCCAGAAAAAGCACCCAAAATCACAGAAGTCATGTAATAACAAAGGTTATTTCATTTATATATAATGGATGTGTTTATTTTACCAATATTTAATATCAGATACAGTCAACTCCCCATTATCTGGCCACCATTATAACTTTCTAAAAGTGGTGGTATTAGAGATGTGGGAACATTAAAGAGAGGGGCATTCTTAGTAGGCATTCAAAAGTCTGGTAGGGGTTGGGACTTTTAAACAAACTTCATAGTTCTGGACACCGAGCAACCTAAACTGAACACAATGCTTTCTCCATGAAGTGTAATAGAGAAATGTCCCCCAGTGACTGGGGTACCAATGCACAACATCACTCACAACTATTGTACTAGGTATGCATGTTTCTAAGGGTGTGTAAGCCATAACCCCCCCCCCTGCTCCACTCCACTCTGTGTCTCACTGGCTGAAACCACTTTTAATCTGTAAGTAGCATTGGCTGTTCTGCAAGCCTCCCTCTACCACACCCCCTATGTATCCCTATGCCATGGAGGGCCGCTTACTCGCCAAATTGTGTGTTGACATGGATGAGAGGCATAAGGGATGACTATGCAGCCTGAGCATCACTGACAGACCTAGGAATTCTAAATAATCATTCCACTGATGAATGTATTCGTGGGCACAGCAGTGACATCAAAGCAACCAATTTGCAATGCATACTTGATGCACTGCTTTCTAATCCTGATATAAGAAAAGAAAACAGCAAAAGGTAACTTTTTCTAGTACATTGCCTACATAATTTGACCCTTTGTCAGGTCCCTACAACCAGGTTCCACTCCCAAGAATAGTCTATTTGTCAGTGTATCATAAACAAATTGAGGATTGTGAAATATTAAAGCTGCAATAACATTCTACATCCACAACTCCCCTATACTAACAAACTTGTATGATAATACCCTGTCATAAGATGACTTGTATTCTTTACTTAGACCTTGACCTACTGATCTAATTAGTCTCAAATGTTAGTCCAAAAGATGACTCATTTTCGTGACATGACTATTGACCTACTGACCTAATTAGTCTCAAAATATGATCTTTATGTTAAACAGATGTTTTTACACTTGTTCAATTACAGGTTGTAGCATTATTCAATGAAAATTCCATTAACATTAGGATTTGATGAATTAATTTGAATTAAAAATAATAAAATCACTTTTTTCTTCAAACTCATATTCTGCAAAATACTCTTTGGATTTTATTACACCTGGCATATCTGTAATCCTGCCATTCTAAGCTTTTTTTTTCTTTGGTGATCGGTACATTTTGCGTTGCTGTGTTATAGCATTTAAGGGTACCCTTTCGAGCTATAACGCGACCCTTGGGGCCTGTATGAGACAAAAGTGGGATTAAAAGACAAATGGTTCTTATACAGCAAATGGTTCTCATGCACGAAATGGTCCTTATGAAAAGAAAAAAATGGTTCACATGCACCATTAAGGCATCAGGGCTCAAACTGATATATATGATGCCCTTTTGTGCCATAATGCCGCGTTTGCAGCATAAAGGCACCACATACACAGTACGACTATTCACTAGGTTATCAAACATGGAGGTTTGGTGCAATACATGAATGCAGCGCTGGCCAGAAGACCCAACATCATGCAAGTCAGTATTCCATCAAAGGTCTACCTCTACCAGACTCCACTACTGAGTAGCTCAGAGCTGCTCTACACCAGCCGCACTTATAACCCCTGCTCAACTACTGCCCTCTCCAGTGTCACCCGGCACGTGATACCGGCGACTTCTCCAAATTGGTGTTGTTGCGATCGATGGCATGTATATGGAGAGACTTTTCTTGAAGAATGCTCGCCATCTATGTGATGATATAATGACTGAGTGACACTATTGTATTAGATATACCCTGCAGTCTCCTTCAACCTTTCGGAAAACACCAATTGCTCAATCAGCATGGTAATTTCACTGATGTCAAGCATATGGCATTGAGCCCATAAGGCAAATAGGCCACTGTTGGCCATTGTTACTATGGAGTAGTAATGCCAACGTCCTTTAGGCTATAGTTATTATGATCTTTTTTTCCGTGAAAGAAGAGCACTCCATACTATCTGGGTCAGGGACGGTACATAGTCCCTTACCCTCGTGCCCGGGGGCCTTGTTTCTGTCCCCGGCCACCCAGAAGAACACCGTCCATAGATGTGTATTGACATCCCCAACTAGTCTGCCGATAACCAGCCCTGTCAGTCTCGTGAGAAAGAATCATCCTACGCGAAAACCGAGATCATAATTCAATTTGTGTCCAAGAAGCTGGCCTGGACAGCCCCTCACTTACATGTAGGGTACCCCTTTACAACTGCTATCTGTATCGACGACCGCTATCTGTAGTACCACATATAGCGTCTGATCATCCAACCACTATCTGTGTAAAAAATACACTAACTGTAGTAACCATCCAACCACTATCTGTATCAACAACCGCTATCTGTAGTAACTTTTTCAATGCTGTGTTAAGACACATCCAACCAATATCTGTATAAAAAAATGCTATATTCTGTATCATACTGTTATAGATGTCGTAGTGACCAATGGGCTCGGTGTGCATGAGTGTAAGGGGGTGGGTTGGGATTTTGTAAGTGTTTGTCAGCTATAGTTTGTCTCTCAGCCTTTTTCATATCAATTAGTATTAGATCAACTTGGCCCAAGATGGGTCGAAATGGCCATAGATTGGACCAAATTGACTCAGATTGACACAAATGAAGAGATGGGTCAAATCAGCTCAAAAGAGGTCAAATTGGGCCAATATGGGTCGCCGGTCCCAATATTGGCCCAATTGAGTAGGATGAATCCCAGATGGGTAAATTGGGTCTAATCAGGTAAATATGGGTAAAAATTAGCCAAATTAGCCTAAGATTGACCATTTAGAGCTGTATTTTCCCCAATGTACCTATGTTCAGTCTATGTGGGCCATTTAAACATTATGTGCTAATTATTACCCATTCTGACCCATATTGACCTGTTTTGACTCAATTTTGGACAATCTTGGGTCAGTTGACAAATGTTGTGCCAATTTGACCACTTTTGACTGGATTTGACCCAATCAATCCAATTAGAATGAATCTGACTCAATTTGATATCATTTCCCCAGCCCCTGACTCAATACATTGTACCTAATTCGCCTAACCTGAGTCATTCTCATTCAATTAGGATGAATCCTGGGTCAATTGATACTCTTTTGCCCTGATTTATCCAATTTAGATCAGACTGTTTCAGTTTGGGCCAATCTCAGGTTAATTGATCTATCTTGGGCCAATTTGACCTATTTTTGTTGAATTTTACCTAATCTACCCAATTTGAGTCAATCTGGCTCAATTTGGGCCAATCCTGGGTTAATTTACCCATTTTGGGATAATTTCATGGCATTTAATTGCATTTGACCGAATTTACCCAACTTGAGTTAATCTGTCCAAATATGGGGCAATTTAACCTCTTTCGACCTGTGATTTACCTAACTTGAGTCAATCTGACTCAATTTTTGGTCACTTAACTCATTTTGGGCCAATTTGACCTCATGTGACCCAATTTACCCAACTTGGGTTAATTTGTCTAAATTTGGTCCAATCCTGTGTCAATTGACCTGTCTTCCAAAAACAAGGACAAATTTAACCTCTTTTGACCTGATGTGACCTGATTTTAAGTCAGTCTGAAAGCAACATTGATACACTTAGCGTAAGGGGAAATGCAATGGCCAGTTGATACAGATAACCCCTTTTTGATACACTTAATTTGATACAGATAGTGTTTCTTTCACACAAATAGTGGTTGGATGATCAACCACTAACTGTAGTACTACAGATAGCGGTCATTGATACAGATAGTGGTTGTACACCCCCTCTCCTGTCACTGCTTTCCCCGGGGGTGTAAGGACTATGTTCCTTTATGTTGCTTGACTTGGGGGTCTAGTTTCCGAATGCAATGCCTAAGTACTCAGTGTATGCATTATTACATGCTGGGTGAAATGTGCACAACTACGTATGGTGAATGCTCTTTATACATTTGACTCTTTATCAGGTTTATTGTAAATTTTATCCTGATAATAATGTGGCGATTCATATGTAAGCTATGTACTAATTTTACTTACACCCATAGTCCACTAGGCCTCTGACGCAGAAATATATATAGGAAATATATGGCCCAATCTTGCGACAGAGGCCAAGTGGACTCTCGACGTTAGACCCATAGTCCACTTGGCCTCTTTGGCCAACATTTGCCATACATTTTTCCTACACAAAAGTCGGCCGAAGGGGCCCAGTGGACTATGGGTATTAACACGCAAGAAACATACCGGTACACACATAAGTGGAAAAACTTTCTTGGAAAACATCTTACCCCTACAATTTAGTCAATTTTCAGATTATTTTCTGGAGGTTAATTCAAAACATCCTGGGATCGAAACCCCAGCGATCTTAGGAATTATTCTACCTTATTCTATTAAGCGATCTTAAGATTAGACTGCATTCACATTTCCTAGCCAGCACTAAGATCGCATCGATCTTAGCCTCAGCCCTCCTACACTATTCCAAGAAGTCCTGACTGGGCACAGGGGTAAGAGTCCCAAAATAAAGGAATAGCTGTGGAGCCACTCTTCTTCACAACAGTGTTTATACCATCGTTCTCCGTCCCCATATGGGCTAACAAAAGAGCACAGGGTGCAGTTGACCCCCGAACCATATTCAAGAGTTGTTCCCATGAATGTATGATTTATGCTTGGCTACACTGCAAAAAAGGTGTTTAAAGATACACACCAAATTGTCTCAACACCAATATTTAAACATCTAAACACTTGAAGTGTTTAGGTGTTTAGCATTTAAACACTTATTCTCAAACACCTAAACACTGAAGTGTTTAAGTGTTTAGCATTTAAACACTTGGTTAAACACTTCCTAGTTAACCCTTACGTGCCCAGATTAGCAAAAGTGCGCTCTTAAGCATGTATACATGTTCAATAGACCACCATGGGTTTATCATCTATCAAATTAAGATAATTTTAACACCAGAAGACTTGTAGTATCAAGGGCTTTCCAACGACACCAAATTTGTCATGATGTATTAGGTGAATAATAATAAATAGATCATATTGCAGAAAATAATTGATTGAAAATAGGTTTAAAATACATGAAAAGTGCGCGCTCTTGCCATGAGAATAATGGTAAAATACAGAAAATTCATTAAATTTACAAAAATATTGATAAAAATACCAAAAATATTGGTGAAATATTTCTGATGTGATTTTTCTGCAAGGAATCCAGTTATAATACATATCTTTTTCAATTTCCATCAATATAGCTCTCTTTGAAATGTCAAAATAATGCTTTATGAATTGAAAATAGCCCATTCCCCACCAAAATCTAAAAAAAAAGAGATTTCCAGGGCACCTTCATCCAAATCAGCCCATTTCAACATCTTTTGCCATCATCATTCCCTAGTGACTCATATAAAACTGTAAACTATGCTTTGTATTGCATTTTATGAAAGCTATTTTACTGCCCTCTTTGTTAACATTTGAATAAGTACTTAAATCTGGACATGATATAGGTAATAGCCACTACCATCTCAAGTTTGTTGAAAAATCAGGTTTCTCAAAATAATTCTGGGCACGTAAGGGTTAAACGCGTTTAAAATTAAACGCGTTTAACACTAAGAAGTGTTGAGAAAAGTGGGACAAATAAGTGTTTAACCAAGTGTTTAACTTCTAAACACTGGTGTTTAATCCCTAAACACTGTTTTTACAGTGTATTAGAAGCATTGTGCCCTCCCCCCAGGACAAAGAGAGAGAAGGGAAGAATTACCTTACAATGCACTTAATGCATGAGTAGCCCTAAGTGCCTTCAAGGACACTTAGCAAACGTCCTCCCTCCCCTCTATATGTATGCAACAGGCTATCCACTCTTTCGATCAGGAGTGTTCCCTGTAAGTGCTCTTGTACTCAGGTGAAACCACTATGCAATTCTTTCACTAAGATCGCAGTGATCTTAGTGAAAAGGAATAGTGAACTGATCCCAGGACTTGCTATTCTTGACAGGCCTGCAACCACTGCATTAGATAGGATAGATTGGCCAGGTCTTATGATATGTGCCTGCACTAAGATCACTGGGGTTGCGATCCCAGGATGTATTTCTGAATTGATTTCCATTAGATTAGAAATTGCCCCCCCCCGGCATCCAACCTTATGTCTCTTATCATTAGCATAAATTCAACAAATCTTGCATTTCCCTTGTCTCTGCGGTTCATACCTTATAGGCCACGTTCACCAAATTCTATAGGGTAGATTAACCTAGAGATGACCGTTCCTGTGCAGGTTTTCATAAGGGAAATGCAGAAGTTAATATCTTTGAGTCTAATAGGTCCTTAGGGTTCCCCAAGGTACTAAGTAAAAGACAATTATTTGGGCTTCTTAACCAATTAACTTTTCTCAAATCCATGTGTTAAGTTTATCTATTGTTTTTCATCATTTCTAAGACCATCTTAGTTAGTCTATTTTCACCTTGAGATGACCACTTTGCACCATGGACCACTTGATAACTACCCTTTTAATGGCGCTATGATAATTAAACTATTATTTGAAAAAAAGAATAAGTGTTTTCTATAGATATGCACAAAATGGCGTAATTAAAACTATTGCATCATAAGAAAATGTATGATTTTACAGTGACTCAATTAGAATGGAAATTGGAGACAAATTTATGGCCATGGATAAAATTATTGTAAATCTCATCAAAATAGAAGTGGTATTTCCAACCCTGCATTATAGAGGCTTTGTTTTTAATGTTCTTTTATAGACCTTCAATATGGACTATAATAATCCATTCCTCAACTTAATCATCACAATCTCAGTATCAAATACTTCCTGTACACAGTAATAACCATAGCATTACAGTAAAGATTGAAATGTATGCATCAGAGCATAATCCAGTGAAGATTTCTATCCCAAACTATTCTGGCCATGAATCTTGTGATGTAATCCTACATAATCATTGGTTTCTATTCAATTAAATGTAAAAATAGGTGCATAAGGAGTGGTCAACTCAAGGTGAAATGGTGGTCATCTCAAGGTGAAATCAGCATGTTCTAGGAAATAAGTCCAATACAGAAAGTATTTAACATTTCTGCACTTTTCCTTTTGCTATCATTTAGCAAAGATATATATCAATTCCGAGAGTCACAATGTTGTATATGTGAGCACTTGTCATCTTCAAATTATCGAACCAAAGCTGGAGAATTCTGATGAAATGGCCTGCTGGTCATGGTAAAATCCATTCAAACATGGGAACTTCAGTGTATTATCATGCAATGACAATTACTTCATATATTCCAGGACATCATTCTATGGGGTACTATAACACCTCTATTTCAATAATATTAGGGTTCAAGACCAATGCAGTACATGTGAGAGTGTGAAAATCTAGCTGACAGGTGGTCTCTAGGTATGTGGTCATCTTTAGGTTAATCTACCCTATAGGGGTTGTAAAGCGCAATCGCGCGATAGAGGCCAAGTGGAATATGGGTTTTACTCACTATTACCAAATAGTGTGAGTGGGATCACATTTGGCTCCCCATGGATGGCTTGTGGCCTGTAGAGGTAGGTGGTAGTACCAAGAATAGTATAGGTTCCTTGGTAGGCTGCCCACGCCCAAACTGTGTTAGCACTGATTAGTGATAAACGGACAATTTCCACTAATGAGCACTTGTTTACACAGAGGGATGTTTGGTGGGGGGTTACCTCATTAGATCTATAATTTATGCACATCTACATGGCAAACATCTGAGATGCCGCCTTAGCATATAGCCCCAACTTCACCTTTGATCGAGATACCAGTAGGTATATTAAAGTACAGAATAAAGACCAAGTTGGTCACTGTATTCAATATATTCACAACGTGCTATGACACACAGGCCAGCAAGATCTTGATCTGGAATTATACATCTAGCTGTATGGAATATATGGCTGTATCTCAGCAAATCAATGCAGGTCCAGCCACATAGAAATATGAAATTTCAACTGGGTAGAAAGTTGAAATTTCA
The DNA here is from genome assembly GCA_949317995.1 of Acholoe squamosa. NCBI lineage: Eukaryota > Metazoa > Annelida > Polychaeta > Phyllodocida > Polynoidae > Acholoe > Acholoe squamosa. Next base: position 34,072,290 of record OX439035.1, on the reverse strand, counting down.
TCTTTCTATGTGGCTGGACCTTGTCAAAACTTGACAAAGAAGTAGATTTCAGATACAGGAAAATGATAATAAAGACATCACAGCCAGAAACAAGAAGTCTTTCCCCATCACACTGCATTTATTGTTTTTCTTAAATATGAAAAATCCGACTGGGGTAGCCTTCTCAAATTACATATCATGGTTTTGTCATCTTTCTGCCCAGCTACCTTACTTTCCCTCACAGATTCATTTTATATCTATACAAAAAAAAATCTAGAAAAAAGGACAAATAAGCCACAGTGGAATACCATCAACTATACATAAAGGTTTCTATTAAAAATCATTTTCCCCCCTTTTCTCCACCCTCAACTTTCCTAAACTTTACAGTTTTCTTGTGACTTGAGCAGTAGTTTCTGATTCGTATTTCTTCTTCAAATAGCTAACACTAACCCTCCTCCTTTTATTTCTGTCCTAATCTATGTGGAAAACCAAATAGACATCTCATCTTTGTCCAATTCCCCACAGGATGTCAGCCGAGCAGAAAGTTGAAATGAGCAGAAAGTTGAAACGAGCAGAAAGTTGACAAAACAGAGCAGGCTGTTAATAAAGAAACAAAAGGCCCCCCTTGAGTAATTGAGAAAGTAAAAGACTGATTTTCTGGTTATATTCTTAGTCCACACCCTCTTTCTCTCATCCCCCTCAGTATTTTCCATCCTCTTTTTTTCCGAAATGATTGGCTGTGTCTCATTAGATTGATGCAAGTCCAGCCACATAGAAAGATGAAATTTCATCTTTCTGCTCAGGTAGAAAGCTGAAAAACCTTGCCAAAGAAGTAGATTTTTAGAAGTAGACCGATATTTTTGGTTATATTCTTAGTCCACACTCTTTTTCTCTCACCCCCCTAGATATTTTTCTAGCCTCTAATTTTAGAAATCATTGGCTGTGTTTCATTATATTGATGTAAATCCAGCCACATAGAAAGTTGAAATTTCATCTTTCTGCCTGGGCAGAAAATTGACAAAGCCAAGCAGAAAGTTGATGAAGAAACAAGGGCTTCCTTAAGAGAAAAACAGTAATAGAATTTTTTTGGGGTGGTATTCTCAGTCTACCCTCTCCCTCATGCCCAATAGATATTTGCTGGCCCCCATTTTCAAATATGATTACAGTGTTTTCTGCAAACATTGAAACACAAAGAAATTCATTTAAATTTCTAGTTCAAGCCCTAATAGAATTTTATCGGGCTGTCATAAGAGTGAAAACAATATAATGGGGGGGGGGGGTTGTGAGTTTGTCATTTCGACCTATAGTAACATGAGGGCTTCTGTCTGAAAACAGGTAGATCATTCCCACACCCCTTGGGCGGAATTGCCCCCCGCCCAAGGAGTGAGATGCAGGGTGGGCAGAGGGTGTAGGAGTGAGACGCGGGTGGGAAAAGCATGAAGGAGTGGAGGGGGCAGTGTAGGAGTACCTTATCCCCTTTACCAAATCCAGCCCCCATCCCCGGCCACTGTATCCATAATCCCAGGGCCAACGGGGATGGTCACTGGGTTACAGGTAGTAGAGTAAAGAGCCCAGATTGGGTAAATTTGAGCAAAGGAGTACAGAGGGCAGCAGCTAAGACTACTCACTAATTATTCACAGAGGGGGTTGTCATACCAGGGTCCCTTTTTGAATCACTGCTGTGGTGGCTATTTAGCCAGCAGGCAGTACGATCACCCAGTAATGTAGCCAGCTATTTAGTCACTCTGGCCAAAATCCTAAGATCACCTCGTAAGATTTGACCCATCTCAAGTCTTAGCAGGCTGAACATGTCTTAGAATCTATTGAAACAAGGTCCTGATATGGTGTAAACTCTCTTCTCTGTGAGCCCTCAATTTTAGTTATGTCAGCTGAGCAGAACCAAGAAAAAGGGAGAAAACAGAGATAGATGGATGAAAGGGGATTTCTTTTTTCTATTCAAGAAGAAGTAGAAGTGAGAAGTACACTATGAAAGGGTGGGGGGGGGAAGAGTTAAATACTGAGGAGAAAAAGGTTTCTTCATTTATTAGGTAGCCAAGCAGAAAGATGACATTCTACCTACATAGAAAGTTGAAATTTCATCTTTCTTTGTGGCTGGACCTACATTGATCTGATGAGACACAACCATATAAAAGGTGCTATGTCCTTCTCTATGTCGTCTGTGGTAAACGTATACATCTTCATCATTCGTGTGGACGGTAACCACGATGCCTAGCACGTCTCTAGGGTTACGTGTCACATGCAGACGGAATGAGCCATGTTGTCTGGGGGACAATTTTGTTTGCCTCATCATTGCGAGCACCATTCGATGTCTAAATTCTCCAAATATATCACACTCATCATACTGCCATTAAGCCAGTAAGATGTAATGGGAGGGATGATGATACTGTACTTATAAATAAGAGATTGGAGCATTATAATGGCCGCAATATGTGTTTAAAATATGTGCAGGGCTTCAGTGTAGCATTTTTTTATAGTATGTGACGGAGAGCGCACAGCGCAGAGCACCACTTTGTCCCCGGCTTCCGGTGTGCCAACGTCGGACCGTTGCCGTAGTTACAGGACTTTTCATCTCAATGAATGAACAGACTTGCAATGGCAATAGGTTCATTTTCCTGTAGGGGCCTACTACTCACAGGAACGACATGCCGGTACCTTGAGATTTCGATACCACTCTATACCCCCAAAGACTTATATAAGACCAGCGCATATATATATATATATATATATATATATATATATATATATATATATATTTATCATATATATAAAAAGGGGTTGCTTCGTCGCTTGTCCCTAGCCCATTGAAATAGACTTGAGTGCTTGCCAGGAACAGATAAACCAAAACAGGCTAGATAAGAGTGTGCACTTTTTTCAAAATTAACTTGATTTTTCTTCAAATATTTTCATGGACCCATATAATAAAAGGTTTCTTCCTATAAACTCAATGATGGATTCAATCGTAAATAAAAGTATAGTGTTTTTAAACAATGGCCTCTAACCTCAAAATAGTCAGAGCTATTTTTTCTGCACTTTCAGCCATCTTGGATCTCAGTTCAAAGAAATCGGCACCTCTCCCGATTTTATTATTTATCAAGGAAACAGATCACCAATTCTAGATCTAGATTCCATTCACCGATAGCTTTAATTTGATACCTCATATCTTAAGATCTGATGAGTAGTTCCAAAGAAACTCCCTAAGGCTCAAACCTCCGAGAGGATCTGCTTGGAGAGTGTAATATTGTTTGGCATTGCTACGTTATGCACTGTTGCTACGTCACACGTCGTTGCTATGTTTTATGCGCTGATTTTTGAGGCTATTTAACCATAGCTTGTAAAACATTATGCCCATTATCGAAGCTTTTGCCCCCACTATCTAGTGGTGAAGCCACTAGTAGATCTTTGAAGGGGGCCTAACACGACGAATTCGGGTAGGGTAGGAAGGGGTAAGATGCCCTTTGGGGTAAAAGGCCCTTTAGCTCTCATGTCTAGGGTACTAGTTGTATACAACCATTTAACACTTGGAAGTAAAGATTACCCCAAGGAGACATCTTTTTTATGTTTTCATTATGACATTCAATATAGTACTGTTAAGATCATCATGTTCAATTTCAGATAATTAGAAATAAAGGGGTCCTGAAATGTGCATGCTTTGTTGGATAGCAAGTTAAAGGGGTTAAAATTATTAGCTGAGGTGCTATAAGGTAAATGAGTCAAGAGTAGGCCATAAAGATACATTTTATTCACCTTCCCTTTTATTCCAACAGGTACATGGGCTTTTTATGTGAACATTATCTCAGCATCGGATCCATGGGCTTTTTTGGCTCATCGGTGTGGGCCTTTTACCCCGGCCTTTTAACATGCGGGGTAAAATGCCCCGCTTTTTGTCAAACATTCCACAATTATTTTATCTTGTTTCATCTTTTCATTAGTGCGAAAAATATGCATTAATTTGGAATTATTTTCTTAGAACTAGCTCATTTACATGTTAGTAGGGTATTTTACCTTATCCTTCCCTGTAATCCCTTGAACTTCAGTATGAAATATCTAAAGTGTTAGTTTAGGTGATTTACTATGTCCAAATCTTAGTTGTATAAAGATTATCTTTAGTATCTTTTCTTATGACAAGAATCCAAATGGTGCATTTATTCCAATTATGATGCACTTTGATGTGCATGTTGGCCTTTTACCCTGAAGGCTGTGGGCCTTTCACTCCAGCGTCTTGACAATGGGGTAAAAGGCCCACTTTATTTCACACATGCTTTATTGTAACATTCTGTGAGGCAGGGCTGACAAGCTTTTGCACATGAAGAACATATTATTTCATCCTTTGATTGATGTGAAAAATATTCTTCAAGTAGCAATTAATTCCTTAGAAATGACACAGTTGTAAATTAAGGGCGTCTTACCCCACCCAAAAGATTGTTCACAAATGTGCGGGTACCAGCTAAAAAATTGCGGTCAAGGGGTGATCATGTGTCTTGCTAACGCGGGTACGTCTAGCCCCCCTTTAAAAATGATTTAGTTTCCTCTGTAGTCCCCGGGCCTATTTTTATGTCAGACCACATTTGGTGTAATATAGTATGGGAACCAGCGTATATATAATGGCCAGAGTATTTTACACAAATGTTATTATAGACCTATAGACCTTTTGTCCAATAGACTCATTATGTCCCCCTCACCATTCAAGTAAAGTCGATCATTGATCACGTCTCATTATGCAAAGAGATTCTAACTGCATGCCATAATTACTATAAAGGATGGCAAAATGGAATGGGGCATCTCATGTAAGAGTCCAATGTACGAGGTAAGTAGAAGTTCTTTGATATTAACGATGTGAAAATGATAGACGGGAGGCCATCTTTCGAAAATCATAGGCTACCGATGGAACAGAGGAGCCTATAGACACTGAAGCCGGTGGTTAGAGTGCCTGCAGAACATAGAGAACGAAGGAAATGGAAGCAAATGGTCAACAGTGAAAGAGAGGCATGCAGTGAGACTTCTCTTCTTCCACTAATAGCTCACATAACCAGCTCCCAGTCAGTGCAGCCTGACACAATTAATCAGTGTCAGAGGCACACATGTATAGGGGTTAGTGTTCAATCATAGATTCTACACTGGAGTTCATCTGGATTACATGTGAACTACATGGACCATGGTCGAGATACTACTGTGATATCTATGATGATTGTGCTAGATTCCTTCGGGTGGTACCAAGCGCATACATCCGCCATGTCAGTAGAAAAGATTAGAGTAGTCATTTAACCTCCTAATATGATAATCCAGTGAGGTAAAGGATGATCCCCAGTTCATAGGGCAGAACCATAATATTAGCATTCCTATTATATGTTACCTTGTTGGGATGCAAGTATGGCGAGAAACAGCTACTATCTATCAATGTCATGGCAGTGTCCTGGGCAGGAATTATCCTGAGTCTGATATGAATAAAGCTGTTCATTAGTCAACTAAATCAGTCAGAATCCCTGGCCGGGTCATCGAGAGTCACTTTACGGAAGAGGTATATCAGATACCAACTAAAAGAGAACAATAACACGGTGAAATAAATAAAGAATAGCGTACCTTTCTGGATGCTATATGAGAGGAACAGGACAGCATTTCATTTATAACTGTGATGATTCCAGAGGCTTCTCCTTCCTTACAGCCATGATACCTCAAAAGCCCAGTTTCATAGACTGCTCTATGCACTTTTGATAATATGTATAAGCTTGTTTGAGAAAATATCCATGATTTAGAGAAATGCACATGCATACTTAACATTAAGGCAGTGCCGTATTCGCAATTTAAGATCTTTAAAAATCGACAGCCGTGTTTAGAAGCTCGATGGTCACTTTTGAGTAATTGTTATCAGTACAGACCATAGATGCGAAACGATAACATCCGGCACTGAAGTGGATATCTATCTGGTATTTCAGGGTAACCTGTCGACCACCCGAATGATCACTACTGCTAGAGTAGCAGTGCCGTTAGAAGCGCATTCTCCCATCCTTTTCATTTGATTTATACAACAACAGCCCTTTTGTGATCAAATTTCCTTTCCTTTGAAGTGGAAAAAATGAATTCCTTCACAATATGGGACAAAAAGGGGCGAGACTCACGCGGCAATGTGAGCCTTCCCAAACCTGTCTCCAAGGTTATAAATGGGAAAGCTGGCTTTTAAACTGCAACAAGTAAAAGTCCCAGAGTGGTATCCTGAATGGGACAGCCCGATAAAGGGCCGGACAGCACAACAGTCAAAGAAAACCAATCTGGCGCTGCATAGAGCCCTTCCCTGGAGACCACGGCTTGGGGACAGTGACAAAGAGTGGCGTAACAATATAACCAAGGCCGCTTTGCTTCAAGCAGCACCTCAGGGAAGCACAGTTGTGAGCAGCTCGTTGGGCTACTCCGCGAGCCACTCACCCGGCCAGGAGTGAGTTACTATCCCAGCAGAGCTGATGCACAGTGGAGCATTTCCCTCCACCCTCGAGGTGGATTGATAGTGGACCATTGAGAAGTTAATGGTCACACCGGGAAATGTTAATGTGGGTTGGTGGCTTCAGCAATAGAATGCAACGGTGTGTCCATGGATATTTGAAACATGGCAGAATCGTTAATGATCAATCTAAATTCGTGACAGGAAAACTTGAGAGCAAAAGCTCAGAAATCTGTCTTTAGACTACGTAAATCAGCTGAAAAATAATGATTATAGGTTGTTAATCTGTGCAATTGTGCAATTGTAGTGGAAGCTATTCCAATGGCCAAGGAGGCAGAAATAGTTGGGGGAGTTGTCTTGAGGGTTGCGAGAAGTTGCTGACTAACCCAGAGGTCCACTTGTTCCCAAAGGTCTATCTCTTGCTTTCCCTGGAGTAGATGTCCATTAGAGATAAGACAGACTCCACCTTAAGCCTCTCCAGTCCTCCTTCTCTAGTACTTTCCAGCCCTATGTTTGCTGAGCGGATGTGGTATGGGGAACAGGGTAGGTCAAGTGGTATTGCTTTTACTGGAGGCCAGAGAGAGATCCAAACGTCTCCAGTCCATCACCCAATTAGTGTGGAGTTGGAGGCTGTATCTTACTTGAGTTTATCGTAGGTCACACAGGACTTTTTGTCATTGAGATATCTATCCATGGACTTTGCAATGTTTTAAATTGCCTGTGATAAAGGAACCTGTTTGGATGTGAGATTTACGTAGAATCTTATCCATTGGAAATTATGAGAATAATATGGTTTCAAGACACATCAGAAAGGTGTTTCCTCTAACAGATTTAACAGTCCATATGATATGACATTGTGTTCTGAACCATACAATGAGAACACGTCAAGATATGAAATAAATTGATCTATACATATTGGACATGTGGCTTTTACGTTCCAGTTGTGGAGTTATAGGTTGTTTGTTGTGAGCCATAAGTATTTGCCATCGTGTTCTATGAGTTGAAGGTGATTTCTGGCCCCTTGGCACCCACCCTACCCTAACCCTGCTTCCATCCCACCTCCATCACCCGCCCTCCCACCAGGACCTCGGTGATAAATTAGCTGGGGTACTACCCCGGGTACTAGATGGCAATAAATCCGACTGGGACCTCTCCTAGCAATATGGACGTTGGCGACGTTTTCCTGAACTTACAACGGCCTACTCAACTTACACATCGACTCAAAATCACAAATTGAAGACATTGGCCCAGGACAAATGGGACATGTTCCCTATAATACGGTAATGACTGGGGTGTAGTAGGGGCTTAAATCGGGGTGGCTGGCTGTGTATTGAAGGGCAGGGGGATAGAGTCTGGTTTAGTGTGGTATGGATAGATAGGGTGGTCTAGATGGTGATGTGGATAGCACTGCAGATATAGATGGCAGTAGAGAGAAGGGGGGATTGTATAAGATTAATAGGTTGGCTGTGGGACTTTCTCCACGAGAAATAACGTTCATTCATTATTCCGTTTTTGCTCCATCTTCTCGTTATCTTGCTCACTTAATTCCACTCACTTAATCAATTTTCCCTGACCTCACAGTCATCTCCCCCTGGTCCCAACCCTCCACTCCCGGCTTTAAATAGGAAATGTCAATTACCTCTCCTGCCTTCATAGTCCCCCCCCCCCCCCCACACACACACTCCAGCTCTCATGCGAAGAACCAATTGCAAGTATAGGTTCAGGAGTTGGAATCATACTGTAAAGAGAGAGGATTTGAAGTAACCGCATATGAACCTGTATAGCGAGGAATCGGATGACGGAGCGCGCAAAAGTTGGTGTTGGAATGTACATGCCAATCGCCAATACCAGCCCGCGCTGTGCCAACGTCTCGCCCAGACCATGGCCACCGCTGGTTCCAGCAGTCAACAAGGACAGTGCATCAGGTCTGTAACATTCGCAAGGGAAATTGCGAGATGGGTGCATTATGACTGCACCCACTCATCCTCCAGATTCCTCGCTATAATTAAGAAAGGGTTTAGGCTATAGTCCTCTGAGAATATCATACATAGTGAGATAGAGAACGACATTGTTCCTCATGAAACCTGTCTATAGATCTGCTGTTCGGTGAGCAGCTTATATATCCTGCTTAGTATGTAACTAGCTCCATTGCGTGTTTACTGGCTCCAATCTTAGAGTCACCTTTCATCTGACATGACACAATCAGAACCACGTGGTATATGACCGATTGGCGCCCCCAGTGGCAGTCACGTGATCGGCGAGAAGTGGTTAGAGATGGGCCAGGTGTTTTAACCTACTCTAGAGAGGAATCTGCCAAAACATGGAGTCAACCGGAGTAATGGGAAAATAAGATGAGTTACTCGTACTTGGACTTAGGACGATGCGATATGGAACTATACTTAGTCAGACCCCAAGGTATAACTTAATTATTCAGCTTAATGGACAATACATAGATGGCTCGTGTAACCGCAACTACGACACATCTTCACATTCTCCCTCCCCCTGTCTCTGTCTCTGTCTGTCTGTCTGTCTGTCTCTCTGTTGTTACTCTCTGCTTGATTTTTGTATTAGATAACAGCTGGCCCTGACGTTCACACCTCCACCCCATCATACCTTTTGATAGGTCAGAAGGTGGTGAAATGCCACAGGCAGCAGCCAGGTGTAAAACGTGAGGTAGGACCAGGAAGCACGCCCCCTCCCCCTGTACACACGTGGATGACCTTTGGGAACATGAACACCTGTTGCTTGAACCGAGCAGGTATATGAAAAATAAAACTTCACGTGGCTGAGATTATTGTGAAACGACATATAACCCCATCGCTATTTCAAAGTTTCATACAATGTAGGATGTTTGCGCCGGGGAAATGTTTTACTTTTATGTCCACTCTATGTTCAGTTGAAGTTGAAGATTTCCACAGAATCTATGACATAAGAGTTTTCAAATGGAGAAAACTGCATTATGTTGCAATGTATGCTGTTGGTTTAAAATGTCTGCAGATTTTGCAGACTGCTCAGTAACCGTTGTTACATGTATATGCAGTTGATGGTGAGGAATCATTTCAGCAACACGATACAAACACTGGGTACAGTACCCGGAAATTGGAGGAATTAAGGACCCCAGTAGATTGTATAATCCGCCATGGTCAGTTATCAACTCTACGTGTACATTTTCTTCCAGTATTTGCCGACTAACACTAGAATGAATTCTTTAACAACAAATCCACCAGCAGCCCACATACCCTCTGCATTATAAAAAGGTGTGCGTCGTGAACTGGTATTCTATCACATGTCTATTAGGCTAATGGCGTGGTCGTGCTGGAAAACAGTGCTGGTCTTAGTTTATATAAGTTTTGAATGAGTGATGGTATCCCTGTAAACACAAAACATTACCCAACGTAGCAAATTGGTAGATATCAAACGTTTAAACAAAATGTTATGTCCTGGTTATGTTGGGTGAACGTTTAGATAGAATTTACACTTTTGACATGGTGCAACATAGTAAAAATTTGTATATATACCTCTCTTTAGAATTTCTTTCATATGTGAACTTAGAATCTTCTTTTTGAGACATCAATAGAAGTAAAGAGATCATACTGACTTGCCAAACAAGTGCCTCCTATCACCATTGGAACATAGTCTAGCTCCGTGGCCACATGGGTTACACTCCTGCCTTCATATCCTAAGGAAAATGTTGGTTCAAATCCTAGTGTCAGGAGTTTTGAAAATTGAAATTGGCTATTCTATTTTTCTCTTTGGAGAAGGTAGAGGGTTCAAACCTAATGTAACTTTATGTTTTATTATCTATTTGGCATAGATCTATCAAGAGGTTTCTTTGATACTTCATTGCACATGAAATCACATGAAATTGTTCTAAACGTTCCGGGAAAGTATTCAGGACATAACATTTTCAGATGATTCTAGGTAGGACATCTACGTAGTTGATACCTAGAGACTATGTTCATTTAGGTTGATACACGTGTCTGCGTTAACTGGGAAGGCCCACCGCGGCAATGACAAGATATATGTATCAACTAAAGAAAGGGAGACTCCAAAGAAAGGCAATCCTGTAAAAACCCTGTTATGCCTCATGTTTTTAGTCACCGTGCTGATTACTTTGATGATATGGAGACAAAAATGAAAATAGCAGGCCCAAGCGATCCTACCTCCTCTGGAGCTTAATTCAAAACATCCTGGGATCGCAACCCCAACGATCTTCACTATATGGGATCACTTCACTATATCTTTTCCAGCACTAAGATCACTGCGATCTTAGTGAAAGAATTGCATAGTAGTTTCACCAGAGTACAAGAGCACTTACAGGGAACACTCCTGATTGAAAGAGTGAATAGCCTGCTGCATACATATAGAGGGGAGGGAGGACATTTGCTGAGTGTCCTTGAGGGCTCTTAGGGCTACTCATGCATTAAGTGCACTGTAAGGTTATTCTTCCCTTCTCTCTCTTTGTCCTGGGGGGAGGGCACAATGCTTCTAATAGGCAAGCATAAATCATACATTCATGGGAACAATTCTTGAATACTGTACGGGGGTCAACTGCACCCTGTGCTCTTTTGTTAGCCAATATGGGGATGGGGAACGATGGTATAAACACAGCTATTCCCTTATTTTGGGACTCTTACCCCTGTGCCCAGTCAGTACTTCTTGGAATAGTGTAGGAGGGCTGAGACTAAGATCGATGCAATCTTAGTGCTGGCTAGGAAATGTGAATGCAGTCTAATCTTAAGAACGCCTAATAGGATAAGGTAGAATAATTCCTAAGATTGCTGAGGTTGCGATCCCAGGAAGTTTTGAATTAACCTCCAGACGCCCTACACATTTGTGAACAAACCTGCAGTGCGATTTGTGCCCACTCCTTTGTCTTTTCTGTACATCATATCTCCGTGTCTTCTATGTGTTATCATATCGATGCAATCGGCAGTAATCCAGACAATTTATGCATGGCTGGCACACGGAAAATCCCTTTGTGAGCTACGTTCATGAATACAAGAAACCAATAAAACCCCTAAGGATATTTCCATTACAGCAGTCTCTATACCGTGTCCCGTCGTTAGGTTGTACCACTTAACTGCCGATAGAGAACTCTCTGAAATATTTCATGATATATTATATACGTGCGCAAAAAAAAATTGTTGCACGGAAAAAATGATATACTTTGTTGTGGCGCGATTGTTCGATTGGGGTTTTACTTACCGTGATAACGTGATGATCGTATATCCTAAAATCCACATATCATATCTATTCATTTTCAGTTCTCTTTAAATTGACTCAGCTTACTCATCCAGCTCTTCCAGCATACAAGTCTGGATAAGATATGGCATGCCTTGAAATCCTACAGCGACATGATAGGCTTGGTAAAGGAGTTCCTCTAGGGCACTAGGGAGCCACATATACCCCATCCCGTGAGTAGTACAGTGAAACTAAACTGACTTTAAGTACATAGACCCTACACTCAGGACCGCGTGCAAACAACACAGGCAAAGTGCGGACCCAGTCCCTAGTTTTATCATTAAGCCACTGCTCTGCTGACAGTCGGCAGATGAAATGGGTGCAATGAAGGCAGTGGGTGCTAGGGTAGTATGGCACAGAAAGTTAATTAATATACATTGGCCAGTCAGCTGCCGGGATGACTATGCATGTAGGCGTCTTGCTGGATATATTTGCTGGAAAGGTGCACAGGAGTTAGTGTTAAGTTGGCTGTTACATTACTTTGGGTATGGTGGCAGTGAAAGGTATCATTTCTACTTGTATACTTGTATATTTTTGTGTTTACACTGTCCCCCTCTTTCCAGACAAGTATAGGATAGATTAACCTAAAGACGACCACATACCTTGAGTCGTCCACCTGTCACCTTATTTTTCTGACATTTACATGTATTCCCTGGGCTTGGGACCCTAATATTATTGAAATAGAGGTGTAATTGTACTCCATGGAAAGATCTACTGGGATATGTTAAGTGATTGCCATTGTATAATAATGCACTAAAGTACCCATGTTTGACTTGTTTTTCTCATGAAAAAACTGGCCATTTCATCAAAGATTTCCAACTTTGGTTGCATATTTTGACCATTGAAATTGATCACATGTACCTCATATTGACTACAGACATAGATAAATGATATTACTAGATCATAGCACAAGAGAGAAACCCCCAGAAATATTAGATACTCTTAGTGTAGAACTTATTTTCTAGAACATACTAATCTCTCCATGAGACAACCACCATTTCACCTTTAGGCTGTCTACCCCTTACAGAGTTATTAATGCATTTAATTTACAAGAAACCATTCATTATGTAGGATTACTTCACAAAATTCTTGGCCAGAATATTCTGGGATAGGAAATTCGACTAGACAATGCTCTAAAGCATATATTGCAACCTTCACTGTAACCCTACTATTATTAGTATATGGAGGAGGTAGGTGATACTCAAAACATGATTATGAAGGCTAGGGCATCCATGGATATTATAGTGCATATCCAAGTTTCATTAAGGTGCCACTATAACAAAGCCTCTATAATACAGCATTAGGAATACCACTTCTATTTTACTGAAATTTGCAATATCCATGTTCATAACATTATCTCACATATTCATTCCAATCTAGCCACTATAAAACATATATTTGTATTATGATGCAGTGCATTGAACGATGTCATGTTATTGCATAGATATGTGAGACATTTATTTCTTTTTTTTTTGACTGACAGTTTAATCAAAAGGGTTTTAAAAGGGTGGGTCTTTAGAGGACGCCTCAAGGTGCAAAGTGGACACCTCAAGGTTAAATTTGACTAAATGGAATGTTGTTAGAAAGGGTGAAAAACTAGAAGTTAAATGTACATAAGGATATGCGCAATGTGAGAGGTATGACCGCCCAAACAGTTACCTTTATTTAGTACCTTAGGGAACCCCCGGTCCTTTTAGTCTCAAAGATATCAGCAACCACACATCCCTTATTGAAACCCTGCATAGGAACGGCCGTCTTTAGGTTAGTCTACCTATATAGTATATAAATGTATAATTGGTGTCAAGGATGTATTACCTATATGTTTGTCTCTTATTGCGTCCGATAATACAAAGTCATGCGCTACATGAACGCAGGTGTTGGGAACACATAGATTCTATATCATAAGAGAGGAAAAATGTCCACCTGAAACTGTGTATGACGCCACAGTTGGTCGAATGCATCACATTATTACCTGTCTATACCTAAGAATCTTTTTATTCTATACAAGAACTATCAAAACCGGTTACCATGAAAAGAGGGTGTTTTTTTCCCTTTTAATCATAGGTATAATTTTACATGTTATAGTACTTATACCAAAGCGGTTTATATCTCCCCTTTGTACTTACCGGTATACCTGCCCAGAAGGGGCACTCCCTGACTTGTAGGGACGGGCTCAGTGTCTGCATGTAGAATCCTAAAGCAGTGACCACCACACCTAGCGATACCTGCATCAGGACGAGCAGTACGTTAATCCTACAGCACTTCATCTCCAGGTTCTCACGCCGACTCTGTATAGAGAACTGTCTCCTCCGAGCTGCTCCCCTCCTACTGGAGCCTGTCAGGACTCCAGTACCTAAACCATCACCCCCACCAACACGCTCAGACCAGGGGCTGCTACTCTCGTCATCGAAGCCGACAGTGGATGGCCCGTCCAGGCGGCTGATATTTTGGGCGACGGAAGTGGAGGAGAGTCCATTGTGCATATGTCGGATTGCCGGAAGTGGGGAGCCCGAAGGGATTAAACATGTGGATCCAGCGTGAACGGGCGTCTTGTGCATGGAGCTTTGGGGAGGAGGAGGAGGTGGTGGTGGAGGCGGGGGAGGTGGGGGTGGAGGTGGCAGGTAGTGACCACTCAGGTAGACGACTGGCCCTCCTCTCCCTCCTCCAGGGCTTTGTCCGGTGTCCAGCAGTACCGATTCTGGGGCTGAATTGGCCCGAGGCCGGCTGGCGACACCGCGTTCCCTGGCCAGTCTGCCGTTATGTGTCGCCATGGAGACCACCGAGGACTGCCAGGCCTCCTGGTGGCAGAGGTTGGCACCCTTACTGACCCCTGCTCGTGTCCTGGAACCAGGCCACATGGCGGAAGAAGGTGAGAACAGCTCAAGGAGTTGTCAGGGTCACTGGTTCATTCCTTCAGGGCACTGAAGATCTGCCGCTAAATACAGCATGGATGGGGGTTGCTCCAGGAGTGTCTGGGTCAAAAAGGTGATTTGTACTCTGGAGCCTTATAACTCAGCCACTATTTACTAATGTCTTTGTTATATAACTCATGTTGATCAATAGCCTCCTGTTATGTCCTCCCCAAGGAGAAAACGTCTTTTCTCTGTCATAAAATAGATATCCACCGTGAGAATTTGATAAAACAGGCTTGTCGCTTTTTACACGTTCTCCACCGCGCAAATCCTTAATGTGAAATGTAAATTAAAGCCATGGTAATTATCGATTTTCTTGTATCCAACCCATAGAACTGTATCTCCTGAAATCTCTTCTTATTGGCAATCGTAATTACGTAGCACCATTAGTCAATAGACGTCTGTCTTTATCATACCCTAGACAATAGTCCAGCATTAAATTCTATTATGACATGCTCTCTCTGAAATTATTGCATATCCAGTGCCCCATTACAGGAGAGCAGGCTGTATACCATATATGCACCTGCGGGTGGTCAGGACCACTCAAGTTGGAGCACCATACCAGTAGTATCCACATCAATATGTGATGGTGTTAATCCTATAGCAGATCTAGCACCACCAAGCCAGGCTAGTGCCTGGTATATACGTTATTGTTTGGTTCCAGTTTCCCTTTCTCCCTAGCTTTGCAGTCTATAGACAATGAGAGAATAACAACTCTGTTATTCCTTATATCTAAGTGGCTCCTCTCCCTGCAATAACAACTGCCTCTCCTCCAGCGTCTGCTCCAGTGCCTGACTGGTAGCGTTGCGCGGCAGCTCTGGCGGTCCCGCTAACAATTCACCGCCTCCAGAGAGTACTTCCGCACCGGGCACAGAGAGGGCGCGGCAGTGCTATTCCTGCTTCCGGCCAACTGATGACCGCAGGCTTCCACTGCCCATCAAGTAGTAGGCAGAGGGCGGGGTCGGGGCGGATACCATATGGTAACATAGGTCACCTGGCTGTTATGTCCTGGAGTCTGCTGTGTGTGGCAAGTGGATGCTTCACAGAACACGCATCGCTGGCGTCCACTCAGGACCAGTTCTCGTACTTGTGTCTTGTGCCAATACCTGGATAGATGTAAAATGAAAAAAAAAATGAATCTGAAATTAATCTATAGATAAGCCACAAGCACTAATGGTCATACTTTTACATGTCTCATTGCTTGTGAATGGAGAACAGCACTTTTATTGACTATTCATCTGATTAAAATGTATCTGTAGTTGCACTGTACATTGCATTCTAACAATGACGGCCTCTCCCCATGACAACACCTGGATAGATGTAAAATGTAGAAGAGAACATTATGAATATCATCTATATATGGACCACAAGCACTAATGAGAAGTATGGCTTGTGAATGGAAAAGGTTTTAAAATGTCTATCGTTTGACCATTCGTCTGATTGAAATGTATCTCGTTTAATTTGCACTTTTCTTTGTCATTCACTACCACAACTTTATCTTATATAGTTTTTTCATGGCACCCAGAACCTAGTCCCCTATTCACTTTCACTTTGATAAAAGGTAACAAATCTCTGACTATATAGACATTAATTAGTAGCTGTTCGCAGTATTATGAGCTGATTCCCAGATCGTGCAATGGTAAATTTAAATTCATCTTAAACAATATAAAAGGGTACTTTGGTATGAAGCACATACCAAAGTCAATCAAGGTCAACTAGAAACATTCTGACCCTTCATTGAGAATAATAGAGGACGTCCATTGGCAGCCTGGTCGTGAATGGTATCTGGTTATGGGCCTAGTCTGCCTACCCTGGCAATACCTTTGGCCGTCAATCTGAAACAGCAGGCCTTATTACCAGCAAGCTGTGTCCCGCCATTACCCACACCCTGCCTGGAGCGATGGAGCAGAACTGCTGCTTCAGTGATCCTCCTGTGTTGAGGCCCTATAACCATAGTCCTCCAGCCCATGTATGACCTTCTTGCTAGCTATATTATAGGCCCAGGGACGGAGAGGAAGATTTAGCACAGAACTCACCAACAGTTTTTAAATGCCTTAAAACTCACCAACAGTTTTTGTTGCCGTAATCAATGATATAGACCGATGTTTTTCTTCTAACTACATCTACGTAACTTATATCACCAAGAAAGTATTTCCTATAACCATTATCTGCATTGCCCGATAGAAATCCATCATCAAGTCTTATCATGATAAGACACATATTACACATCTTGTATTATCCATATATCTTTTTCATCTGTCATCTTTTGTCAATCATTTTGAGCCTGGATTGTCTTACTGACGTTCGGCTGGATTAATAAAAGATGCCTCCTCCCTTCTCCCCACAATTCAAAGTAGAAAGAAATCAAAATTACTCACCAGTGGTGCCTCCTTCTGGCACCGGGTGTGTTTGTTTTTGGGAATTAGCATATTGATTATTCATGGCCACCCCCTCTGCCTTAATTACCCTGCACTGCTGTAACCCATCTTGTCTGCTGATTTCTTTCGACCGATCGCATGCAAATCTGGGCAGTCAACATGGCAGCCATAAATAAGGTGCAGATTATTTGATTACCCCTGCTTTTAGTCTCATTGTCATTCCATCATTTGGGGGTCATAAATGCCTTTTTCGTGCTTTGCAATTAGAACTGAAAGATTGGGAAATGGGAATGTACTTAGTTGTGTGTATTATATGAACCATTGATGCAGACATGGTCAGAAGATACAATAGATTTCATCATTTTGGTTACATAATGAGAAAACAATGGTCAATGAAAGGAGAGGCAATATGTATTCTGCGTGTGATTAGACTCAGACTTTCCCGACACTACAATGCATCCTGTACCCCCTCCCACCTGTCCAAATGTGCAAGAGAGATGACTGTTAATAATTGCGTCAAAGGATGATCAGTGGACTACCATCAATATCCTTGATGGAGTACCCTGCTATGGCAATGTCTGCATGGTTCATGAATCCCTCGTTACCAATTACCAAAATATCCTGGATGATAAATATCACACGAAACCACAGCATTTAGTTTGCTTTGCCATACCATTGGATGTTGGCTGAATATAAGTTGCGGCAGATACTGGAAAGCTTCGTAATCTTGAGAAAGCAGGTATGTTGTAGAAGGGTGAGAAGAGGGCGAAAAATGCCATTTGAAGGTACTCTCCCAATATAGGAGATGATTTGGGTGGCTTTGCCTAATGCCCTTCCGCTGCCAGCATATGATTGTGTAGACTGGAGGTAACAGGCAATGGGCGAATAGGGAAACCAAGAGTGGTGAGGGGGTAATATTGGCAGATGGAGATGGAACAGTGGTGGAAACGTCAATGTCATTTGGGACCTAGAGTACAATGCTGATCGAGATCATTCCTGCTCTTGTATTACCCCCTTGCCACTCAGATATATATCCCTTCCCTTTCCATTGCCATTAAAAAAGTACCACTCTTGGTCTTTGGTTCCTCTCTGTCCCCATTCTGCACTGACAACTCCTCTTTTGAAAATGATCCTCTGGTAACCCTATACATCAGCATATAGAGGGAACATTAACGCACCCTACGTACCGGCTATCATTTCGGCTACCCAAACCAGACCTTTGTGTCAACGTTTTTTTTGTGATTAGGCTAGCTTTTGATTAGTTTAGTCTAATAGGTTAAGTCACAGGGGGGTAATGGTACATGATCTGTGCATCCATCTTTTCTCTTCCTGATTTCTTTCTAATTTTCCCTCCAATGAGGTAGTTCTTTTAAATGAAGCTTAGAATTGATATTTCAGGGCCGTCATCCCAACATAAGTTGGGTTGTCTGTTGCTGTTTGGACAGGCCTGAAGTGCATGTCTGGCTACTGTGGTGTCCTGGGATACAGTTCTTTTATCATACATGTGTCCCTGGAATCTATCCAGTAGCCTATTCTTAGTTTGGCCAACATACTGTAATCCGCAACATAGGGCGAAGAAACACCGTCCTGCTCAAACCAGACCTTTATAGTCTAGCAAATTCAAAATATAATATCCGTGGGTTATGGAATCTTCTCTACCCTGAAATCCACCATTAATCAAAATGATAGCCGACCAGCTTTCAAACACACTCCACTCCCTACTTTTCTATAGCGCCTTAGCCAATTCTTAATGCTTCACTGATTTCAAGTATTTCCCAACAGAGTATGACTAGACACAGCCACTATGATTTGAAACCCTCAAAATTATAGAGTGGGTGATTGTTAATTATCACTTAATGTAGTAAATACATACGGTTTGGTAGAGTGCTCGTATCAGTGCGATCGCTAGTGACTACTAAATACAGGGTCATATTATCATTGGTGTGAGGAATCCCACTGGAAGAAGACCTATGAATTTAAGTCGAAACGTTGCCCAATTTGAAGAAATCATATCCACCAAATCCTGCACTCTATATGTCATAATAAAAAATTGTTAATTATACTTGCTTCTTGTCTGGTTTTCTGCTAGAAACTTTCTATAGAATCCCACTATGATGTAAAATGGTCTATTCATATCATCTTGAGAAATGTCTTCAAGAACTAACTATACCTGTCCCTAGTAACACCATTTCACTAGCCAACAAGGCCCTGTCACTGGCTTGTGATCGTCCTCTGATGACCAGTCTCTAACAGAAGGCCTACTGCCCGGCCAGTGGTGGGCTTGTACATTCCTGCCACCAAGTAGACCTGTGGTAGGTGGGTAGGGTTAATCCAGCCAGCAGGGCATTTCAAAATGATATCTATAGCTATCATTTTGAAATGCTCTCCAGAAGTCTAATGAAACCCACCATGCCACAGGTCGGCAAAGTAGACCTCCAACTGTATACCCGGGTTCTGCAGGGCTTAATATGTCACTTAATGATAGTCAATGAATTCTACCAGAACATTCATATATTCTTCATTAGATTTTGTAATAATTTCAACCCTGTTGGTAAAGCCGGCACCGTTGGTCTGTCAATGATTCATGGTCACCTGCTACATAGTACATTAACTCCCACGACCCACTCCCTTGGTTCTGAATGAGTTCGGGATCCGAGCAGCTGAAGAGAGATTTCTCTCATTCCATTCCTATCAAGCGTCGGTCTATTAAACTCTGAAGTTGAGGTGCTGTGGGAGTCCTCAGTGTGGTGTGTTTACTCTAATCCTGGTGGAGTAGGGAGAGGTGGTGATATGTTCTGGTGTTTGAGCTACAGTCGGCAGCTGGGTGGTATGAACAGTATCATTTGTTGCATTGGCATAATTTCTACCTCAGTCAGCACGTAGGACAAATGCTTTCACACTTGATATATTGCTTGGTGGCTTTCGAGAAATTATTGTGCTACATTGAAGAACAGACCTAGAACAATAATCAGCTTTTGAATTCAATAAATTTCTTTATTTTATAGTCTTTCTATTTGGGGGGCCAGCTCCTCCATGGGATATGCATCTGGGTAGAGAGAGGGCCTTGTTCCATTCATTAACACTACCGTAATCTCCCGCGTATAAGGCGCACCTCGTGTATAAGACGCACCTAGAGTTTCAGGAAATGGTAAAAAAAAAATATAGAATTCATAACTTCTGTTCTACTGAATGGATTTTGAAAATTTAAGAACCTATGTGTACCTGAGGTACAAAGGAACCTCCTCACCACCCTATGTCATAATTGACTTAGTGGGAGTGTAACATATCAAAAGAAAGGTCTTGGTGTCCCCCTTTTGGATCCAGGGAGAACTAAAATCTCGCGTATAGGACGCGCCTTATACGCGAGAGATTAGGGTAGTGGTCCTCACTGCACGGTGGATTCCCCGTGCAGGTTGATTACGATGGATTGCAATTGCATTGCGACCTTTGACCTTTAATTTGACCTTGTTTTGACCTAGATGTGAAGATACGCATCTTAGATCCAGATTTAACACTATCAAGATACCCATATACATATCTGATATCTTGTGCTGCTTCCAACACCAGCAGTTTTGTAAATATCCACATTACAGCCGGCTGTCCCCCCCAAGTATTCCCAGGAATTAACATTTTAGTGTTAGAAGTTGTGTTTTTTTTTCAGTCAGAATTGGCCAGTTGCCAATTAGCTAGTAGTCAGTATTACTTGTGTTTGTTTGTGTCTGTTGGCCTTCTAACCGAATATTTTGTATTATCCTTGCACAGTGCCTACTACACATGCACTCCAACACTTACACTCTCCTCCAGTGACGTTCCCAATGGTTTGGAGGGAGTTCGAGCACAAAAAGCCTCAGGAGTCTTTTCCTTGCCCACCCCCTTCCTATCCAAGAGAGACTTGGGCTGCAATGAATTTATTGTGGTCCTGATCTAGCAATACAGGTGGCGATTCGTAGCTGTGGAACTACGGGACTAGGGACAGGCAGAAATTGACCGGATGTCGTTCTATACGCTCAGTAGGGCATTTCAAAACGATATCTATAGCTATGGTTTTGAAATGCTCTCCTGACAATTATCGTTTTTGTGTAGACAGGGTAATTATGGCACTCGATACAATAGGGAAGACGATACTGCATCACATACCAATTGATCAAAGATGACCATCTATAAACCTAGCAATCTTAGCTGACTAAATCCTCCATGTCATCTATGGCGCTTCCTCCTTTCTGTTTCTGTGCTTGGCTAAACATAGCAGAAGAAAATGCGTCATCATGGTCTAGCCTGATTCATATGGATCACACTGTGAGACTGCACCAGGCTATTTACAGTACATTGCTTCTATTTTTGGAAAACTGTAAGGGCTGCTGTTAGTACAAATCCAACGACCCTACAGTAGCTTGCTGTGCATGCAGTACATTGGTCTCTACTGCCTATTTACAATTCGGGCTAAGAGTGCACCAAACTTTTGATAACAAACTAAAATAAGTGCATTCTCAACTTATCCATGACAGAATTAGCCACCAGTGGTGCTCACTAATGTCTTCTCCAGTAGTTTATAGAACTGGAAATTACCATATCGATTATTCATTGCTGTTGGGGTCAATTACACAGCGCTACTCTATCCATATTGCCTGCTCCTTTCTTGGGCCTTGTGTTCGCCAGATCAGGACAGTGAAAAATGCAGTCAAATCACAAACCCATAAACAGGTTGCTGATGATTTGATTAACCCTTCTTTCAACTTCATTGTCATTTCATTATTAGGTTGTCATGAGAAATTAATTGAGGTTTTTAGGCCGAGCTTAAAATTGGTGAATGGCAGTGTAAACACTTCTGTGTGCAATGGACCATTGGTACAGACAGGATTTGTTTGATTTTTCTGCCAAAGAATGAACACAGATTGTGGACTTTGTTCATTAAAATGAGTAAAGGACACAAAGATGTGCTCAGATAAAACACCTAGGACTATTCTATTCTTTCTAGTTATGTTTAGTTAGGGGATGGGAAGAGTATAAATTATGGCCAAGTTATGTTTATAGGTGTACATGGTATAGTTGATTGATAAAGTCTCAAGTGCACTCCATTAAAGAGATAATCAAGATGGAGGACTAGGGAATAACTGCTGTCAAAGGTGAAATGTTAATCGCACATAGATCTAAAATATGTAGCCTGTAGGTATTCATGAGCCCAGCAGATCTGGCCCGTGTGCCAATAAAGTGTGTGGGATGAGAGTGTATTGACCTCTGTGCTTTTAACCTTGTCACTATCAATATCCTGGATATTTTAGGCCAGGGAGATTCATGAATAAACACTCAGTATCATGATTCCTTTTGTGAATAATGGATCAGCATATCCTTGATTAGGTGAACAAGAGACAAGAGATGTCTTGAGGTTGTTAAGAATAATCCAGCTTAAAATATTTGATAACAATCTAACACCCTACAGACGAAAGTACAACGTCAATGCCGTGCCTGCTGAAGAGTTATATCCATGTCTGGATGAATATCACCAGGACCATGTTTCAATAGATTCTACGACAGGTTCAGCCAGCTATGACTGGAGATGGGCCAAATCTTACCAGATGATCTTAGGATTTTGGCTATAGTAACCAAATGGCTGGCTACATTACTGGGTGATCGTACTGCCTGCTGGCTAAATAGCCACCAGAGCAGCGACTCAATAAGGGGTGCTTGTATGATAGCCCTCTATGTGAATAATTAGTGGGTAGTGTTAGCTGCTGTCCTCTGCACTCCTTTGCTCAAATGTAGCCAATCCAGTGGCACATCCAGTATTTGGAAAAGGAGGGTCCAAAATATGTAGTTAAACTCTTAAGTACTGTGCCCCTCCTCTAAATCCGCCACTGCAATCTGTGTTCTTTGCTTTGTAATTATGTAAGTATTCTCTATATATATAGACTAATGATGCAAAAGGTCTTGGCCCCAAGGCCACTCACAGAGGTCCAGGAGCCTTCCTAAATAGCATCTCTGGCCTCAATCATCCTCTGAGAGATTGTGGGATCATAACATCAATGCATTTTTGATCTAGCCAATGCATTGATTTTGGAAGATTATTCCAATTAATTATGGTGTACATTGCAAACATTGCAAAACCATTGTGTGCGAACATGCCTACATGTTAATAATACTACTGACATGTCTAGAGTGGATTTGCATCAAAACACCTCTTGTAAATGGTTGTTTGAGTGCAGAACCTGAAGTTTACTGAGTTTGATGTTCAAACTATCAAAGAATCCTGAGTTACTGGTGGTACCAGTTAGGAACTTGAAAAGTAATCATAAAATCATCTTTTCTGTACGGAGAGCTAGATTGATACTGTATGATAAGAACCCCCTTTCTAGTGGTGTTTATCTATAGGATCAGTTACCTGGCGATGTACAAAGAAGTGATACTAGGGAAGAATTCCTAAGTAAGCTTGATAAAGTAAATCTAGTTTATAGGTGGTAGAACAACGAGTTTGATAATGTGTCTGGACGGCCTGAAGATGTATAAAAGACGAGACTAGACTAGAGCAACAATAACAATTGCTAGTAGCATCTTCAGATGTGATAACTGTGACATTGCCCTATGATGAAGCCTTTTTAAGCTGTCTATTAATCCCTTAAATATCTGTTTACAAGCAAGTATCTGTTTACCAACTATAATTCTCCTTTGTGTACCATTTAAAAAAGAACTCAAAAAAAATCGTTATATATGGGCTCCTAGAAAAAAAGCAGTATGCAGAATCATGACCATTGACCTTATTTAAAACTATGATCCATTTTCATGAGAATTGACCATGTGTGTGACCGTGTAACCAGGTGGGATCACCTTTATATAGTTAGGGACGAATCATTTATTGCCAGGTGGGGGGCTTGATGGATTATGGCGGGCGGGCAGATTTGTTCAAACAAATATGATTGCAACCCCCCCCAAGAACTGATTTTGCAAAATCCCCCCCCCCCAAACCATATACATGTACACACATGGAATGATGCGTTGTGATGGGTATTTGAATTGCCCATATTTAGTTTTGACCCCCCCCCCAAGTGTGAAGGTTTATTGGGTTTTGCCCCCCCCTACCAAGGGAGTCGTTTTCAAAATGAAAGATAGTTAGAGGGTGGAACATCAATGTCACCAGGACCTGTAGTACTCTACAATTTAGATTGATCATCCCCCTCAGCTGCAATAACCACTTGCTACTTACCACCTCGCCAAAATCCCTTCCTCAACTACTAACAGTAAACAGGAAAATGCCTTGAATTCTTTCCTCTGCATTTCGCCACTGACAACTCCTATATGGTGGAATATATGTTGTCCCAAACCTCTTAAAGTGTGTACTACCTGTCTGCCATCCTTTCACATTTATATTACAACAGTAAAGGATCTAATGATAACGTTATATGGGTGAATATCAGAAAAAAGTGCACATATCTGGTGCTCACAGTACAGAAAGATAAAAGTCAAGATAACATTACAAAAGTGTATTATATTGATAATGCAACATCTTGGCCTTATGAAAACCCCTGGTGGACTGGCTGCCTCCAAGAACTGCAGTTTTTATTCATGGTCAACCGGATATCAGCAAATTTTGTGAGACGTCTGTGACATAAAACCCTAGGATTGCTCTAAAACAAGTTAGAACAATCACAGCAATTTGAAATTTGGGCTGCAAGTACCTATTACTAACTGGATTAAGCATACAAGAATGCAAAACTGAATCTTTAAAAAAAAATTGTGGGAGCCCGGACATAATTATCAAAATATTGAAAAATTGGACATTTTTGTCTTCAAATCACTAATTTTACTGTTGTTCTGTCAATAATGCCCTGATTAGCTCCAGAATTGCTTTAACAAATCCTCATTATGTCTAGTTTTGGGAAAATGAAACAGTAGAGGCCTCACTAAAACCAATTTTGTATCTTTGAGTGTTGAATGCCTGCCGAGATGGAAAAAATGAGGAAAATCCAAATTTCACACAGATAAAGGGGCCCTGAAAAGGTTTCTTTCAGCAATTGCAAAGCTGCTCTGTACCAAATTGGACTTAGGCTAGGGGCATCTTGTGGGCAAGTATAAGTTGGTTATATGGACTTGAAATATTTTTTTGGGGGGAAAATGTTGAAATGAGGCATCTAAAAACTAAAAATGCAATAAATTTAGATAAATTTGCTGGAAATGTAATTATTTTAGGTCAGGACATTGAATGATAATGTATCATAGTCTACCAAGAATAAGTATTGTATAGATGATGCTTTGAAAGATAACAAGACCAGAATTTCATTTCTGTCGGAGGCGTCTGTGACGAAAACTCATTTCTGCACTTTGGTGCTTGTTGTGGCCAAATAACTAATGGGATTCTAATTATAACACACACAATTGATGAATAGGAGTACAAAGCATCATGTCAACCACAGAAAAGTCAATTGAATACCCTCATTTTATGTACAGGTGGGAATATCTGGAGCAATTTGAGGAAATCTTAAGTCAAACACAATTTTAGACCCACCAACCCTTGAATAAAATCAACAGAACATGTAGCAAATGCCCTAAAATAATTTGGGCACATCATTTCTGCACATTTTAATCCATTTTTGACCTTAGGGCAGCATATGGTGCTCGCCAGAGAGAATTTTGTTCAACAGCAGTTTTCGTCACAGACGCCTCAAGAATATATGAGTCTGTATCCAATATCGCCTAAACAGGTTGGGGACTGCACCTTTTCTGAGGCTAGACCCAGTTGCAAGGCCATGGCCATTTCTAACCCTGCATAAGACATATTACTAGCACCATGGTCAGATCTGAGGACGATTTTAAAGTTCAATTTAAAAGCTATTTTTCACAGTTGTCTCTTAGTCTAATACTTTTTATATTGGCATAAGCTGAAAGAGGAAATTTCCCTCAGTCAGTATGCAACATATCATCTTTATGTGAAGAATATGTTTCTGATAAACTGTGCATTCATCACTATAATGCCTGTAAAAATTGACATAAAAGTATCACTAAAACACATTTCCGATTTTTGCATTAACTTTCCTAAAGAGACGTTGCATTCTATGAGAAAGAGGAATGAGTGATCTACAAGAAAATATTTACATATTTTTTATGCAAACTTAAAATTTCAAGATATTAATTATTTTATGTAACACAAACCATGTTTGGATGTGGTTTCTCTACTGAACCTAGCCATGCAGTAGGTGTATGGTGGCTGCAATCACGCCTCAGTAGCACATACACTGTAATATCAGCTGATGTTCTGCTTGACTACACTCCACTACAGGTGGTCATGGTCCACTGATCACAGGCAAGCAGGGCCAGAAATGGCCCTGGGTATACTTCTAAGACTGTCTACAGTTATATCCATGTTGATAGTCTTGGGTACATGCTATGTTCCAAGTCTGGGATTTCTTCTCAGCTTCGTCCCAGACCTGGTAAAAATGGCAGGCCCAGTCCAAAAGGCTTGCTGATTCAATCAAGCTATACTGTTTCCATCAAAATGAAGCCAACTTAACCAAATCTAACCACATCAGCAATTACTAGGGGGTATAACCTTTGGACTGCGACAGAAATTTGATCGGATTTCTAAACTTTGATGGCAAAATTTGGCTAAGTCTGCAGAGAATCTTCAGAAAATCTTTGATAAACAACCAGATGTAACACTTATTTGTGTGGTGGTCGCGAGTTGTCCTCGAGGAACATTATTGGCGACCTTGAGAGCACCTCTCTTACCCAACGCCTGGGGGTCGCTGGAGTCCAGTGCCACGTCACCGCACGGTCACGTGGCCCTCGACTTTGGTGTATATAAGGCTGTTTCACAGCCTCCTCAGGGTCAGTCCAGTCGTGACGGACCATCCTGAGTGATGGTTAGCGGCTGCCCGACTACCATGTTTTAGATACTTCTCTGTGCTGCTGTACAGAGAAGGTTTTTGTTGTTGACTTTTCTAGACACTAGAAGACTGTGCTAGTCGACTAGTGTCCAGGTTATTTAGGCCTAAAAAGAAGGGTTGTGTTTCTGGTTGCCCTACCTAATTTGAGAAACCCTCCCTACCTATACATTTTTTCTCATATTTGAACTTTTTTTTTTTAATTTAGTCCACACGCGATTTGGATCTGTAATTTGATAGGTTGATCTTACAATTAGCATTCAAATATCACTGAGCTCAAATAAAGGAAAAATGGAAATTCAAAGCATATATGAAAGCCATTTCACAATTTAAAGTACTCGGTAGCAGTGTCTGATCAGGTCCGTTATTGGCAGAAAAATATTATTTTCAGTTTTATATCTTGTAGATCCCATCGGCCATCGGCCATCAGCAAGTATTTGTTGAAAATACCAAAAATCTCACTGCCAGAGCCATAAATACTGTTACTTCCCCCGTGTAAGCCACACCCTCATATAAGCCATGCCCTTAGTTTGTGAAAAATTCTAAAAATTTCACAAAGGTAAAACATTTTTCCTTATGAATCGATCTTCAAAATTCAAAGAGCTATGGGATCCTAAGAGGCCCCAAATCCATTTGTGGTGCTGGAACAATTGGGAAAATATAGGGAATATCCGGGAATATTTCACACCTTACCTTTGCCCCCACCCTCCTGGGTTGGGTTCTGGTACTAGCTGTGGCTTATATACTAGAGAATTTACAGTAGTTTTATGTAAATGGCCCTACAGGAATGCTCGAAACAAAGGCTGTGGCACAAGAATGGGCATTAACTCATTAGAACAGGACTCAAAACTTTAGATTTGTATGCCCAAGCGGTTGCTTATAGTTCCTTGAACTCATGGAGTGGATTATAATTATGCATGTGTGGCCTTCACCCTCCTTGACCAGATCTTTACACAGGACCCCAAACATGAGCCACAGCTTTAACTGGAAACCAAAGCCCATATATGTGCCCTCTAGGATGGAATTGAACCTAGAGTGCACCTTATATGTGGGATATACCTGAATTTAAATTCTATAAGAATCAACCCCTAGGTTTGCCCTAGAGACTTATATGTAAATCACACTTTGCCTCATGCGATAATGCCTTACAAAAAAAATTGAAAAAAAAAAGACTTACCCCCTCCCAACCTAAGATTTTTTGAAGCCCCAGCCAGAAACGCAACATTACTTTTTTTGGGCCTTAGTGGTTAAACACTACTACTTGTAAACTGTCATCGAGGATGGCTGGTGCCTATGCGTTGTTGACAAAGTTTCAACTGGAACCTGATTTAGTTGTTCTTTGTTGTCTATCGAAAGATTCGATTAACATCGCGGGGTAGAACAATACCCTTGTATGATTTATGCTGAATCTACCCTACCAGGAACAAAGTGTATAGACACATTAGCCAAAGTCACAATCCAACTCACCTTAGAGCAAATATGAAGATATCTTGTGTTTTTTCTGTAATCCTCTGCAACCCGATTTAGATTCAGTCTATCATTCGGTTCAAGACATTGCTTGGTTACTGGATCCATGTGGTCAATAGACAAGTTTGGTTTGGTTAATCTAAAAACCTCCACACCTATCATGTGCTCTTTAGACCAGTATCTCAAATCACTCTTGCATGTGTTCCATGCACAACATTTTTCTGGCATTTTGGAATGCTTACATGTATAGATCTGTATAGGTATGCTATATAGGTGGCTGTTTGATCCCTACCATGCCTACTACTAGTAATGGACACATGCCTAATTATGGCCTATATTATGTGTAATTGATACAAGCATCCACCTATACCATTTTGAGATATAGCACTGACTTCTTAAATGAGGTAAAATGTTTAATGGCTTAAGTAAAAAACAGAAAGTGTCCCATTACAAGACTGTTTACTCATAGGGTCACTCAGGTAGAGTCTAAACCTCCATGATCCCCATGAGTGTATGTGTGTGAGGGGCAATAGGGCACCTTGTCTATAGAAAGATATACCAGTAGTGCTGCATGACAATCCTAGTAGGCATGGTCGTGACAGGGGGACAGGGCTGAGCCATCCAGACATTCTGAAAACCCCAGTAAGTTATGGCTATAGATTTATCCACACCAAGTCACAAAACAGCACAAGGGGCTGGGTCTGTAGATCCCCGATGATTTATTCTGCAATCCCTACAACACTGCATGTACAACCCATCCTAAGTAGTTAGAAGCACAGATATAGGCCTTTCAGCTGATGTAGGGTAGGGAAAATAAACTGGGTAAATGTAAAATCAGATCAATCTTACATGCCAAATGAAAATTCTTAATGAGCTGTACCTGAATTCATATGCTAATATAATATTTTGCGAGGTCAGATGTGCGACTACTGACCAGTTTTGTAATGATAGGTCATATAAATGACGATACTCTACTAGCCATATTAGTACTAGTAGTTGACAGACCCTGCCCCACCACCCTCATGACCAGCTTCCCCAGGATACATTAACCCAGAGGACCTGGCTCATACTAACCCTTTCCAATTGAAATTTTGTTTATTAGGGTCTTAGGTTGAAGCCTTAAGTGTTGCAGCCGAAAGTGTGGTATTAGTCCAGGCAATGTGGCTCAAGAATAGGCCTTCAGTGGCGGATTTAAATGAGGGGCCCCCTTCCCCTTTCAAAATCCTGGATCTGACACTGGCCTTAACTCAAACTGACTGCTAAATATAATTATTTTCACCACAATGCATTTCCTTATTGTCCCCAAAATCACATACTAAAAGTCCTAAGCTGTGCATGTGGTGGAAATATGGCTAATTTCTCGGCGGAAAATGCGTCCAGTCCCAGCAGGCGCCTACAGGATTTGAACCCGCAAGCTCAGGGTTCGAACCCCCGTCTCGCACGACGAAACGCATCCGGACCATGCGGGCACCGACAGGATTCGAACCCGGGGGCCGAAGATGTACAGTGGCACCAGCCCAAAACACGCAGAGGAAATAACCAAACGCTTTAGACCGCTCGGCCACGGAAACGAGGGTCTGGCCCGGCCGTGCGTAAGGGGTGTCACTCCAGTGTAGGTCGTCGGCAGACGAGGTTTACCGAGCGATATGTGAGTGAATATGAGCAATTCTGCCTGTTTCAGAGCAAAATCCTCCTTCTACACTGTTCTGTTAGGTGCCAGGGGGCAACAGATCGACCAGAGGGGTTCTAAAACCCCCAAAAACTGAACATTTTAGCACCAGGGGGTGCAGATGAGTCAAGACCTAGGGAGCCCCGGGGGAAGGACGCCACCGTAACCTAGTTCCTGGCATCAATCCAGCACTAAGGGGTTAGGCCTAAAAAAACCCAAATAACTAAAGTTCTGCTTAACACAAGTGCTTCCGGGGGGAAACAATGGTGCAGAAGTCATTTATAAAGGTCCCCTTAAAAGGGGGACTTAAATAAAGCAACCTGAAAACAGTACTTACCAGGTGAAATTGTTCTGAATCCTTCGAGACTGACCGAATTGTATCACGCAGGAATCCTGACTGACTGAGCATGCGCGTCTCCACCTCTCGTCAATTCCAGGAAACCCCGAGGGTTCCTGAGGAATAATCAATATTTAGGCTAAAGATTATGAAAAATGTCAAATAATATTTTCTTGGTGAAAATTGACTTTGGACATTTTTTATGCTCAACAAAGTGACACTGAAATTTTTTTCAGTGTATTTTGATGCATTATTGGCTATTTGGGCTGGTTACACTGGCAACCAAAACGCCAGAAATTATGAATTTGTATAGTTTTGGTTGCCATGGTAACCAAAAGAGCATTTTCTAAAACACATCTTTTACCATAATCCAGATGAACATAATATCACCTACAATATACACTTTATTTTATTATAATTGATACAGGGAGTGCTGAGATATTAAAATTTGAAGTTGAATGATCAATTTTTCTCATAAAAATACCATATTTATGATGAAATATCTCAGTAATGGTTGTAGATAAATAAAACATGGGTATTACTCTTTCTGATCAACTAGCCTAGCTGGAACCCTGAGGTCGTGGGTTTGAATCCTGTAGGCGGCGGTTCGCCCCAGATGCGTTTCGTCGTTAGGCGGGGGTTCAAACTCCACAGGGGGTGTAGCCTTTTCATATCTCTGTCTGGGTTCCCTACCCTTTTTTAACTACTTTGGTCAGTATTTAGGTAAACTGATTATTTATTTTCTTTCCTGTTCCAGGGAACAAGATGGCTGACAATACCTCCAAGGCTAGGCCTACAAGAAGAACCAGAAGCAACCACACCATGAGTGATGCAGGGTCAGAAGCCCAAGGTCCTACTTCTTCCAAGCAGGACCAGAACCCACAGAACCAGCAGGTGACCAGCCAGCCCGCCCCCCCCTCAAGGGGGAGCCGGACTTCTCCACTATCTTCCAGAACATAGACACAGGAGCTATGATGTCACAGTTCTTAGGTTCTCTGATGATGCAAGCCATGCAGGGCCAGACGACCCAACAGCCGGAAGAGGAGCCGGAAGAACAATAAAAAGAGGAGGATCCCAAGGCCTCCTCCCCACCCCTGGGGAAACTCAGATCCATCATGGAGGAGAAGGTAGAGAAGGAACAGGAACAAAGAAGGGTAAAGATATAGGTCCCCTCATTACGGGCTTCCTACAATCCTTGTTCATGGAGAAAAGGACAAGGGCGGATCTCGACCTCCTTCATGCAGCCTATCCCCAGCCAGACAATGCAGGCAAACTGGTTGTTCCAGAGTTGGAACCGATCATTCAGGTCCTGATAAACAAGCCAAAAAACTCTGATAACCTGAAGCAGGAAGAGGCCATCAAGAAGTTACAGACACACCTCCTCAAGGCCCTTCTGGCCTTTATGCCAGTCATGGATCTGTGGATATCCCGGGGCCAGTCGGACAAACAGCTTGACGAAATCTCTGACCTGTTTGCTGATGGTATGCAACTCATAGTTAGCACGTTCAATGCCATTACCGCCAGACGTAAAGATCTCCTTAAGCCTATGGTCATAGCTAAGTACGGTGAGCACATCCTCAAGAAAGGGTGTGATAACCCTAAGTTCCTGTTTGGAGGAGATCTGGAGGAGGCCATAAAGGTGGTGGATTCAGCCCATAAGATGGCTGATAAAATAGACAAACAACAGCCGGCACCTGGCAAGGCTAAGCCGGCCTACAAACATAACCAGCAACAGCAGCGCAGGTTCCCGGTTAAGCAGAACACCAACTTCCTGAGAGGAATGAATCCAGCTGCACTCATGGGGATGGGGTTCCCACGCTTCCCCATAGTCTTTCCTCAGATGGGATACAACACCGTGCCACGAGTATCGACCCCAAGACAACCAAGACCCCCACCACCATCAGCTGCGGCGGGCAGTGCCACTTCCAAGAAACAGGGTTTTCAGAAGTAGAGGCCTCACACAAGCAGGTGAGTCCCCCTCCTTTTGTTCACACTGCTCAAAATTTTGTTGCTTGTAGTATTTCCAGTTATGTTTCCAAATGGGCTGCCATCACCAAAGACCCTTGGATCTTAGGAATGGTAAGGGGAGTCACTATTCCCTTTGCAGATTTGCCCCAGAACCAAGGCATTGTCCCGGGTCCTTATGCATTAAGTAAATCAGAAGCGGCAGAGGTACATGTTTAGGTAGGAAAGCTAGAGGGAAAGGGAGTTATTTACCAAGTTCCCCCAAAACCAGATCAACTTCTGTCACACGTCTTCTTACGCCCCAAACCCGATGGGGAATTTAGGCTTATTCTTAATTTGGCTAAGATGAATGAAAGTGTGGAGTACACACACTTTAAAATGAATAGTCTTCAGACCGCAGTAGAACTAATGTGACCAGGTTGTTGGATGACATCCATTGACCTGAAGGACACATATTACTCGGTTCTAGTCAGAGAAGAAGACAGAAAATATTTGCGCTTGTGTTGGAAGAACAAAATCTATGAATTCAAAGGCATGCCCAATGGCTTGGCGTGCGCCCCAAGAATCTTCACTAAACTTCTCACCCCAAACTTTGCAAAACTGCTAGATAAATTAGGATTTGTAATCCACAGGGACACATCAGTTTTTACTGCCGCCACAGCCCAAACATGACACGTTCTGGGACATGCATAAGGTCTTCACAGAAATCACCAGTTGGGGGGAAAACTCTAAGCTATCCCTCAAGCTGTTGTCCTTCAAGCTGTCGATGCTCTTACTCTTGGTAACAGCACAAAGAGACCAAACCATAATGGGCCTCTATATTGATAGAATGACGAGAGAAGATGATTACGTCATCTTCCGCCAAAAGTTGCTCTTGAAGCACAACAGGCTGGGGGACCCGCTGGACTCCCTCATCCTGGGGTCATTCGCCGAAGAACCCTGACTCAGTGTGGTGGCTTGTTTGAATGAGTACCTGGATAGGCACATGCAGCTCTTATTAGTCACTTAGTCTGCAGCTCTGGTTAATAACTACAAGGCAGGTCTTAGTGATCCTCAAATCACTTGTGTTCGTCAGGGGTATTGAAGCAGGCCCCTAGGAGAAACAAGTAGTCTGGTCAAGGTGGAATGAC
This sequence comes from Acholoe squamosa, assembly GCA_949317995.1. NCBI lineage: Eukaryota > Metazoa > Annelida > Polychaeta > Phyllodocida > Polynoidae > Acholoe > Acholoe squamosa. The sequence goes on along the minus strand of OX439035.1, from coordinate 34,038,889 downwards.
TGCACACCACTACCCGGTACTACGATTTGGAACCCTCCTAAAGATATACAATGTAGTGGCAACCAAAGGTAATGCTCTACCACTGCTCTATATGATAGACACATATGTAGTCACTACCTAAGGTTTGTTATCAAGAGCAGTCATAGCAGGACAAGTGAGTGAGTGAGTAATATATGTTTAATGCCATTTCGACAGCTAAGGTCATATTCATGGCGAGAACTACATTACACAATTTCACAGGAATGTGTGCGGCGCACATATGTGCACCGCACACATCCGAGGGGATAGGAAAGATGAGATATAGACCCTTTTAAGTAGGCTAGGGAAGCCCAGCAGGACAAGGGTTAATGACCACTGACTTAGAACTGTAGTAGAACTATAATAAGGGTTGATTCTATTAGCGCTTGCAGTATTTTATCGTGGTTGCTCTTTTTCCAGAATGTATCAAATATACCATAATCTCAGCAGTTCAGTGGCTCATTATGCAACGCAGATTCCCTCTCCTGGATATCCGGATGTTGTGATCAGGTGACCCCTGTATCTCGTTAGGAGTCCAATGCTATTTGTTAGGGGCTCGTCACAGCCTCCTGGCATTTTTTAATTTGTTTCGTCTGCACTCAAGCTTTGATATCAGGTTTTAAAATGCAGTCAGATGGGTATAATAATTTGTAAAGTTGTGCGGCTGAGAAAATACTTCTAAGACGGCATGTGATATTTTATCAATCCTCTTTTGGCCTCAGATGGCTATTAGGAAAGTGGGCAGTGTAACCCCAGATATGGCCTGTAGGCGAGACAATTTATTAGTTATTAGTCTTGAGAGTATTTAGTATGTTTTTCAATAATATATCATTCAGTGTCACTCCATCAATAGTTCTTCCTTATATACTTCGTAATATCAATCTCCTTGAATGAAATAATCATACATGTAAATTATACAGGCTCATTAATAGGCTACCAACACGTTTTTCGCCTAGGGCATTGTGGAATCTTATCATACTTTAAATGTTAACCTGATAATAGATATGGGTAGCAACTATATACGGCTGCCGTCACTCTGACAATTATGACTCACTATTAGGCCAAAAGAAAAAGAAGCTGTGTTTCCGGTAACATAGTCTAAAAAGTTGAGGTAGGTAGGTCGGATTTTTTTTTAAATTTTTCTTTTGCACCTAAAGCCTCATACAGTCACACTTTGCCAGATTTTTGATGGTCCTTATAACAAAGGATCGTTTCCTGCATGAAATGAGAAAATTATGGGGAAATATGTGTATAGCTTCCAAAAACAAGTTTTGATATATAAAAACCTTTTTGGCCTTACCATTATGTTAATGACCAATGTATTACCTGTGTATAAGGGGGGGGGGTACGTAGGCGGGACCCTGGAGATGCCAGGTGGTAGCGACACTTGGTAAAAGCAGTAATGACGTGGTGAGTTAGGCTGCCCTGGGACCCCTACAGGAGGGTGTTGCTCCTATAGTAAAAGGAAGAGCTGGCTAAAAATGCCCTCATTTCCAGTCCTTTCTTTTCATGTAGCTATAACTTGTCCCTTTTGTTGCTCACAAGTGGTCATTCAAGTACAGTGCTAAAAAAGGGGGATTTGAGTAGGTACCTAGTTTGGAGAAGTCAGTCAGTATAATAAACTATAGAGCGTGTGACATGACTAGGTACCTGGTAGTGCAGCTCTCTCTATTTTCAACAAGGCAGATGACTTTTCAGACTAATGTGGTGAGTGCAAGTACTTAGATGAAGCAGTGCACGACTTGTTTAGAAAAGAGGGCACATACTCACAGCTCTTTTTACAATTGGAGCAACACCCTACAGAACTTGCTATGCCTTGCCCTCTAGCCGCATTAGGACCTTGTGTTCTGGCCAGGTCGGCAACGGTGAACCAATTACTCCATTCGTTACTTTGATCAAGCAGGGGCCGCACACTGGGGCGGCTTCCTATATTACTTGGGCGTCCGTACGTCACGTCTACGTCACTGCCAGAGCACGTCTACCTCGTCACTTCAGGCCTGCTGTCTAATATCGGGAATAATTAACCTCATCAAAACATCTTGACAACGTTTGAGACACTGCATATAATCTTGTCATCTTAAAACGCAAGTTTAACACGGCTGTTACACCTGCCATTGTCTCACTATGCACGTCAGATTAAAATTCCTTTTTCACTGCGTATTTTAAAAATCACTGCAATGAAATCCACTCCTAACTTGCTGGGACGACGGTATCATGATGCTTTTATACTGCGTGTTGCTCCCCATCTATCAGGTTCTACTCCAAAAATTGGCTGTTGACATCTTCATCATTGACTCATAGTATATATACTACTTGCAGTGATAATGTCAGCGGCACCATCAGCTGTCAGAATGATATTGATATGCCATGGCCCCGTAACACTAGCTGCAATTCCATCAATGGTTCACCTAGCTGCAATTCCATCAATGGTTGTCACACTTTCAAGATTCAACCTTTTGTCCTTTGTTATGTCATTATGGGTTACTTGTAGGGAGGGTATTGTGAGTGATAAATTGCAGTTTAATGAAAAGCAGACATGTCTATGTCTCCAGCCCAAAGAAACATAGTTACTTAGGGTATCAGGTGAACTAACTTGAAACATAACAGACACGGCCATGCATGGTTCAATCAAAGTCATAAAATCCACACCCCCCTCTCTTCTGTTGGTAAGATATGCCTGAGGTTGACTAAATTCGTACGTTCATATGGCCGACCTTTCTTGCCCAAGGCCATCCTCCAGAGTGGACGCCTCTTCTAGCTGCTGATCAATTAACCCCATCAGAAGGCCTTCTGCTGCCCCCCATTAATGCCATATCACCTATTGCCCCGCAGTATGATTATGATGTATGAATTAGGTCGTGGTTTTTTTTTCACTATTATTGGGAGTTCTTTACTAACGATAAGCACAAATAAAGATATGCTAAAGAGGGGCTTGTGAATATCTTAAGAATTTCTACAAACGTTATCTTCACTTTTCACGATTTTCTTCAAAGAAGATAACTCACCTGTTGTCAATCCTTGCACCTTCATTTATGTCATATTTAAATCAACTTTCATCAAGCTATCAATTACCCTCCCTGTATTTTCTAGGTTATTGTTGATGGTGCTGGGGGGTACTAACCATTTTTCCCCATTCATTGACATTTTGTTATCACTGTAACTAGCTGCATTGGGCTCAGGTTGCACCTCATATTGGGGTACACCTTACAAGCAAGGTACATGTATAACGGTATACCTATTTATTACCTAGGTATAAGTGATATCACTACACACATCAGGGAGGTGAGTGAAAATAAACCATCCCACATGACGTACCTCCCCCCATACACCATCCCCCTCCCACACACTCATAGCGCACCAGCTATTTCTCCACAATTTTATAAGCAAGTAAAGATTTGCGTTCTACAATTTATAATTTTGCTGTAAAAACTATGCAGTTTTTTTGTGGTGGAAACCATTTGTCAGAGTATGTTCAGGCCAAAAAAAAGGTTTGTTTCCAGTTACCCAACCGACCCTAGCAAAACAGGCAGGGCAGGTTTCTTTTTTTTTGACAGGACTATTTTACCAATAGCAATAGAGCTACAAAAATGGCAGACCACTTTTTGGAAAGAGCTCTATCGGCCGAGTAAGCCAATATGCCAGTAGAAGACTTTTTTAAGCTCAGAATTTGGGTGGCCAAGGGCAAAATAATAAGAGCGTCACCCCCCCTATGGAATATGATGTACTTGTTTAGTATCAGACAGTACCCAGCAAATTGTCGTGAGTCCTCGTCAACCTGTGTGAAGTGGCTCACACATGTCGCTAGATGGAACACAAAGTCGTTATAGCACAAGATCACCAGGAATAGCAATTGCTATGCCAAGTGAGTCTAACACACAGCGGCGAAAGATGACCGAATGAATTATCACTCAAAAAGGAGTCACCATTGATGACCAATCATGGCGACAGATGACGACAATTTGCTGGGTATAGTTATGGTTACAAACTGCCCATTATTCAACATTGGGGGGGGGATGGGACAGTGGGCTTTGGGCAGACAAGCGAAAATATTTTTACCCCCTTAGGAGCAATCAATTCATTCTGCACCCCCCCCTTTAAGCTGTAGTATATTTTTACCTAAAAGGAGAATAATCATTTTACACCCTGTCAAGAGGGGTTTGAAATTTTTATGACCCCCCTTTAGAAGTAGGTCATTTATTGCCATGTGGGGAAGGGGCTTGTTAGATATAGGGGCGGGGATTCCCTTTGTGGAGGGGGGTCAAAACCTGATATTTAACCACCACCCAGGGGGTCAAATCTAAATATGGGCAATTCAAATACCCGTAATACGGAGCCCCTAATAGGACATACCAAAAATTATCATTTTTCTAAAAAATATTCTTGCTGGTACTGGGACATTCTTGCGGATACTGGGGTATTCTTGCGGGTACTGTGATATTCTTGTGGGTACTGTGATATTCTTGCGGGTAATGAACAATTCTTGCGGATACTGAACAATTCTTGCGGGTACTGAACAATTCTTGCGGGCACAGGAATAAATTTCTTTTGGGGTACAGAAACATTCTTTTGGGTACAGAAACTATTCCTGGGGATACAGAATCAGCGTAGTATGGAGCCCATAATAGGACACACTAAAAAGATTTCTTTTCATGCAAAATATATTCCTGTGGGTACAGGAACATTCCTGCATAAAACAGGAACATTCCTGCGTAAACAGGAACATACTAAAAAGATTTTTTCATGCAAAATATATTCCTGCGTGTAAAGGAGAATTCCTGTGGGTACAGGAAGATTCCTGCGGGTACTGGGGGATTCGTCAAAATCCATCAAGCCCCCCCCCATGGTAATAAGGGGCCTTTTAAATATTACGTAACACATAGGGGGGGGTCATGAAGTTTGTTACACTTTGTTTCAGGAGGAGGGGGGATACATCAGATGGCAAAATTTGAAGCATTTTAAGGTGATTTTAGATATCTTCCCTGTAACTCTTATCAAATTGTGGGAGTCACGTAGATTTAGGAACATTCAATGATTGATTATAAAACCTGCATATTGTCGCTTGGAATTGAAAGCTATCCAGTACATTATTGATCTGTAGCTCTACAAACGTTATCTTCACTTTTCACGATTTTCTTCAAAGAAGATAACTCACCTGTTGTCAATCCTTGCACCTTCATTTATGTCATATTTAAATCAACTTTCATCAAGCTATCAATTACCCTCCCTGTATTTTCTAGGTTATTGTTGATGGTGCTGGGGGGTACTAACCATTTTTCCCCATTCATTGACATTTTGTTATCACTGTAACTAGCTGCATTGGGCTCAGGTTGCACCTCATATTGGGGTACACCTTACAAGCAAGGTACATGTATAACGGTATACCTATTTATTACCTAGGTATAAGTGATATCACTACACACATCAGGGAGGTGAGTGAAAATAAACCATCCCACATGACGTACCTCCCCCCATACACCATCCCCCTCCCACACACTCATAGCGCACCAGCTATTTCTCCACAATTTTATAAGCAAGTAAAGATTTGCGTTCTACAATTTATAATTTTGCTGTAAAAACTATGCAGTTTTTTTTGTGGTGGAAACCATTTGTCAGAGTATGTTCAGGCCAAAAAAAAGGTTTGTTTCCAGTTACCCAACCGACCCTAGCAAAACAGGCAGGGCAGGTTTCTTTTTTTTTGACAGGACTATTTTACCAATAGCAATAGAGCTACAAAAATGGCAGACCACTTTTTGGAAAGAGCTCTATCGGCCGAGTAAGCCAATATGCCAGTAGAAGACTTTTTTAAGCTCAGAATTTGGGTGGCCAAGGGCAAAATAATAAGAGCGTCACCCCCCCTATGGAATATGATGTACTTGTTTAGTATCAGACAGTACCCAGCAAATTGTCGTGAGTCCTCGTCAACCTGTGTGAAGTGGCTCACACATGTCGCTAGATGGAACACAAAGTCGTTATAGCACAAGATCACCAGGAATAGCAATTGCTATGCCAAGTGAGTCTAACACACAGCGGCGAAAGATGACCGAATGAATTATCACTCAAAAAGGAGTCACCATTGATGACCAATCATGGCGACAGATGACGACAATTTGCTGGGTATAGTTATGGTTACAAACTGCCCATTATTCAACATTGGGGGGGGGGATGGGACAGTGGGCTTTGGGCAGACAAGCGAAAATATTTTTACCCCCTTAGGAGCAATCAATTCATTCTGCACCCCCCCTTTAAGCTGTAGTATATTTTTACCTAAAAGGAGAATAATCATTTTACACCCTGTCAAGAGGGGTTTGAAATTTTTATGACCCCCCTTTAGTCAATAAATTTCTTTTGGGGTACAGAAACATTCTTTTGGGTACAGAAACTATTCCTGGGGATACAGAATCAGCGTAGTATGGAGCCCATAATAGGACACACTAAAAAGATTTCTTTTCATGCAAAATATATTCCTGTGGGTACAGGAACATTCCTGCATAAAACAGGAACATTCCTGCGTAAACAGGAACATACTAAAAAGATTTTTTCATGCAAAATATATTCCTGCGTGTAAAGGAGAATTCCTGTGGGTACAGGAAGATTCCTGCGGGTACTGGGGGATTCGTCAAAATCCATCAAGCCCCCCCCCCATGGTAATAAGGGGCCTTTTAAATATTACGTAACACATAGGGGGGGGGGGTCATGAAGTTTGTTACACTTTGTTTCAGGAGGAGGGGGGATACATCAGATGGCAAAATTCGAAGCATTTTAAGGTGATTTTAGATATCTTCCCTGTAACTCTTATCAAATTGTGGGAGTCACGTAGATTTAGGAACATTCAATGATTGATTATAAAACCTGCATATTGTCGCTTGGAATTGAAAGCTATCCAGTACATTATTGATCTGTAGCTCTTTTGATACATAACATGCCTATATTGGTCAGGAGGAAAATCCGACCTACCGACCCGAGCATTTCAGTTCATGTCTCTGGAAACACACCTTTTTAGGCCAAAAAAAGAGAAGTTGTGTTTCCAGTAACCTGACCGACCCTAGCAAAACAAGGCCGAATTTTTATATATATATTTTTTTTATTTTTCTTTTAGCAGTAAGTCACAGGGGATTTTGACCCCCTGCGAGGGGGGGGGATTTTTTTCTGCGCATAAGTGTGAATACCCAAATCCCTTGTTGTTAGAAAGTAATCACTTCCTAAAAGTGAAATATAAATCATTTTCTATCTTCCCTGCCAGAAAATGATATAATGATAATCGGGGATACCCAATGTAGGGGTGGCTTTTTGAGTCAGAGGGTACTTCTGAGCAGTCACTCTCAAAAGAACAGTATAGACTTGGGGCTAACCCATAAATTCTCCCTACCAATGGTAAATATACGGATTACTTTTATTCATGGCAACAACATAGATATCAAGAATATTAATTGTTATATTGTTCAGACATGATTACAAAAAAAGAGCGTATATTTTTGGCAAAATTCACTGACAAGTTGAAATGGGGTGCTCTATCAAAAGACCTTTAAAACCTAATCACTATTTTTGTGCACTTTGATTTCTACATGTATATTACATGTCGCGGCTATGTAGCTTTATAAATTTGCCTTGAAATTACGTTTTTTTTTTATATATGATATGCCTAAATTGGAGAGGAGAACGTCTCCTGCGAGTAGGTAGAGGAGCTTTGTAAAAAAAAAAAAAAAAAAAAAAAAAAAAATTCGACCTACCGCCCATAGGCTTTCAGTTCATGTTACTGGAAACACACCTTTTTTGGCCTTATCACAGAAGTATAGATGTGACTCCATTCTCCCTATAGACTGGCCTTGTAAAATGACATATTTGGGGTCTTGTGTTAGAATGCAATAATAGATATATGATGTCTCAAGATATCTTCAGCAATTCAAGGATATCTTCAGTTCCCTTTGGAAAGGAGATCCACCTATTGTTCCTCATGGTCTGTAGTGTTTTCTATTGGTTTACTAGATCAGTAATTTCAAGCAAAACTATATTTTGATTCTCTGTGTGAGGTACGTGTGGATACAAAAAGATATAAGGCCACTCAAAAAAAAAACCCTGGTTTCTCATCACCGCGCGCATCTAAAAAGTGGGTTTTGATTTTTTTTTCTTTTACAATTTTTTATTCAGAAACATGGTAAAAATTGAGAAGTATGGGCATATTTGGTATCAAATTAAAGCTAACGATGTTAGCAATGCAGTGGGCAAGAGATTGAGTGGAGACGGGAAACGATCCAAACCCGTTTATGCTCAGATTAAAAAAAAATCGCCCTCGTCATATTTTTCAGGGGGTGGTGATGAGAAACCAGTTTTTTTTTGAGTGGCCTAAGGAGTGAGTCAGACTTCCTCTTCTGGCAAAACTACCCTGCCTCTCGGGTAATTTTGGCAGCAGCTTCTGGGAGAAGAGTAGAACTTTGTGCTGAATTCTGGAATAGGTCCACTGTGCTGGAATTTTCCCTCCACATGCAGTCCCCTGAACTGAGGGGTCTGTTAAAGCTGAACTCTATTCTCTAAAGTCAAGCATATGTTGGAGTGAAAGAATATAGAAGAAGCCCGCCACCTCCTACCCTTTCACTATTATGATGAAATAGGACGGCTAATGAAATAAAATTTGCAGCATTCTACATCGCTAGATGGTGACACAAAGACGTAGGTAGAATGTAAAACCACATATAATCTATGAAGGCCCTGTGGCTCTGATAACCTTCCTATAATTCAGGGTGTAATCCCCATGGATGACCCTCCGCGGTGTGCAGTCCGAGGTCGACGAGAGAAAGTTACCTTAGATCATGAATAGTCAACATGGGTCCACTGAAAGCTGTGCCTCAGACAATTTGAAATTATAATAGGATGTGCCATAGAGCTTCATTTTTGGGCCACCGCCTTTTGTTTTCCTTCATTTCTTTTGGGTCATTTACATAAAAGAAATTGTGAACGTAACTAAAAAGAACGAATGTTGTTATGTTCTTTCTGTTCCATAGAAGGAATTGTTTTTAATAACAGGGGGGGGGCTGGTGGGTTTGTGCATGGACACACAAAAGAAATTTCAGCCTCCCCCCTATCGAGGGTAGAAATTCTTTTGACCCCCTATAAGGGCCGAAAATCGTGCGTGAACGTGTCCTTTTAACTTATAGTAACGCGTGGGGTTTTCCACTGAAAACAGGTGAAATTATTTTGACCCCCCCATCTGAGGGATTGAAAAAGTTCTGACCCCCCAGTCAAGGAGTTGAAAAAATTCTGACCCCCCTCAAACCCACCAGCACCCCCTATTCTTAAAATATGATCACTCCCTAATTGGCTTTACTATAGGAAGGGATCAATATCTTACGTACATGGGATTTTGCAAAAACAAATTTATTTGAACATTTTGAATCATAGAATAACAATGTAGTCAAGTAGAATGTTAGGTAATCCAGGGGTAGTTCAGGTTGGTGTGCACAGAAAAAGGCTCTCAAAACAGATTCCTTACGATCTAGATCTACATTGAACATATGATGCTATGGAATTTGAGCTGACATCCCATGGAACTGCAGAGCTGGATGGCTCCTTCACACCTCATCATTTCACTACTGGTGCAGCCCATCAGGCAGATTCTGACGTCCTCTGGGGTCTACTTCTAACACCAGAGATGACTCCTGGGTGGGTTGACATGACCCTACTGTGGTGTAACTACTGTCCAAAGTGGACACAGTAAGAGGGCATCTGGCGGCGACTCTCTACTGCAATCTGGCTGGCTGCACTCTACTCTTCAGAAACCATCAACTATCCCCCCATCCTCATTAACAAAGTGGACCTGTCCACACGCAAGAAGGGGTTGTGGCCAATACAGGAACTCAGGTCTGAAGTTTGGACAGGCCCGCTAACTTAAGTGCCATCTTTAGTGCTAGAACCTAGCTAATGCGTTGTTGATGCTTCTAAAGGCTGGGGGTTAAGAAAACAAATCTAACAAAATGAAGTTAATGCTTTTCCCGAGAGTGTTTGCTCAAGTGATTTCCAGTGAGGTTTCCAATTGCAATATTAGATCTAGATGGGTTTCGTATTTAAATATCTATAATTTGGAATGCTAGTACAATGTTGGGCACAAAAGATCTCGGCAAAAGTTTAACATTTCTTAACATCATAGATTTAGTGCTAGGAACATAGATGTAGTGCCAAGGATTTACAGGTACACCTACGTATGCTTTATGTTATATATATAACTTTTATGATCTTTTATAAAACCGCCAGAGATTTCATTGTATTGAAGCGCAATTTCCTATATCATTTAGAGGGCAACTAGTTCCAAATCCGTACAGGAATTCACAACTTTTTAACTTCATTAACCTATGTCAGTAATTCCCCATCTCTTTTATGTTCCTTTGCAACTGATATTTGGTTGCATTTTTCTTCCCCTTCAAAGATCCTGCATTGGAGCCGCTTTGGGGAATTGCAAAATTTGTAGCATGAAAGGTAAGATTCGTCTCCAGGCAATAGATCATAGATCTGTGTATTTTTCATTTTAAGACAGTGCTTAATTTGTTACAATAGGAATAGGGTGTTGCAGACTTTTGTAATCCTCATCCCCCCTTCCCTCCTAATCAAGAGCAACAGGCCCAGTGACCAGGGAGCAGTAGCCATCTTTCCCATTGGCTGTCCCTCTTGCCAAGTATTCTGTATACCCCCTCCCTCCCATCCTCATCCTGTCTACTGGTACCTGGACCACTGCTCAGTGCTCCACACCCAGAGCCTCTCAGGCAAAGGGAAGGTAACTAGTTTATCAAAGCCACTGTGACCAGGGCTAGCACCAAAGGTCCTCCGACAGGTACTTTCCCATTCCAGACATGCTACTTAAAGTAGACACTCTGTCCTAGTGATACGTCTGATAACAAAATTATAGCAACAGAGGGCCCAAATGTCTGTCACTGGTAAGAGCTTGTGTGACATTAACTACAAGGATGGTACTCATCATATGTATTCTTTGGAACGTACTCAGTGACATGATCAAATTCACTTATTTAGTACAGATTTGGGACCTAATTGATCTTATTGATCTGCATTGGAATATTCAGACTTCAGAGAATCACCTTTAAGATTCAGATTTTCCAATTACCAGGGCAACCTACATTTTTCGCACTATCATCCACATCAGTTTGTGCATTTTTAAGTCAACATCCTAATTCTCATCGCATCAGAATCTGATGTTTATTGCTGAATTCGGCCATAAAAATCCATGGAAAAAGTATTCCTGCTAGGTTCACACATCCCTTCATGTTCCGAGATAAAAAAAAAAAAAAAAAAGAAGAAGAAAACAGCGACCAAGACAAAGACCTTTTTTGCATAATTATTGTCATCGCGTGGTATTGTCATTTTCTGACGGTTTCCATTCTTAAATCATTGCAAATGATATCTCCACGGATAATTAAGTGTATGTGGTATGCCGAGGGTGTGGAAAAGGATGTCTGGACTTTTGTGCAATAGATGGCATTGCAGTATGTATGAACGGGTAATGAAAAAGTGACTACTTAAACCTTTAATTGTAAAGGGTTCAAATTACTGTGTTCGATGGGCTTAGCAAGACCCAGATATAACAATCTATACACAGACAGAAGAGTTACCTTGCTTGCAGCAGCTACCTTACACATGGTGGTAATGTGAATGAAAAGGGAATGTTTTTATAATGTCCCACTCACTCCAGTACTGTCTTTCCTCAACAAACATGATTGACATACAGTAATCAACAGCCTATCCTGTTCTAACCAGCTAATGGATACCAATTCTCCGTGATTCTGTAATGGTGAAAAGGGCTGTGCTGAGGAAAAGAAGTCAATATTGTATACACCAGTTACCATTGATTACTTAGACACCTCGGGGGCACCCTTCAGCTGGAGGAGCTATGAAGAAACCATGAGAGGAAGCTTAGATATGACATGGAATTAAAAACGACGTCTATTTAGTCAATAAATGTAGCTTTTTAGATCCGTCTCTTTTGAGTAGAACCAAAATATCCACAGCGAATTAAGCTCGAAACGACTGTCAAGTCACTACATCTGAGATTTTGACCATCGTAAGATCTAGCTACCTCATTAGATATTCAAAATGGCTCCCCGACAACATCTGATATGTGTATCTTGACTTCTTGCTTTTAGTATATATTTTTTAAGCTATGAATTGGTAGTCTATGCTGAAATCTAAAATGTTTGCCCCCTAGGTTTTCATAAATGGTAGATATGAAATCCTTGATATCCGAAATGTACGTAAAATATTGCTTTTTTTTCTTGATTATGACAAAGAGATACATCATTTTCAAGATTCTCTGACGTTTTGGTTGTCATCTTGAATAAATAGAATGCTAGAAGGTGGTATCCACATATTGTGTGGGAAATGTTCATATAGAGACCATAAAGGTGAGAATTATCATTAACGGGAATGCAACAAGATTTACATTAGGCATTGCATAACCAGATCTTTGACTTTGCTGTCTAAAACCCATCAATTTTGAATTCGTTTAAGTCATACTTTCCCTTGGGGTATGTGGCATGCAATTAAAATGCGTTCTGGAATTAGTGTTCTTTACCAACCTTTGCTAAGAAATTGTATATTAATGCAAGGTAATTTGGTAAGGACTGTGAAGCTTAAGTGACTAGAACCCTTACAAGCGTTGTGGCCACTTGATGACTGTCTCAACTTCAACTGAGTTGTATGTATCTATAGTGGCAGACTCATGCCTTATTCAGGCTGTCCCTTTCCTCAGGAGGTATCCCGTATACCATTAGTTGTTTGTGTTCACTCTGTCTAGCTCTGTCCTTTTCACCTACCCTCTCGGGCATCTTCCTCTTGATTCTGCCCCATAAACTACCCTCCTCCCAACAATTTGTACACAGAAAGTGGTGTAGAAAAGTGATGTTTTCAAAACAAACTGATAGATTTGTCCATGAGAATATACTCATAACAAAGGGCACATTGTCAATTGAGAACCTATTTCATATTAAAGAAATAATCATGGTCTAATTTGACTAAAACGAATCCATAAGTTTCAAAGACTTCTCTTTTGGATTTATCTTTAATATTAGCATTCGGGAAGAAACCAATATCCCTACGATATGGTTCGGGTTCATCCTATTAGAAGGCAGTTATTTTTGTTCTTACTTTATTGCCATGCTTAACTACTGGTATTTACTTATTCTCCATAGTTTATTCTCCAAAAAGAGGCGGGTAAACGCTCATTGAAGTGATACTTGATCCAGTGCATTAAACAGTTTACAACATTAGTGTTTTTCTTAGACGGCTCTTTACCATCATTTGGTGCAATATTTACAGTTTGCAAAATCTTGAGCCAAGGATCTATAAAAAGCCGAAAGCCATTCTCCTATACATTGCCATTTGCTATTATAGTAATCGTCGGTCGGTCAGGATGACGGCTAATTACTGACTGAGGATGTATGCCCCTAAACCTATATCTCATACAATGTACATTGGAGTATATCAGCAGAACCCAACTCATCCGCCAACTCCCACTGCAATTGGAGCTGACACACCATCTTTTAGCCAAGCCAGAGATGCAACTTTTGAATCCCTGCAGGGTCTACTTCAAACACCAAAGATGACTCCTTGGTGAGCTGGAATGGCCCTTCAGTGTTTGTAGTTACTGATGTGGCCACAGTATAGGGGAATCTGGCAGCACCTTAACTGTCAACCCTGGCTGCACATCAATCTTCAGCTATCATCATCTGCCCCCACCCCCACACCCCATCCCCAATCACACAGAGGGCATACAGTACCGGCCTATATAAGTGCATGAATATGTATACCTTGAATGACCACTATGGGTACAGTGGTCTTTTTCACCACGGCCGAAGATATCTTCAAAGAGGAGTGATGGGTGAATGGCATTTCCAAATTCAACTGGAGATATCTTTGGAGTCTTGAAGATATCTTGAGAAATCCTATATCTAACCTGTCATTTTACTCATGTTTTTGCATTTCTAACACATGTCTTTAGCCTATGAAGATTGCCTGAAGACATGTCTTTAACCAAAAGTTTTTTCATTTTACAAGGTCAGTCTATTGGGAGGATGTAGTCAGCCCTAGACTTACAAAAGTCAATATATATGCACCTTAGGTAAAGCAATGAGTATTTGTTTCTAATGCACATATTCTTGCAAATGATTTTAATTGTAATAAAGAAAACTATGCAAAGTTTTGACGGCAAAAGCATTGTTTGGAGAAAGCAAGTTATTTTTAAAAGTAAAGAGAGGGCCATCTGTGAACCAAATGACTCCTGCGGCTTACATCATCTTCATAAAGTCAGGGTACACATGGTTTATACGTGAGTTTTTGGAAATATCTATTTGGTTAGAAAGCAGCACAAAACACCACACCTAAACCTAACTCCTTATGGATGGGGATGTCATACTTTCACCTCAGTAATTATGTGCAGTCACTTAGATATTGAGTCCCTGCACACAATATCTATTATGACACCATGCTCACTACAGAATTTCCAAAAAACACCAATATCAGAGACTTTTGGCAGTGAGAAAATCCCTGTTTCTTGGAAAAAAAACATGGACTTTTGGACCTCTTAAATAACCCCTTTTTTTGGGGGAAAATCACTGACACTTTCCAAAAATACTCCCTATTTCTAAAAATACAGGTACAGAACCAAGAATGAAGGTATTTCCTGAGAGAGCCTCACCAAAATAACAAAAACTCTGAATAATAATTTTGCTTTTGCTTAACAAAATACTCCCCTTTTTCTGATTTTCACAGAAAAATCACCCCTTTTCTTCCAAGTTCACAGACAGTCATGTGAATTTAGAGAAACCTTTTGTAACATGCACGGTATATGTGTTGGGGTGGAGTGCAGGGACCAGGTAACTACCCCATCTACATTGATAGGGAGGTGAAGCGTATCAGTCTTTTAAAGGAGCTGTGAATCAGCTACATTCTCCTCAATGCAAGCATCAGTGAACTTAGGTACTCCATTTAGTGTGCCTTGAAGTTTACATGAAGACCCATCTTCAGACCTATCTTCATGCAATCTTAAAAGTTATGATGATGTCACTTAAGAATGGGAAGCCCCCCCCCCCCTAGCACAGCTATTTATAGTAAGGAGACAAGTTCACTTTGGCATCAGAGTGGTGAGTGCCCCCTAGGTTTCGTAAAAGATAACATGAAACAGAATAAAGGAAACCCACTGAACAAGATCTCGAGAATTTCTCAGGAATTTCTCGAGTCCCGACCTGTGAATACGACAAGAAAAGAGAACGTGAATTTCCCCGGAAATTTGGACAGGCCATAACATCTTACACTTGAGAAAAGTCTAGATCTCGAGAATTTCTCAGGAATTTCTTGGGATATTCCCAGGAACTGGACATGTTTTTTTTTTTCGAGTATAAGATGTTCTGTGGTCTTTTTCACCGGCAATGGGTTATCATTACTAAAGACAGGCACAAATGAAGATATGCTGAAGGTAGGTGCGTGGATATAAGGGAGTGGTCATTATCTATCAACAGTTGGGATGGTGGGTTTGAGGGGGGTGTAAAAAATTCAGACTCCTCCCAAGGGGGGGGGGCAAAAAAAGTTGACCCCTCTTGAGGGGAGGGCTAAAAAAAATTACCCTCTTTTTAGTAAAAAAAGCCCATGCCCTACTATAGATCAAAGAGGGGCACGAAAATTCTCCGTGCCTCTGGCATAGGGGGAGGGGGCGCGAAAAATTTTGACTGCCGTCCAGGGGGGACATACAATTTTAACCTACCACCCCCCCCCGTTAATAAATAATGACCACTCCCTAATCATGGATTTGGACTCACCTGTCATCAATCTTAGCACATGTCATCTTAAAATAAGCATATCTTCAGGTTATTATTCCCCTTTCCTTTATTCTGTTTCATGTTATCTTTTATGAAAACTGGGGGGCCACTCACCATTTTCATGGAAAAAAATACCTGTCTTCTAACTATAAATAGCTGTGCATGGAATTCCCAGGGGGATTCCCATGTTAAAGCCGACAACTGCCGCTGCCGGCAGGACCCAGGGGGGGGGGGCTACAGCCACTATGTGGACATGGAAATACTGGGGGGGCGGGGTTTAGCCACTCACTTGTCTGATCAGAATCTTTACTAAAGAAATGTATAGGGCCAAAATCGGGATAATGCACAGTGTTTGTTATAACCAGACATTCGTTATACAAATAGCGGGATTCATCATATTGGGGACTTCACCAGCGCCTGCGGTGCTGCTCGCACGAAAAAAAGTGGTGCCACCATGTGCCAAAAGCATTGCAACTCCTAGTCTTGTAACTCTGTGCTTGTCACACAACTTCTACCATTTTCTAATTCCCTGGGTCACTTTTGCTGGTTGCTGCCAGATAGAGTGTGAGTGGCCAACTACAGGAACATCCAACGTCAAAGCCAATGACTTCCGGGGTAGCCGTTTTGGATAAGTAGTGCAACTATTCCACTATGCTACCTTCAGGGCCCTTTTTCTGTATTTTTAAATGATTATAATAAAGCGTTTCTAAAGGGACGAGATGATTATTGCATGCCCACAATATTCTTTTTATGTTGTAAGAGAAATGGATTTGTGTATGATTGTACCTAACGATTATTAAAAGAGTATGTAACTATAAATTATCCGGAATGTATTTCTGTATGAATTTTCATTGAGTGGCATTTCTGATTATTCAGACAGTTACTCCTATGGAGATTAAACATATAAACGATTTTTATAATTTATCAAATGTAAGTCACTTCTGCAAATCAAGTTAAATGATGAAACATTGTATTGAAGGTGATTAAGTATGTTGAATAATGTATGCCCATATGTTTAAAAACATTTTGATCCATTCCAATTTTGAATAGATGGCATTTATTTGCCTTAGTCTGACCTCGGGACCTCATCATAAACTCCCAAAGCGAAATGCCCAAAATGGGCATAACGATTATTTATCAACCTCAGAACTTCTCCTCAAATCACATACAGAAATAGAATTCTTACAAATACTTACAATCCATTTCTGATCAATGAATAAACTGTATAAATGATTATTAATAATCGACTAACTCCATTTAGAAAAACTCCTTGCCTCACGAATTCATCTGAAAAAACAGAAAAAGGCCACTGGTGTGTTAATCATTCATTTATATATACATGACAATTCTGGTGGCATTGGATTTTCTTGTTCCTGTTTCTTTTTTTTTGGCAAGACCCTCTAGACTAGAGCCCAACATTTAGAGCTTGACCAGAAGTCTAGACCAATCTCTAGGGCCGCATTTGTTCTCTCTTAACCCCTTACTATTAGGAAAAGAGATTCAATATGACATTATATAAAGATGGACCCTTCAGCACCTTAAAGTTATTGGTTTGCCTTATGGGCCAAAACTGGCCCAAATCGAGCCTCAGTGTGCCCTGTAGGATCCTCTCAAGTCCCCATTGACCACCCCATGATTGAGACATCCTGACCTCCTACCCTGCCATTTATCATCTGCTCTTATGACACTATGGCCTCTCTTTACTTTTAGAGACAGGTGAAGATAACTTGCTTTCTTGTATCAATTCCTTCTCAGTAAAAAATATGTATAACATTATCTTTAATTTTAAAAATTATTTGTAAAACATGGGCATTACAAACATATATACTCGTTGCTTTATTTGAGGTGCATAGTAATGACTTTTTAGGTCTAGAGCTGATCCCAACCATCCAACAGACTGGCCTTGTGAAATGACATATTTGGGGTTAAAGACAGGTCTTCAGGCTACTTTCAAAGGCTAAAGACAGGTGTTGGAAATGCAATTATATCAGTAAACCACAGGTTAGATAAAGGATTTCTCAAGATATCTCCAATAATTCAAAGATATCTTCAGTGGTCCTTTGCACGGATGGTGAGGTATCTTCACTAAAGATAGGTAGAAAACAGATAGCTCTGTGGATATTATCTTCAAAAACTTTATTTCTATAGATGCTGGCATTATTTGTCATACATTTGCAATAATATCCTTGAAAAGATAGGTTAGAGATAACTTTTCTAACGATATCTTTACATTTTCAAAGATATCTTTAGTTTCCTTTGGAAATAGCATTGACTTATCTTTACAATCTGAAGATATCGTCACTGTCTGTGCAAAAGACTACAGTTCAATTTGGAAATAACATTCACCTAACGTTCCCCTTTGAAGATATCTTGGCCGTCGGTGAAAAAGACCACTGGTGTGTCCAAATTTCCTGGGAAAATCACGCTCTCTTTGCCCAAGTTCCCAACTCGAGTCCTGTGCAGTGGGAAAGGGAAATGATAGACTGAAGATATGATTATTTGCCATATGACATATGCCAAGATGATGAGAGGTGAGTTATCCTTTGGGTCTAAATTCACGGCTACTGAAGACAACTCATGTAGAAATAGAATTTTGAAGATATCCATAAAACCCATCTTAAGCATTTATGCCTATTGTTAGTAACGATAACCCGCCACCAGTGAAAAAGACCACTGTGGTCCTTTGCACAGACGGTGAAGATAACTTCAGATGATAAAGATAAGTCAATCTCATTTCTTAAGGAAACTAAAGATAATCTTTAAAAATTTTAAGATATCTTGAGAATTGTTATCTCTTACCTAACTTTTCAAGGATATTATTACAGTGGTCTTTTCATGGGTAGTGGGATATCTTTACTAATAATAGACACAAATGAAGATAAGCTGAAGGTAGGTTGATGGATATCTTCAAAATTATATTTCTATATGAGTTGTCTTCATTTTTCATGGATTAAGACCCAGAAGATAACACATCTATCATCAATATTGGCACATGTCATCTTCAAGTAAGTATATCTTCAGGCTATCATTCCCCCTTTGCTTTATTCTGTTTCATGTTATCTCTTATGAATACTGGGGGGGGGGGGCGACTCACCATTTTGATGCCAAAGTCAACCTATCTTCTTACTATAAATAGCTGCACATGGAATCCCTAGGGGGTTTTCCCATTCTTCAGTGATGCCATAATTTATTATAGGTTTGGTTGAAGACAGGTCTGAAGATAGGTCTTCAGCAACCTTGAAAGACATGGTTGTTCCCTTCATATCAACTACAGACTTCCCAGTAAACACACATTCCTAAATGGAAGTTGCACAGAGGAATATTTACTTAGAATCTTGGAGCCAACTACAACCTTTTGCTTGGTATGCGGATGTTAAAACGTTAAAGTTTAGTTACGTTCTAGATACGGATATATCAGAAATATGTTTTTTATGTTTTATTTCTACCAAAAACTTCCAAAAGAAGGGAGGGGGAAGAAAAGAAAACACCACTGTACTACCAATTGTGATGAAGATTTGTCTGTGAAAACTCCATCATGATAATTTCGGTACCTTATACCTGCAGTAGGCACTTGGAAATGTTTTAGGCCATGTGATAGGCCACATTGAATCCTTTTCAGAAAAAAATTGATTATGTTTCTGTCACGATTAGAAGAAGAGTAATCAATGAAAATATGGAGGGATGAACACACATTTGTAAACGGAAGTTGCACAGAGGTATATCTACGTATAATTTAGGTTCCAAGTTAGTAAATTTGCTTACTATGTGCATGTTTAAGCATTAAGGTTTACTTACATTCTAGAGACATAGAAATCCAAGATGATTATGTGAGACTATTTCTAAACACAAAGTACCTTTTGAGCTTAAATACATTATCATGAGTCACAATAATGCCACTAATAGATAACTCTTTGCATTGCTATCGTCATTATTATAAGCTTAAATTTGATACCAAAATTAAATATGCCCTTTTTTGTCTATTGTTTCAATGGATTTGACTAGAGAAATATGAAACATTTGAAAATTGGGTCAAAATATATAAACATAAAGATGATGTTGATATTCAGCATCACAATATTGGCAATATATATTCAGATATTGTGATTATTGATGTCATAGGGCATAACCTATCATAACTGAGCTCAAACAGTGACGGAATTTCCCATACTGTTTAAAGGCGCAAATATCATCAGTGCTTCCTGCTGGAGGCGGGTGATGACTGTCCATGGGGCTGGCACCACTGACCGGATTGATTAATTGCCACAATGATTTACATCCTGCCATCCACCAGCACAACCTCTCCCTCCCCCTTTTATCACAACTGTTGGCCCTCTCTTTAATTTCAGAGACAAGTAAAGATAACTTGCCATATTTAATCAATGATTTTGCTGTAAAACTATGCATAGCATTCTGTATTAGGCCAAAAAAAAGGTGTGTTTCCAGTTACATGAACTGAAATGTTAGGGTCGGTAGGTCAGATTTTTTTTTTGATTTTTTTTTCGCAATAAAGGCATGTTATATATCAAAGGAAATGTGGCCACAATAGTCCAACAGTATATAAGGTAGTGGTCGTTATAATAATCAACAGGGGGAAGTGCCGAGTCATTTAGGGGCTGTTCAAATATTACGTAACACAAACTTGGCCACTTTTTGACCCCCTCTCCCACTTAGTAGCAATTTGTAGCAATATGACCACCCCCCTTCCCTAATTATGTAACATTGGTCAGACCCCCCCCCCCCCCCCCAGTTACAGATCAATAATGTACTGGATAGCTTTCAATTCCAAGCGACAATATGCAGCTTTTGAAATCAATCATTGAATGTTCCTAAATCTATGTGACTGCTACAATTTTATAAGAATTACAGGAAGATCTCTAAAATCAGATTAAAATGCTTCGAATTTTGCCATCTGATGTATTCTTCATTTCTGTTATGTAGACCCAACACTTGGGAAGACCCCCCCCCTCCTCCTGTAACAAAGTGTAACAAACTTCATGACCCCCGCCCCTATGGTGTTACGTAATATTTGAACGGCCCCTTATTACCAGTGGGGCTTGATGGATTTTGACGTATCGGCAGATTTTTTTCTGACCCTCCACCACTATGACGAAAATGATTGCGACCCCCCTCCCCACTAAGAAATGATTTTGCAAAATAGCCCCCTCCCAAAAAATTGAAATGACACATCATAAATGACTCGCTCGTAAAGGGGGGTCATAAAAATTTCAAACCCCTCTTGACTGGGTGTAAAATGATTATTCCCCTTTTAGGTAAAAATATACTATAGTTTAAAGGGGGGAGCAGAATAAATTGATTGCTCCCCAAGGGGTAAAAATATTTTCCAAAAAGTGGTCTGCCATTTTTGTAGCTCTATTGCTATTGGTTCAATGGTCCTGTCAAAGAAAAAAGGGGAAAAAAAACCTGTCCTGCCTGTTTTGCTAGGATTGGTCGGGTAACTGGAAACAAACTTCTTTTTTTTTTAATTAAAATCACTTGTTAGAATATGTGCATAAATAACAAATACTCACTGCCTTAGGTAAGGTGAATTTGTAGACTTTATTACGTCTAGAGCTGACCCCATCCTCCCAGTAGACTGGCCTTGTGAAATGACATATTTATGGTTAAAGACAGGTCTTCGGGTGTCCTTCAAAGGCTGAAGACATGTGTCAGAAATGCAAAAGTATCAGATAAATAGACGTACGACAACTCCAATCTAGTTTGGGCGAATATTTTATTGGACCTGGCCAATAAACATACATAACCAGGCCTAAGTAACACAAGAAGAAAGAAAAAAAAAAAATCTCCAATGTGAGACCGGTGGTCCTTCCTGGGGCTAGGCAATATGGCCGACTACAAGGCCACCAGTGAAGGAACCTGTTACATAACAGGTGAGTGGAAGTGGTGACATCTGGTAATACATTTGGGAACTGCTACTGCCCATTTATCACCACTTATATGCGCGCATATAAGTAGCTTATAAATAGACGTACGACAACTCCAATCTAGTTTGGGCGAATATTTTATTGGACCTGGCCAATAAACATACATAACCAGGCCAACACGCCAAACAGAATGGAGAACAAACAAAAAAAACAAAAAAAAAAAAAAAAACAATGAAAGTACATAACCAGATTTTACACGAATAAGGCGCTGACCATACGCCGATCAAGATCGACACGAGCTTGTTTGGATTTTGTCAAATAATGCAACACACTCAATGATTTCCAGTCACCAATGTTCTTGATGTCCAATAGACTGAACCCTGCATCTGCCAAGGCTGATGCACCTCCTCTTCGTAACGAGTGTGAAGACAACTTATCGATGCCTGACTTGGCGCACAACTTGTGCAATTTGCCTAAGTACCATGAGTAACTGCCACGACACCATTGGCCATTTTTCATGTACGACACTACTTGTGAGTCACTGGATGGGTAGTTCACCATAGATAACAGCAAGGTCAGGTAATGATGAAGGCAGAAGATAGAGTCATAGATGAATGTGAAGGGTATGAACAAGACCCGCTCCTTAAATGAAATAGTCTTTGTACGGCGAAGTCTGACGGAGACCCCCCAGACTTCCCAGGTCAAATCTGACAAGCAGACTGCCAGTCCTTGTTCAACCACATTGGACTTACGTAATAAGCCTCTGAAGCACATGATAACAGTGATCCAAAATGCCACATCTTCAGAACATGACATATCCAATAGTTTATAAATACGCTTTAAGTCCTGCACTGACGCTGGTCGCGCCTGGTCCACATGATCACCTAGGGTCCTTCGGATACCTCTCATAGTGATGTAGAGTTCAAATGTATTAGGGTTGACATGTGCATAACCTAGGACCTTGTGCAACACCCAAAGTCCTCCTAGGTACTGTTTAATAGAGCTGTAGCGCAGTCTCTCAGCCAAGTGTGTAACATATAACAACACAACTTCTATACTAGCGGGGAATGGAACAAGCACACCATATAATATGCAAAATTCCAAATAAGAGTTCCATTGGCTCTTTCTAGTACGCTCCGTGGCTCCAGCCATCCACTGTGACTGGTAGTTCCGTAGTTTGTGAGTCAAGACATCCCCTGCAGCAGAAGTCATTTATCAGAAATGAAGGCAATCCTTTTGCACACCTTTTATCCGTACAGCGCGACAAAAAGTCAGGAACAATATTGTCTTTAGATTTAACGCGAGTAGCAACAATATGAAAATTATGTACAACTGATAACCAAAATAATTCTCTTATCCACCACATACAACGAACACTCCGCGATCTGCCAGTATTTATCATGCGTTGGACTTGGGTATTGTCGGTTCTGACTACAACTTTTGTATCCGACCAATCATTTCCCCAACGTTGCGCTGCGGCAACCACTGGCCAGACTTCCAGTAGGTTAATGTCAGCTGTCTCATCATATTCACAAGGGGGTTTAACAGTATGATATAATGGAAAGCGATTATACAACTGATTGTAGGCAGGTAACTTCCATGCACCTACTAACCAATCACCATTATAACATGAGCCAAAACCAGTTAGTGATGAGTCAGTGTCTACGATAGGATGATAATCAAAGGTACGTAGGATTTTTGCAGAACCATTGAATACATAACTGAACCTTTTCCACCAGCGGATGTCATCCATAAACCAATCAGGTAGTTTGACCACCGTGACACTGTCGGCCATGTATTTGAGTAGGTTAATGACTCTACGTGAAAATGTTCTGCCTCCCCGAATAACTCTACTAGCGTGTGCCAAATGACCACACAGTTCTTGTAATTCTTTTTTGGTAGCAACAGTTTTACCCAAGAACTTGTCGATCAGTACCAATAAGTTGTCTAACTTTTGTGGGGGTAAGCTGATTTCCATTTTCACTGTGTCAATTACCAGACCCAAATACTGGACTTTGGTAGCAGGGGTTAAGATTTTTTTCCATGCAATATGGAAACCGAGACGTCGGAGCAGATCTACCAATATCGCCTGACGCCTCGCACACTCCTCGTAGTTGTCAGCCACAATGACAAAGTCATCCAGGTAACCGAAAACATTGAAAATACCTCTACGATTCATACACCGGATGACAAACTCAGTTAGTTGAGTAAAGATAAATGGTGCACATCTAAGACCAAACGATAAGGCTTGATCTTCGAAATATTCTGGTGCACCGTCCAGACTCCAGACAAAACCTTGCTTGGAACGATCGTCCGGATGAACAGCCACACTGCGATAAGCAGATTGGATGTCCAATACACATAAAAACGAGCCCTCATGTATGACATCAGTAACACTATCTACTTGAGTATAATGAAACGGTTGGCAAGTTGTGTACATAAAGTCATTAATACTTTTGAGATTATCATCGGGATCACCACGGCTGCAATCTGTTATGGGTCTTAAGCTGCCGTCTGGTTTTAAAATAGCCCCCAGTGAATGTACACACTGGGGTCTACTAAGAACCCTTTTGACTTTACCATCAATTAACTCCTTCCTTACCAGATCGTCCATTTGGCATTTTACACCTTCTTTGATTATGGAATGGTAATTTTTTTGAAAATAAGAACCATCATAATCCACATCAACGATTTTGAATCCGTTACGAACACCGTCTAGGATATAAGCATAGTTACCATCAACTTCCTCAAACCCCATGCATTCATCAAAGAAGGCGTGTGGGTTGAGTTGGAGGCACATGCCATCTAAGACATGAACGGAATCACAATCCAAAGGACAAGGTCTAAACCATTCAACACCATCGACAATTCTGGAAGTGTAGATAGTAGGAGTTAATATAATGTCTTCCGTCTTTGGTAATGAATCTGAAGAATTGACATGATTTGAACCACAAGGAGTTACGAATTTGTTGACATCCCATAATAAACTATATTCAAGTTCACTGGTAATATCAGAATCACTGGTATTGTCAGAATCGGAAGATTTTATAATTCCACCATCTATGCCAAACTCCTCGGAGACATTGACCCCTGAATCAGAATCCACTAAGGCCTGATATCAATCATTTGATTTTTTCACAGTGCACTTTAGTTTTGTGTGGTTACCCCCACAAGAGCGACATACATGTGGGTGAGGGCAATCTTTGGCGTTACAACCATTATCACCGTTAAATGCATAGCAACAGTGAATTTCATCTGACTTTTTCTTTTTGTTCTTTTTCCTCTTACTACTCGATCCCGCAACAGTACCAGCACCACTTTGAGATGATGGAGGCTGGATACCAAGAACATTACATAAGTGCTCGGCACTAAGATTCTCAAGACCAACACTGTTTGAGAAGATGTCGTGATCGAAATAGCAGAATGTGTGTTCACCAAACGATTCTCCCCTTTCACGCATCGCAAGATCATACTGAATGAGAGCATCCTCATTGTAGAATGCTTTCTTGTCAGTTAGGAATTTAACATGTTTACCATAGTTTTTACATGGGAAGTTTCTAGCCAACATGCTATTCAAGAGACCCATGCTAGCAGAAATAACATCATTCAAGGCGGGTTTTTTTACTTTATCATGCGGCATGTGCTGTTCAATGTCATAGGTCACAAACTTACTGCCACTGGCATTGTTTGGTGAAAATATCACCATTGGGGCGCCTTGAGCTTGGTGTTGTAGTTGCTGGTTAGGATACCATGCTGTTGGGTTATGTGGAATTTGAGGTTGCACAGACTGAACACCAGGAGCCTGGAACAGGCTTTGTTGATTGGGTATGATTCCTGCAGCCTGGTACTGTTGTTGTGGGTTAGGAATAACGCCAAACTGATATGAAGCCTGCTGCTGATGGGATGTTGGGACTGGAATCCCATACATATGAGAAGTAGTCGGGTTACCATATACCATAGGTGTAGGTGGGAACTTTAGCCTGCCATCCGGTGCCCTAAATTGACCCACACCAGGCCAACTGACAGTCTGACTAACAGGTGTGACAGGTGGGGAATAAGGTGTGCCATCTCTGTAGAACAGCTGAGGAACAGTGTTAGTAGCTACACCACCACTTCTCCACTGTTTCCACAGTAGGAACTCTTGATAATCATTGTCTAATTCACCATGGGAATGACTTTGACCCACTGGATAGTCAGGTTGATTGTCTCTGGGGACCGGGTGATTGTACCGGGAAGGTGGCTTGTTATCGCGGGTGAGCGACTTGTTTACTTGGGTATTTCCCTCTACTGTAGGCAATTTTTTACTCAAGTTGGGTAATTCAAACATACCTGAGGTGGTTTCAAGGCCGGATTGGCCTGCGGAGGGTCCCATAACTTTAGAATCAGGCCCTAAAACAGTGTTTGCGGCCGAAAACCGGCTTTCCGGAAGTACAGGGCGGCCATTTTGGGCTCCGCAGTTAAAGTTAGAGCTGGCTTGTGATTGGCCAGTTTGGAAGCCTGGTGTGTTCGAGTCCCCACCTTTATTCCTTACTGTATCCAACTCTGATGAGTTCAAATACGTAGCACTAGCAGCAAGAAAAGAAGTTTGGGCCTCGAACGCACCTAGGGCGTTCGACCCACCACTTTCGTTCCTTACCGCATCCAGCCCTGAAGGATTCCAACATGGTGCACTAGCAGTAAGAGAAGAATTTTCACCCTCGAACGCACCCATGGCACCTCGCCAAGCCCGTACGCCTTCGTTTAATTGGCGAAGAGATCTGTTATTTTCAGCCCTAAGGCTGGCCAACTCTAGTTCCAACTCCTTGCGTTTACACATTTCATCAATTTTTGATTTCCTGGCCCTTTCAAGTTCAATCTGATGCAATAATTCATTTTGTGTAGATTCCTCCCCAAGGCTGCTAAGCTCACCATGTTGACCGTCCTTCCCGTGGGGCGGCCGGTCGCTCTGCCTGGCCTCCGTGGCCTCCTGCTCGTCACGCTCGGCTGAATCCGCTGAACCAGGTAATTTTTCCGAATCCTCCGGAGAATGACGTTTCCCCGGATTGGTCACCCCACAATTCGGGCACTTGGCCGCGTTACCATGGTAGGAAGTATCACAGGCCACGCATTTAGTCATGATGACTGAGAAAAAAAATCTCCAATGTGAGACCGGTGGTCCTTCCTGGGGCTAGGCAATATGGCCGACTACAAGGCCACCAGTGAAGGAACCTGTTACATAACAGGTGAGTGGAAGTGGTGACATCTGGTAATACATTTGGGAACTGCTACTGCCCATTTATCACCACTTATATGCGCGCATATAAGTAGCTTTAAAACAACAGGTTAGATAAAGGATTTCTCAAGATATCTTCACGAATTTGTAGATATCTTCAGTAAAATTTGGAAATGCCATTCACATATCACTGCCCTCTGAAGATATGTTCACCCTTGGTGAAAAAGACCACAAATGTATGACAAATAATGCCAGCTTCTATAGAAATGAAATTTTGAAGATATCCGCGAAGATATCTTCTGTGTTATCTTTATTTCTGCCTATCTTTAATGAAGATACCTCGCCATCCGTCCAATAGACCACAGTAGTATTAGGATTGACCTTCTAGTGGTAAATCTATAGAGAGTTGTTATTCACATGAAATAAATGCCTTTCTTGTATAAGTCCCGGTGATAGATCAGTTGAAATGATTATATCAGTACCCAGGAACCTATCTTGAAACATAGGCCGTAAACAAGAGTGGGTTGTGATCAATACAGGAACCATGGTATGAGATATGGACAAGTCCGCTAAATTAGGTGATGGAAACTGGCTAATGTGTTTGCTTCCATTGATTCCCCCAAAGGCTGTAGGCAATAAAGAACTCCTGAGAAATGAAGTTAATACTTTTGGGGTTTACTCAAGCGATTTCATGCCAGAACTTCAGCTGCAATCAAAGATTCATTTGGATAGCAAGCCGGGTGTCATGTTAAAATATTTACCATTAAAATGGCGGAAGACAAAAGCTGTTCACATTCTATTTTCATTCATGGACTCCCCTCTCCTCAAGGATAGACATCCAAAGAGAGTGTATGCAGCTGGCAAGGTGGACACTATCTTCTCTACACTGTATTGTTTCATAGTATTTGTCCATTGATGAACTCGAGTAAGGTATATTGCATCACCAATGCCACAAATGGGTGCCCTGCGGGCTGTTTTCAAAAGATTGGAAGTCAATTCTGTCAGAGATGCACTTCCACAAATAGAAGTCACACAACTTTGGTAGGTCACTTGTGTGTTGGTCTCTTCTGTTCCCAAAAGCTGCTTCATACGGTCCACAAGTTGTCAGTGCTGCCCAAAAGCAGCCCACTTTCCAGGACGTCACTTCCTTCACTATTGTGGTATACATAAGTAAGTACCTGGGCGTACTAGGATATAAATGCAACATAGAAAATGCACTCCCATGCAGAGGTAGAATATAGGAGTGGAAAGTGATGTACCTACCATAAGAATCCACCTCCAGCATTTTGGAAACAGCCTCCTGGCGGTTAATTTAATAGTAAATCATTATTACTTTGAAATATTCTTCTGTAGCAGACAAATTAGCATTCTGTATTATGGAAGGCCAATTGGTAATTAATTAAGCTGTTTAAATTGCATTTGTTAATTTTCACAGAGGGTGGTACGGAGCCTTCATTACCCTTTGCTATTTGAATGGAAAGACCAATTCTACATCGGATCAAGTGACCTGTTTGGAGACACTTCCAGTCTAAGTATATCTCTGAATGAACCTAGTAAACTCAAAAGTCAATATCTTCACACCCTTGCTGGAGGGCATCTGCATCATGAAGCTAGAATAGAATACCATCTTAGGAACGACGTGGGCGTGGGAGAGTAGTGCAGCATATCAATATTATAAACCTAGACGATTTACAGTGGGGTGAATTGCTCCTCCTGAGTGAACATTCTATAATCTGAGATATAAGGTGAGCACATAGGTTTCGGTCAGGCACAGGCAGCAGTGCCTGGGTCGGTGCAGCGATCACCCATTTCCCCTTCATTTTCTCCAGGTAATCAGACCAATTGATTGTGCTGATGGGACATGCATTAAGGTGGTGGTTAGGAAAGGTGTTTTGCCCACAGGTGTCACCCAAAGGAGTGATGGATTAAGGCGCAGGAGGGGCAGTAAATCAGGGGGTGGCTGGTAGGCACTATTGGCTGGCTGATTGCAGTAATCTTAAGGTCAACCCTCATTACCTACTTATTAACACGGCAGCAGGCAGGTATGACACTGTCCTTAAGGCAGGTGACAGAGAGGCAACAGACACCTGACAGGAGCACTCGATGAGCAGGTGGTAGTTGAAACTGAACGAACAATTAAGGACAAGTACTGCTCCAAGTCTCATACAGGTATCACAAAAATTGTAAACCTTAATTCTAGCTATTGCATTGGCACTACACATTCGACAGGTTAGCATCTAGTAAACATTGCTTTGCGTACTATCCCTCATAATCAGATAATAAAGTGAATATGCAATGCAGAGAAGGTCCCACAGCAAGAGGATTGTAAAGCTAAGACATCCGCCATCCCATAGGTATACTACTCCAGTTGCATATTAGGTTGGGATGTCTGGACATGCCATGTACAGGGATTATACCAAAGGAGACACTAACTACTGTTATGTAGGCCTACAGATAGAAGCACAGGTGCCTGTATGGGGATGGACACATGCTTATGGAAGGCGATGTCAGAACATTATACCACCTATATATTTAGTTGTCATCTCTAGATCACCGAGTGCTCCTGCTCGTGCAAGTCAATGGCAGCTCAGCTCAGAAAACAGCATAGAATGACTGTAAGACTTTCTCACATTTAGTATTAGTACAGTGTGATACTTCTTATGCCTAAATTCCATAGAAAACACGCTAAGCATCTCCCCAGTACTGTGACGAAATGTACTCTTTTCACCTAAAGCAAAACAAAACATCATTGAGTTTGGATATCAAGATATCAAGAAGTATTCCCTAAGTATTATCTGGTGCGAGTGCAAATCAAGCTTGGAAGCTGAGTGAGTGGGTGTGTCGACACCGGCTCCAATCTAATGAAAACCATGCTATTTGCTTTCATCAGCGTACCTTTACCTATATTCTGTGCATTGACTGTATTCAACACCTGAAAACTAAGATAGCACAGCATATATGTGACTGGGAGTCACGTACTGTATTGTGAGCATCTGATCAGATCCGACTGTACCCACAACCAACCGAATGGGGATGTCATGAACACCTTGATCAACCAGGGCATTAACCATAGCCACAAAGCGGCTGTTTCTGGACCAGAGACCGCCTGTCAGCTCCAATTCCGTCCTGAGTGGCTCATAAACCAAAGGGAGTTACTCTGTATTGCTTAGGCCCTTCCCCCATGCAGCTTAGGTCTGATCCTTATCGGTTCCGCCATGAGCCACCCATGCCCATTTTGAGCTGCTCCTGTATTGCTACGCAGTAGTAAGTCGTGCATAAACTAAAACGCTAATCTTGGTTATACACTCAACGCCTGTGGTTCGGACGGAAGCAAACGGGCCGGGAATATATATCTATAGATGTCAGCATAAATCGTTTGATCATAATTATACGATTAATCCCTATCCAAAGAGCTCTACAAGTGTGTGGTTTTCTCTTTGTATATAAATATTATTCTTGATTATGCAAATATCACGAACCACTGATAGCTGATAGAAAGGTATAACAAAACAAACTCATTCATATCAGAATCTTATATCAGTCATTGTGATTAAGCATAACTGTACAATAGGTCCTGGGGAATAGCCCTTACCAGTCAAACTATAAATCAAGATCTTCTTCCAGACTCTTATTAAATCTTTACACGTTAGTGGCCCTGCTCCATCAATTTATGTCGTTATATCATCATGACCAGTGAAGGTATAACATATTTTTTCTCATTGGTTCAAATTGACTGTCGCTACATTATGTGCTGTACCACGATCGCACACAGCCCTACGATTGAAAATGGATAGGTATTCCCTTTGAGGGAATACGAGTATGCTCTAGAGGCCTGTATGCAACAACTCCTCATCTTTAAAAATGACTCGGCGCATATTGCAGGTTGTTTCAAAGAACGATGACAGGGCCCATAGGCCTAATATAGCCACTACGTTGTCGTTATGGATAATAATAGAAAGGAGCCCCTGGCGGTGGTATAAGCTTACATATAAAATCTAGCACATAGAATCTGAGAAGAGAATCGGTGTAGTAGTATCGAAAAAGCACAATAGATTATTCCCACCGCCATAACTTAATGTCTGTTCAAACATGCATGCCATACTACATCTCCATACTCCCATTCCAAACGATGTACCCTAACCATGCGCATACAGTTGGTATGTTAAAAGCAGGTGTGACTTCCTTTGCATCTTCCAAAACAGCATGGTACTTTTAGTTTGCCAATGGAAGGCATCGATATTTTTCATAGAAAATCTAGCAAGACGATTGTTTCTATGGAGACGTATGTAGCTCGTTCTTTGAAATCAGTTTTGCTAATTTCTATACCATGTTATATTATTCCCTCTTCTTGGTATTAACAACTTGAAACTCTGTGAAATGACAGACTCCCCGGACGCTGTAATAACAGCTGCATGGACCTTAACCATAGCTGCTGAGCACGGCTTATAAATATGCAGAGCTAAAATATACTCAATCACCAAACTGAGGAGCAGCCACCTGCTTCCCCACAGCAAAGGTCCTATCTATCAGGGTTGTGTACACTCTACTAAAGGAAAGAGTGGTCTAGAACATGGCCATGTTGGAAGTTCAAGAAATAATGCTCTTTTTCCAAATGAGATTACATCTCTGGTTCACCTCAGTTTGCTGGTCTGGGTAATCTGCCACACATTTCCTCTGTCCCCCCCCCCCCGCTGCATTCGAAGAATACACAGAAATGCAACCAACAAATGTTGTGCCTAGATATGTTTATAAACCATCACTGAATATCAAAATGTCAACTGCAACACCGGATAGACATTGGTTTGATGATTATTTACCATATCATCTTTCTTTTGGCATGCAATCATTGTCATGAGCCATGAGCCACCCATGCCCATGTTGAGCTGCTCCTGTATTGCTACGCAGTAGTAAGTCATGCATAAACTAAAATGCTAATCTTGGTTATATGCTCAACGCCTGTGGTTCAGACGGAAGCAAACGGGCCAGGAATATATATCTATAGATGTCAGCATAAATCGTTTGATCATAATTATACGATTAATCCCTATCCAAAGAGCTCTACAAGTGTGTGGTTTTCTCTTTGTATATAAATATTATTCTTGATTATGCAAATATCATGAACCACTGATAGCTGATAGAAAGGTATAAAAAAACAAACTCATTCATATCAGAACCTTATATCAGTCATTGTGATTAAGCATAACTGTACAATAGGTCCTGGGGAATAGCCCTTACCAGTCAAACTATAAATCAAGATCTTCTTCCAGACTCTTATTAAATCTTTACACGTTAGTGGCCCTGATCCATCAATTTATGTTGTTACATCATCATGACCAATAAAGGTATAACATATTTCTTCTCATTGGTTCAAATTGACTGTCGCTACATTATGTACTGTACCACGATCGCACACAGTCCTACTTTTGAAAATGGATGGGTATTCCCTTTGAGGGAATATGAGTATGCTCTAGAGGCCTGTATGCAACAACTCCTCATCTTTAAAAATGACTCGGCGCATATTGCAGGTTGTTTCAAAGAACGATGACAGGGCCCATAGGCCTAATGTAGCCACTATGTTGTCCTTATGGATAATAATAGAAAGGAGCCCCTGGCCGTGGTATAAGCTTACATATAAAATCTAGCACATAGAATCTGAGAAGAGAATCGGTGTAGTAGTATCGAAAAAGCACAATAGATTATTCCCACCGCCATAACTTAATGTCTGTTCAAACATGCATGGCATACTACATCTCCATACTCCCATTCCAAACGATGTACCCTAACCATGCGCATATAGTTGGTATGTTAAAAGCAGGTGTGACTTCCTTTGCATCTTCCAAAACAGCATGGTACTCTTAGTTTGCCAATGGAAGGCATCGATATTTTTCATAGAAAATCTAGCAAAACGATTGTTTCTATGGAGACGTATGTAGCTCGTTCTTTGAAATCAGTTTTGCTAATTTCTATACCATGTTATATTATTCCCTCTTCTTGGTATTAACAACTTGAAACTCTGTGAAATGACAGGCTCCCCGGACGCTGTAATAACAGCTGCATGGACCTTAACCATAGCTGCTGAGCATGGCTTATAAATATGCAGAGCTAAAATATACTCAATCACCAAACTGAGGAGCAGCCACCTG
This sequence comes from Acholoe squamosa, assembly GCA_949317995.1. Taxonomy (NCBI): domain Eukaryota; kingdom Metazoa; phylum Annelida; class Polychaeta; order Phyllodocida; family Polynoidae; genus Acholoe; species Acholoe squamosa. Next base: position 34,005,828 of record OX439035.1, on the reverse strand, counting down.
CTTCCCCACAGCAAAGGTCCTATCTATCAGGGTTGTGTACACTCTACTAAAGGAAAGAGTGGTCTAGAACATGGCCATGTTGGAAGTTCAAGAAATAATGCTCTTTTTCCAAATGAGATTACATCTCTGGTTCACCTCAGTTTGCTGGTCTGGGTAATCTGCCACACATTTCCTCTGTTCCCCCCCCCCGCTGCATTCGAAGAATACACAGAAATGCAACCGACAAATGTTGTGCCTAGATATGTTTATAAACCATCACTGAATATCAAAATGTCAACTGCAACACCGGATAGACATTGGTTTGATGATTATTTACCATATCATCTTTCTTTTGGCATGCAATCATTGTCATGAGCCATGAGCCACCCATGCCCATGTTGAGCTGCTCCTGTATTGCTACGCAGTAGTAAGTCGTGCATAAACTAAAATGCTAATCTTGGTTATATGCTCAACGCCTGTGGTTCAGACGGAAGCAAACGGGCCAGGAATATATATCTATAGATGTCAGCATAAATCGTTTGATCATAATTATACGATTAATCCCTATCCAAAGAGCTCTACAAGTGTGTGGTTTTCTCTTTGTATATAAATATTATTCTTGATTATGCAAATATCATGAACCACTGATAGCTGATAGAAAGGTATAACAAAACAAACTCATTCATATCAGAACCTTATATCAGTCATTGTGATTAAGCATAACTGTACAATAGGTCCTGGGGAATAGCCCTTACCAGTCAAACTATAAATCAAGATCTTCTTCCAGACTCTTATTAAATCTTTACACGTTAGTGGCCCTGATCCATCAATTTATGTTGTTACATCATCATGACCAATAAAGGTATAACATATTTCTTCTCATTGGTTCAAATTGACTGTCGCTACATTATGTACTGTACCACGATCGCACACAGTCCTACTTTTGAAAATGGATGGGTATTCCCTTTGAGGGAATATGAGTATGCTCTAGAGGCCTGTATGCAACAACTCCTCATCTTTAAAAATGACTCGGCGCATATTGCAGGTTGTTTCAAAGAACGATGACAGGGCCCATAGGCCTAATGTAGCCACTATGTTGTCCTTATGGATAATAATAGAAAGGAGCCCCTGGCCGTGGTATAAGCTTACATATAAAATCTAGCACATAGAATCTGAGAAGAGAATCGGTGTAGTAGTATCGAAAAAGCACAATAGATTATTCCCACCGCCATAACTTAATGTCTGTTCAAACATGCATGGCATACTACATCTCCATACTCCCATTCCAAACGATGTACCCTAACCATGCGCATATAGTTGGTATGTTAAAAGCAGGTGTGACTTCCTTTGCATCTTCCAAAACAGCATGGTACTCTTAGTTTGCCAATGGAAGGCATCGATATTTTTCATAGAAAATCTAGCAAAACGATTGTTTCTATGGAGACGTATGTAGCTCGTTCTTTGAAATCAGTTTTGCTAATTTCTATACCATGTTATATTATTCCCTCTTCTTGGTATTAACAACTTGAAACTCTGTGAAATGACAGGCTCCCCGGACGCTGTAATAACAGCTGCATGGACCTTAACCATAGCTGCTGAGCATGGCTTATAAATATGCAGAGCTAAAATATACTCAATCACCAAACTGAGGAGCAGCCACCTGCTTCCCCACAGCAAAGGTCCTATCTATCAGGGTTGTGTACACTCTACTAAAGGAAAGAGTGGTCTAGAACATGGCCATGTTGGAAGTTCAAGAAATAATGCTCTTTTTCCAAATGAGATTACATCTCTGGTTCACCTCAGTTTGCTGGTCTGGGTAATCTGCCACACATTTCCTCTGTTCCCCCCCCCCCCCCCGCTGCATTCGAAGAATACACAGAAATGCAACCGACAAATGTTGTGCCTAGATATGTTTATAAACCATCACTGAATATCAAAATGTCAACTGCAACACCGGATAGACATTGGTTTGATGATTATTTACCATATCATCTTTCTTTTGGCATGCAATCATTGTCATGAGCCATGAGCCACCCATGCCCATGTTGAGCTGCTCCTGTATTGCTACGCAGTAGTAAGTCGTGCATAAACTAAAATGCTAATCTTGGTTATATGCTCAACGCCTGTGGTTCAGACGGAAGCAAACGGGCCAGGAATATATATCTATAGATGTCAGCATAAATCGTTTGATCATAATTATACGATTAATCCCTATCCAAAGAGCTCTACAAGTGTGTGGTTTTCTCTTTGTATATAAATATTATTCTTGATTATGCAAATATCATGAACCACTGATAGCTGATAGAAAGGTATAACAAAACAAACTCATTCATATCAGAACCTTATATCAGTCATTGTGATTAAGCATAACTGTACAATAGGTCCTGGGGAATAGCCCTTACCAGTCAAACTATAAATCAAGATCTTCTTCCAGACTCTTATTAAATCTTTACACGTTAGTGGCCCTGATCCATCAATTTATGTTGTTACATCATCATGACCAATAAAGGTATAACATATTTCTTCTCATTGGTTCAAATTGACTGTCGCTACATTATGTACTGTACCACGATCGCACACAGTCCTACTTTTGAAAATGGATGGGTATTCCCTTTGAGGGAATATGAGTATGCTCTAGAGGCCTGTATGCAACAACTCCTCATCTTTAAAAATGACTCGGCGCATATTGCAGGTTGTTTCAAAGAACGATGACAGGGCCCATAGGCCTAATGTAGCCACTATGTTGTCCTTATGGATAATAATAGAAAGGAGCCCCTGGCCGTGGTATAAGCTTACATATAAAATCTAGCACATAGAATCTGAGAAGAGAATCGGTGTAGTAGTATCGAAAAAGCACAATAGATTATTCCCACCGCCATAACTTAATGTCTGTTCAAACATGCATGGCATACTACATCTCCATACTCCCATTCCAAACGATGTACCCTAACCATGCGCATATAGTTGGTATGTTAAAAGCAGGTGTGACTTCCTTTGCATCTTCCAAAACAGCATGGTACTCTTAGTTTGCCAATGGAAGGCATCGATATTTTTCATAGAAAATCTAGCAAAACGATTGTTTCTATGGAGACGTATGTAGCTCGTTCTTTGAAATCAGTTTTGCTAATTTCTATACCATGTTATATTATTCCCTCTTCTTGGTATTAACAACTTGAAACTCTGTGAAATGACAGACTCCCCGGACGCTGTAATAACAGCTGCATGGACCTTAACCATAGCTGCTGAGCATGGCTTATAAATATGCAGAGCTAAAATATACTCAATCACCAAACTGAGGAGCAGCCACCTGCTTCCCCACAGCAAAGGTCCTATCTATCAGGGTTGTGTACACTCTACTAAAGGAAAGAGTGGTCTAGAACATGGCCATGTTGGAAGTTCAAGAAATAATGCTCTTTTTCCAAATGAGATTACATCTCTGGTTCACCTCAGTTTGCTGGTCTGGGTAATCTGCCACACATTTCCTCTGTTCCCCCCCCCCGCTGCATTCGAAGAATACACAGAAATGCAACCGACAAATGTTGTGCCTAGATATGTTTATAAACCATCACTGAATATCAAAATGTCAACTGCAACACCGGATAGACATTGGTATGATGATTATTTACCATATCATCTTTCTTTTGGCATGCAATCATTGTCATGAGCCATGAGCCACCCATGCCCATGTTGAGCTGCTCCTGTATTGCTACGCAGTAGTAAGTCGTGCATAAACTAAAATGCTAATCTTGGTTACATGCTCAACGCCTGTGGTTCAGACGGAAGCAAACGGGCCAGGAATATATATCTATAGATGTCAGCATAAATCGTTTGATCATAATTATGCGATTAATCCCTATCCAAAGAGCTCTACAAGTGTGTGGTTTTCTCTTTGTATATAAATATTATTCTTGATTATGCAAATATCACGAACCACTGATAGCTGATAGAAAGGTATAACAAAACAAACTCATTCATATCGGAACCTTATATCAGTCATTGTGATTAAGCATAACTGTACAATAGGTCCTGGGGAATAGCCCTTACCAGTCAAACTATAAATCAAGATCTTCTTCCAGACTCTTATTAAATCTTTACACGTTAGTGGCCCTGATCCATCAATTTATGTTGTTACATCATCATGACCAATAAAGGTATAACATATTTCTTCTCATTGGTTCAAATTGACTGTCGCTACATTATGTACTGTACCATGATTGCACACAGTCCTACTTTTGAAAATGGATGGGTATTCCCTTTGAGGGAATACGAGTATGCTCTAGAGGCCTGTATGCAACAACTGTTCATCTTTAGAAAGTGACTCGGCGCACATTGCAGGTTGTTTCAAAGAACGATGACAGGGCCCATAGGCCCAATATAGCCACTACGTTGTCGTTATGGATAATAATAGAAAGGAGCCCCTGGCCGTGGTATAAGCTTACATATAAAATCTAGCACATAGAATCTGAGAAGAGAATCGGTGTAGTAGTATCGAAAAAGCACAATAGATTATTCCCACCGCCATAACTTAGTGTCTGTTCAAACATGCATGGCATACTACATCTCCATACTCCCGTTCCAAACGATGTACCCTAACCATGCACATACAGTTGGTATGTTAAAAGCAGGTGTGACTTCCTTTGCATCTTCCAAAACAGCATGGTACTCTTGGTTTGCCTATGGAAGGCATCGATATTTTTCATAGAAAATCTAGCAAGACGATTGTTTCTATGGAGACGTATGTAGCTCGTTCTTTGAAATCAGTTTTGCTAATTTCTATACCATGTTATATTATTCCCTCTTCTTGGTATTAACAACTTGAAACTCTGTGAAATGACAGACTCCCCGGACGCTGTAATAACAGCTGCATGGACCTTAACCATAGCTGCTGAGCACGGCTTATAAATATGCAGAGCTAAAATATACTCAATCACCAAACTGAGGAGCAGCCACCTGCTTCCCCACAGCAAAGGTCCTATCTATCAGGGTTGTGTACACTCTACTAAAGGAAAGAGTGGTCTAGAACATGGCCATGTTGGAAGTTCAAGAAATAATGCTCTTTTTCCAAATGAGATTACATCTCGGGTTCACCTCAGTTTGCTGGTCTGGGTAATCTGCCACACATTTCCTCTGTTCCCCCCCCCCCGCTGCATTCGAAGAATACACAGAAATGCAACCGACAAATGTTGTGCCTAGATATGTTTATAAACCATCACTGAATATCAAAATGTCAACTGCAACACCAGATAGACATTGGTTTGATGATTATTTACCATATCATCTTTCTTTTGGCATGCAATCATCGTCATTTGCTTCATTTCCCCCTTATCTTTATGTGCACATTTCATAGATTGGCTAGATTATTATTGCAGAGACATAGTTTATGTTTAGAGTGATCGCACAATTCCTGGATATCCTTTGCTATTATAACTGAGGATTTTTGTAGCTGAGATTTGCTCAACTTGCTGGAGCTAAAGAAACTGTTCCAACCGGCGCTTATACCTTCGCTAATTGCTATTGCTAATCATGTTAATGTTGCCGGCAATGCCATGCTGATTGCTGTAAAAATCAATGTCTACTTTATAGACAGGGTTAAAAAAAAGCATATATTTAATCGGGTCATTCACAAAACCCCAGAACATAAATGCTTCGATCTCCGTTCCCTCTACGAATTAAGCCGCAATAAGCTGCCATCAAAAGACATAGTATCTGCATGGCCCATTATTCTCGCTGATGAATAGCCTCAAACAGCACTGCCAAGATCTTTGCCCCCCTTTCCTCACTCAAGACATTACGACTGCACTTTAGCTACCAATCATATCAGGACAAGGGTTTCCTCAAAGGCCTGCCTTAAAGCTTGGCTCCTCCGTGATTTGCCATGCCTGAGTCGAGGCGTTCGGTGTACAGTTTTCTGACTAGATCCAGTGCATTATGGGTAGGGGTGACCTCAAACGCTAACTACACCACCTCAGCTGGTTCCCTCCACCCCCTTCCCACCCAGCCAGGTCTGGCTAGGTACCAGTCCCTTACTATGCTTGGGAGGGTAGTAAGTTGACTCAGGGATCAACATTGACCCACATAGGGAGGACCAATAGGAGGTGGCCTTACAAACTAGCATTGATCCCTCGGCCGTACTCTGAACGCACCGAGTGCATACCATGTGGCCAACTCATTACTCCTGTCAAATAACCAACCATTGCAAGCAGGTATTTGGATTTCGCAGAGCAACCGGGATCTGTTCGATTCTTCTCACTTGTCAGTGTTCCCATCTTTAAATCCCACTTGAGCTAATGTGCTTGTAAAATAAGAAACCCAGCTTAGCCATGATATAGATATGAATAATTTCCTTTAAAATATAGAAATATTCCCCGGGCTTCCCTAGCCCACTTCAAAGGGTCTATATCTCCTCTTTCCTATCCCCTCAGGATGTGTGTGGTGCACATATGTGCGGGCACTGACACATTCCTCTGTTAAATTGTGTAATGTAGTTCTCGCCATGAATATGACCTTAGCTGTCGAAATGGCGTTAAACATCTATTACTTACTCACTCAGAAATATTCCCCTGGAGGAAACCTAGAAAGCATGAGTAACTCACCTGTGAGGGGCCGATGGGCAGCACCACCACTGAGTGGTATATCTGGAGTACAAGTGGTATATGCTTCGTCATTGCAGGACCGACTCCATTGCCATAGTAACAGCCCCACTAGAAGACTCCAGGAGGTCTGGGGTCTACCAGCACCACACCCTGCTCCTGGTGCCAGGGTGCCAGGATACCAGTCTACCAGCGGATGAAGCGCCCCGCAGTGGCCATGTAAATATTACCGCCTGGAGAAGGACTCGTCAGGCCAGACCCTCCAAGTTGCCATCCTGCGAATTTCGACGAACAGGACCAATTAATAATGTAGTCTATATAGATCTTATATCAATGTGGGCATCAAAGAAGCACACAGGAAACTGCTTCCTGGAATCTTGGGACCTCATGGTCATAACAAACCTTCATTGCCCAAGTATTCGAAGAACTGATTTTGAGAATCTATGAATACAAAGTGTGGAGTGATTATTGGGGAGATTTGGGGTTGTCCATATTCATACTAAAGTAATTCATTCTAAAGTCAAAATCAAATTTGCAGTCGTGATTGTAAGGCGAAAGTCTTGGCAGTTTTCAGACACATCTCAACTATAGATTATGGGAGATGACTCATGGTGCTGGGTTGTTTTCAGCGTATATAATGAAGAATATAACGACCATGTTATATTCTGCTTTCAGAATAACGATATAAAGACCTGAAAAGGCAGCCAACGAGCTCCCACCAAATCTATTGCTGTGGACAAGGACTGACGCAGTTCTTACCACCTGGCAATCACTGTAAACCCATTGTCCGGCTTCCCGCCATGTCTGGTCAACAGGTAACAATATCCCTACCCCCCCCCCTCCACCCCTCGTCTACCACCAAACTCACATCTGTGTTCTGCAGTAAATCGTCGCGTATAGGACGCACCTTGCCTTTAAGACACACCCTGAGTTCAGGAACATCCTATAAACGAAAGCGAGGATCAAATTCTTCTCACTTGGATAGTATCACATTCCAGGTAGACTCTCAGCCCCATTTGTGAATGGGCTATAAAGACCACTATAGTAGCTACAGAACAACCCACACCAGGCCATAGGATTTGTATTGACAGCAACTTACACTGTTTTCCAAAAATAGAAGCAATCTACTGAAAACCCTTGACCCAGCCTAACAGTGTAGTGTAAAGACCTCTCCTATAGGGCACGCCTTGAGTTCAGGAACATAGTACACAGCTATGGAGTATCCAAATGAATCTGTGCATTTAGGTCGCCTTATACACGAGGGTACTTGATAACAAGGTGCATGCGCATTTTTCAGATGGATGCTAGGTTTAAATCGAAGATGTCAGGTCATGTTTTCGAAATTTACCATCTTCATCAACTATTGATTAAGACAACCTTGGCATACCCTATAGTACCAACAGTTTGTTAGACTTATGTGACTATTAGTATGGAAATATTGGTGAATAACACTCTGTTAACCTAAGCCAGATTAAACAGTTATAAAAATTATTGTAATATGCCGGTAATCCGTCCTGCCCAGACAGTCTAAATCAATTCTATCCCCGGATTAGGTCTGTCCAAGAGGTAGGAAGTAAAGGAAATGTGACAGGTGATTAACCCTTGACGGCAGCATAGTCCTTTTGAATAATGTATGTAGGTGATTAACCCTTGACGGCAGCATAGTCCTTTGAATAATGTATAGGTGATTAACCCTAGACGGCACCATAGTCCTTTGAATAATATATGTACGGCCCTTTGTTGGGATGATCGAGGCATGATTTCTGCATTCGGCGAGGTACTTACTGGCCGTATGTAGCTGATGTAGTAGGTACAATACAAAGGCATTTATGTAGTGCACAAAATTAATGAAAAGTTGAGTAATCACTTACACTGCAGCAGTGCATAATGGGGACAAATGAATACACTACCATGAGGCATCATGGAGAGTTTAAAGGGTTAAAGCAGTCTGATAAGTCCATCATGATGTCGGCTATCGCTAATACCAGATATGGCATTGGACCTAATATGTCCTCTTACACCTGTCTATTAGACCAAGGACTCTCCCTATACCCAATTAACTACAGCCTTTTCAAGTCACTAACACAATTAGTGGTACACAATAATTAGTTCACTTATTTGCCCATCCCAGTAAAGGGATTATGCTCACGCTTTGCTATATAAATTAAACAGTAATAACAATTAGTTCCTGTTGATAAGCATGCATATATATTTCTTAGCTGAGGGTCTAATTGGGAAATTTCATTATGCAATATGGAAGAGGATGAAATGAGATCTCTACAGTATCCATATACTCTAGGCTTCATCACTGTTCATACATTCCTTTTGGAATATAACAACATACTTGAAGACTTTCTCGGTATATAATACAGTAGCATTGGTCCCTAAATCTATTGACTTTTGATACATGGTGAAATGGAACATCCACTGGGTGCTGGAGGCTAAGGATACTACAATGGCCGTGGAAAAGAAGGACCGGGCGGGCGAGGCAAAGGCTGGACCTGAGGGTCATTTCAACGCAGCATTTGTAAGAAGCAATGATGGTAGCACCCTTAAAATACGTATTTCTGTTAGGCCTACTTGCTAGCTGCTAGCACAGGTGGTGGAGTTAAGCTAAAACAGCACTGAAAACATGGAAGATCCAAAACTAGTCAGCGGTGACCACTTTAGGTCCTCAAGTTGACGATACCTAAAACTACAACTTTAGGTAGTCAAAATGATGACTTTAGGTCATCATCCTGATGACTTGAGTCGTAAGGATGACAATACTGACAGTACAGAGTCATCATATTGATGACTCAGGTCGTCAGGATGATTACCTAAAGTCATCATTTTGACTACCTAAAGTTTTCAGTGAGGGGATGGTGGTACTGTGTAGTTCTATTCAACTGACCTCTAATACCACAACTCAGAGGGTGCAATTTTCAGGATGCCAACTGGAGCTGAGGTTTAAGTTCTGCAGTTATTGTGCCATTTGCCTTTTTCTGACATGATTGAGTTGTAGGTTAAGGAAAAACCTAAATGAACCTTGGCTCATATTCCCGGGGACTATAGCTCTACATTCTACAGCATTGTAATTCTGTACTATGGGATTATTTCATGAATTTAATAATTCCACTGTGCAAATCAAGAGTTTGGCTAACATGCCAGGACTAATAGCCATTGCTCATTTACCTATCCATATCCAAGCAGTTATTTAGATAACCTCAGATCAACATGTGCCACCCTTAGTGTGGTGCTAGAGTACAGGGTATTTCATTTGCCTTCTGGTAACAGGAGTTCAAATCCATTGGATTTTACATTTCTGTTTATCATTTAGTCCCAATAGACAGATACAGTACTTCAGCTATTCAAGTAGAATTGTAATTGCAGAGGTCCTGATAGATCGGACAGCACGTTGTTTGGCTAAAAGGTCTCAGGTAGTTGGTACAAACCCTACCAGAGGCACAGGAGAACATAGATAAAAACAAATACTGCTATATAACCAGGTCCCAGGGGTGTGTATTGAAATGAACTCCTGGGCTGTACATAACCTAAGCTATTGAATGTGTATTAGCATGTACAGAAATTCTAGACAGTTTTATACTGTTGACATCGAATACTCTATGGCTAAAACCAAACCTCACAGCTGTGTGTGGAGGGGTCCAATTTGTATGTGTCCGCGGAGCAGACAGAATATGTTCCGTGGACCCCTATGTATCTTATGTCATGGCTGATACAATCGTCACTACAGATTAGTACAAGAACCGCCGTATTCAATGGGGTGCATTGAATACAATGTGCCGTATTCAATGGGTGTCTGCCATCTTGGATTTTGAACAGATCTGAGCTGTTTTTCTTTATCTGAAAGCAAAACATCCCCTTAGGCCATGACATAAATGCAAATGTCCACTTCCTCCATATAATGACTTCGTAGGATACGCCAGTCCCACCTCGGGGAATACGATATGCACCCCCACCATGAAATTGTCCAACCTTCAATGGTGACCTAATCCACCCCCCTTTGTTACAAATAAACCCTACCCTACCTAAGCTGACATGACAAGGGGCGAGGCATTGTGAAATTGATATTTTATCTTCTGACATTGCTCCAACATTGACGTAAATCACTCCAACTCATCTAAATCATTTATCATTCCAGTCATCTCATCCACTTTATCAGCAAAGTCCATTCTGTCAAGCTGATCGCACCAACCATCCTAATTGGAGAGTAAATAGACAAAAAGGGTCTCCTGTCTAATGTAATTTTCTCATTGCATCTTATTCAAAGTTAATGACTAGTACTGACAATGGCGTCTATCACTTACTCCCCTGCACCTCCCCTCCCATCTTCTCTCAGCCTCCTCCCGCTGTATGAGATGTTATACTAATTCCAATGGCATGGCTGCAGAGAATTCATAGGTTGTATGTACATTGTTATCATGCCAGTGCCAGAGTAGGCATTGTAGGGCCTTAATTTATTTTTAATGACATTTAAATTGGATTTATCAACCTTGAGTTATGACAGCCCATTCCCATATCACCATTCACTCAGAAACAAGGAAAGATTTGCTGGTACGTCTTCATCTTATAGATAATGAATATCGAAATTAATTTCGACGTAATGCTTATAAAGACTTATAAACTGAGCAGAATAAACACCATTATGAATGATATTGCATCATCTTGAAGACATTTACAAAATGGGCGTAATAAAGCTTGTCATGACTGCTTCCGCCGCTAATTGGTTACCGGAAGTCAGACGCCCACGAGAGCTGCGTGCTCCAACACTGGTCAGAATACGTCACATCCGTCATTCCCCAAGCTGAGGTTAGAGAGGAAATCAAGATGGACGTTGTGATTTGCAGTGCCTAATACTATCTAATCTTATTGAAGGTTACTGGAGGGCTTTTCCTAACAGTGGTAAATAGCATTGTTAACATATGACTTCCTGAGTCATAGCCCCTCTACTTATAGAGGCCGTGCCACGATTTTTTACCCATTTATATTTTTATAAATTGTATAGAACTAGTTCAATTGTGCCTGTCTGTACATGTATTAGGTACCCCAACCGCATGCCCACCCCACACATCCAAGATGACTCCTGTAGGTTGGCTGCAGACCCTTATCAGGCCTCCCCACACTCATCGCCATGTTGTGACGTCATCGACAGTAAGGCCACTAAGGGATAGTGTGTGTAGGGGGGGGGTAGAGTCTGTAGAATACCATATCCTAATGGTTAATTATTCAAATGAAACAATGTTTGATATAACATTTAGAAATAGCTCATGTATCTGCTTAGTTCCTAGTCTATTTTGGAGGCTTCAATCGTAAGGCAGTGTATTACCGTGGGAAGGGTCTACGTTTGTATTGTCATAATGGGGCCATTATCTTACTCTCATATTTTTCAAAGTATTTTTGGACTTGGAGGGAGAATATGTTGGCTAGGGGAAGGGGTATCTCTGGCCTGTTTTGACTCATGGATCTAAAGTGTAAGTCATAATTCATCATATGATAAAAGCAGCACAATCTATATCTTCTAATAATGTTATATATACTCATGAAGATTTAGCATTCAAAGATAAAGTCCTCGTCCCAAAAATCTATTACACAACTCCAATGTCAACCTTTCATATTATATGGGTATATAATACTACCGTAAAACCGTTTTATGCATTGTTTTTTCCAAATAAGTCGAATTTTAATCCAAAAGAGGGGGGCGACTTATAAGTGGGGTTTTGAAAAGAATTAAAATTGAAAATGGGCTAGCTAAAAAGAAACAGTAAGGGTCACATTTCTTAAATTTTGGTACCTCTCTTTTACACCAAACATAGTTTCCACGTTAATAATACAAGCTATATTTAAGTCATGATACTATATGAGAAAATCAATCAAAAATTCTTTCAAAACAGTTGGATTTGAGGGCCTGAAATCGGGCCAAAACCTTCAGATTTTTCAGAAGTTAGTGGGTCGACTTATAGGTGGTGTTTTGCTTTTTGACATTATTTTTAGTTGATCTAAAATCAATAGTTGGGGGGGGGTCGACTTATAGGTGGGGTCAACTTATAACCAGGGTTTTACAGTACCTTAAATCTCCGCGTATAGAACGCAGCTTAAACACCAAAATAACTTTGCCTGCATTCTATAGGATTAAGCCGAAGTGCGTTTTATGGGCAATGATTTTTTCACTATAGAGCAGTACTAAAATGACCAAAATTTGACCCTAGGTACGTCTTATAGGATTTAGCCTAATTCAGGGTTCGTCCTATATGTGAGGGGCACACTATTTCACGAGGATTTAGGGCACAGTGAGTTATTACATCCCTGAGGTGGGTAGCTTTCTTTTGACTTAACTACTACTGGTGTTCCTGCGGCTCATTTAGAGTATACGTTATCGTTTATGACTACATGTACTAATCAATTGTAATTATGGATCTTCTCACCAAGTATGTGCGTGAAAACGTTTCCCTGACTTGTTTGGAAAAGTCATTGATAAGTTCCCAACCATTCAAGCTACAGTACTGATCTAGATATCAGGTTAAAGCTAAGATAAAGGGCTACCTGAATGTAGGATCATATCTTCAATATTTTGAAAATCATGTGACTGGTTGCCACGGAAACCATGGTAAAAGTTTTCTGAAATCTTCAATTTTTTGCTACATTTCATCACTAACACAGCCATTGGAGAGAAACATATTTTCTGTGTACATGGGAAGTCCACAGAAGTTGTAAAACAAAAATCCACTTCATTTGAGACTATTTTGATAACTGTGCCACCAAACAGGCTCTCAGATTTTCACCAGATCCTACCCTGAGAATAATCGAGACTGTACACATTCTTCCCTTTAAAATACATCAAATCCTTACTCAATTGATTGCTCAGACACTGAGAGATTTGACAAAGAGTGTAATTATGTGGTATGACAATGATTCGACCAAAATGTTAAAATGTCTAAAGGGGGTTACACCTTCGGACCATTGAGGTGGTGCAAAGTTGAGCCAGTAGCTAGGGCTACAACCCCAATGGGAGATGCGATGGTTGGGGGATGGAGGTTCCCGAGGGGAAAGAATAGGCTTGTATTGGCAACTGAAGGACCCTTTTGGTTATCCCACTGAGTACAATCATAAGAAATCTGACCATAATGCATCTCAAAGAAGCTTTTATCAAAACTTTAAATTCTGTGTTTGATGCAAATGGTATGATCGACCTCTCTGTAACACATAATATGCTTCAAAAAGTTGAAAATGTGACAGCATATAGGCCTGTTTAGGCCAAGTTACCCCCTATTGTAGGCTATTCCTATCATCAATTTAGCTCTAAAGATAAAATATTGGCCTCATTTTTCATCAATTCTGCTTGGGAATGATGTGCAAGGCTTCTACTGTATGATTAAAACAGAAATGAATAGCAAAATTGCTTTAAAACTGAAAATTCCCTTCGGTAGAGACATATCTTAAATCAGTCCTATACTTGGTGGGAACATCTATAGTAGTCAGGAACGTGACATGGCCTCTTTAAATATAGAACGATAAACCATTATATCTAACTATACTTGCATATAACCTTTAACTTCTGTCAGGCTTTGTGCTTATACCCTGCCAATGGATCTTATAGGTGAGAAAGAGCTGCTTCTCGTTATTGATGCATCATGTCCCAGCTACTGCTCCCTCTAATTGAGAGTTGATCAAGAGGTTCTAGCAATGTTCCATATAGTATATGGTCCCATCTAGTGTCTGCTCGGGCACGACCAATGCTTCCTCTTTCGTGCTTAAGTATGCTGCCACTATCCTGATGTTTCCTAGACTTTCACTCACAGTAGGAATCAGAGAGCCAGCAACAGGGTATAGGGTATAGTCATCGTAACTATTGTCTGTTGGCTAGGATGTTGGGTCTACAGTGTTTGTGTGTGTGCTGAGCGAGTTATTGCCATGGCTTGGCTTTCTGTCATTGCGTAGGTTCTATTGGTGTCTTATTATTACACTGCAAAATAGGTTAAAACCTTCACACCTCGGTCCTACCAACAGACCACTTCCACAAATCTCTAGTCTAACAAAACATTGGTCTACAAAACTGCTAGTATAGTAGAAGGAGACGTGCATGTAAGAAGACTGCACTCCATCTTGAAAGTTTGGTCTGAAAAGCTCCATCCTTTCCAGAAGCGTCCAGCGTATTGAAGGGAGGCTTTGGCACCAGCTATATAAGCCAGATCCCCTCCTGTCCCTTACCATGAATGATGACTAGGCTTTATAACGGCAAGACTGGATTGTATAAAGCAGGGTTTGGGGCTAAAGTGCCAGCCATCCATTCCGAATGGATTAGGGTGGGTAAAGGTAGCAACTTTGAGGAGAGGGGTGTCAATTAATCTTCCAAAAATATTGCATTGAACTTTACAAGTGCGCGCCATTCTGTTGCTTCCATGGCCGCATTCAGTTAATAGCATGCCTAGGGTTAAAAAGTGTGTGTGGATGGTCGTGGTCTGTACTTGCTTCAGGGGAATATTTCTTAGCATGCAACGATTCGAGCTGTAGTTTATCAATACAAGAGGCAGACTAATTTAAGTCGTACTAGGTAGCCATAGGGCCTCCAGTTGTGCCTCCATAAACCTCAGTGTATTTCCCCCTACCTCCCTCACTTGATACCTTCTGAGTCGTACATGTAGGTCATAATTATGGTGTCGTACTATACTACGAAATACCCTCCAGGACTCCCTTATGTTCCGGCATGGCCACCCAACTAGGGACGGTCTAACCGACGTCAGGTTGAAGACGCAGAATCACCATGTGACCACAGATCATGTGATGGCGTCTCAATGCGCGCACATCCCTCCATTGGGTTGCCACGTCTCGCCCAATGGCGCTGCGACAGGTCTGGCAAAATTAGAATCGAATCAAGCAGACACCACCTTTTCACAAAGTCGCCATTGTGTGTGGCCGATCATGAGACCGAAGCCACACCCTTACAGTACCCAGCCGATTCCTTCCAGAGAAGTAATCCCAACTCGTGTGAATTTGTGTTTGTGTTTAAAGAAGGAATCAATTTACCACATTTTGCAGTTCTCCCCCCCCCCTTATTCGGATACGAACGTGCGTGATTCAATAGACTCATCCGGACTAATCAGTTTGAGTTTTATTCTTCTATCACTCAGTCACCCATATTCGCAAGCAGAGAGATTCAAGTACCTCCCGCTGATACACGTAGCGATGCAAATGGGAGAATGGGAATTGCTAAGGAATTTAGATTAGGGCGGTGGTGTCTCCGCAATAGGAGTTATACGTAGAGGAATCCCGATATTCTGCAGATGGTATGGAGGATGAATACAAATTTAACACCAGCTGTAGTACTGGGAAAATGTACCGAGTAGCATAGTGAAAATAGAATTTGGGTAATACCCTAAATTCTTCGGGGTGCGGTAAATCCAGGAACTGCCCCCCCCCTTTACAGTGGCGGATTTAGAGGGGGCGTGAGGGGCACCCCCCTTTTCCCCAGTACAGTTGAATTACATATTTTCGACCTCAAAATTTGCTTTAAAATACATAGGGGGTGCGCCCCCTCCTTTTGGGCTGCGCCCCTCCTTTTCCGAATCCTGGATCCACCACTGCTTTATTTAAATTCATCTGTGCTGTAGGTAATCATGGTTTAGTTTACTGAATATCATTCTGGTGATGGCAGTAGTATACATAACTGTGTCTTGGTTATAGCAGCATACTAGGCCACTTTGGGCTGTGTCAGTAGTATAGGGAAATTACGTCATTACGGAGGTAATTTGATACCCAGATTGCATTGTATGTCAGTTTTATGGGAATAGTATTAAATGGAATGTTACTATGATGAAGATGCATGTATCTATAGTATAGATGGAAATGACACTTTGCAGGTAGCAGTGGTGTACTAACGTCATTTCTGGTAGTAGTGTGTTAATTTGGCACTTTTGGGGCAGCAGTAGTACATACAAATGCCATTTTAATGAGGCTAGTAGTTTACAAAATTTTGATGAGGGTAGTAGCATGTAAAATTGGCACTTACATGGTGGCAGTAGTGTATGCAAATGACATTTCAATGGGGTAGTAGTATGTAAAATTGGCAATTTGGTGGTTGTAGTATTATATACAAATGCAAGCTCAAAAAGAGTAGCATGTAAAATTGTGATGTTGATGGTAGCAGTAGTATATGCAAATGTCATTTCACTGGGGGTAGTAGTGTGTAAAATTGGCACTTTGATGGTGGTGCTGGGCAATAGTATATACAAATACCATTTAATGAAGGTAGTAGTATGTGATATTGGCACTTTAATGGTGGCAGCAGTATATATATGAGAATGTCCTTCCAATAGGGGTAGTAGTATGTAAGATTGACACTTAAATGGCAGTAGTGTAGGCCTATGCAAATGTCATTTCAATGTGGGGGTAGTAATATGTAAAGTTGGCACTTTGATGGTGGCAGTATTATATGCTAATGTCAGTATGCAAATTTGGCACTTTGGTGGCAGAAGTAGTATACAAAGGCCATTTTGAAGAGGCTGGTAGTATGTAAAATTGGCACTTTGGTGGTAGCAGTAGTGTATGCAAATGACATTTCAAGGGGGGTAGTGGTATGTAAACTTGGCACTTTGATGGTGGCAGCACTATATATGTAAATGTCATTACAATGTGGGTAGTGGTATGTAAAATGGGCACTTAAT